>VCAZ01000040.1:782500-1982500 GCA_005784505.1 Bagarius yarrelli | reverse complement strand
TGTTATCGTCTCTCTTTTATAGAAAATACCATAAATGCATCTGTAGCTTAAATATGCACTATAGGGCCAAAAGAATGTGGACAACTAAATATCAAAAGCATATGTGATACTCAACATCCTCTTTTAAATTTATTCCCCCGTCTGCTGTTATAATGACCTGCTTTACACCAGCTTTTGGAACATAGATGTGGGGATTGTGATCGGACACAAAGGTAAAGGATTCTGGGAATCAGTTCGCATTCAGGTTCATCCCAAAAGTGTTCAGTGGGGTTGAGGTCAGAACACTCATGTTCTTATAAACCGACCAGAACACACCATGTCATGATGCGTTTTAGTGTTACAGCACACAGAGACTTTCTACACAATTGTGTGCTGATTTAAAAGGTTCTGCAGCACAAAGCAAGCTCATCCCAGTCACTGAAAAAAATTCTGGAACTATAACAATATGTCTTATTCCTGCCATTTACCAATGTTCACTTTTGTGCAAAAAGCAAATCTGTTAAAACAATGTAGAAGCTGCAGTTCTTTCTTGCGTCTAATTTAAGTGTTTTGTTCCTTTCAGCTCCATTGTCAGACACTGAATTTGTGTTAATTACTATTAATGAATTATAATGTTTAGTGAAATAAATCCCCCTGAAATTGTCTTTATGTCTTGCTGGCAGTGAGAAACACTGTCCTAGTATATTTATATTCCAGTCAATCCTATTTTGGCATTCCGGTTCATCCTAAAAGTGTTCAGCGAGCTTAAGGTCAGAAGATTTATGTTCTTACAAACTGACCAGAACGCACCATGTCTTGATGGGTTGTAGTGTTACAGCACACAGAGAATTTTTACCCAACTGTGTGCTTCGAAAGTTACGGAAACATTTTGAGGAAAACATACTTATGCTGCGCTATCTGTAAGGTGAACTCAAGCTTCTGGCCGTAGAATCTAGTAAATGGTTACATTTTTCACTCTGACTAAAGGGTTTTTTAATTAAGTATGAATTGGCTGAGCTTTTGCTAACACTTATTTTTGTTTAACCTTAAAGCAGCCAGTAAAAGACAACTGAATGTTTATTATGCATATTTGAGAATATGCTGGGGGTTTTTTATGTATTTATCTCAAATCGTATTTTTCATTCATTCATTTATTCAATCATTTATTCATTCATTCATCTTCTATACTCGATTAATCCCTAATTCGGGATCATGGGTATCTGCTGTCTATCCCAGCTGTCTCTGAAAGGGTAAAAGGCAGGTAGGGGACACCCTGGACAGGTCAATCACAGGGCCACACACACACACACACTCACACTCACTCCTATGGGCAATTTAGAATCACAAATCCACCTAACATACATGTTTTTAGACTGTGGAAGGAAAACAGAGTACCAAAATAAACCTACGCAAGCACGGGGAGAACATGCAAACTCCCCACAGAAAGGCCACTACTGTGAGGCAACAGTGCTAACCGCTAAGCTACCGTGCTGCCCCAAATCGTATTTTATTTAAGTAAAATGAGATGAGAAATGTATGAAATTTACCCAGCAAAGTTAAATGTATCGAAATTATTCTTTTATCTGTTAGGAGAAATTGGCTGAATTTTACTTGTAACACAACCCAAAGCAGGGGCTTATGGGTAATTTGCAGAGAAGCCTACATTTTAAGCAATGTGTGCACCATCTAAATGGAAACAGAGTGTAGAAATCTGCAACACTGTGTGTCAGAAAAGAAGTGATTAGGAAAGTGTAACCAGTTGTGCTGAGGTTGGGACCTGAGCTGGCGTGCAATTTCTTTACCCAGCCAGACACTTAAGCACTTTATTTCAGTTTCTGACAAGATGTCAGGAGTGCACGGAACAAAGTAACATGACAAAATAACCTTTTACCTGGTAAGAATACTAATTAATAGCAAGGAACAGTTTTATGTAATAAATAAATAAACAAATAAATAAATAAGCAAATAAGTAATAAGAATACAATTAAGCCTTAGAAATGTAATTAATCTATTCTTTTACTAAATAAAACTTTTAACATAGTAGAATACTAATTATTAATTAAAAACCATACCCTTCTACAGTGGTTCCCAAACTGATTGGCGTGGCCCTTGGGGTTGGGGGGGGGGGGGGGGGGATATTACAGGAGGCACGGAAAAGCTAATGTGAAGTCAGCTTTCAATAGGGAGGCACTAAAAATATGAGCTGAAAATATATGGCAGTGTTTATCTCATAGGTTTGGCTCTCTCTTTTAGCCGTCATCTCCCTTTAATATTCCGATCTATGAATATGTGTTTCATTGAGTAGCTTATGGCCCATAAAAAAACACTTTACTCGTGTACTGTTATGTTTAACAAACATTAAAAATAAACTAAGAGTGGCACAGCTGCATCCCTGATTTGAGAGCTTCTGCAGCACAAAGCAAGCCCATCCAAGCCACTGAAAAACATCCTGAAACTGTAACAGTATGTCTAATTCCTGCTGTTCAAAAATCTTCACTTTTGTGCAAAGACAAGTTTGATAAAATCTAATTTAAGTGTTTTGTTCCTTTTTTTTTCAGCTCCGTTGTCAGACACTGAATTTGTGTTCATTGCTATTAATGAATTATAATGTTTAAAATAAATCCTCCTGAAAGTGTCTTTATGTCTTGCTGGCAGTTGGAACCACTGTCCTAGTATATTTATATTCCAGTCAAGGACAGGGTACACAGTTCATCATCATCCAATATTTTTCATTCTTCCAATATATCTGTTCTTCCTGCTACAGGAAAACATACGACTTCTTTTCTATTTCCTGAATATTTGTCCCAGTGAAAATGACACCTACTGTACACATTTCTTAGACACCTATTAGATACCTGAACAAACATTTGCACAATGTGTCCTACATATCTCTTTATACACTAAGACACAAGTATAAAAAGTGTCACTTAAACACTGAGCAATCTCTATGAGCAAACTGAATGGCTGTAAAAGACTTTTACAAAATATTAATCAAAGGTTAGATAACTTTAAGGTGACACCAAAATGCAGAATTGTTGTGCTTCCTTTTAAATGTGTTTTTCAGTGAGGTTGGTGGCTGGTGAGGATGTAAAACTTCAGATTTACAAAAATAAATTACCATTTAATCGGCACATTGATTAGTGGATATATTTTGTTTTATTTTAGCATTGTACTGTTAGTTACTGTTAATACATACTTGACCAAGAGAGTTGAATTTATAGCAGCTCATTCAACTGCCAGAATATAAGAACATCATTTAATATCTCTTGTGTAAAATGGAAATCTAGTTTTGAGTTTACATATATATATAACAGACTTTTGATGACTCTAATCTGAAAGCATGTATCGTTCTTATGCTCCTCAACGAGCAGTGGGTCCTGCTGTCTGCCTCACCTCCGTCCTAAAGCAACACTGCTTGCTGTCTCTAGGGAGAAGTAATCAGCGGCAAAACAAGAATAAACCCGCGATCATACTCTGGCCCCCTTTTTTGTGCAGACACACTTGCTGCTGGTGCAGTTTTATTTCAGATCAGTAAGATTAAATATGTCATTAGGTAAATGTATTACAGGTATCTAAAAACATTATATTAGTGACATACAGAAAAATAGCTACAGGCACCAGCCAATTACAGATGATTAAGCATTTTCTTGAATAATATGATAGTAGGCTGAACATCTGCAATGGATCTAAACAGGAACAACAGTTATTTTGACAATAGAAATGATTGAATCATACAGAATTTGCATTTCTAGCACAGATCTCTGGTAAAATGATTATATTTCTTTTATTTTATAATTATTCTTTTTTTGCCTTTGATGATGGCAGGTGAGACTCCACCTTGCCTGCCTCCAGGGATCACTTTTACATTTACAGCATTTAGCAGACGCTCTTATCCAGGGCGACGTTACAAACGTGCTATGCGACTTATCTTTGAACAGCTCAATACTGGTACATTAGATCATTAAACAAAGTGTAACAACCCAAAAACTGAACAAAACAGCAAAGAATGTCTTTTTTTATATTTTAAATGTCAAGTGTTAGGTATTTGAGAAAGAGGTAGGTCTTCAGAAGACTTTTGAAGACAGCCAGTAAGTCCGCTGTTCTAACAATGATGGGATGTTCATTCCACTATGTTGTTGCCAGAACAGAAAAAAGTCCTGCGGCCTTACATATAGGTGCAGACTAAAATTACAACAGCATTAAGGTATACAATCACATCATCCTAATCTACAACCACTTTTCTTTTAACTACAACAACATCCTAATCTACAACCACTTTCCTTTTAACTACAACCACAGTAAATGTAAGCCGTTCTAAATAAAAGCATCTACTAATTGCTGTAAATATAACCTAGATATTTTAGACATAATCACCCAGACAGTTTTACCGTATCACATCACACTCAACCCTACACCACATTAACTTCCACAACACCAACCCTAATTAAAATTACACCCACATGACCTTCATCTTAATCTCATCGCTTTTATTCTCAACCACAATCGTGTTATTCTTTATTTTACAACTGGGTTACTCATAACTACATAAACCAAGCTCATCAAATATGCAAATAACTGTGATGATCACCACATTACCATCAAATACAAGCACATCTCCCTCTTCCCAAACTCCTAACCCTTAACCATTCTCTATACCCTCAAACTCGAACCACCCTACAACAGAAACTCAATCCAATCATTTAACCACATCATGTTACTATAAACGTTAAATATCACCAGCAGTCTTGATGATTGGCTAAAAGAAAAAGGCAACAACGTTTAAAATTTCTAGAGGCTAATTGGAAAATGAAAATAAAAGGAAAAACATATAAAACGATATTATCCCGGAGCTTTAAGTAAAATGCTTCAAAATCTGAAATGGCATTCTAAACATATCTACAATGACAGGATTGCTTTTCACTTTGCATTTGGAGAAACATTTGGTGCACAAGCACACACTCCATTATTATTATTTTTATTAATATTATTATTACATTTTTATTTAAATCATATACTCAAACTGACATCTGTAATTTGAAGACAAGTACTGCTTTTAGTTAATGAAATATAATTAGGAAATGAAAAGGATAAAATTTAATGGTTAAGTGCGCTTACACTGGGAAAAAAAAAAATATTTCATCCCGGCTGATTTTGTACATTTGCCCACTGACAGAGAAATGATCAGTCTATAATTTTAATAATAGGTTTATTCTTCCATTTCCGAATAATTGCACCAGCTGTTTTTTTTGCCTGTGCAGCATCATGGCTTAGAGGTTAGCACTGTTGCCTCAAAGCAAGAAGGCCTTACTGTTTAGAGTTTGTATATTCTCCCTGTGCTTGTGAGGGGGTACTCCGGTTTCCTCCCACAATACAAAAACATGTAGGTTGACTGGTGATACTAAACTGCCTATAGGTAAGACTGTGTGTTGACCCTTTCAGTGATCGCTGGGATAGGCTCCATGTGACACAGAATAAGTGGGTATAGAAAATGAATGAATTTTGTCACCTTTTCACCAAGATGCTTGGTGATGGTCTTGTGTAGATCTACAGTCTTGCCCCTGACATACTTGGACAGCACTTTGATTTTGACCATAGTGAATAGTTTGTAATCTAATTGATTGATTGCTTCTGTGTACAGGTTTCTTTTATAAAAGTACCTATATAAAGGTAATATGCTGAGATTAGGAGCACATCCTTTAAGAGAGTCCCTTTAAGAGAGTCCCTTTAAGAGAAAGCTTCTAATCTCAGCTTGTTACCTGTATAAAAGACGCCAGAAATCTTACTGATTGATATATGATCGAATACTTTCACTCATCAAAGAGCAAATCAATTTATAACTTTTTTGAAAAGTGTTTTCGGAATGATTCTGTTGTTATTCTGTCTATTACTATTAAAATAAACCTATAATTAAAATCAGGGAATTATCATTTCTTTGTCAGTGGGCAAACATAAAAAATCAGCAGGGGATGAATTTTTTTTTCCTGTACATTGTTGCATGCTTCCACTTGGCTTAAGTAATTAACACACAGAAGTCAAAAAATCAACTAGAGAAAAGAAACGCAATTGCTGCTATAAAGTGAATCATGTCTGACTCAGTGGCAGTGAAGGTTTTGTCAAGGTGACCGTGATCTGAGAGCTCAATCTCGCCTGTGTGCCGGGGTGAAGTCTGACAGTGCTGTCAACAGCTCTGTCAACAGTAGCTAATGAGACTGCAGACTGATCTGACACTCACATACAGGTTCACACATGCAGAACTCAAGCACTGCTGCCACCCCATAATTCTTTTCCTTCTAGTCCACCATAGCAGTGTTTCCTCTCCTGGGTAAAAACAGAAATTCGTGTGTGCACCTGCTGACAAATTGCTGCTTTCTCTTCACCCTCACAACAAATCTGTAATAGGGGCGAGAGAGCACAAAACACATGACTGATCAAATTCGCAATCAAACCTATTTCCACTAGATAGAAGAATGAAA
Source organism: Bagarius yarrelli (assembly GCA_005784505.1). Classification (NCBI taxonomy): domain Eukaryota; kingdom Metazoa; phylum Chordata; class Actinopteri; order Siluriformes; family Sisoridae; genus Bagarius; species Bagarius yarrelli. The sequence continues at coordinate 1,976,048 of VCAZ01000040.1, read as the reverse complement.
ACAGGGGTGATGAACACAGTATCGTAGCCGGTCTGAAAGAGAAAATAGATCTACAACAGTGTTTTCTTTCTGCAATACAATCTTAAAGATACAGAACAATCTTTATATTTTTTTAGTAACGGATTCTCACCTGATAAACACTACATAATACTGCTGCATAATACAACTGCAACCCCAGCCAACCTGTTTGCCAGTAACACTATTATTATTTGGACTATTAGTATTTAGGACCGTCTTTAATTTATCGTTTTAATCCGGTTAATTTAATGACAATAAGTTTGAATCAACAAAAAAATTTGGTTTGACAAATAAGTTATGTTTTCTCTTTTTCTCCGCCTCCTCTTGTTTTTTTCACATAATGTTGTCGTAGCCACAACATATTAACTTGTTGGAACATAATATTCAGAGATCATTTTGTCGAGATAACATCCGTCGCTATGCTATGTTGAGAAAACGACATCCTTATTTTGTGGCCACCAGTTTTATGTTAAAGGAACAACATAACATTTAATATTATTAACACACTGACCAGACCCATACGGTGACCACGGCAGTCAAGATGAGATGGAAAGATGGAGGTGACTGATTAAATAACATTTTAATTTGAATTCGGAATATCAGATAAAAACGCAGTGCCGTCTGTTGTATTAAAAACATGGATACGTTATAAGTGAAGGGCTCCTAAAACAGTCTTAAATTTAACCCGATTAACAGTTGACAATTCAGGGGTGAAATGTTTTAATAATTCACTATCATGCAGCATCATTGATTTTTGCATTTATATTAAAATGTTGACTTTGAAAATAAATGATTAAAATATTGTAGGTCTTTTTGAAGTGATTTAAGTTGGTTTATTAAACTAGCAATGAAAAATGCCTTTTAATAAGAATTTAAAATCAGCGCATGGTGCAATCATATTGAGAGCTATGGTAACTTTGAAAGTTCAATATAAAAAAATTCCACAGTTGCTTAAAACATAAGGTGGGAATGTTATATAAAGATATGTCGCGGTCTCTTGTATTAAAATCATGGGTAAAAGCGCTTTCTTAAGTTTAATGCAATTTGTAGTTGACATTTCTCAGGCTTTAAAAGGTACTCAAATTGACCAGTTAAACAGTAAGACTGCGGTTAAACCAGCCACGCTTTGAGAAACTTATTTAATCTAGCCCAGGGGTTGGCAGTCTTAGTCCTGCAGAGTTTAGCTCCAACTTGCCTCAACACACCTACCTGTAAGTTTAAAGTATACCTAGCAAGATCTTGATTAGTTGGTTCAGGTGTGTTTGATTACGGTTGAAGCTAAACTCTGCAGGACACCCCGACCCTCCAGGACCGAGATTACCCACCCCTTATTCAGCCGCACTTATAACCAGGTGGCGCGGCATTTACATACATATCGGTAACGGCACTGAACAGGGAAAAAGAAAAGTTTTCTGACAGGTCTGACAATTTAACAAAATGTATTTAATTACAGAATGATGTTTTGAGACAAATGAAAAACAAATAATAACGTTAACAGTATAATTGTTATTATTACTATGTTATTTTTACTAATCATACCTCTCAATATAATTGCACCATGAGCTGATTTTAAATCATTATAAAAAAGGTTTGACATTGTTAGTTGTTCAAACCAAATCAAGTTAATTAAGGAAGACCCACTTTATGTTTCCAGAAATTATCAAGCAATTTCGCTGTGAAATTTTGTACTAATTCATCTTTAAAATCAGCATATCTATCAACATAATTGCTAAGGAGCTAATTTTTAATTATTATTAAAAAGATATTAAAATTGTTAGTTAACCACTTAAAAAAAAATCACTTTCAAAGTCTTTTATAAATTATAAAAAAAAATTCAGCCAGTTAATTGTCGATGGCAAACCCTGTTACTCTCTGTGCCTTTCACTTATAACGTAACCAGGTGACCGCAGTACGTCTTTATATAACATTCCTTAGTCAAAGTATCTCGTGGCCACGACATTATATCACATTCCCATAAGTTAGCATGTTGTGGCCACGACAAAATTAAGTGACAGTACATGTCCCCTCCTGGTCACCGTAGTTTCTGCTCCATGCTCCATGCTGCATGCTGTTATTTACGGTTGGTTGCCAATTCCACCACCAGCTGCCTGAACAACTCAACAGAAATGCACCTTATTCACATTTGATATTTTTTTTTTATTTTTTTGTGAACTTCAAATATTCACTTCATGTTAGAATGGAAACCTGGCTACTACGTTTTTATGCCATAATTACTGCTGGCACAACAATACTTTGACTGACATAATTGTGCGTTTGGTTGTTTTTTGTTGTTTTGCGGTGTGAACGGATGGATGAATGAAATTCACACTATGAATCCAGTGTAAATTCAGAGATTCTCTCTGCTCATTACTTCCTGAATAAATAGATGCTGGCAGCAGTTTTCACAGGAAAACTTCCACAAACCACAGAGCACACCATTACCATTACCCAGGAGGGAAAAGTCTTGTTCATATTAATAGGAAGTAATATTACAGTATATTTTGAATGCACTGCACTCCAGTGCTAAATTATATCTTTTTTATTATGCAGGGTTGACAAAGTGTTTCTTCCTAAAAGTGCAAAATATTGTACAGTGCAGTGGCAATGCTAATAAATTTTACAGCAATGCTATGTATTGAACATGAAAGTCATTTCTGAATGAGGAGATTGTGTGCAAATATGTATGTAAGGTAGCCAATTTGGTGAAAATGCTTGCTACCCGATGGAGACATTGACTAGGTTTGAATAATATAAAGGTTTAATTTGATTGGACCCAAAAGGTTTATCATGGACAAGGTAATTTTATTGGATATTAATTGCACAATTGTACATCTATTGCCAACAATGTTTAAATAAAAATTTAAGGCTTCAGATTTTAGCATTACCTGAATTATGTTTTGCTATAATGATGATGATGATGATTATTTTTATTAATTACAAAAAGCAAAGAGATACAGTTACAAAGATACAGATATATATATATATATTATATATATATATAAAACACAATAAACACAATAAATTACCCCAGTTATAAAAAAATTTACATTCAAGGTTTGAGATACACACAACATATAGAATGCGCTAAAATAAAAAAATAAAAAACTCCCTCCATTTCCCTTTAGACCTTGCATTTAAATAGCCACATTAAAACTTAGAAATAAATAATAAATGAATGACATTAATAATTAGACGTAACAGAAATGTACAAAAATGCCATGTATGTGCAGTATATGTGATTTTAATTGAGTGTAAAATGTCAAGAGACTCTTAATGGAGTCCTAAAAAATCTGTACAGTGGACATGTTTGTGTTGGAGATACTTTTTATTTATGTTTTATGGGAATCCAGGCCTGATGCACAACGCTAGTCAAGAGCATCAAACATGTAAATGCTGCTACTGCTGATCTCCTTATATTTACATTACATTACATTACATTACATCTACAGCAGCAACCCACATTTGTTTTGCTCGCAGTCCAACATTTTAACCACTGACCCACCACCTCCCCGAGGAATACCTGCTATAAAGAACAGTAAAGAAAAGGGACTATTTTAGAGAAAAAAATGCAAAGTTGATAAGAAAGTTACTCAAATAAGCACTTTTTAACTTGTAAAAAGCAGTAAATTATGTCATAATCAGACGCATGACTGAATAACCTCAAAAATAATAAAAGCATAATGTGTGGGTGAATATTTGTATTCTTTCCATAAAACATGACCTGTTTTTTTTCTGGATCGTGCATTTATATTTAGTTTTATCCCTTATTGTAAAGCAAATCAGTACAGTGTAGAAGCAAAAGTATTAGGACACTGGGCTGTTATCTCGTTAAGTGTATTTTTGATTAAGTCTCGTTCTTTCTCTTATAATAACTTTCTGTTATCTGATTTAATGTATTTTGAGGATTTGTGGCCACGTAGTGAATCCACAGAGTTAACTGCTAGATTAAGATTTAAGCATAGATCAGGTTTAATATACAAGACAGTGTGTAATTTGTTGCTATATGTAAAATAATATTCTTTAAACGCAAATGAGTTTAAATTTGTGATGCTGCCTAAGAGTTGTTACATGTGTAACCGATTACAAAATATGAATTAAATAATAAAGTAAACATCTTTAAATAAACTAATAAAAGTGGTCGGGTTTATGCTTTGCACTGAATCTTAAAGAGAAGCTTTTATTAAAAAAAAAGAAAAAAAAGAACAAGGTGTGTGTATGTGTGTGTGTGTGTCTGAAAAAGCTTTAACTGGCAATGACCTTCAGCTGTCTAAATAAATCTGGCGGGTGCCTGCCAAACTGCAATTAACTTAATTAAGATTTATTCAAATTTTTTCTTGATATCTCCTCTTTATAATTTCAACAAAATGATCAAGTTTATTCCCATATGATAAAGAAAAGGATGATTTACCACTGCAGTGCTGCTTTAACCACTACATCATTATTGTAATTGTGCATTGTGAGAGCACAATTACAGTAAAGAGCCAGAACTCCGGTTATTGTCTTCCACATGAAAAAGGATTAAACAGTCCATGGTTAGTGTAATGGTCAGGGTTGTTTTTGGTTTTCATGTTTTGTTATTGTTCATGCTTTATGTTGATTCATGCTTATTGTTGTATGTCTAGGCTAAGCTATGATAGCTAGCTAAGCTAGCCCAGGAAGTGTGTTTTATTTACTTCCTTGTTCCACATGTACTTCTGTCATGTTGTTTCCCTTGTCCTTGTCTCATTGGTTAGTTTGGTCCTTACCACCTGTTCACAGGTGTTCCTCGTTTAGTTATGTGCTTATATACCCCCTTGTATCCTCCTGTCTTTGTGGTTTGTTGTTCTCTGTACCACTTTGGTGAGGTCCTGTTTATGCCAGTGGTCATGTTGAGGTTGATACTAATGTTCTTGTTTGTGTTTATGTGTAGTAAAGTTAAGTTAAGTTAAGTTAAGTCTGTCAAGTTTAGTTTATGTTTGTATGTTCACATTTTGTAAATAAACTGCACCATGGGTTCTCAATATACGTCTTGCCTCAGTGGAGTCTTCTTCTTACTCTCCTTGTAAAAGCAATGTTTGTGGTCAATGTCATTGATGCTGGCTAGCTAAACACCAATGATGTGTTGAGCAGTTTTTACTACCTGCTGGAGGGTCTTTGTACCACAGTATGATGCAGTTTGCTACTATGCTTTCAATAGTGCAACAGTTCGGCTTGATGTAAAGTGGACAGTTTAGCTCTTTTTAGTTCTCAGAGGAACTAAAGGCGCTGTTGTGCCTTTCTGATCAGGGTTGAGGTATTGCTGTTCCAGAAAAGATCCTAAGAGATATGGACATTGAGGACTCAGCCTCATCAATGTAGATGAGAGTGTGTGTGTGTGTGTGTGTGTGTGTGTGTGTGACTCCTAGTAGGCCATTGGTCCACAATTAGCTCCTTAGCCCTTTGGGTATTCAGAGCAAGGTTGTTAGCACACCGGGCTGCCAAGTGCTGTGCCTTATTCCTATAGGTTGTCTCATCTTAGTTGCTGATAAGACCTACAAGTTTGTCATCGGCAAACTTGATTACTGAGTTGATTACTGAGTTGGAGCCATGCACAAATATGCAGTCGTGGGTAAAGAGGGAGTACAGGATTAGGCTAAGCACACAATTATGTGGCACACCAGTGTTCAGAGTAAGCATTGGAAGAGCCAATGCCAATACCAGTTAGCTTTGATGAAATTATGGTATTTAAGAACTGAATTAAAGGATAGCATTCTGGCTTATGTGTTGCCATTGTCTTGATGACTCAGGACATAATGAAGAGCAGGGGTGAGGTCATCCTTGCAGACAGTTTAGGTCCAGTGTTGGGAGTAGGCAATTATGGAAATGAGAGAGGCCGAGCAGGAGTCATTAAGGACCTTTGCAGTAGAATGTTTGTTTTGGTTCTGGTACAGTTGTAATTGTTTTTATTGTAAAACAGGATGGTATGGTAGCCTGGGCTAATAAAAGGTTATAGACTCTGTAGACCCCAGCCAGCTGTACGGCACAGGCTCTCAGAACTTGGCCAGGGATGCCATCAGGGTGCTTAAGGTGGCGTAAAAGTCACAGGAGGAAACTGTGAGTGAAAATTCATTGTGTAGGGTCTCCACTATGATTGGTGGTTGGATGTTTCCATTATAAAAGCGAGAATAACAGTTGTTTTAGGTTATTATAAAGTTGTCAACTTACATTTACACTTCAGGCATTTTGACACAGACCAAATTTTAAACCAAAATTTAACCAAATTTGTACGCATCGTATAATCCACAATTGCTGATACTGATAAGAAAAATTGCGCTAGTTGTGTTGATTCAAATTATAGGCATTGCTATGTTAAAACATTGTTTTGCAATGCAAGCAAGCATGTAGGATGCTAATTTACCCCCTAATTCCAGATAACGGCCTGAAAGATGGCAAGTATAACAGATGGTCCTTTTAAAAGCTCTACATGACTAATAATCACAATACATTATTTCTCTAACAGTATTGCAATATTAAGTTGTATCATTACTGCTTTTTTACGTCGGCACATTTTAATGATTACAAAGTGTCTCTCTGCTGCGCAAGTGATTTCGATATAGAGGCTGCCCTTTGAAATGAATTTAGCTATAATTTTTTACAATGTGCACCATTTACACACGGGTGAAGCAAATATCAGTGGCGAGTCTAAGAAAGCCAGTCACAGATCACAAAAGAAGACAGGAGGTTCATGGAAAACGTTGCATGCTTCACAGCACTGGCATTGGTGCATGGTGTGGAAAACCATTTTGCTTAGTATGTCCTGTTTATTAAAAAAAAAAAAAAAAAGAAAGAGATGCAAGATCAATTCCAAATGCTGTGTGAGCCTGTGAAGAGTAAAGATGAATGCCATCAACATAGTGTGACGGGACGGGAGACACGCAAGGACAAAAGAAAGGACTGGGAGGAGAGATGGTGAGCTGGTTAGAAAGAATGAAAGCAGAAAGTCAGTGAGTGAGGGAATATTTCAAACCTGTCAGTGTGTGCTCGCTTAAAGCTATTCAGTCCGTCACATTCGAGGGAAAGATACAGTACAAGCTGCAGAGACTGGAACCGATCTAGGACATGGAATCATATTCATTTTATGCTGAAGGGTCTTAAGAAAAGATGCCCTGCTAAAGAAATAAATATGGCTAAGGCTATGATGCATCTCATGCTTGTGCCATCAAACCCCAACTTCTCCTTCCTCGTGAGCAAAACAAAAAAGAAGAAAGAAGACAAAAACAGACCAAAAAAAGGCTGGACATGCATCAGCTTAAACGAAACTATCCGCAATAAAACAGATACACATGCTTTCTGTCATCTGTGTTCTTCTGAAATTATAACCCAAGCAGATGGATTGCGACTAAACATGTGACATAGCCTTGGAGACATTTAACCAGTTTTAATTGGTTGAAACAAATGTTTTAAACGTTAATTGCCTGAACATACTTGTTCCAGGTATTTAGCAGTTGGTAGGGCAGGATGGTGGTCCTTGTGAAACATGGGTTCGCCTGCTAAAGAATAACCGTTTTTTTACATGGTGTCTACACATTGATGGCCAAATACAATAACAGTTACAAACTCAACATAACGAAGACAAACATGTTTACTGTCCTTACTTATACTGAAGATAAAGGTGGGGCAAGAACCCAAAGATGAATTTCATAACTGCAAGATTTTATTACTTTTCGGGGTTGTTAAGTTCAAAATCTATAAACTAAGCTGTTTGAGAGGGTTTTGCAACAGTAAATACACATATAACAGAATTTCATCAAGCAAATGTAGTAACTATACTGTTGCCAATTCCCACCCACCAGTTAATTAGTAGCCAAGCAATATTTTCAAACCCTTTTCTCACACGACAGCTGAACATACTTGGTGGAGAGCACTAACTGCCATCTTCTGCGAAAAAAGCATGTGCTAACAGACCCATAATTGGCTAGCTAAGCTTCAGCCATGCAGAGTGACGCATTGATTTTCAACTTGTGATGGGAGCAAAGAGCAATTCTGTAGGATTTCAAACAAATGCGAAGATCTCTTTGTCTCCACAAACCTATAACTTTTTGACCTTTTATGGACGTGAGATATTTCCCACACTCCTTTATGTCAGATTGTGTTGAAAACCATGCTGGATGCACACATGTATCTGTCTCTTCCGCTCATGCTGTCTTCTGCAGCAAAGTACAGTAATTAGGAGAGATTACTCCCCAGGGTTCGGAAGGGGCTGGAAAAGAGGCCTCCTTATGTGTTAAACAAGCGTAACAATTTACCGCCTAACATTTTACTGGATTGTTTCAAATAAAAACAATTATACAGTGAGAGCTTCAGCCCACCTACATGAGACATGAGAGCTAGCCGGAAGGGCTAGCTCAATTATCTCTGGTAGGTACAGCCAGTCTGAAGCACATACAACATATATTATTCAAAGCTGAGGATTTTGGGGCAGCTATGGCTACTGTTTTACCCACCATACTAAAAAACACACCACAAAACAGAATAATTGCCCCTTTATTATCTGGTAGCAGGAGCAGATGCATGGTCTTTTTCTTAGTTACACCGAAAAGTGCTGGTTCAAAGAGCTTTAAGCTGAACCCTACAAAAACATTTTTTGTGTAGTTTGACAGTGTGTGTTTTTAATAATCACAACGTTAGGAATGCAAATCAAATTGAGTTTCAGGCAAAAAAGGGTAAATCACCCAAACAGCACCAATGTGTGGTGTGTGTTTGTATATTATGGTACATTGTAGTACTGACACAGCATGAAGTACTAATCTACTACTAATTTACTGAAACTGTAAAGATTTTTTTACTAATGTGTTAATTTATTGTTTTACCCTCCTTTTTGAACCCAGTTAAAGAAATAAAGGTTTGGTGGCTGAAGGTTTGCAGATGTGCGTTTTAGAGTTATTCTCCCCTGGTGGCTTTTTCTAAGATGGCTTTCTGCTAGATTTTAGATTCTACTGTGTATTTTTTTTTTTTCATTTATCCACAGGAGCATTAGTGAGGTCTGGCAAAAGGTCTGGCTATTTCCACCCCAAGCTTTCTGCACAGGGACATAGTCATGCTGGACCAGGTTTGGGTAACAGTAACACTTTTTTTTTTTTTAGCTTTTGTGAAAACTATATGTAAAAAGCTTGCGGATTAATGTGTTAACATAAAACTATAAAATCTATTAACCTTTTGTTATAAGTAAAACATTTGTCTTTAATGATACTCTTTAGGATGTACTGTCGATGGTATAAGCTTTAATTAATGGAAATTAATTCTCTTTTAAGCCAAAAAAGATCCAGGATCATTTAAAAGGGATTATGACTAGTTGTTCTTATGCTGAAATATATTTAATACCACGCAGGTTTACAATGCTTTAGCCTGTATCCTTACTTGGCCTGTATCCTTACTGGGTTTTAATTCAAGCTACACTGGCTGCCTATTAAGTCCTACTTTAACAACAAAGTCCTGCTCATGTGTGAATAGTTTACTGTCAGTGTATTGTGCTGATCTCCTTAAACAGTACTGTCCATTTTGCTCAGCCGAGGCAGATCTACAGTTATTGCAAACGTTTAACGGAATGATGTTTAAGCTATAAAACTCCAGAAAACAGTAGAACTCCCCAGAATTGTTGTAAATATAAATCCATATCTGTAGTCCTGATACTTTTAGACGAAAAGCACTTTGCGTAAATCACTTCAACTTCTAAAGTGAACAGTCTAATTTTGCTTTAAGGGTAATTTGTCATTTAAATGTCAGTGTCTACGTGAATGAGTAATGACTAAGTGGGGGGGAAAAAATAAAAATGACCAAACTGACAGGTTTGCATTTATATAATCGTAATTTTTTCCTAATGTAAAGCCCAACATGAATGCCAGTTTTTTTTTTAATGGCTAACTTTTAGCGTGCACGTTCATTAAATCAGTGTTAAATCTCTGCTGAGAAAGCCTTAGAGACAGGCTGTATGGGTTCGTTAGTGTTTTACTTTACTGCATTCCCTCCTGCACAATGAGGTCTAATTCACACTAGGCCAATTTAACTCTCATTAGAAAGATTAGAGCTCATGCAGCCCAGGGCGTGAGGCAGAAAAACATATATATGTCTTCATTTGAGCCCAGCTCGTCTGTAGCCCTGCTCAGTTGCATTACTGAGATGACTGTACATGCAATTGAAGCTGGTCTATATATATATATATATACATAAAACCTCTTGTTAATACCTTACAATACAACTAAAATATAGATTTTATTTGTTTGTGTTGTTTGATTGTAGTAAAATTCTTCGAAAGTGGTGACCAACATTAATATATAACTGCTAGACATTTTTAATGCCTTTATATGTAAATATAATATATATAATATTTTATTATCAAATATAAAATTGCCTAGTTGTTTCAGGCATGTATTACTTCTCCAAACTCTTCTAAATTAGGGACAGTTCTCTTCTCTCGGAAAAGCTTTGTTGTCTCTTCCTGTCACTTCAGTAAAACTCAGTAGAAAAGGACATCCTTTAGAGCCTCTCTCACATGTCTCACTGCACCATCTTGCCTTCTTTCTTTCTTAGTTTGAAGTGTCTTTCCATTTGGCGAAGAACAAACACTTGTATTTCATAGTGCATGACAGGAAATAAGGGTTTATTATTGGTGGTGAGTCTGTGTTGATGCTTTCACACTGACAAGTTTTTGTCCTCATTCAAAGCAAGAAAATACCAGAAAGGAGATATAATAGATTTCTGTAGATATTTCAAATACGTTGTGTATAAAGTAAAGACTCTTTACACATTTTAAGAGATTTCAGAATATTTAGCAGGCAATTAACATCCTGTAGCAAATTCGTTTCCTATTTATGTTACAACCGAATTCCAGAAAAGTTTGGACGTTTTTACGAATTCGAATAAAATGAAAACTAAATGACTTTTAAATCACATAATCCAATATTTTATTCACAATAGAACATAGATAACATAACAAATGTTTAAACAGAGAAATTTTATCCACTAAATGAGCTCATTTTAAATTAGACGCCCACTACAGGTCTCAATATGGTTGGCAGGGGCAGCATAGGGCTGAAAAAGCAATACATTTTAAAAAGATTCAACAACATTTAGCGACTAATTAAGTTTATGTACATCAAATTATCTATAAAAGAAGTCTTAGAGAGGTAGAGTCTCTCAGAAGTAAACAAGGCAGAGCTTCTGCAATCTGTAAAAGAGTGTGTAAAAAGACTCTGTAATGCTTTAAATGTCCATCGATATCAAATTGCAAAGACTTTGCAAATCTCATCATCTACATTGCAAAACATCGTCTAAAGATTCAAAGAAACTTGGGAAATCTCTGCGCGTAAGGGACAAGGCTGAAGACCTGTGTTGGATATCCATGATCTTCAGGCCCTCAGATGACACTGCATCACTCATTAGCATGACTCTGTGATTGACATTACTGAATGGCCCCAGAAATACTTCCAAAAACCAGTGAAAGTAAACACTGGTCAGCTGTGCCATCTGCAGATGCCAACCCAAGCTCTATTATGCAAAAAGGGAGCCATATGTGAACATGGTCCAGAAATGCCATTGTGTCCAGTGGACCAAAGCTTAATCAAAATGGAGTGAAAAATGGAGTAAAAAATTAGTCCATGATCAGATGAGTCCAAATCTGACGTTTTGTTGGGAATTATAGACGTTGTGTCCTACAGCCTAAAGAGGAGGAAGACGCTGGATGAGACGTAGTGCTCAAATCTGGAGACCGCTTACGTCTAGCTACAAAAAGCTAAATGTACAGCGTGTTATCAGTGTTCAGTTTAAAAGCCAGCATCTCCGATAGTGTGGGGGTGTGTAAGTGCATACGGTATGAGCAGCGTGCATCTTTTGGAAGGCATTTTAAATTAAAAAGATATTTAAAGGTTTTGGAGCAACATATGCTTCCCTCCAGATGACGTCTATTTCAGGTAAGTCCTTGTGTATTTCAGCAGAGCAATTAGAAAACCACATACTGCAGCTATTACAACAGCATGACTTCGTATTCGAAGAGTCCGGGTGCTGAATTAACCTGACTGCAGTCCAGATCTTTCACCTATAGAGAACATCCGGCGCATCACTAAACGGAAAAATACGTCAAAGACGACTACAAACTCTTCAGCAGCTGAAAACCTGAAAAATATCATACAAGAATAGGAACAAATTCCAAGAGCAAATCTACAGAAACTCATAACCTCGATGCCCAGACATCTTCAAACTGTTTTGAAAAGCAGAGAAGATGCTTCACCGTGATAAACAGGCTCAGTTCCAACTATTTTGAGACCTGTAGCAGGCATTAAATTTATAATGAGCTCATTTAGTGGATAAAATTCGAAATTTTCTCTGGTTAAACGTTTGTTTTCTATTTTCGATTGTGAATTAAATATTGCCTCATGTGATTTAAAAGTCTTTTAGTTTTCATTTTATTCAAATGTAAAAAAAAAAAAAAACCTCCCAACTTTTCCGGAATTGGAGTTCTAAAACAACTCAATTTCGCCCAAGATTTCCTTTCCACTGAAGCTGTGATTACTTCTGTTAATGGTATGGCAAGCTATCTGATTCATTACCACTCTGTTTGCTGATAGCACTTAAGCATAAAAAACAATTACCTTGCTATCCCAGAAGTTCTGCTGCAGGGACAGAGGGGTGGAGTCACCCTGAAACACAGCTACTCCACTTTGGCATGTTTATTAACGCACTGAGAAGCTATAGGAAGGCAGCGGACTGAGAGGAAGCCAGTGTGGGAGGGCTGAGTGCAGTGTAATCATTTAAGCTGTAGGCAACCAAAATCTATTATCCCAACCGCGACCTGTACGGTTTTCAATTATTCGTGCTGTTTAAACAATTACACATGAACACATTTGTGTTACGCACTCTGCATTATTCATCAAATCCAATGGGTAAAGAAGTTTGACTTCATGAAGCCAACACTAAACTTGACACCCACACAGAAGTGGGAAGAAGCTGAAAAGTCAGGAAGGATGAGCAAAGCAGGCGTACAAGGATCACCACTGGTGTACGCTGGTCTATTTAAGTGTTTGCATATGTTTTGGGTTTTTTTTCGTCGGGAAGCAATTAAATTCTTATTTACGATTAGCGATTTGATTTCTTTTATTATTATATTCTCTAATGACTCAAACTGTTCTATGCAATAACATTTATGTGTAATAAATTTGTGTGTAGACACAAATAAAGATGCAGATTTTAAAAAGGTCACTGGTTGCCCATTTTCGCACAAGTTGATATGGTTCTTTAGAGTATTAATAAAAAATTCTATAATATTCTTTAATTTACTGCTTTTCGTCGGTAGTGTAAAAAATACTAATTTTATCTTGTCAAAAACAGTTCTTGTTTACAGCGACCTGTTTTAGTGCATGTTGCTTTAAATGCTAATAAGCTTTGCTTATAAACAAGCCCTTTACTCAAGTCACTGTCTGATCTTGTACAGTTCACGTATGTTCGCAGACTCGCTACTCCACTTCTATCTATCTATCTATCTATCTATCTATCTATCTATCTATCTATCTATCTATCTATCTATCTATCTATCTATCTATCTATCCAAATATCTGTCTGTCTGTCTGTCTATCTATCTATCTATCTATCTATCTATCTAAATATCTGTCTGTCGTCTGTCTATCTATCTATCTATCTATCTATCTCCAAATATCTGTCTATCTATTTATCTATCTATCTAAATACTGTCTATCTATCTATCTATCTATCTATCTATCTATCTATCTATCTATCTGTCATCTATCTATATCTATCGAACATCTATCTATCTATCTATCTATCTATCTATCTATCTATCGAACTATCTATCTATCTATCTATCTATCTATCTATCTATCTATCTATCTATCTATCTATCTATCTATCTATCTATCTATCTATCTATCGTCCTATCTATCTATCTAATCTATCTGATCTATCTATCTATCTATCTATCTATCTATCTATCTATCTATCTATCTATCTATCTATCTATCTATCTATCTATCTATCTATCTATCTATCTATCTATCTATCTATCTATCTAATTATCTATCTATCTATCTATCTATCTATCTATCTATCTATCTATCTATCTATCTATCTATCTATCTATCTATCTATCTGTTCTATTCTATTATCTATATCTATCTATCGATCGATCGATCTATATCTATCTATCTACTATCTATCTATCTAATCTATCTATCTATGTACTATCTATCTATCTATCTATCTATCTATCTATCTATCTATCTATCTATCTATCTATCTATCCAAATAGCTGTCTATCCAAATACCGTCTATTGATATAACTATCTATCTGTCTATCTATCTATCTATCTATCTATCTATCTATCTATCTATCTATCTATCTATCTATCTATCTATCTATCTATCTATCTATCTATCTATCTATCTATCTATCTATCTATCTATCTATCTATCTATGCAGTTGAATACAGATCAAGCTGTGATGCACTGCGTTCTGCCAGCTTGCTTTGATAGCCTTGAACCTTTTCAGCAGTGTCTTACAGTAGCTCTTGCGTGAGTACAAATCAGACGGGCAGGTTTCACTCCTTACACACATCAGTGAGCCTCAGGCGCCCATGACTCTGTCTCTGGTTCACCGGTTGTCCTTTCTTTGACCACTTTTTTTTTACTACTTTATACTGGGAACGTCCCACTAGACCTACAGATGATCTGAGCCAGATGTGTAGCTATCACATTTAAGCCCTGGCACGTGTGTGTGTTTGTTTGTGTGTGTAAATACTTTTAGGTGTGAAGTAAGACTATTTTTTTTTAAAGAATTTATATTTGAATTGTTGCGTAATTAATTAAAAGTAATATGCAGATATAATTCACAGAAGTCCCCTAAATTTCCCTTCACCTTCAGTGTTTGTTTGTGTATGTATGTGTATGTGTGTATGTTTGTATATGTAATACAGTTTAAACAAAGCTTATTTATTTTTTGTTACTTTGAATTTGAGAAGTTTTTTTTTTTATCATAGCGTTCAAACTCTTGCCGTTTCAAGGAGTTGCTAAACTTTTTTAAACACTTTAGGACTTTTATATGTTTCGTGCACTTTCATGCTGAATTTAGCTTAGAAAAGCTGACTGACAGCCCATTTGTATTCTTTCTTGAGACTCAGGAATCCATTGCTATTCTGGAAGACTTGTTTCTGGTAGAACCTGGCTGCAGCCTTGCTATATATGAGTCAAAAAGCAGCCACAGTAATCCATAAATCATAGGAGCACCATTTCTTTACCCAGAAATCATATCCTGCATTTCCATTCAGAGAGAGCTGGAGGATTGTTAAGCAAGGTGATGCATGATCTTATGGAAGACGGTGCTCCGGCTGCATATTTTCTAATTCTGGAACTGTCTACATTTGTTTTGCCAAACAAACCCATTTACAACTCTATTAAAAACTCCATTAAAAAAACAGAGCTTGTTTGGCTATGCATTACTTCTCTTTATGTTCTTTTTTTTTCTTTACAATGGGGCTTTAAATTATTCGACACAAAAAAACTAACTCGTTTACTGAAGCAGTTCTTTATAGAGAGCTACTTCCAGATGTGCTTTGAAATGTCCAGTAATGACATCCCATCACTGGTTCACTAGGTCACGGCCTAACAATAACATCAGTCTAAAAAAGTCTTAGGTAATCGATTGAGACAATATGTATATTTCATGTGGTTTAGAAAGAGGCAGGATTTCAACATTGGAAGACCTTGAAAGCCGGTAAAACCATTAGAGCGGTGTTTGAGGATCTGATGGAGAGTACTTTGTTTTGCAGTATATTTTCAGGTAAGTGGGTGATGTTCTGTTTTAGGGTTACTAAATTTGATGTGGGTAGCTACAGGAAGGCTTTAGACAATGTTTGCAGTATAGTAGTGGGAAGACTTAAGTCCCTTAGCTGATGGTGGGTGGTGCAGCAGGTAACCCTGTGGCTTCACACTTTAAGGTTTTCTGGTTGGATCCCGAGCTAAATATTCTGTTAATATGCTTATTCATGTTTGGTGGATTGTTCATTCTACGGTACCTTTATGTGTGAATGAGTGTGCAAATGTGTGCTGTCTCTTTCGGGTACCTTGGACCCTGCAGTCCAGGCATATTTTCTGACATCTGCCCTGTTTACATGAAGTATTAATATAGAATTACAATAAGTCCAATCTGAATATAAACACCAAATCTAATCTTTTTTATTTAATGCCTCAGGTTAGGAGAAAAATTCTTCCATGTAAACGACTTATATTACTTTGAGTGTCATCTTTCCACGCATATTCCTGCTCTTGATGTAATTTTCCAAAAAATAACATCATTTTTCTGGGAAATGACCACCATGTCAGGTTTGATTTCCCTTCAGGTGGATAAATTCTTCTGGTCTTCACTACAGACTTTCATTGACCTGATTCTACTTTTCAAAGGGAGAAAGGGCTAGAAATTGATGGCTCGTAGTGAAATACCACTACAGCTACACAGTTCATATTTACAGGATCCAATACATGGTAAACAATAAAATCTATACCTGACAGAGAAGCTGTGCACATGTCATATAATTATTTTGACTGAAACCTTCGACACATGTAAACACCAGTTCGGAATGGATCAAGTCTCATGTAAACACCTAATCCAAGTAATTGAATCAGAATGATTTCAGTCAAAATAACAAAAAAGCTGCAAGTATGTGGGTTAAGGCGCCGGCACCCACGTGCACTCCGGCCACCTGGTTCGATTCCGCCTCAGGTCCTTTCCGATCCCACATCTTTCTCTATCTTCCCCATTTCATCCTATTGTCATATAAATAAAGGCAAAATAAAATCTTTTAAAAAATTATAAAAAACACATGATTTTGCTTCAGCAGGTCATGTGATCACAAGAAGGGTGAAATGATGATGATTTTTATATGACTGTTCTGAAGTGCAAGTAATGTTTCTCCTACTGCAGAAACTTTTATTTTTTGTTTTTTGATATTTGGCGCCAGTTTACTGGAAAAGGGACGATTTTGTTCTCTTTGACTCGTCGGATAGAAACGATGCTTTATATTCCAGTTTTGCAGCATAACTTTTATTAGCATCTAGCTAATGTTTGAGATTAAACTGTCAATGTCTGGGATAAAGCAGGTATGAATGGATAGATGATAGGCATGGGAACATTACATTGTTACATTACTGCATATATTATATATGCAATATGCAGGGATGTATTGTAGAATAATATAATTTGGAGGCTCGTAATAAAGAAAGGTGTGCACATACTGTACACTGTATACATGCTGTTTGAATGCATTTATTCTTTTTTTTCTAGTATTTAGGACACCTGACTATCATATCCATTCGTGTTTTTAAATTCATTGTCTCACTGTTCACTGTTACCGCATAACCTAAACCTAGTCTCATGTCTAAAAATGTTTCAGCATATTTTGGACCATGGATTTGGGGATTCTCTTATCTAGTCACAATTTAATTTGTACGTTCAGGTGCTAAGGTTCTAGGGTGCAGCCAGTGTTTCATTTGTTAAGTTCAGGGTTCCGTGCAGGACCCTCAGGTTCCTCAACATCAACCGACTTTAATAATATTATATTGTAATGCTGCAATTTTACAAATACATTCTAGACAATTGTGCGATTTCAGCTTTGCAGCAAGAAAAAAAAATTGTGTGTGTGTGTGCGCTGGTAAAGTATTTTATTATTTTATAGTGTATCCTATTATTTTATAGTATCATATAGGGTAGATAAATTGTAGGTTATTGTTATTAAATAAGATACTACAGCAAGTAATATGTTATTCCATATTTACGCATATTTATTTACTAAATCCTGTCACATACAAACCTTTTCAGCAAGTTTCATTTCCAAGATTTGAACTGGGTTTAGCATTATTACAAGTAACCCGTAGTGCAAGAAATAATGATTCAAATTGATTGTGCTGTGATTCAGTCCCTCAGGAGGTGAAAGCAGGTGACATTAGCTCAAATCAGTATTCATAGAAACCAAAGAAAAAGACAGGAAGTTTAAAAGAGCAAGAAAAAGAGACAGAAGGAGAAAAGTGGTGTGAATCAGATGAAAAAGATCCGAGGGTCAGACGTGTACAGTGCTGCCATTGTTTCTGCAGACAGACGCCACTGTCACAGAGGATGGATGGGTGAGGCAGAGATGGATGCCAGCATCTTTGATAGAATAATGTACCTTCAAGACCGGGGTTATGTAAGACTATTAAGCTGTCACTGTGTGCCAGAGTGCATAGAGGAAGATAACCTTTGTTTTGCCACAGATGAAAAAAACTATATCTTTCTATTTTTTCTGTTTGCTTTCAGTGTGTGCACACAAGCAGCAGGGCTTCATAAAGAAGAAACGAGAGAGCCTCTTCTGCCACTTGTACTCCTGTGATATATTTACTACACACAAGAGCAAGGGATATGAGGTGCATCAGCCAGGGCCCTGATTCTGTCAGAGATGTTTTGTAGAAACACAATGGGCAGCGCAAACACGCCTTCAGTCTGTGTTTAGTGCTCAGCTAATGCTTAAAGATGGACTTAAATAACAGAGCTGTGTTTTTTACTTACAAGTTCCACAGTAATAGCATGCAGTTAAGGGTTTGCGGCTAAATCTGAAATGGCATGTTAACACATACATGGGATGGTCAGGTGACCTTAAAATTTGGGGTATCTACATTTACATTTATGGCATTTGGCGAATGCCCTTATACAGAGCAACTTACATTCATCTTTCTTTTTCTTTTTTTTTCTTTTAACAATCAACATTGAGCTTTACATAAATATTACAAATGTTAAAATTACAGCTTTTAAAAGGATTTAGCAAATTAAGCAAAAATAAATTAGCAAAATTCATTACAGATTTAACAGCAGCTTAGAGTCTCTTTGTGTAGGTCCACTTTTGTCCTCCCTCAGCAGCGGTGAGCACCAACAAGCAACGAGACTCCAACCAGAAGTGGCATAATTGTAGATCAGGAAGGTTGGAAAACCTAACCAGGAACACTGGGAGCTTTGGAAGACATTTGTCCTATTGTTCAAAAAAAAGTTTTCTCTACATACTTAAAAAACAAGTATTTTTTAGTTTGCTCCCTCTGGAAAAAAACCCATGACTTAAAACTGTAAATCATACCGTTTGCTTTCTGCATTTTGACCCCCTTTGAAGCCATAAACAATTCAAACAACCCAAGACTACAAACTATTTCACTAAAAGCATGTATTTTAGCTTTAATATTTTTGTAGCCCAGAAATGAATTCCATTTCCTGTAAAAATCAAACACTGCAAATTCAGCTCAAAGGCAACTGCAGGTGAGACGGATGAAGCAAGAAAATGCACGCAATTCACCTTTAATGGCAGGTGTTTTTTCTGAGCACATGCTTAGCGACTTTTTAAAAGCTTTGAGCACAAAAACGCTGTAAAGTGATCAAAGATTCACACTTGAAGAAAAGGAAGATGGCACAAGGTCCAAGGCAAAGAGATGAATTGATCGAGGTGTTCTTCTGCAACGCTACAGAGCCCTTTACTGATTCGCACAGCCACTAATGATCTTTTTTTCGGTAAAGTCTTTAATGTAATTACCATCCTGAAAGGTTGGCTCTATCATTAGCTACATGCTTAGCAGGGGAAAAAAACGATACCACAGTGGAAGTCAGCGGTAAAATTTGTTTAATCTTTTATATATATATAATATCAAAAAACATTAGACCATAAAATCTGAACATAAAAAATGCAGTTTTTGCTAAAAGGAAATGTAAAAAATGCATTAGGAGGGCAGAATAGTTTGTTAAATAATATGGCAAAAAGAAAAAATGTATTTTTACCATTGTGCTCAGATGAAAAATCTGACCACAAAAAAAAAAAAAAAAAAAAAAAAAAAAACCAGTTTATAGTTCGCTTCTAATTATGCAACAAATTCATTCTGTTTGCTCAATGGCATTTCCGTGAAAGCTTTTACTTCCTGCCGGGTTGCCTCGCGGGGTGCGCTGTCTATATGGATTAGTGAGAAGTAGGTAAAGCGTGGTTCCTTTCTGTATTTGCCGTGTTGACATTCTTGGCAGCCAAACATGCTGCTTATGTATGCATGACAAACATTATCTCATTCGACTGGTTACTTTCGTCTATACCGAATTTAGACTCGAGATTTTGCTGTGATTTCCCTGCCATTGCCAGTCCATCTAAAACTTAGAGGGGTAAAACAGCTGGTAGAACATCTGTGGCCAAAGCTGTTCCTCTCCATAGTTACCCACCCTGTCGCCCTCTCCCAATCTCTGTGTCTCTTCTTCACATTCAGGTACAGACATAATTATCCATTCTGATCCCCACAGGTAAAAAAAAAGCAATGCTGCAAGCCCTTTGAGCTGCCTCAGCATGCACACCAGCAACTGAATGCAAAACACTCAAACAGCCTTGTGCTTATTTGTAGTACTAAACAATAAATACAGCTGGAGCAGGCAGATTTTAAATTCTTAATTTACAAATAATAATAGTAGTAATAATATTTTTAATAAAATTCAAACACAGAGCATAAAAAAGTAAAAGTACAACTGAAGTCAAAGCCAAAGTCAAATCCCAGTCGGTTTATTACTGGATAAATTCAACATGAACTTCTCTTGACCACTGAGATGCTACTAGGAAACGAACTGAAACCTGATACAGAAAAAAGTTAGAATCATTTCAGGGAAAAAAAATAAATCAATATTTTCTATTATAATAACACGGACCTGCTCTTGTTAATGATTTCCATGATGTATATGGTTTCCATATTAATAGCATATTCATTTTCATCCCTTTTATGCTTTGCCCTGAATCTATTAGCGCTAAAACCTTGAACCTCAAGTGGCATTTTAATGCAGTCAGCACTTACATAAGCTACGTATCAGTATTTGTCTTGATCCTGCTAGCAATTCAAATTTAAATATCTGAAATTTAACTCAGAAATGCTTAAGGAAAAATTCCAGGAAACGTTCTGTATCCCTCATTCAAAATTGCTTTCTACGAGTTGTACTGGTCACACTAATAATTTCGACGAAACGGCCACTACCCAAACAATAATAATTCATGACCTGCCAAGCCTAAAACGCTGGGCAATCAAAAAATCCTTTCAAAGCACCCAATACTATTACTTACACACACATACACACAATCAGTCTTTTTCAAGCTATTCTAAGGCATGAAGGTGACAGAACACAATAGTCATAATAATACATAAATGTAGCACTTAACAGCCTGATCCAGCTGACAGCACTGCAGACATGAGCGATTTGTGCTACTAGTATAAAATTTTTAAAATCTTTCTCTCCGGTTTGGGCTACAACATGCACGTCTCAATGTACATTGAACTGTATCATTTAGAATTAATGGACAGCATTTGATTTAACCACATATGTGAGTCTTAAAGCCAAACATAAATTCTGCAATAGAGGTTTCACGTGTAATTGGTATTGTTATTATAATCAAAGTGAAACCCTGGTGTGTTTTTTAACCTCAGAGACCCATTTTATCTGAGGGAAGTTCAGAGCCTCTGCTTTGTTACTGATGCAGGAATTTCTACTGGAAAAAAGGCTAAAAACAGGCATCCATCATGTTTCTCTCCTGCAGAGCTTTCTCTATATCTGATTTTTTTAAAAATCATTAAACCTGGAGCTGCTTGGTGGCACACTGCTTAGCAGGTTTGCATTACACTTCTGGGGTTTCACTTCTGGGGTTTCACACTTCTTGTAGATTTTGCATGTTTCACTCCAGATTTTTCAGTTTCCTCCCCAGTCTAAGGTGCATTTTAGGCTGATAGACATCGTGAAATTATCTGTATTTTGTCAATCGACGCGTGAGTGTGTAGGTGTGAGTGATTTTGTTTTGTAATGGATTGGCAATCTGTCCAGAGTTTCCCCGAGTGCCCTAGGAGAGACTGTAACTTGTCTGATGACCTGTATAAAAATGAGCTATGACACAAAAAACAGAAAAATTGAGCTAAGCTTTTAACTTTTAACAAACATTATATTTACTAAGGATGTTATTTTATTTTCAGTCAGGACTAATAGGCAACGGAAGCGGCAGGTGCTAAAAAATTTTTTTGTTAGTAATGGAGGACTGTGAATAACTGATGTGGGCAATGTATCATTACTACTAAAATGTTAATGTTAAAGCCAAGTGATTGCAACTGTAAATAATTATAAGATTGCATTGTACAGAGCCAATGTGAAATGCATTTTTCGCAAGGTCCCATTTTTCGCTTGGTACCAGCGCAGGAGCGCAGGGTAAGTTTGATGGAGCACAGGGTGGGCAGAGGGGTTGGGGTCAGGGTCTTGCTCAGCGCAGGGCCCCTGGAGGCTATGATACTTGTCGGAGGTGGGGCCCCTGGGCAGGAGGGGAACCCAGGGTCTTGCTCAGACCCAACATGTTGACTTGTCGGAGGTGGGGCACCTTGAACCCAGGTGTTTCTGGTCTTCAGATTAACAACTCAGCACCTTAACCACCCTGCCCATATAGTCATATATACCACATATATACTAATTTAAGTTCAATGTGGGTTTTATTATCAGTAATTAAGTAATCAAGGTAATCATTCAAATCATTACGCTGTTTATTTCAATGGAGACTCGGGATAAAGATAATAAATGTTGTCCATCAATAAATTAAAAGGAAAATAAAAAAAGGCATGACTTACATTGCATCCAGCTGGAGGGAAATTTTACTAAAGCCTATTAGAGCTCAACCTCAAATGGCCTGCGTTTCAAATTAAAAGGTTTATGGATGTACATACACTCTTGCATTGCTCCTTCTATATTATATATATATATATATATATATAGAAGGAGCAATATATATATATATATATATATATAAGTGGTATAGTTCAATTAAATTCGGTTTAATTTATGTAGCTTTTAATAATAAAAATTGTCTCAAAGCAGCTTTACAGAACATTAGAAACGATACAAACGTCTACGATTATTGTTAAAAAAAAACATTTTTTTGTTATCAAAAACATCCTTAGTGAGTAAGCCTGGGGCAACCTGGCAGGGAAGACTCCCTTAGATGGTACAAGGAAGAAACCTTAAGAGGCCTGACTCAAAAGGAAAACCCATCCTCCTTTGGGTTACCCTTTCCCGGAGAGTGTGTTTTATGAATCATTTTATTTTATTTTAAATGGCAGAAATAGTAAACCAGCAGTGAGACAGAGAGCATAAAAACAATTAATGCAAGCTCAGTTTCAAACCTGGTCTCAAAACTGCACGTCTGCATTGCTCCTCCTTTTTTTTACAATCGTTTGATACTGAAGTATCTGTATAATACAAAATTTAAGCAATAGACATCCAATACGATAGATCTAAGAGCTGCAAGCGTGGGAGCTGTAAGTGGGACAAATATTTGACATTAGCCATATAATTGGTTGGGATCAAGTTCATGTAAAGTGTATGTAGATGCTGACAAATTAAAAAAGGCATCAATTATTCATACTCCAGATGGATATTGTGGAGCAGGAGCATCATTAACATACATAGAAACATTTATGAGATTTTGCTTTCGAGAGCAGTTTCTGTGTTTATCTCGGCTTTGTCACCATTACTATAAATATATACTGTATACAACCCCCAGACACCTGCTAGCTCTTGATCTCTCTCACACACACACACACACACACACATATCATTCTCTGTCTTTTGTATACTATTGAAACGAGGTTTTTCAGCTCAGAGTGTCACTGACACCTAAATCCTATCCAATACGCCTCCATTTCAGGATCCATGTGGACACATAAACACTGTCTCATGTGACTCATTTCTCAAGCGCCAAAACACTAATGCAATCGAAGACAATACCGAAAAGCTCAGAAAAGTGGGCAGATATCTCCCGGCATTGTTATTCAGATTTACAGTCTGCTGAAATCTTCCAAGATCCCGAAACCTGAGAATAACACATTTACTGAAACTATAGATGCTCTCGTTCAGCTCGATCTCAGATGAGACTCAGAGTAAGACTCTTTCTTTAGCACTAACTCTACTCTAATGAATACTTACTATAAAAAATTATAAATAAAGAATTAACAATATAGTTTAATGAATAAAAAAAAATAATTAAGTGTAAAAAGCTGAAACTTCACTTCAAGAGTCTAAAATATAAAATCAATTCCAATTGAAGGTCCAATCCCAGTAAAGTGGCCCAAACTGGATCAGTTAATGTGAGTTAGGCTCCATTTGCTATTAGTGCCCTCAATTTAAGGTGTGCGGTTACGACCAGCAGCACGGCGGCTTCATGACAGATGAGATGCCTGAGAGCAGCTACTGAAATGCAGGTTAATATGTCACAGCAATACCACCATCACAATATAAGATTAATATGGTAATTTTTTAAAAATATTCTCGACCTTCGATTCCTTTCTCTTCATTAGTTTTGTATAGAATTATATTTCAAGAAAATAGATCCAAAATCGAATCGAATCAGCGCTGCCTGCTGACATTAAAGCATAATTAATGATAAAACCTTTTAGACTATATTAGTATATTAATAATATTGGTAAGACCCATTCACAGGTGGGTTATAACAGAGTAATTTGATATGATTACAGTCATTATAATTCATTTTAATCCCCAGGGGCAGACTACATTTGGTTCTGTTTTTTACGGCAGAATGTTTTTTTCTATTCTCCCTGTGTGATTGAATAAAGTAACAAAGGTAGATGATGTGGACTCGTGTGGAAATGTCACTACGTCCTTTTTGCTAGCATGTTTTGCCAAATAATTCATTTCCTCCACATTTACTAGGCACATCAAAAAGGCTTTTTGCTTGCCAGATTTTTTTTTATTAATCACATCATTTAAAGAAGTTTTCAAAATGCTGATATATCGTTCTTCTCATAACATAAAAAAAATCTTAATATCGGTATAGGAACTCAGTTTGCCCCCTGCATAATTGTGGGTAAATAAAAAACAGCACTTAGTAGATGTAAAGGCATGTATCTTAAAGTGACTTTAAGCAGTGTGTGTGTGTGTGTGTGTGTGTGTGTGTGTGTGTGTGTGTTTCATTGCTTCACAGACATCTGCAGTGCCCTTAGTTTTAGCAGGCAGTAGGGTCCAGCTATAAAAACGGTAAAGACAGGCCAGAACCAGACTCACCAAGGATCTGAATGTTGGTCCCAGGTGGTGCCAGGTGCTGGTGTATGGTCTTGTAGAAAGTGGCATCACACACCAACATGACGGTCAAACTGATCCACACCCACAGCAGCCACGACATTCCCACACGCATCTGCAGACACACACAAAGCACACGGCACATACACTCAGCAACACTTTCCTTTGGCTTACAGCTTTCCTTTAGCATGCCTAAATGTCTCACAACGTCAACCTGTAAAACTTTATCTGATAAAACCCAGCGATAGTGTAGCCTACTGTGCATTGCTTTAACCTCTTTTCTTAACCCGCAGCCCCTCACACACACCTACACAATAACATTATTCGAAAAGTAATAGAGACACCAGTAAGTTTGACAGTACAGTCTTTGTCAAGATTGTCATAATACACTGCAAAGTTATAGTCAGCTAATTACAGTGTTTAGAATGAATTATTTTTATAGTCTTATTTGTGGATCTGTCAAGAGCAGACAAGACAGACAGTAGACAGACAGACAGACAGGCAGGCAAGCAGACAGACAGACAGACAGACAGACAGATAGATAGATAGATAGATAGATAGATAGATAGATAGATAGATAGATAGACAGGCAGACAGACAGACAGATAGCCTCACACTCTGCAGGTCTCAACCGAAAATTAGATAGGAAAGTGACAAGCAAGTTTTTGAACCCCTCGTGAGTCGTACTGCTGACATACTTTTAAGTATATTTTAGTCCTGTGCGTGTTGGAACAGTAGTACAGTACTAAATACTGAAGAGCGTTCTAAGCTCTAATAATGCCTCATATCATTTAAGTCTTTGTATTCCTCTTCTATTGTCTTCTATAAAGCTTATCAGGCTGTATTAAAAGTAGCGCCTTTATTATAGAATACAGGACACTATTAGGTTTAAAAAATGTATAACTAAAGGATAAAATATAACTATATATAACTATAGGGATGTCCTAGAAACTAATCACTTACCTGTAATCAACTGGAAACCGCCAAATGATGGACTCAACACGTTGTGCTTAATCCATCCATAATGAAGTTGTGCAATATTCCACTCGTCCGGGAGTCTGTGTGCTCTTAAGCCCAACTCTCTCCTGTGTGTCTGTCCCTCCCGCTCTCTCTCTCTCTCTCTCTCTCTCTCTCTCTCTCTCTCTCTCTCTCTCTCTCTCTCAGTACAGGTAGCGTCAGTCTGAGCGAGCGCTTAAGTGGAATCAGATCAGACTAGAAGACATTAAGCAGAGACACCGGAACTGAGTGACAAAAGCGATGTGTGTAATTTAAAACACCGCAGTGCCTCTCAAATTACCCCCCCAACCGCCGCGTCACTAACCAGAGGCGCGAGGACCAGTTTCCCTGCTCACATTAAAGCGTTAGATACGGAGCGCAGACTCTCTCTCTCTCTCTCTCTCTCTCTCTCTCTCTCTCTCTCTCTCTCTCTCCCTCTCTACTTTCCGTCTACCTTCAATATCTATCTATCTATCTATCTATCTATCTATCTATCTATCTATCTATCTGTCTGTCTGTCTGTCTATCAATTTACAGTTTCTATCTATCTATCTATCTATCTATCTATCTATCTATCTATCTATCTATCTACCTGCCGTCTGTCTGTCTGTCAATCTACAGTATCTATCTATCTGCCTGTCTGTCTGTCTATTTGTTTATCGAGGACGACTTTTCCTCACAGATTTTCTCTCTCTCTACTTTCCCTCTATCTATCTATCTATCTATCTATCTATCTATCTATCTATCTTTTCTTTCTAGCAGTACCAGGCACTGAGCAAATCTCTTTTCCAAATTAATAGTGAGTCCATAAGATTTGTTTTTAAACGATTTGGTTCAGTGTTTCTGTTAAAAAGGTTTAAAAACTGAAAACATCTAAATGTCTAAATTTAGAACATCTAAATGTTATTATCACTTCATAATCATTCACCTTCTGTAACCACACAAAAACACACGGACAAGGTTCAAAAGCAACACCGGTTAATTCAGGGCCATATTAAATATGGACGATTAAATTATTTATGAATGTCTATAAATTATGAATGCCCTGTGCAAACATAATCAACAATCAGATCATTTAAACCAAAGTGTCAATTTAAAAATACCATTAGCCTTAGCAATTGTTCTTTATAAAAGATGGATCAGTAATTAAGTATTATAATTGTTTATGAATTTATTACAGTGGAAAAGGTCCAGCAGGAAAAGTGCATAATACTGTAAATCATATTTTAATCAGAGTTGTAAAAAAGAATAATAAAGTGATTTGCTAATAACTTTAGTGTTGTTGTATACACAAATAGTCTTTATGTTCTGTACATCATCATCATTCACAAATTAATTTTAGGTCTATTCCATATTCTAAACAAAAATACAGTAATAATAATACAGTCAGTGGTATTGTAACATATTTCTGCGTTAAGAATACATTTTTTTGTCGAATAGTTGTAGCTTATACGCAGTTGTCTTTTTACCTTTATGTTTGTACCACACGTTCTTAACCAATAAGCTGCACCCTAGTGTATGTGTGATAATCATGTGATTTTACCATGGTTTGGATTTTAGTTGTCAGTTATAACTGTAGTGTATTAAGTAAGAGAAATGGTGGCTCAATGGTTAAGTTGTTGGACTGCTGATTTATCTATCTATCTATCTATCTATCTATCTATCTATCTATCTATCTATCTATCTATCTATCTATCTATCTATCTATCTAACATATCAAACTACTGCCTTAAAAATTAAACTTATATTATATTATGTAAAAGCCTCGTGTTTCTACTTCTTTTATTGTCCAGTTGTTGTAGCTTATATGCAGTTGTCTTTCTTACTTTTATTTTGGTACCACACGTTCTTAACTAATCCATTAACCCTAATCCCAACCTTACCCTAGTGTATGTGTGATAATCATATGATTTTGCCATGGTTTGGATTTTAATGTCAATAATTTTAACTGTAGTGCGTTAAATAGGAGATGTGGTGGCTCAATGGTTAAGCTGTTGGACTGCTGATCAGAGGATCATAGAACTCAATTTCCAGCACAACACAACTGCCACCACTGGACCCCCTGAGCAAGGCACTTAACACTCAACTGCTCAGTTGGATGAAAAACATGTGGGTCATTTTGCCAAGGTCGTCTGCTGAATGCTGTAAATGTAAACTCTAAATGGAAAGTGCTTTGATTAATGGAAACTGTTGCAGAAAAGCTTTACAGAATTTTTTTTTTTTTAAAAAAGGGTAACATTTTAACTTTATTTTTGTTGAACAATCCAGAGCCAAACTTCCTGAGGCATCACAAGGAAGAAACTTTGAGAGGAAGCAGACCTCGAAAAACAACTTTACTCCAGATTATATGTGAAATTATCTGATTATAAATCATTTTCTTTCTATAGCTTTATAACAAGTGCAGTTGGGTAACCCGGAGCTTTCGGGCAACCGAATTCCTTGTTGTTTTATTTGATCATGCCTTGTCTTCTTTCCTGCTGTTCAACCTACATGGTATTTTCTGCAGGTAGGGTTAGAAAATTTATGTCAAATAGTAGCCTAAGGTCTGTGGAGAGACATTTGTCCATGGTACGGTCTTTATGTTCCTTTCTGTTACATGTTATCTCATTCTGTGTATCAAATGTCAGATCTAGAGTTAGCACATCAGCAGCAGGGGTCTTGAAAAGTCATCTTACTGATGTTAAAGTTCAATATTACCTGCTCTTATTTAAAATGATTTTAATCTGGACTCTTCTGATTTGGTTTGGAATGAAATGTTGATAACTGTACTGTACACTGTGAGAAACAAGTGCAAATAAAACGACACACAATGGATTATTTTCTCTTGTAAAGGAAAAAGCTTTTTAAATAAGACCAAACTGGTTTAAACTTCTTTAAGTGGCTAAGATGTTGGACTGGAAAATCGGGGTTCAATTCCCAGCACAACCAAGTTATCACTGTTGGGCCCCTGAGCAAGGCCCCTAAACCCCTAATTGCTCAGTTGTACAGAAGAGATAACTGTAAGTTTCTCTGGATAAGGGCATCTGCCAAATGCCATAAATGTAAATATTGTAATGAAACCCGATTGAGTAAAGGAGGCAAATACAATTAAATTGAACACCAAATAAGTTATTATTGCACCTCAAATAAGTAATGGAATATTTTTCTCATTTAGGTAACAGAGAATAGCCTTACATTATTTTGTTTTAGATTTTCATGTTGAGGGTAGAAGAGTTGCAGATTATTTAGAAGTCAATAAAATGTCAATATGTGTGTGTGTGTCTTTCAATTAAACACCATGTATTGGAATTAGAAAAAAGAACATAACGAGTCGTGAGATAAGGTTAGATGCAAACACAGTTTTATTTAAAACTAACAAATAAAACAAACGAAAGAACTTGAAAAAAACACAATAACTCAACTTAACACAACCAGACTTGACCTGACGTAACTAGAACATAAACATGACTCTGAAAAATAACATGACATGACCGTGATACACAACATAGCAAGACCTAATGGGGGAAACAACTAAACTAAATGAGACACACCTGAACACATAAGGAACACATGGCCAAAATGAACCAATGAAGACATGACACATGGACAGAGGAATCACATGACAAGACATAAACAAACATTGACCACATGGAGTAGAACATGGACACATAAAGTCTTTTGTCCTCTGGTTGTCCGGCAGGGCAACGCACCCAGCAAGCCGGGCAGAATCCTGACAACATTAAAATGTTGGTTATTCACACCAGCTACAGGTGTGTGTTGATTGTTGATTATATCTAACACACCTCAAAACTTATAATTATTTAAAAATTGCACAGGAATCAATACCAAACCCGCCTTTTAATACTAGCTGCATATTTGTTTTTCATTTACCCCTAACACGAGCCTACGATTGCAAGTTCGCCAGAATTTTGCCAAGTTTTAAATGGTTTAAAGTAAAATTGGGTTTTGCTGCTTTTCTTATGACCGGGTTCATATAAAATTCATACAAGTTTCATTTAGACCTTCTGGCATGTAGGGCATCAGTGACAAGACCTAGCCAAGGGCACCAGACCCCAAGATGTTCTTCCTAAAGCTACAATGGAGACAGACATTTAGCAATAAAACCAGCAGACCATAAAAGATAAATCCCCTTTACAGAGTTCAGTCGATGAGAAGATCATCACCCCTCAGGCCTGGCAAAAGGAGAAAGAGAGAGAAAAATAATTCTTCCATCTCTTCCCTAAACTCTTGATCCTTACTCCAATGACGCTGCAAAAACAGCATCTTATATACTTTAACACAAACACACACATGCAGCACGATGGTAAAACGGTAGATACAGGAATCGTTCATGACTGTTAGATTCCCAGACTCTTAATGACCCAGATTCCTAACATAACCTGAATTACAGTGTGAATAGAAGGGCTCGCCTGACAGCGCAAACGCTCTCAATGCTGAAATCTTCCTATTCCTGCCAGTTATATTTTCATGCCACATCCACTATCACAGTCATCCAGACAGCTTTCTCTTGTAAGTGCCTTTTTTTCCCAATTCTAAAGAGATTACTAATAATGCCAAGAATCAGAAAAAAACTCTTCCCTCTTTAGAAATTCCTGGCTGTTTGTGCTGCAACCCGATACATGAATGTGCAGAATCGGACAGCGAGTCAAAACATTAGGGCGCTTTGAATGTTGAGGTGAGCTTTATTACTCTGACCTTCTATTTTATCTCCGTGGTTATTAAGGTAGTGTAAAGTGTAGAATTTAAATAGGTACAGTGTGCCTATTTGTCTCGAAGGTAAGGACATTCATCGCAAGCTGTCCACTATGATGGGGACTCTGATTACATTTAATTTAATTAATGCTCACTCGCCCAGAGCATGTGTAGGATGAGGACGTGATTAATGTAGCACTCACTTTTATCTTATCTCTAAGTGTCACAGTTGGCAATGCTTCAGTTCTGGCTATTAGTTTAATAGTCATGCTTCAGCAGTGAGGCAGAAGAACAGTGTGGGATACGAGGGAGTGTCTGGAGTGAGTTAAGCACAAGTGTGTGGGCAGCGTAGGGGCTGGAGTTGAGGTGAAATCATGATGTACTTTTCTATGAGCTCAAGGCATCTTGCATTCACTCTATGTGATGATATTGTGGTGGGGAGAAAGAAATGCTGTGGGCCAGGGGCAAAAGAACAGACTCGCATTAATGCCCCTGCACACACACACGTCCTACTATCCTTTAGAGGACCTTTTGTTGATAGTCTTCTTTTGTTTACATTTGTAAATCAAGGCTGCTGTTATCAAGAATAAGCTTATTTAATGTTTACAATTCCTTTCAGGAACAAAAACTATTTGATTTTTCTATCCTAATATATATAATTTTTAGGAATAGACAGATAAATACACACACACACACACACACATCTCACTATTTGTGAAAGGATCCTCTATTATTGACCTTTTTTTAATAAAAGCTGTTGGTTAAAAAAAGGAGCATGTCCAATCAAACATTCTTAGACAATGAAAACAAATTGTTCTCAGAATGATACAAAAACACACTCGAACAGAAACACACCCCATTTTCCCTCAGAGCACATCTCTCTGATTTCTGCTGTCATTAGTAATCTCTTTAGGACAGGCAACTGGTGGACAGATGGATGAAAAAAGATTTCAGCGAGAGTGGAGAGGAAAAGACGAAAAGAGAGAAGCTAATAGACACAAGAAAGACTGATTAAAGAAGGAAAAACTATATGAAGATAGATGGACTGGTTTTGAGGCTTTTAGGAGTGAGTGTGGATGAATGATCATTCACACGGCTGGCATCGATGCCCGGGCGGGAAGCCACACTGTCCTCAGCGGGGGTTTCAGAGGCACAGACAGCAGCAGGCTGTTACTGTCACATCAGCAGCACAAATCAGTGGACAGTGTCTGCAAACGCCTGCAAGGAGCCAATTAACCCTAATTGGGGATGGCACAAAGGAGAAAGATGCAGAGGAGAAGGTGAGTGAGAGGACATGCACTCATCTAATAAACAAGCACTCTTTGCTCCTTCCAAAGAAAGCCAACAGAAAAGCTGTTACCTGCTCTGTGCTGACAAAAGAAAAGTCTCCCTGGAACCCTAAGCGGCACTCGAGCGAATATAAAAAATCTGTCCTATTCAGAGCGCAGCCACATTTTTTGTCATTCGTTCAAGCTCACCATGTCACCACAATACTTTACACAAACACAAAACATTTTTAAAAACCAACCATTATTTCTCTTGATGCTGATCAGTATGTTTTCTATATTAAGTTTTATCCAGCCAGTCTTTTTTTACCGTTTGCAAGTGCATCGCAGCAATTTGGACATTAATGTGCAAAGGTGCCAGAATTGGTGCTGAAAATGAAACATAGGCAGATGGAATTGGATGTGACTGTCGAATTATCGGTGTGGAATGCTAATGAACATCTCTAGAGAGAGCATATGTTCCATTCCTGGTTGGGGCCTTCACTCTTTTTATTTTATTATATTTTTGTCAAAACAAGATACATTGGAAGTGTTCAGTGAAAAATGCACTTTTAGATACGTATAGATTTTTTTACCCACAAATTCCACCTTAACAAAACCGACTAACAAAACAACTCAAAAAAGAGTGGGTGGGGGGGGGGGCAAGGGTTATAGTCAAAGTTAGAGGAGTCTATTTTCTTTTTCATATAAATTATTATAAATAAATATAGGTTCCTATATTTCGAAAGTAAAATGTTCTAGTTGATCCTCTGAGAAAATACTTTTTTTCATTTTTAGGAAGGAACATTATATCACTAATCCATAGTGTCACTTTAAGTGGCATTGGTGATTTTCACTCTATAAGAATTCTTCTTCAAGCTATTAATGTTGCAAATGCCAAAGCATTTTCTTTCTCTTTAGTAATGTAAATGTCTGCACCCATGACTCCAAACAAAGCCATTACTGGGTTAGGATTGATTCTTAGATTAAATGCAGAATTTAAAATATTAGATTAAATGTAAAATTTAAAATATTGGAAAACCAAAATTGTCTCAGTTTAGAACTTGACCAGAACATATGGGTTAGATCTGCCTTACATATACTGCAACGATCGCATTTTTTATCTATATTTGGATGTTTAGCCAGTTTAGTTTTACTGTAGTGGTTACGGTAGAGAACCTTCAGCAGTTTAAATCATGCACAGGATGAAGTCCTATTTTTTTCTGTCCACAGCTTCCCAATTCTCCCAACTCTCCTATCCATTCTGTTTTGATCTTCTCTGGTGATATTATGAAATGTTATAATTAAATATTAATTTTGGATTTAAGAGGGGTTTAAGAATCAAGTCCCATCCTAATTCTAGGGGCATTTGAGTAAAAACTGAGCATGGGCTTGGATGTAGTGACAAACCTGACGAAAAAAATCTGATTACATTTTCATTATAATTAGCAAAGATATTAGCAATAAAAAAGTCACCACATTTAACTAAGCCCAAGTTCTGACACTGCTAAATGGTAGAATCTAGTTCAGCAGCTGGAAAAAGGTGATTTTTACATATGGGGGTTTCTAAGGAGAAGTCTGTGAGTTGAAATTACTACTGGGTTTGAGGAAGATTGCGATGGTAAGAAAGGTGACTTCATTGTCATCAACAGTGCCAGTGAGGTTGACCTGCAAGATTTAGCCTCCACTTCACACCATTCTACATGTGGGAACTGAAACCTTTGTAAATTTGCCACCCAATCATAATTTAGCAAGTTTGGGAATGCCACGCCGCCATTCTTTTTAGGTCTTTTAAAAAACTTTCTGCGTATTCTCAGCTTTCTGCCCCACCTTATGAAGGAGGACAGTAACAGGTCTTTGGCAAGAAAATTGTAAGACGTTGATACAAATATAATAGTCTGGGCAACACATTCATTTTAACAAAATTGATTTTACCAGCTAAAGACAAATATATAACACTCCAGCATTGAAAATCTAATTCAAGTTTTTAAGTATGGGACTGTAGTTTGCTTTAAACAGATCAGTGTATGAACGGGTAATGTTTATTCCTAGTTATTTGAATCCTAATTTTGACATGCCAAAGAGCAGGTCTGTGTCTGTGATCTGATCCGCCATTTTATAAATAGGTAAGCATATACTTTTTAATTTATAACCTGAAAAATACCTGTATTCTTTAAATATTTTAACAACTTAAGAAACATATGATAGTGGGTCGGTTATGTATGATAATTAATCATTTGCATATAGAGAAACTTTAAATTCAACACCAATTCTTTTAATACCCCTAAAAGACTGTGATGATCTAAGTACTGATGATAATTGCGCTATAGCAAAAGTATATAGCAAAGAGCTAAGGGAGCATCCTTGTCGTGTACCTTTTAATAAGGAAAAGTGCTGTGATGTAATCTTATTTATGACTATGGCTGCCTTAGATTGATTATAAAGCAGGTGAATCCAGGAAATTTTGGGCCGAGACCAAATTTATCTAACACAGCAAGAAATAGTTCCATTCGACTCAATCAAATGCCTTCTTTGCATCTAAAGAAACAATCAATATAGGACTACTCTCTGACGCAGAAGAATGTACAACATTAAGAAGTTTCTGAATATTAGTGAAGGAGTGGCGCCTCTTTATAAAACCCGTCTGGTCTTGGGAAATAATATCTGGCATTATGTACTCTAATTTAGAGGCCAGTACTTAAGATAAATTTTTTACATCCACGTTCAGTAAGGAAATGGGTCTATAAGAAGTTCAGTCAAGAGCATCTTTGTCTGGCTTTAGGAGAACTGTGATATTGTCCTGCGTAAGACTCTGCGGTAGATTTGACTGAGCAAAAGAGTAAATAAACATATTAGGAATCAAAGAAGACAGTTTTGAGGAAATCTTTTTAAAAACTAGATGGGAAATCTGTCTGATCCCGGGGCTTTACCACTCTGCATGGAAGTTTATCCAAATTATTATATTGTCCTGTTTAACTGTGAGTAGGGTTAACATTAGCCAAGAATGTTGACATGAAAGATTTATAATGCGGAAATTCTGAAGAATACATATCCGAATAAAAGTCACGAAAAATAGAGTTAATTTCATGGGGATCTACTGTAATTTCTTGTGATGGTTTTCTAATCTTTAGAATAAGCAAAGACGCTGATTTACTTTTTAACTGTTTAACAGAAGACGACCTACCTTTTCACCATGTTCCTAAACCTGCCATGAGCAAAAACGTCACATTCTATTTTTTCTGTTGATAATAAACCATAACTTGTATTAAGACTGAGATTTTCTCTATGTAGTTCTTCTGTTGGGGCCTTAGCATACTGCTAAACATTTTCCTGTATCGATTTTTCCTGTGCTTGTTTTCTTTATTACGTAACGCAAAGTATGATATAATTTCTCCCTTTATGTCTTTCATAATAGTCTGTATTATTAGTTAGTGAAAATTTCTCAATTGCATGGTATATGAAATGGCAGAAGATTGCATCTGAGAGTAAAGTTCTGTTTAGCCTTAATGCTGGACTCATTGGGTAGTTGTAAATATAAATAAATATCAAAAATTACAGGGCGTGGTCTGATTCGACTATAGTAGAGTATTTTATGTTTTTTATTGCCATTATGAGCCTTTTATCAGTAAAAAAAAAACTCTTTTCTTGAGTATGTCTGATGGACATGTGAAAAGCAAGAGAATTTTTTCATCAGAAAATAAAAACCTCCTTGGATCCACACAGCCAGCAAGAATCTGAGCCAGAATCTAAGGAGTACACTTTTAGTGATGGAACAATCCATAGCTGTATCCATCACACAATTCACCTCCTCACCAAATATAAGACGGGAGGTGTTTAAATCTGATAACAAGGAAATAATTTTATTTTACAAACTTAACGTCATTCCAATTGGGTGCATACACACTGACCAGAACCACTGGTGTGGTAAAAAGATGGCCATCGCCCTTAGGGATTAAAAATCATTCCAAATGCAGTAAATTGTACTTTTTTATAAATTATAATGGCTGCACCCCTAGCCCTGTGATTAAAGCTGGAGTGGCCAACCCAAGTTTTCTGAAGTCAGGTATGATCTTCAAAACATAGGTGTGTTACCTGCAGAAAGGCTATTTTCATTTTTAGTCTCTTCATATGCATGAATTAAGAGTTCTTTTTACTGGTCTGTTTAATCTTCTAAATTCCAGCTAACAAAGCGTACTGCTGAACCTCCGGTATGTCTCACTTCATTGTCCATATCAGCCATTGTTTATCGATAACCGTGTGTATACACACATATTGTATCATCGAATATGAATATGATTGTATAGTTTAAAATTTAGTTCAGCTAAATGACATCTATGGTGTAATGTAAGCCAATCGCTTATATTAAGGAGAAAGAGACATACCCCAAAGCAAAGGTGCACAGGAAGAGAAAGAGACATACCCCGAAACAAAGGTACACACCTATCGTTTAAAGTTAGACCTGATATCGAGGATCAGCAATATAATCCCCAAAATTATGAAAATAAGGTATTGCAATTGTCATTATAGAGACAAAAAGAAAAAAAACACACAGAAAAAAAAACAATTATAAACTATATTAAAATATATAGAAATAATGGTGTACTGGAGGGGGGTTTTCCAGTTATAGCGTTTTGGCCTACCAAAAAGACCATATCTCCCTTCTGTCACAATATTGTTTGCATGATATCCTGGGTTACTCAAGCATAGCAATCCAGTGATCGTAAAAATGCTGGGCTTCCTCAGGCGTGTTAAAAAGTAATGTCTCATTCTCATGACAAACTCTTAGCCGCGCTGGATGAAGCAGCTGGAATCGCACATTCTTCAGATACAACAGATGTTTAACGATTTTAAATCTGGCGCACTTTCTGGTGAGATTAGCGGAGATGTTTGGATAGATCCACACAGGGGAACCCTTGTATTTTGCCTCATTCTGTCTGGGCCATCTTAATGCTTTTTCCTTCTTTTAAAATCTGTGAAAACATATAACCAGTTGTCAGGGGGTCGACCTTTCTGTGGTTTTGGCCATTGACATCTTGGACACAAACATGACAGTAGATTGGCCATTCTCCCTATTCTCTGGGACATTTAAAATCCCGAGATTTAATCTCTGCGACTGGTTTTTCAAATCATCAACTCGATCTATAAGCGTCGTGTTTTGCTCTGTCAGAGTGTTAAATATTTTCTCGACCGCAACCATCGCAGAGAAGTTATCGCTAGCGAGTGACTCTGTGGTGCACAGGCAGGACTAAAAAAACTTGTTAACGTCTCTGTTAAAGCATTCACCGATGCCTGAAGCGGTAGCATGGACTCTTTTATATCAGAGCTGAAATGTCTTATTTTATCAGAGTGCTTTGCTTTGTTAACTCCGTTACCAAATGGCTCATAGAGACGCCGTCATTGAATGTATGAATTTCTTTTGATTTCCCGGCCCTAGCCATAGTAGCTAATTTGCTAGTTTTTCCGTTTTCGTTGGCGGGGCATTTACAAACAGACTTGTTTTTGATCATCTTGTTATATCAGTGCGATTGTTCTAAACACTGTTTTATTACTTGTAAAAAAAAAACTTTTATTACTTGAATGGCGCTATTAAAGCATATATTATCAGAAACTATCGGGAGCGTTTTCGCCTCACATATCCAAACTGGAAGTCTCCCCGGGGCCTTCAGTCTTCTAATAAACCTAAAGACAGAACTGCTAAGCCACAATTTTCTTTATCACGCTGTCTCCTCTTTTATTTCATACATAACAGAGTTCTAAACATAATAGGGCTCCGGTCCTAAATTTCAGGCAAATTGAATGAAGGAGGAGGAGATTAGTCAACGTTTGACAGCATTTTACAGATAAAAGCTGTGTTTTTTTTTCTTAAATGTTCAGCGGCAGATTAGGACTGGGGAGAACTATGACAATTGATAGAAATGTTCAAATATCCTGTCTCAGCATTTTTCCCCCTCTGACATTATGTCAAGTTTACCCTAAAATCTTGAAAGGCTCCAAAGATATTCTTGAAACTGAAGGCTTAAGCGAGGGATTAAAAGCAACAGCCGAGCCACTTAATTCTATGTACAAGTGTTTGAAGGCATCTGTCTCAGATATAAAACACACTCCACAACCCCTCCCCTCTAAATGTGAAGCATTCACCATAAATGCTCAACTATCACAGCACTTACCAGGAAGTCTTTTTATTTCTGCCACTTACATCCTTCTGAACAATGTTAAAGCACTGTGTGAAATGCCCAGAAAAAAAGTCAAGGAACATATATT
The DNA here is from genome assembly GCA_005784505.1 of Bagarius yarrelli. Lineage (NCBI taxonomy): Eukaryota > Metazoa > Chordata > Actinopteri > Siluriformes > Sisoridae > Bagarius > Bagarius yarrelli. The sequence goes on along the minus strand of VCAZ01000040.1, from coordinate 1,937,705 downwards.
TTCCTTTTTGAAGTATTTGTTGCTTATTTACTGAGTGCTTTTTTGTTAATTGCATGTTTGGATCGTACATCGTTGAGATAACAAGGTCAATATATTTATCTGCTTGAATTACAGCACAGAACCTCACTAATGAACTTATTCTCCTAAAAAGATAGGAAGTTCCTGTGGTGTTGTGAAAAAACTAAAACTCAATAGCTGTAGACATTGCAGTTCTCCTGCTTTAATGTCAAGAGCTCAAAACACTTTTAAATGCCTTTGTGTGAAGCTTATGATAGGTACGCTTTGTATAACATGTTCACATTTATTTTGTTATGTCTGCAAATTCCTCTAGAAATAAAAAAAAAATTAAAATTAAAAAGTGTTTACTTCAGACTTCAGAAGTCTCCTTTATTGATGCTCCTGGTTTTGGATTAAAATAGAAGACTAGCCAAAACAGTAGCATCTTTCTTATTATTTTTACATCTTCCTCATTCATCTTTGGACTAAAAACAGCTTTGTGATTTCATAGCGTGAACTGATCCCGCTGGGGAAAAAAATAAAAAAATAAATACTAATGAGCTCTGATTAGTGCTGACAGACTCTAAAAAACGTTGGGTTATTCACTGTACACAATATCTGGGTTAAACATACTGGGTATATTATGCAACCAGTTAGGTCGACCGGCACAACTGTCACAGAAGAGACACGGGTAAGTTAATGTTATACAATTTGCACATATATATGCTATTTTTTATACTTTACAAAAAGACTGTAAGCCCCTACACATTAATATCGTTGCATTTTCTCCACGAATATGTTTATATTTATCTTGAGTTAACTTAAAATTTTAAGCTTTATCTGTAAAGTTAAAGTAAAGATAAACGTTGTATCAATGTGGCATGATAGCATGAAGCAAAAAAAATTACCCAACAAATTAGTTATTTCATAACCGAACTTATTGGGCAAAACTTAAGTTTAACTACTCAAAGAAATAAGTTAAAATAACCCAACAATAGGTAGGTGCTATATCAACCCATCTGTTTATTCGTTGGGTCATTTTTAACCCAACTGTTTAAAGTATGTACAGTATAACTGTGCTACTGTCTGTATTTCAGTATGAAAAAAAACACAGAGAAAATTTTCTGGTCAGTTTTTTTGATTAAACTTTACCCCGTCTTTCAGAGGAGGCTTTTTAAAGTAGTTATGGATTTCTTTGGCAGCTGCCAGGAGCTTGAAAAAAATCATTCTTATTTTTTATTTCTGTCAAAATCCCTACATACACTAACATCGAAATCTCTAAAGGTTCTCTGCACTCGGGTTGTTTGATAGGAAATAGAGCAATTTACTTCACTACTCGCTAAGATTATTTAAGGCCAATCGCTAGCCAACACTCCTCTATCCTTTCCTCTTGTCTAAATGGATGAGACTGTCTATCATGTCTTGTGTGTATGTATGTGTGTTGGTGGTGGTGTGTGTGTGTGTGCAAGTTCTTTTCAGCGAAAAACAAAGAGCATGTTCTTTATCCGTGAAATAGGGAGATTGCAGAGTGATAGGCAGTTCTTGTGTAGGGCCTGCCAAAGTAACATTGCTGCAAGAACAATGTGACAAAAGTGTTCTCATCTTTTCAGAATAATTGAAATATTTTTTTTGGTATGAATTCATTGCTTGGCGATAAATCGGCTTGGAAAAAAAGAGAAGTAAACCAACAAAAGCACATTATATTGGTTTGGAAATAAGAAAAACTACTAGAAACAATGTTTGAAAATGTGACAGCTTCTATGCCACAATATTTTAGTTGTGGACTGTTAACTCTCTTCAGCACTTTATTTTCCACTTTGGGACTGTTAACGCATTTTTACGTAATAACACAGTATTTTTACAAATGTAAACACAGACACAATATTTCGATATGGATATATACAACACTACTATTCAAACAGAATCAAATATTGCATATTAAGACTAAAGTCTTTGAAATGATGAAAGAAGTAATACTAAAATATGCAGTCAACGAAAAATATTAAATTATCTGGGAAATGTGTTATGTTTTTGATTTTTCACAGTAACTTCTTGCTTTAATAAATCTCTGCACACTACTGGGATTCTCTCAGTCAGCCTCGTGAGCTACTCAGCTGAAATGATTTTCCAACAATCTTGAAGGAGTTCCCAGTGGTGCTGAGTACCTGTTGGCTGCTTTTTCTGCACTCTTCTAACTCATTCCAAATCAGCTTGATGGTGGGTAGATGGCCGATCGTGGAAGTCAGGTCATCTGATGCAGCACATCATAACTCGCCGCCACTGAATAGCTCTTACATAACCTAGAGGTGTGTTTGTGTACGGTAACTCTCGTCCCCTGATAAAAGGAAGTGAGACGTTGTGTCGAGTGGCAACCATAGGGGTCACGTTTGGGAGCTGAAAATACATCTGATTTGTTTTGAAAAGACGAATGAAATTGGGCGAGCAGAATTTGCGTAGTCGAACATGCCCCGGACTTCTGGGTATAAATAGACCGGCGGCGATTCTGCTCATCATTCTGTCCTGAGAAGGCAATAGCGACTTTGCAGAATCAATCCATTGCAGTGGCATGAGGGACACCATATCTCTGTTCCCTTTGTCAGGGACAAAGTGTTGCCATACGTAACCAAGACGTTCCCATTCTGTTGTTCGTTATGTCAAGTGACGACACTGGGGATCCCTATACCACACGCCACTGTTGCCGGACAGCACCAGGGTCTACTGAAGGTAAGTGCAGACAGGAAGCAAGCGCGTCGAGTGCAGCCTTACTCAACCTCATGACCTACCAGCATCCAGGGAGCCTCATCTTTTCCCACAAAGGAGGGATATATATTGTAGGTAAAGATCCTCAGGGTTAGCCTTTTAATTCACTCCCCTGGGAGACCTGTGAGCTGGGACCAAGCCCCTTCCTTGGGGGAGCAGTGTATACTGGAGACACACACATCGGGCCGCATAGTTAGCCACTACATGTGGAGCACAACATAGCGAGTGTTTCCCTGGAGGAAACCACCTGGCTCTGGTCACCATGTCTAACAAACACACAGTGGTTAGAAACAAAAATATTGAATTTGCACTTAATAGACCAAACAGCATGTTTTCCACTGATCTTATGTCTTGTATTTCCTGGCTCTGCTTGTTGTTCTTCTTAAGTATTAGTTTCTTTGCCCCAGGTCAACCAGAAGGCCTGACTCGCAGAGTCATCTCTGAATAATGGATGTTGATATATGTCTGCCACTTAAAAACCAAGCCACATTTATGTGGGCTGTAGTCTAAGGTTCCCTCAGCAGACTGTTTCTGAGGCTGGTATTTCTAATAGAGTTATTCTGTGCAGCAGAGGTAGCTCTTGAGCTTCCATTTCTGGGACAGCTTACAACCTGGTTCATCATAGAGTTCGATGCTTTTGGAAACTGCACTTGGAGAAACATTCAAATTTCTTTATGTATTTACTAACCTTCATTCCCTAAAGTTTTTTTTTTCTTAAACTGAGAGTTTTTACTTTTACAGCATTTGGAAGACCCACTTATCCAGAGTGACGTACATTTATCTTATTTATACAAATGAGCAATTGGGGATTAAGGTCCTTGCACAGGGGCCCGACAGTCATGGCTTGGTGGAGCTGGGAATCAAACCCACAATCTTCGGGTTGGTAGTCCAACACCTTAACCATGAGCCACCACTTCCCAGAGTTTTTGTCATAATATGAATTACTGATAGTCTTTAAAAAGGCAGGGAATTGAAAATTATTTGAGGTGACTATCTGAAGAGAGAAAGCCATAAGTGTGCCAGGTATCATCAACTCTGAATGTAGGTACTTTGGACAAAAAGATAAAAAAAATATATAAGACCTATTCTGGGTTGTTTAACACTGATTGTTTATGCCTAATATACAGTTCTGTACATCTAGTTTGGATTTCTTCATTATTAATGTATTCAGTATTTGATGACCTTATCAGTGGTGGGCATGTTACTTTAAAAAACTATTATAGTTACTAGTTACTTCTTACAAATAGTATCTGAGTTAATAACTCAATTAGGGTTAGGGTATAAATATGTCAAATAGCTTACACCCCCACCCCTACTTGGAAACTAGATAACAGATTATCATTACAAAACATTGTACACTGACCTACACTATTTTTAATGTTGTGGCAGTATGTGACAATGTGAGATGCTTCATTACATTAGAATTTCTTGCCACAGTCGTGGAGAGACTTTTTGCATGTTACATGAACAGTCTTTCCTTTCAATTTAACGGGAGAAAAGTAGTGTTTATACTTTCAGTTTGCGAAAGCTCCATTTGAACTGGTTGGTCATCGCTTTAACTCCTGTAGTACGCGTGATTTTCATTCATACCACTGAGAACATTTGGGAAGCACAGAAATAATAAAATGCAGTACATATTTAAGTAGTATGCATTTTCATTAGTGTGTACGATTGTGCTGTTTTTGTTAGTGTGTGCGATTGTGCGTTTTTGTTTGTGAGCACCTGCACTACTCTCAGCCCACACACACCAGAGAAAAAGCTTTGCAGGTCCTGTGGCTGTACGAGCCTACTCAGTTTACAACCGCTTCAGTGACATCAATTTTAGTAACACAACATTTTTATCATCAGTACCTCTAACAGGTTGTAACAGGGAAAAGGTTTTTTGGATTAGTTTGATTACTCGTTACTAAATAGAGTAATGCTATTAGTAATGCCTCTTATTTATAAGGCCGGTTTTTATATGCTGCAGCATTGGAATTTTTCTTCACAGAAAAAGGCTGTTCGAGCATGACAATGCCCCTGTGCACAAAGCCCCTGAACTCCATAAAAACATGTTGTGTTCAGGAACAACTGCACAAAGCCCTGACCTCAACCCCACTAAAAACCTTTGGGATGATCTGGAACACTGACTGCACCCCAGACCTCCTCCTCCGACAGTGAGGAGTGTCTAAACATACTAATTATTTTGTGGCTGGTTGAGGAAATTCTCAAGGCCTCATCGACAATCTAATAACAAACATTTCCAAAGGTGTAACAGGTTTTAGAGGAGTAAGAGTGAGGCTAAATCAGGAATAGGATATTTAACACAGATGGATATTATGGTCATGTGTTTTAATACTTTTGTCCATGTAGATTTCAACAATATTTTTGTTTGGGAATTTTACAATACGTTTAGCACAATATTCAGTTGTAAACGTATTACACTATATTTATTTAGAAGTATTGACACGTTTATGCACTATAGTCTGGTTTCGGAATAAGACAATATGATAAACCTTTAGAAAAAGGTTGGGTATGTACACTTCAGCCATTCTCAATGCTGTCTTAGAGATAAAATGTTGATGTGCAACTGATTTGCAGCACTCTTAGTATGATGAATATAACTGTTCTTTTACAAGGACACTGGGTTTATCATCAGAGAATGCATTAAACCGTGCTTGTGACAGAACAGGAATGTTCATCATGTAGACACTGTTGCAAATTATTTTCTTAGTGATTTGTTTTTAAATAAGATTTGTTTAAAAAAGATTTTAAAAAAATTATTTTCATATGTGATATCAAAATCGTATTAGTATTAGTTTGCTTTTCTTCGCTCTTAAGCCCCTTATCTCAGGGCCTGTCTGTGATACTGAGACCTAACCAATTGTATGCAGTAGAAAGTAATTGAAAAAAGATAGCTTACCGATGAAAAACATTTATCATTTTTACGAGAGGCTAAGTGTTTACGTTTCAGGTGATCTCTTCAGGGTGTCTCTGTGTATCTTTCCGTTTAATTTGTTTTGTTTACAAATTAACAAAATGATATTGCGTAGCTTTAAATTGTAAATTTTAAGCATGCCTAACAGAGAGAGAGAGAGAGAGAGAGAGAGAGAAAGTTGTTCCTTTTTATGCTGTTAATTACATAGAAAAGGCAGTCTTTAGGGTAGTAACCCAACATTTAATAAATTGTTGCAACTAAATATGTTTAATAATGTATAATCTTAGAAAGGCTTGTACTAATATGGACATTAACGTGAGTTTTATTTAACACTGCAAACAGACTTTCACAGAAGGTAAGTGGAGTCAGTGAGATGTCATTTTTAAAAACAAATCCAAAATGTTGAGTAATGTTATAACCACAAACAGGCAAAATTTCAGATGATGTGTGAATCACAGTGAGAGAAAAAACGCACACAAACTAACGGTTAAAACCAGATACACAAAAGAATGCCCAACCATTGCTTAATGTGTTTTTACCTTAAGGTACAAACACATTAAGCAATACCATAATAATGTAAGTGTGGAATGGGAGTCCTAATGTATTTTGTGAGGTGATTTTGTTGTGTGATTAGATGCCAGTGGGTAGAGGGATGTGTTCTTCATGGCAGCTATATTATTAGACTACGTTGTAGTCTGTGAAATGATTTGTTTGACTTGTGCACGGTTCTAAGAATTTTTAGTTAGCATAAAACTGTCTAATTATTTTTATTCAACTAAATACTGAAAATGTTGGCCAAAAAATAGATGTTAACATATTAAACGTAACAGATAAATGTAATGTCTTGTTGGGCATTAACACTACTTTCCAACAATGTAACTTGCTGCCTAGCTAGTCATGCTAGCAACTGAATGAATACAAGCATTAGCATTAGCATATATATAGTGCTTTCTAAAGGCTTTTTTTAAAGTCCAGTGGCTTATCTACATTACAAAGCATGTGAATATCAGCGTTAACTACTTTGTGTAGCATGAGAAGATCACTACAGATGATGAATTCGTAACAAAAGTGACAAATGACTTTTCATGATTTTTATCATGATTTGTTTTTCTATATTGATGAATTGGATTGGAGGCGGAACTGAAATGACTGGATGTCATGCTAAGCTCATTCGATTGATGTATAGCACACAGGTATGACACAGAAGAGGTTTGGAAAGAGTATTCTAAAGATCTAAATAAACAAAGTAGGAGTAAACTCTAATTATTCACTAGAATCAGCAATAATACTTAAATACAACAAAGGATATGTAAGTAAAGCGCAATATGACACTTTATTATAGTAATTACTTAAGTGCTAATTACTCTTTGATTCTCTTTGTTTGTCCAGATGTTTGTTTCTGTTAGAAATATATGTCTGATCAAACAACCTATTTCAGATTTATTCTCCTTTTGCTGTTATAAACCTTCACTCTTCTGGAACGGCATTTATCACAATTGTGTTGTGTTTTGTAATTTGTAGTGTAGCTGTGGTTATTCAGCTAAACCATTAGCATGTTTAGGTACTAATGACAGATGAGGAAGTCTGGGGTGTTGTCTAGTGATAGGAAGTCCGGTTCTTTTTGGCGAACCATTTTTTTTCCTAACGGTTATTTTTAATTGTTGGGTATGTACGAGAGTCAGTGGGCGTGTACATTCGTTAGTATCTGGCACGCTGCATGCAGTCCATCAGCTAAATTGAATGAATATTATAAATTCAATAATAAGCCATCAACATATTTACAATATTTTATATTATCAAGCTTTCTCACGTTCAACAAAAGCTCTTCTTACTAATTAAGACTAACATGCTTAATTTCCTCCACTTGTAAAATGACATGCATGCACATTATCATCAGCTCATCGGTTCTGCTCGTGCTCATCAGTTCTCTTTTCACAGAAGTTCAGTCAGTGAGTGTACTGTTAGACTAACTGAATAACTCTAGAATATTGGTTTCTTTTGATTCAGAGTGAATGTCAGGCTTGTACATTGATAAAAAGTAAACAATTTAAGTAATTTGTGGATTAGACATTGATCGAGACAAAAACCGTTTCTAATAACTCAGTCCAAAACTTTTTTTTTTACATGCATTTCTACCCATATAAAAGCTGCAACTTCAAAAACCCGGACTCTCTCCTTTCACCTAGTGTGATGTAATAGTCTGGCATTGTTGCCAGGGTAACATTTTTCATCTTACAACAAGATGCTCATGATTCAAGTTTATTACTTTTTGGAGAAACGGGGTCCTGACTTAAACTCGCTGAAAAGACTGATAATTACGGTGCTGTAAATTTACGATGTGCTTTTCTGGAAGAGCCGAGAGCCTGTCACAGGCCGGTAATGCATTACTGATAAATAATGCACCTTTATCATTCAGCCAGTGCATTTGTCAGAGTTTAAAGCTAGATTTGAGAGGCATTTCTCTTCTTTTTCTTCTCCCACTTCTGTGTGTAGAATGGGTTACAGAAGGTGCTACCGACCAATCGCAAAACGTCTTTCACAGGATGTCCTTTACTGCTGTAAAAACTGTTAGCTAAGTTAACGCTGGGAATTGTGGCCAGCTAGTGGGTTATAATATCGGGGATGAATCAATTTTTTTCTTCTACTCATCTATTACCCTGACACGGCTTGCTTCTTGGTCTGTAATGCATTGTCATATCGTTTAATCGAATTTGCAAGCTGCTGTATTGTAGCAGACACTGATGTGGTCAAAAATCAAGTCATTTTCCATTGTGTATGTTTTTTTACAAGAATCATTGCCATCTACATCAGGGGTCAGACTACATGCAGCAGGCGAATAGGTGTCCAACCTAGAAAAAAAACAAACATCTGGTTAAATTAAGACACGCCACAAGGAATCTGTAATTGCGAAAATGGGAACCTAACATGATAAAGAATATGTATTATAATATTAGAGATATTACTTATTTTTTACCCAGACTTTTTTCTTACTATTGAGGACACCACTCTCCAATTTCTACTCTAACTGTGGGAGCAGAACATAACTCCAGTAAAATACAGTATTTAGTCTGTCTCTTCGTTAAATGTATTCTAAAAAGAGTTGGTTTTTTAAAGATTCCACAGCAGTTGCTGTTCACTGTGTAAATCAGTGCCCTGGCAGCAGGCCACTAAATCACAAGCAACGGCTTCAGTGAGCACTAACTACAGGAGACTAATGAAGCCCGAGAGTCCAAACATTGTACTTAATCATCACTTTTACATGAGCTTTGAATAGACTGATGGAAGCCCTCTATCTTTAATTAACCCACTGGCTAAGTGGATAATTAAAATGGCCAGCTAGTTTAGAGTGCAATTTGGTCCATGTCCAAAACATTAGCAGTAAATATGAACCTGGCTCACTCAACAACCTTGGTGTGTTATTTGATTGCTGCATTTACAACAGTGTGGTTTTGCATCAGACAAAAAAATCACACAAAAAGCAGTTAATTCACCTGTGCTATTCTCCTGCTAAACTTTTCACCCATTAAGACTAAATGATACATATCTGCTTTTCATCATCTACCTTTTTCTATAGTTTTCTGTTTCTATGGTGCTTTTCCCTGACCTTGGTCCTTTATTATGTATTCCATGTGGTCTCAGCAGTCAGTCTAATGGTCTTCACATAGTCACGAGTACATAATCAGGCTGTCTCATAATCTCACAGCCCTGTCAAAATGCAAAATAACACATTTTAAGCATCATCTGTTCCTTCTGTTTACTACAGAGGAGGAGAAACTGCTGGTAACAACCGAATGGCCCAGTTTTGACCTGTGATTTTACTGAAATTAGAGCAAGGAGGAGGTTAAACGGGTACCACTAAGGGCAGTTCTAGACCTTTTGTAGGATTTTAACTATTTAATTGCCAATTTCATAAGTAACGTCATTGATTTGGGAAAATAATCACAAAATGCCTTTTTTTAAATATTAAAATATGACTGTGGACTATATAAATTTTTTAGAATTTTAAGTTCTTGTTAGGTATACCTAAAGCTTACAGGGAGGTTTTTGAAGCGACTTGTAGCTAAACTGTGCAGGACACCAACCCTCCAGGACCGAGTCTGGTGACCTCGATATAGTGTCATGACTTCAAATCTAAAAAAATCTGATCTAAGTCAGTGTTGTTACTAATTTTTGACACATCCAAGACCGTAATAAAGAAAACAAAATCCAGCCCACAATCACATTTTCATATTGGAAATAAGTTATTTTGTGGGGTTTTGTTGCCAAATCAGTGCTGCACTTTTGATATTTTTATTTTAAAAACATTTCATTATAAATTAAAAATCTGGAAATCTGAACGAATAAAATACTTATTAGATGTGACTCGGCTATTTGTATTTGCTAAGATGGATATTTCGCAGTGAATGTATTATAATGTATAATATGAACACTAGAGAACTACATGATTACTAGATGTGACAATTCGTTGTGCTTTATGCACTTGATATTAATCAAGTAGAGCCACTTGTCAGCAGGCATTTCACAGCTCGCTCTCTCTCTCTCTGCGATATAGGAACAAATGTGTTTACCCTGTTCATAATAAATCACAGCCTGAAGAACACTTCAAATGTTTAACAATAATTCCCGCTCACACAGTTTCCTATAATCAGTGCACGACACACAATACACTCTCTGCTCCATCCATAATCATGTAGAAAGGCACATGTGAATATGCAGCTCGAAACCTCACTAGAATTGACTGTGTTGTGAATATTGTGAAAACCGTAGGTTCTGTAACAAAATAAGGTAAAATGAAAAAACAGCTCCAATTACAAGGGCTATGTTTTATAAGCCTCAGTTCAATCAGATTATTAAACCCCAGAGAAAAAAAATCTATTGTAATTGGATAAAACTGTTTAAAAAAAGATGTTTTAAAAAAATCCATAATAATAATGATTCTATTATCTTCCATCTTCTGCGCTTTGTTGATTGTTTTCTAATCTCGATTGGCAAAATACACATTTTCATTACAATCCACTGACCAGACTGATAATTTGCCAAGATAGCATCTTAAATTCGTTCTCTCCTTTCTTTTCATGCAAGCTGCACCCTTTTTTAAGGGCAGTGGTGTGAAACGTTGTGCTGCTTAGCTTTAGCCTGTTGCTGTGGTAGCTTTAAAAGTAGCTCAAAAAGCTCAAAAAAAGAAATTTCACAAAACCCACATATGTCTCATGCACATCAGAAAGATCAGTCGAGCTGATGTCTGACCTATTCTAGGGCATTAACTTTGATCTCAGTGCAACACAAGAATCTGATCTGACATTAAAGTGACGTCTGGAAAAAAAGCATCTAGGGAATATCTCCTGGAATTTACGCCAGTCCATCAAAGGCACTATGTATACACACACACACACACACAGAGACACACACACATCATCTTCTTTAAAAACCCAAAGGAAATTCATATGGATACAGAAACAACCCACAGACGGACACTTTCAGGATCAAACCAGGGTTCATTACAAGGTGACTAAGGTGATAGATGTAATATTTTGTTCAATAAAACAGTAATTACTGTACGTCAAATGTAAGATTAATAAACAGAAAATCGTTTCCTAGTGATTCATTTAATTAAAGAATAAGAAGCAACAATAATTTTGTTTTCACTTGTAGCAAGATTTTTTTTTTTGAAAAGCTAAAAGCAAAAACCTAATAAAGCAAAATGTCTACAAACGTGTGATCTTGATCTTGTGATCTCCCTGAACAACTCTCTGATCTCCTTGGCCCTGGGGTCCAAACTTGGGGTAAACAAAAAAAAATTCTCTGTCATTTTTCTTCTATGTTGCTTTTTGCAATTTCGCTTTTGAGACTGGACCACTGCAAACCACTTCTGGAGGGTTTAGCTCTGAACACAATTTATCCTCTGTGGACAATCCTAATGTGAATGCAGCTGCAAAACTAGTTTCCTTCTTTCCCCCCTTCGACTTTATGTAGCTGTACACATCTGGCTAAAAAGCCAAAGATGACAAGCGCCATTTACAATACCTAAAATATCTTATCACTCTTACCCGCTGCACCACGATCCCTCAGATTCTCAAGCACTGCTTGACTCATCCCACCTTCTTTCAGGATACAAGGTTTGTTCCCCTGAAGACTTTTCTCTATTTTGGCACCAAAGTGATGGAATGAACTTCCCATCAGTTTCAGAACAGTCGAGTCACTGACTGGATGAAGATCTACCATGTCTTAGAATGTAATTAAACCAACCACCAGCATAATAAATCCTAACATAGTTTACTTATAATATCCTTCTGCAACCCAAATCATGGTAAAGCTAGCTTACATTCCCAATCAAGCTAAACAACAATTATTTAAGTCATTCTTTATAAATTTTTTTCGTCTATTCATTAAGTTATTGATCTTTAGTCATCCCATCATCCTGGGTGGTGTTTCAGTCTTAATAAAAATGTTCAGTAAAAGCATTGCTTTGTTTCATTCTGGCATTTAGCAATAATCATTTTTTAAGACTTACTTTAAAAAGTTTAACATGTTAACATACACAACGCTACAGAGAGTTTTAAAGCTCTATTGTGAATTCATTCATTCATTTTCTATACCCGCTTATTCCCTAATTCGGGGTCACGGGGATCTGCTGGAGCCCATCCCAGCTGCCTCTGCAAGGGCAAAAGGCAGGAGGGGTACACCCTGGACAGGTCGCCAGTCCATCATCTATTCTGAATTCTAAAAGTTAAAAACATTCTACAGAAGATATTATACATAAACACTTCATTTACACATACAAACTGCCTAATTTCCTAATTTACAAAAGCTGAGGTACTGTATGTCACAGTAAGTGTAAAATTGTGTGTCATAATGAGTTGGTGATACCGAGCTGCTAGGATGTGTGTGCGTGTTTAAGCGTGTGTCATAGGTGCTAATCCAAAACTGGGAATCATGCCGCATGTGTATAGCTAGCTGCCTGTTTAATGCTTACTGGTGTCCTGTATGGGTTTTAATCTGCCTAGTTAGTTTGCATAATTGACTCCCTTCTTGAATATATTTCAATATATTAAATCTGCTTGTTCATAAAGTCTCAAAAAAGTGTTTTATATGCAGCAGCAGGTTTTTTATGTCTGGTCTCCAAGGTAATTATTGATGTCATTTCATATCAAGAATTTTCCCTCATTTGAAATGAGGGCCACGAGGAATTAGTAGACAGCTGTGGAATGAAAATTTGAAACGTAGTGCCTAATGTAAGAAAAAATACAGAACAATTCACACCCTGTTGTATTTTACAGTAATATGTCACACTTTAAACAAAAAAAAAGTTTCCTTAAAAATGTTTACTTCAAAACTTACATTAAAAACCATTAGCAACTGGTAGCTTATTCGTTATAACTAATGAGTGATGTTTGGAGAAATTTAAGATTTATTAACAAAAATCTGCTTTGGTTTATTTTTTTCATTAACATAACATCCCCTTACTTACAATTCAGTTTCAGTTTTATTCAGTTTTATTTATATAGCACTTTTAACAATGGACATTGTCTCAATGCAGCTTTACAGGAAAAGAAATGATCACAAATATCTTTAGTGAGTAAGCCTGGGACAACCGTGGTAAGGAAAAACTCCCTTAGATGGTACAAGAAAGAAACCTTGAGAAGAAACACCCAGCAATCACATGTGCCAATATTTATCGTTGATCATTTTTAAAAATGGGTAAAAAAATGTCATGTTGTAAAGTGTTTAACACATTCAGATGTAAGAATCGGGTAATAAAAGCAGAAACGATTATCTCAAAGCTAAATGTCTATATTGTACAGAACAAAAATAAAAGAATTATCCTGGCCATTCCTATACTTTTAGAAGAGCTTGTATAAAAAAGCACACAGCATACTACTATACAGTAAAGTGAGCACTGGGTTCCAGCACTGCAGGGAACATCGAGTCTCAGACTGACCCTGATATGTTTAATAGCCTCACTCACAGCCTAAATTTAAACTCTTGTATTAGTAGAGTTTTTTTGCTTCTCTTTCTTCGTTAGAAGCTTTTACAATAATACATTTTATTGGCTTTTATATGTACTGCAGTCAAAGAAAAAAACGATATCAGGATATTTATACAGACAGTTGCAGCAATTTGATTAAGAATATTCCACAACTTTAGGTTTATTATTATTATATTTTTATGGTAATGGAATAGGTATACAGTGTATATGGCATGTACCTTCTGGTCATTAGTTGTTGATTTGTGGTCCCATTTTATTAAAGATATGGTAGATGAGGCTTTTAGCATCTGAAAAAAACTGGGTACAGTATAACCCCATAAAACAGCCATTATTACAGGTACACTCAATTAACTGGTGTAGAAGGGAATATAAAATATCTGTACAAATAAACCTTATAAAGTGTTTATTTTTATTAAAACACAAATTTCAGATAAACTTTAATATTTTTGTCATACTGCAAAACAGTCCTTAGTGCTTTAGGTGTAGCCGACGGCCGGATATTACTTTTTTATTACATGCTTTAATCTATGACTCATTTAAATGTCTTGATTGGTGAATAGAATGGCCTATTAGCATATAAAATCAAAGTACATGCAAAAGGGATGTGTGTATGTAGGTGTGACAAGAATGTCTGGTTTAAGCAAGTCTTTGCCCGAGGCCTGACGAGTCACATTTTCCAACTCTTTTAGTGTAGAGGCAAGCTGCCATGCTTCACTGGCCCTGATAATTATTTCTTATCTAGTCTGCCCTGCTCTTTCCCTCAGTTTCTTAAAATTTCACTTGCATGTAGAGCTGAGCTTTCCATCCTAATCCCAGTGGACCTGGCATAGAAGAAGGAGCATAAATATGGGTCTAAACTAGGGCTGTCAACATTAACGCATTAATAATGATTAATACAAAATTCTTATTGCGTTAAAATAATTTAACACAAATATGCAAAAAAAAAATTCCTGAAACATTATTAACGTAAATTGCATCATGCAGATGGGCTAGTTGCACGTGGCCGTTTAGCACTCTTAGCATCTTATGTAAAATAGTGCAAGCACCAGTTTCTCTGGTAGGCCAAAATTTCTCTTATAAAAAAAGATTGGATGGTCAAAATCGGCAATCATAACCACGATTCACAAACTAAACATTAACGAAGAGAAAAGCAAAATAGAGTTGCTATCGCAAGCAGAAGCAAGCGCAAGCAGTGTTGCTTTGACAGGGGACCACTGGACATCGGTAAACTCGCATAATTACATGTTAAACAAAATAAATAGTGTATGTTTAATTGCACGAAAAAGGTTTTGATTAAACACGATTAAAAAATGTAATCAATTGACAGCCCTAGTTTAAACCTATCTAGTCTAGTCTAGTCTAAACTAGATTAGATAACATTCCCTAAATAAGAATGAAATAGAAACATACTTTCTTATCCCCCGAGGAGGGCTACCTCTCTCAGGCCGCCCCCCGGAGCCTGAAATGGGCACATTTCACATTCTCAACTGTTCTGTTTTTTTCAGGACGTCCATAACGCGGATCACTTTTCACAGATTCTCAACCATCTTCCAAGCAATTGTGCTAAACTTTTATTTGCACTGCATTTATTCTGTTTACAATTTTGCTTTACACTTTCCTACTCAACTGCAGTGAAGTCATCAAAGTTCACGCATTAGCATTCCATTCCACTCTTTTTGGCTGCCAGATTACATCGCATGTAATGTACAACCCAGCTATACATTCGTATCACACTCATATTTTTATTAATGTATTAACTCTACTTTAAATAAGTTATACTTTATTGTCATTTTATTCTTCTACCATTTATTTATGTAGAATTCTATTTTACAATGCAGACATTCAACAAGGCTAATAAAATAATAAAAATAAGAGTAATAAAAAAATAACAAAGAGTAATAATCGCATGTTTACAGATTTTTTTATTCACCTTTGTGCAGACAAACTTAAGGTTGGTCTTTTGGGAGGTGGTAGCACAGTGGTTAAGGTATTGGTCTGCTAACTGAAAGATTATGGGCTTGTTTCCGGTACAACAAGTTACTATTGCTGGGCCCCTGAGCAAGGCTCTTAATCCTAATTGCTCAGTTGTATAGTGAAAATAAATGTTAGTTGCTCTGAGTGAAAGTGTCTGTCAAATTTTTGTAATAAATATGAATATAAAGAGAATTCATTTATATAATAGTAATAGTTAATAGCATTAAACAGCTTATTAGATCTTAATAACTGAAACACAGGCAGCCTATAAATAGACTTGGTATTAATGTAACCTGTCTGTGGACCACATATGATTGTCGTTATCTTTCTAATATACAGGGAAAATATCATTTGTAAACAATAAGTCTAATAAATACGTAGTTAATAAAACTTAAATGAATTAAAAATCTGTATTGTAAAGAAAATTATTTTACATTTAAGATCTAACAGAATACTGAACACTTTATGGACAGAATGGATTTTTTTAAATTAGTAATAAATAATTCGAGAACATTTGCTCAGGTCTTTAGACTAACAGCTGAACAGCTTAACTTAGTTTTAATGTCCTGCTTTAACTTGTGTAATGTGAACATTCAGAGACGGTTACCTAATAAAGGGACATAAAGAAGAAAGTTTGTCTTTAATTCACATTCGAGTTTGCAATATGGCGTATAAAACAGCTTAAATTATTTTAACTGTCATTACTGCTTGTATTAATATGACAGGAGAGTTTGCCCCTGCAGGTTATCCCAGAATAGTTAAAAAGATGTAAATGCTGATGACAGTCAGTAAAGCAGAGTGTGTCCAGACTCATCCACTCAACAGACATTCATTTGTGCCAACGACCACCTCCGATAATAATTAAAAAAATTGTCCTGTGCTCCGTTATGGAAATGTGGAATAGCTTGACTTGATTGGCAGCTGTTAACACTGAACCCAGAGCCTCAAATGAACCAGAGAATATATTTGTGTGGGATTGGCTTGTTTTGACGAATGCTGTGTGAATTTCTGTTCTTCACTTCTGAATGTGTGCTGGCTTCTGCTTTCACGCACACACACACTGAATTTCTTATTCTCTCTCTCTCTCTCTCTCTCTCTCTCTCTCTCTCTCTCTCTCTTTCTTTCTCACTGCAAGCACAGCTTCTATAGCCTGCACTCCAAAGATAAAATTGTGTACAATGCCTCTAAAAGGCCCTATTAACACACAGAACCCAATGTTTTAGACAAATGTGTTTGTTTTCATAAAGACTGAAAGGTGGATTAACTGCGTCAGTCTGGGTTATAGTATTGTTGCTTCTCAAAGATATTGTGAATGTGGATTTAAGTGATAATTCATGCTTTCAAATGCTTCCTATGGGAAATGATCTCCAAGGTCACTGGCGGATGTGAAATGGGATGGTTGTGGGAATAAAATCAATTTAATAATGCTCTGTTGTTGTCGTTTAGCGCTGTAAAGGGTGTTTATGGATTTCTTTGGAGATGCTACAGCCTTGCCTTCTTTTATTCTGACAGAAAGATATTGTCCCAAATATCCCGAATGCTTGCATCGAAACCCGGCTGTAAACGTGTGGAAAGAAAATGAATGGACCAGATACACACTTACAGTGTTTAGCTTTCCAATTTTAAATCACTGCCTCCAAAGAACAAACTGGCTAATTAATGTGCTATAATCTATAAGTAAACACGACTGGGTGGATCTTTCTTTAGCTGATATCGGATTCTCTGAGGTGATACATATGCCTTTTTATGTATATTTGAGTGTGTGTGTGTGTGTGTGTGTGTGTGTGTGTGTGTGTGTGTGTGTGTGTGTGTGTGTGTGTATGTGTTTTCTGAGCATCTCAGGGATAGATTTTGGCATGTTAGAACAGCTCTCCCTGACCCAGATAGATGACACTTTTCAGCCTTCCAGCTTTTTCCTTCCCTCCCATGTCTCCCATGGGTCCATTCTCTTATTCTTTTTTTTTTACACCTCTGTGGAGCAGAAAGCAGCCAATGCTTCAGGAAAAAAAGCTCAAATGTGCCTTAGTGCGCTTGTTCTTTATGTTCCATTCACTTTTGTTAGAAAACACATTGTTCCTTAATCCCACAAAAATGTGGTTGATTATAGCCACAGAAAGCTCTGATGATGTTTATGAAGGAAATTCTCGTTGTGCTGCGGAACAAATGGCTGACTTTATATGCTGACCAAATACTAATTAAAAAAACAGTAGGACTGAAAATAAAAGAAAGTGTAATAAATGGAGAAATTATTTTCTTAACCTGAGAAGGGGTTCTAGTTTAAAAATATATTTTGAAGCCCCATTGAGTTTAAGCATAATATAGTCCACACATTTACCACAACAGTATTAGTGTGTTTAGGCCTTGATGTCAGGTTAAGAGGTCTGGGGGGCATTTCAGTTCATTTTGAAGGTCCAAAGTGGGTTAAGGTCAGAGCTCTGTGCATGACAACAACCATAACACGTCTTTTTGGAGCTCAGAGGTTTTGTGCACAAGGACCTTGTCATGCTAGAACAGTGTTCTTATTTCCAGTGAAGAATAATGTAACGCTACAACATACAACATGGTCTGGGGGTTTACCCCAATCTCCAGTTTATTTTTGACTAAACAGTTTCTAGACAGGTAAGTAAAATGACTCTCATGTGCTTTGTTATGCAGCTTTTACCCGTACTGCCTAAAACAATTTTCCCACAAGGGGCTAATAACTATATATTATATTCATATTCACATACGACTATGATAACTATGCATTTTCAACTTTGTGGCACATCCACACACAACTGCACTTTTTAATTTTACTGCAGTCACTTGATATATATACACACCATTATATACAATACACACAGTTTATTTTAATTTTTAGACTTAATTTAATTTTTTTTTATTTGAATTTAAGGAAGAAAACACTTATGTTGTATTATGGTAAGGTGTCCATATAGTCATAATTCCACCTTAAATTATATCATGTTTTTGGTTTACCCTTTATATAGGCTATCCGCATAATGTAAGGGTAAAATACTGAGCAGAAAGGAAGCATCATCTTCTTGTGGAGGAATTTTACCTCAGAGGTTAATACGTTACTTTAAATCGTCTGCCTCTGGTGACATTTTCAGTTGCTAATTACAGACAGGACCGTCACAAACATTTTTTCAGATCTATTTTAGTGATGATTATCAGAGCCTGGAGACATGTTAGCCAAAATGTTTGTTAACAAATCACTTAAAGAGACTTGAACAGTACTCTGCTGGGATTATTGTCTGCTTTTTTTAAGTAGATGTCTTCAGGAAAAGAAAACCATTATCCTGCTTGGATGTTTCTGAGTAACAATGCGATTTTTTTTTTTTTTTATGTAGGGCACAATTTACAAAAGAGTAAATGAAATTTATAGCGAGGCTCTTATTGGTCTTATTGGAGCGTGAAAAGTCCATCGGGATTTAAAGAAGCACCTTTATACCAAATACCACATCCTTTTTTAATATGTAGATACAGTAAGAAATTGCAACTTATTAAAGAGGAACCCTGCATTATGAATAGTGTTTAAATTAAATTACGGATTAGGAAGAATTAGAGTATTAGAGAAGCGGAGTGTAATGTGTATCATCAATAATTATGGAATCAGACATTTTAATATAAGGAGCTAATCCTCACAAATACGCATGTGACAATGATGCAGAGTTAAAGCCAATAAGCTTTGTGAATTTTTTTGTAGAACTTTTTTATGGATCTTAGCGCAGATTAACAGGCATCAAAGAGGCTTTAGTTTATGTGATTACAGTCCACATGTTCACCAAAGAGATTAACAGGCTGTAACCGGAGTTTCACTCTTGTTGGATCAGTGACACCATTATACTTTATTTCAAGACACAAATGCATTTATTTTTAAATCTAATTAAAGGTAAACTGTTCTTAATCATTTTTTTATCTTGTGTTTTGAGAGAAATCTTCCTCCTGTTTCCCTTTTAGAAGAGATCAGTGTCTATGATTTGACAATTAAGGATAGAAAATGTAAAGTTTAGGATTATAAAAATAAATGCAAGTCAAAGATGACTAAAATCCCTCATCATTTAATTTACATATTAAAATATAATCCCGCTTTTCCGTTATAATTTATTTCCCAGGTTGCTCCAGTATAATATTGAATTTTACCTTATTTGCAGTATATAGTTACTCATCATCATAAAGCTGCATTGTGTAATTCTGGGTCTGGGCCCAGGAAATCTAAGTCTTGGCTTTAGAAAGCCAAAGATGATATTGGCAAGGCAAACTTCTAAAGATATTTAAAAAAGGTAAACCGAGTCTCAAAAAAGAACCCAGTTTTCCGATTGAGCCTGCATAGTGAAATTACAGTAGGAGGAGTAATAGCAAGAGAAGAATAAAGTACTAGAGTAAAATTATCAAAGGAATTCCTACACAGTAAAGATTCCTGAGGCAGTATGAAAAACGCTTTTCTTATACAAAACTATAAATAAACAAGAACATAGAGGGTAAAAAGTGCAGAGAAAATAAGTCTATATATATATTTTTTTTTTTTTGCAGGGGGTTAAAAAGAGTGTAGATAGATTGTTTGGACTTCATCAGCCAACAGTCTTAAAAATAGTTTATGACTCAGCTGGTGTATATGGACTAAGTAAAGTATTGCAGTCAACTGACAAAACTAATACAAAAATCCTGTAGCAGAAAAAATATTGGCTGGATCAGCAACTCTAGGTTTTTAAACATAATAACTACAAAACTACAAACCACTCTAACCCAGCAACAGGTTCGCTTTCACAGAACTGTATTTACTTTTTTTATGACAACAGAATGTTAAACACAAATTGACTAAAAGTGTGCATTAATAATTGTTAAACTTGGCAGATGTCCTTATCTGGACAGACTTATATTTAACAAATTTTTATTCAACTTCAGCAGTCCAGTGTTAAGGGTCTTGCTCAGAGGCCCAGCAGTGACAGCTTGGTGGTGCTTCTGAGCAGCAGTGTAACATCTTAAAGGCGCTTATTTGTCACATATACTCTACAGCACAGTAAAATCTGGGGGGGTCAAAGCACAGGGTCAGCTTTGATACAGCTCCCCTGGAGCAGGAAGGGTTAAGGGTCTTGCTTAAGGGCTCAACAGTGGCAGACTGGCAGTGGTGGGGTTTGAACCCTGGTCTTCCTGGTTGTTCAAACAACAACTTAGTTAATCCAACCATTTGAGCTACTGTGCTGTCACTTCCCTATGTATAATCGATGTACTTCTCTGGATTCTACGGTTTAATTACTGTGTCCACAAACCTGAAACTAAGGAGATACTTACTTAGCTATACAGAAATGCTATAAGAAGTAAATGTAGCTATTAAAAGCTATTAGACTGCATAAATGTTTAAATCTAGGATGCCATTTGGATGGACTGGCATCCTACCTGGGATCAATACTCTGTCCTTACTGAAAATGGTTAAGGATCCACTAGGACCCTAATTAAACCAAAGCCGAAAATAAAGGAATTAATTCATTAAATGATACAGAAAAGCAAATAGCATTTAATTAAGCTGAGATACCAACATTATTGTATGTAGTGGAAGAACCTTAAAGGAAACATCAGTTTTCCTCCTTTTGTAATTCATAGCATTGGTACAACATATCTTTGGGAATGCAGTGTGTGTCAAAAGAAAACTAGCAAGAATTGAGGTGAGGGTGTAGAAGACAGTGGTGAGTGTAGTTATGTTGTATGGTTTAGTGACAGTGGCACTAAGGAAGAGACAGAAGGCAGAGTTGGAGGAAGTCTCGTGTAGCCAGTTGGAAGGGCTTCAAAAATCTTACAATATCATTGGTTGCTTTACCTGTGAGTCATATGTCCTTATGGACCTTGGTCAATTTAAATAGCTAGGGCTTGCCCAGAGGACGTATAACCTGCAGGTAAGACAACCAATGATGTTTAGTTTTGGGCTGCCTCATGTTTAGGGGCAAGGGAATGTCCTCACAGTAACAGACTGGTACACATCATTTATTCACAAATGTACAAAATCAATCATTGCCACCAATGTAAACACAACAGCAGACTTCTCTGGTCAAATGGCTTTGGGTTGTCTCCATGCGGACCAGTAAACCACGCGACACACACTGCTGATAGCTGATAGCTTTGCTTGTCATGACTAAATTTTGGGGAACATTTGTGGGGGGGAAATTTTAAAAGCCCATTCAGATTCCAATGGATGAGGATGAAATGATTATTTAGTATGATACTTCTGCATCAAAATTAAAAGGTTGACAAAACAACACTTTCTTTAGGCGTAGAACCCCTGGGAGAGAAAGAGAGCCTAGTGTTTGTGTGTTTCCAATCAGCCGCAGTGCGCGGTACAGAAAAAAAAATGTTACCCGTGGACTGTTAAAACTGCCTCCGCCTTTGATCTAGGTCTAGAACATTTGTTACAGTGGAAAACATTAATAAATATCGAAATACACAGTTGTGCTAAAGTTATTATATATCGCTGTTGGTGTCCACCTAAATTGACGTCACACACACCATCGTCCCTTATTCAATGATGTTCGACTCACATTGACAGGTGAAAATGCGATCTGTCGGCTTACACTGCACACGCTAATGCACATATTCGAGTCATATCGGAGGATTATTACCCCAAACGAATGAGACCTAAATCGGATCTGAAAATATCGGAATCCATGTGCTTTTTTCCCACACTGTCATGAGTCAAATCCGATCTGTGCCACACTGGAGGAAAAATCGGAATTGGGTCACTTGATACATGCAGTGTAAACGCGGCTTCCATTTTCCTTCTGCAGGATGATATTTTGAACCTTTTATATCAAGCAAATGTCTGATTTATACTCCCACTATAAACTATAGTGTTGTGCTACTCAGGACTGTTCTTGGTCTCTAGACCACAAATCAGCACTTTGGCCCACAGATATACAAAAACGCTAAGAACTTTCTGTTACACTACAAAATGTAAACGTCTATTTCTCAATGTGCAGTTATATAGTGCCTCTAAATTTTATAGTACTGTTAAAAATAATAACGGACAAGTACTTGTAATGTACAGCTGTTTTTGGTCTCGGAACATTGATTTATCTAAATTGTAGATTTGAATGTATTTTATTTATTTTACTTTAAATATGTTCTTTAATCAAAGGACTAATAAACTGACTTTAATGAATGAATTTGGAATTATTGTCTTGTATAATTAGCAATTTCTGTGTCGTTTTGTTTCCTCACTCATGGTCCATATTTCCTTAAAGTGTTGATTTTACGACAAACTAAATCCCTTACTAGATTCTATATATGATACAGTTTATTATTATGGGGGCAGGGGTGGCTCAAATGGTTAAGGTGCTGAGTTGCTGATCTGAAGACCAGAAACACCTGGATTCAAGCCCCACCACCGGCAAGTCAACCACTGTTGGGTTCTTGAGCAAGACCCTTAACCCTTCCTGCTCCAGGGGCGCTGCATCATAGCTGACCCTGCGCTCTGACCCCCAACTTACTAAGATGGGATATGCGAAAAACACTGCATTTCATTGGCTCTGTACACGTACCTTGCACAATGACAATAAAGTTGAATATAATAATAATAATAATAATAATAATATAATTATAGTCTTATAGTTTAATTTGGTAACTTGTAAAAAATACATTTAGTTAATACGATAGTGTGATGTAGTAAGATGTAGTAAATACTGTAATATACTACGGTATACTACAATTTACAACATCGTACTGTAGTTAATACTAAATTCATTACTAGCCCACATACCTAAAACATTTTAAATGGCTTTAGTCAGGAATTTTACAAAGCATTTATGTTGGTTCAGTGCTGCCCCCTGGTGGTAATGATGTGGTGGAAAATTAATTAACTATTTGAGGAACTCCAATTATATATTAAAAACTTTTGCAAAACCAAAACAGGTTACATGGCCTTTAACAGAGATCTGTGTCATTTAATATTTGTTTAATTGTGTAAATAGTTCCATTATCCTAATGCAGAAAATAGACGCACTGACATCACAGCATACAAGAAGTCCAGCCCCTACCTGATAAAACACGTGGCAGTTTACCTATTTGAACCAAATTAATAATCATTTGGTATCTATGAGCACGTTAACCTTATTGTGTGTGAACCACATTTCACACAGTGTCCGAATATTTTTCCTCATATGCGCGCTTGTGCAGAAAATGACAGATATCTTGTGAACCTACAAGCAAACACACGTTCATGAACAAACGTTCATTCTAAACGTCCTGCACATTTTTATAAACATTTAAGACAATACTAAATAAACTGAACAAACTGGGACACTCTGCATTTATTAAAAAATCCAAACACCTCACTAGAGTCTTGTATTTTATTTTATTCCTACCTACATAATGCATGTAAACATAAAATGCAAAAAGAAAGTATATTTTTTAAGGATTGGCTCATAAAAAAAAAAGTAGAAAAAAGAGTTAACTGTTACAAAAACATCTGAGAGTGTTTGAGATTTTATTGTAAAATGACAGGTGAGGTGATGGTAATGTCAATCACAGGACTGAGATTGCCTCAACTTTACTTTAACCTGTTTAATATAAGCTGAACAGAAAGATTTTGGAAGAGAGGGATGTGCAAACTCAATAAGTAGTTTGAAATTTAGGGTTTTTAAGTAACTTAGTGACTACATAAGTAGTTTTTATAAGATACTTTTTTAATTTACCTGAGTAACTATTAAGATTGTTACTTTTACTCTTACTTGAGTAAATATTTCCATAAGTACTTTTACTTAAGTACAGATTTTGGATACTTTACCTATTGAATACTCTACCCATTCGTAAATGGATTCAGATTTCTCCTCTTTATCTGCATATGATGTAGGTATCACTGCTGTAAAAACAGTTTCGAAATAAATAATAAGTGGAAGTTTACATTGAGAACTCAGAGAAACGGATTGATACACAAAGTGAAATGTCCTGCTGTGTTTATAAGTTCTATTTCGAACTTAGGGAAAATTCCCCTTCCTTTATTCCTCTTGGAACCTTACCACCTCACACCAGTGCAATTACCTGGCCTTCTTTCGGGCACAAATGCAAGTTAGGCATAAGCAGATGTTGCCGCAACAATATTTTAGAAATCTTTCCTTCACGAAAAGGGAAAATACTCCTCAGAGAAAAATTCCCCTCCAAAGTATCCCTTTGATATGTCATTTTGTGCTTCCTGCTCAGGCACAATAGACCCACCGGACAGCTACAGCCACTGTTGGACAACACTGACTACCCTCACTGGACTGAAGTGGGCACAATAAAAGTAAAGTATTCTACAAGTCTATTGCTAATAATTTGTAATTAAAATAAATAATAAATAAAATAGGCTACTTGACATCTTATGTTTCTATATATTATGCAATTAAGAGGACATCGCCTGAGGCCGAATCCGAAAAGAACGAGGTTTTAGGGATCACAGTAAATTTCTGAACCACAATGATGACTGGCTTATCAGTTGATTTAGATTTCCAAGGGCTAATATCACTGTAGCGATCACACATATCAGCACACACATTGCTATAAAGGTGCCAACTAAATTGCATACGTGAATCGAAAATCGATAATCGAAATTTCTATTCAATTATTGTGCAAATAATATTTTATGCACAAATGCAGCTAAGGTGGCCTGGTTCATAATTCATGCCCCAAGGAGTGAATGACGACTCCCCAGAGGTGCAGTGACATGTGGGACACAACGTCTCCATTCCTTTCATCAGGGAATGAGGGTTAAGATACATACCCAGGACAGTACCTTTCTGTCGCTCACTCCGACATTGTGTCGAACCAGAACCAGGTCTTGGTGGTGCCATGAGCAGCAGCTGGTCCTGGTCCTCCCTTACCTTGCATAGAATCTGTGCCATGAGGCTCACTGGGGAAAATGCGTATTTGCGCAGTCCCTTGGGCCAGCTCTGTGCCAGTGCATCCGTGCCGAGGGGGGTCTCAGGCAGGGAATACCACAACTGGCAGTGAGTTGATTCTGTTGAGGCAAATAGATCCACCTGCACCTGGCCAAACCGACTCCAAATCAGCTGGACCGCCTGTGGGTAAAAGCATTCACTTGCCCTTAAGGGGTCTCTGTCAAGAGAGCATGTCTGCAACAGAATTGAGGTCGTCTGGGACATGAGTGGCATGCACAGATTTCAGCCCGTGCTGGCTCAACACCAAGAGATGACAGGGAAGATTAGGCATGTGGCGGGAGCCTACTCCGCCTTAAGGTGGATGTAGGCCACCATCGCAGTGTTGTCCGATCGGATCAACACGTGTCAATGCTAACCACACTGCCATCAGCTCGAGGCAAATAGATCTGCCATTGCAGCTGGGAGCCCATCCACACCTCAGTGTTGTCACACGACACAACGTCGGAGTGAGCAAGAAAAAGGGAACGCGAGTATAAATGCTATACTATGAGTGCAAATAAAAATAATACTTTTTTTTTTTAAAAAACACTAAAGGGTAGTGGTTTCTGTGTTGTGTACGCAAAAGTAAAATAAAAGCACATTTGGTTTAGACCAAATGTGCATGATGACCTTATATATATATATAAATACGTTCCCCCCTATGTTTCTTATACAGGGAGAGTCCTATACCATTTAAATAGATGCTGTTAAAGCTCCATCTACATACAGAAAATAAATAATAACTTTTAAGCCGCTACATCAATATCTTACTTTACCAGGACGGGGGAACGGATTCCGACAGCTGTATATCTGACCCTCGGATTCCGTTTCCCCTATATTTCTTACACAGAGAGCTTTTAAAGTAATGTTGTTAAAGCTTTTTCTACATACAGAAAAATAAATATTAATTTTTAAGCCACCACATCAACATCTCACTTTATTAGGATGGGGGAACGGATTCCAAAAGCTGGATCTCTGAGCATCCGATTTCGTTCCCCCCCCCCTATGTTTCTTATACAGGACGGTTTCTGATATGTTTCAAGAACAATAACTAGTAAGTTTAAGCCACTATATCAATTTTGACAGCCGGATCTCTGACCGTCAGATTCCGTTCCCCGTTAAAGCTCTATTTCTTTTTCTTTACGTAGATAGAGCTTTAATGGGGAACGGAATCTGACGGTCAGAGATCCGGGTGTCAAAATTGATGTAGTGACTTAGAACTCATTATGTCTTTTTCTTTATGTAGATAATGAGTTCTAAGTCACTACATCAATATTTCACTTCATTAATATAGGGGGGAACAAATTTCAACAGCTGGATCTCTGATCGTCAGATTCCGTTCCCCCCTATTTTTCTTAAGATGGGAGATTCTGATCTTTTAAACTGATGTTATTGAAGCTCCATTTACGTAAAGAAAAGGAATAGTGAGTTCTAAGCCACTACATCAACATCTCACTTCATCAGGATGGGGGAACCGATTCACTCGTCAACCTGTTCTAATATTTAAACATCTTTAATTATTAGATTATTTAATAATTTATTTTGCTGTTCCTGCTTACGTATACTTACAGCAACCCTGTATTTAAATGCTTGTAAATCCAAGCATTTGTTATTGTGGCTACATTTAGCATTTCATTAAATGATTTATTTCTAATAAATACATTTTTTAAAAAATCAGCAAATGACTTGAATCTAAATTGCAAGTATTATAACTATTTTCTTTTTAAAATAAGTTATTGTACCCTTGATGTTTTTCTCTGGAAATGTGACCTGCCACCTTTATTTTCTCCCTTGAATATAATTATGTAAACGGTTACTCCACTGAGGCAAGACTTATAGAAACCCATGTGTAGTTTATTACAGTGGACTATTACAAAAACACACTAGACAAAAAACAAACAAACTAAACTAAACTTTAACAGAACTAGAGACAAAGATAAACTAGAGCGCTTGGCATAACCTTAAAACATGAACAGGATCTCACCAGCAGTTTTAGAACAACAACAAATAATAATAATCCACAACAAAAGACAGGGCAAACACAAAGGCTATAAACACACAAGAAACTCATTAACAAAAACACACCCGGAACCAATGAACAACACACGACTAAAACAAACACAAAGGACAAAGGAAAAGCACATGAGGACAAAAACAGGAAGTAAACAAAATACCACTGTTACAGCAGGCATGACACAAGCGGTCTCTAACATGGCGGCAGGAGGCCCCTCCGGCGTGGCGGCCGCGGAGGTCCTGAGGCGTGGCGGCCGGAGGCCCCTGAGGCGTGGCATAAGGCTTGTTGTACTGGGCTCCTGATCAGGCTCTTGGGCAGGCTTGGGAGCACAAACTGAGCAGTAGGTATCCCAGACACATAGAATGGCTACCCCCATTACTGGGAAGAGCCACACAGAGATGGGCATCATCTCTTTGAGGGCCCGAGCTGAATCCTTTGGGAGTCAAGCTGCCCTAGTCAATCCCATCGGTGGATCAGTCACACTACTCCGCCTTAAGGTTGATGTAGGCCACCATCGCAGTGTTGTCCGATCGGATCACACAAGGTGTCAATGCTAACCACACTGCCATCAGCTCAAGGCAAATTGATATGCCACTGCAGCCGGGAAGCCCATCCACACCTCAGTGTCGTCACACGACACAACGTCGGAGTGTGTGAGCAAGAAAAGGGAAACGTGAGTATAAATGCTATACTATGAGTTCAAATAAAAATAATACAATTGTTTTACTGGAAGAGCCACAGAGATGGGCATCATCTCTTTGAGGGCCCAAGCTGAATCCTTTGGGAGTCAAGCTGACCTAGTCAATCCCATCTGTGGATCAGTCACACTGGACCCCCAGCCTTGGCAAAGCTTGCCGACCATCTTGGAGCTTGGCCGGGGAGCTTATGGAGCTGCCGGGCACGATGGCGAATTATGGCGCTTGGCCGGGGCACGGCAAAACGTATTGAGCTTGGCCGGGGCACGGCGCTTATTGGAGCTTGGCGGGGCACGGCGAACTTATTGGGCTTGGCCGGGGCACGGGAACTTATTGGAGCTTGGGGGGCACGGCGAACTAGTGGAGCTGAGCGGGGCACGGCGAACTTATTGGAGCTTGGCGGGGCACGGCGGCGACTTATTGGAGCTTGGCGGGGCACGGCGAACTTTTGGAGCTTGGCGGGGCACGGGAACTTATTGGAGCTTGGCCGGGGCGCGGCGAACTTATTGGAGCTTGGCCGGGGCACGGCGAACTTATTGGAGCTGGACTGTTAACAGCGAAATGTGTGAAGTTACAGAGGTTCCCCGTCTGCTAACTGCCCTGTAAACGGTGACCCACTGAGCAGCAAAGCATAGTCTATATAGTCCGCTAGGGAACAGAGAATTTCTCCCCCTAGCAGCTTGGAGCTTGGCTGGGGCATGGTGGCCATCTTAAAGCTTGGCTGGGGCGCAGCGGCCATCTTGGAGCTTGGCTTGGGCCTCATGTTGCCTCATTTAATCCAGTTAGGTTGCATAATCCACAAAATTTAACATAATCCTCTATAGAGGAATTGCCTTGCCATAGGCAAAGAAGGTGCTCAACTGCTGGGTTCATTATTTTGGTGGATTATTTTGTAAAGGTTACTCCACTGAGACAACACTTATAGAACCCATGTGCAGTTTATTTACAGTGACTATTTACAAAAACACTACACAAAAAACCAAACAAACTAAACTAAACTTTAACAGAACTAGACACTAAACTAGAGCACTTGTCAAACACAAAGGCTAGAAATACACAAGGAACTTATTAACAAAAATAAGACACACCTGAACTAATGAACAACACATGACTAAACAAACCAATAAAAACAGACACAAAGACAAAGGGAAGCACATGACAGGAAGAGATAAGGATAAAACAGGAAGTAAACAAAACAAGCCTAAGCTATCATATCATATCATATCATATCATATCGCTAGCTAGCATATGTTAGCCTAGACACCAAACAAACATAAAACAAACAAAAAAAACAAGAACATGCAAACCTTACAAATTAATGCAGTGCACCTTTATTTAAAGGCTTAATTAAACTTAATTTAACTAAATGCTTGCAGTTGGCCTGTCACAAAATGTCAGAAATGTATTCCGAATTTAATATTTAATACTATATGTGTTAGCAAAGTTAACTTGCTATGCTAAAGCCAAGCTTGTGTGCAAAATTGTAACTAGTCCTGTTGTACTTTTCCTGTATAGTAGCTAATGGATCCGTACAAAGCAATTGGCACCTATCCTGCTGGTGCTACAATAAAAGAAAGAGCAGCAGATTTTGACTTTCATGGTAAGAAAATGGTTTAACATCAATTGATTAATAAAAAATATCAGTCATTTCTATGTTCCCTGCGATATTTTCTCCTGAAATACGAGGGGAACCGAAAAAAATTAATAAATGTTAATGGGTTAGGACAGTAATTCCCAAACTTATTCTGTTAGCCGCACTTTAGCTGAATAAAATCAATTACGCCTCCCCACCAACACACACACACACACACACACACACACACAGTGTGTGACAACTTGCTAAAAAAAAAAAAAAGTTACTTTTAAAGTAGAAGTGTAAAAGGTAAATCCTGCAGACACAACAAGTAGAAATTCCCTGTTTCCGTGTTATTTAGTGGGTTTTTTCCCCTGTGGAACATAAACGGTACACAGGTAAAACGTTCGTATGGCCCGTAAGAAACTGAACAGTAGGCATATTGATGGAGCGGAATTTTAAGGGGGGAAGCGACACACCGCGCAGTGACGACGGCCAGGGGAAGCGCTCATCTCCGCCGGTGCAGCTGTGCGGCATATGTGTTTTCTCTTTCCCGAAATTACTATGAAAAAAAAAATTGCTGTGATTTTGGAAGTCCATCATATTTTGGCTGTTTCTCTCTTTCCCTCCCTATGAAAAATTTTTAATTACGGAAAAAAGTGCTCTGGCACCCTATGGAGATTTGGTCTAAATGTGAAAAATTATATTGCTAGCATTTTTATCATCCCTTAATTGTAATTGAAAGGGAGATTTGGTCTGTGTAAACTCCTAAAATAGCTGTGTAATACATCCATCATGGAAGGATCTGTGTATATATACTGTATATACTATATATTACTATTAATTAAATGTATATACTGTATGTACTATATTATTGCTTTATTATTATATGTGTAAATCAGCAAACAAATAGTCTTTGATTGGTGGCATTTCCATAATAAATGTCCTACTGCATTTCCAACAATAATTGGTAAGTTTGACAGCATTCCATACTAATGGTTAACAGCGTTTATTTTGTATAATACCAAATTATAGTATGACCATTTTGAACCATATTGGGAGTGACCTTGCTTTGATTTGCATCTAGGAGCAGAGTCCATTTAGAGCATTTTATAGTTTCTTTTAAATAAACAAGAAAAGATTGATTCATTTCCATCTTTCACAGGGATCTCTGTGTTATTTGAGAGGCAAGAATGGCAACAAGAGAAAGGTTGTTTGTGGCCTAGAGAACGCTGATGAGATTTTTTTCTGATTTGAATTTTATTTCAGATCCATTGGTCCTCATTGTGGTACTGTAAAAACCCAGGATGCAATTTGCCAGAGTTTTAACTGGCCTGGAATGGCAAAGGATGTTGATAAATGGGTAAGTATGTATGTTTTGTTGTTTATGAATCTGCACACCAAATAAAATTGTCCAGGTACTGCAAATATAACATTCCCTGTTTAAGATTTAAATAATAGATAACAGCTTGTTTTTGCCACTTCAGGTTTCTGAGTGTGCTCAATGCCAGCTCAGTGCGGTGATCATAAAACAGGAAACTGAATACATCCCTATAAAAGTAGGTATATAACAAATATATTTTTGTAAACTTTGAGTTAAAAAACTGTGGTTTTTTATTATGGTTAATAGGACAGACAGATAGACGGACAGACAGATAGACGGACAGATAGATCTTATTATAACAGCTGTTTCTTGTTCAATAAGGTGAAGCAGCTGTTCGAGCTGGTAGGGATAGACCTTATTGGGAAGGTTGCTATGACAAAAGCTGGCAACCAGTACATCTGTGTCCTGGTGGATTACTTCACTAAATGGAGTGAAGCTTATCAAATGCCAGCCAAAAATGCGGTTGCATCCTAAAATTATTTCACCACTATCGGGCCCAGAAGCGCATTTTGACTGACCAGGGACGAGAATTTGTCAATCAGGTATATGAATATTCATACCTTTCTTTGTAACCTTTTAAGTCGTAATAATACAAATTAACACAACACAATAATAAAAGACACTTAAGAGCTAATGTTGTGTATTGTCCTGATAAATTACAGATCAACAAAGACATGTGTGCTGTGCTGGGGATTAAACAGTGAGTCTTTGTGCACCTTATCATCCACAGACAAATGGGCTTATGGAGAGATTAAATGGAACAGTCCAGAAGTAAGACAGACAAGAATATATTAGCATTAAAGGCGTAGTTTACCCAACAATGAAAATGCAGTCGTCGTTTACTCATCCTGATGTTGTTAAACCCTGTATGATTTTCTTTCTTCTAGGACACACTAAAGCAGATATTTTCAGGAATGTTGGTAACCAACCGGGTTTTGTTCAGTGGAAACCTGAAACTGGTTACCAATAAAAGTCAATTTAGAACTGAAAATGTTTATTTACAAACATTCTTTAAAATATCATAGTACATAGAAAATAATACAGGTTTAGCACAACTTGAGGAGGAGTAATAATGATGACGATAACAGACCTTTCATGTTTAGGTGGGTCATCCCTTCAAGTAGAAAGTGGCTATACACCTTATAATGAAAACCATGCCTGATATTGCCTATAGCACTTATTTGTATGGTAGCCGACCCACTCTTTTCTACAAGTGTCTAGTTTTGACTGTGGCTCAAAAATGCAAAACAAATTTTGCTAGGTTTGTTAACCTAAATATTCAATACAAGGAAGGTGGTCATAAAATTCATTGTCAGCATTTACAGAGGCCCGTTATCCAAAACACATGAAGTACTTTGGGTTTGTCGAAGTCAGGAAGAACCCAGATTTATTCTTGCTTAATTCTTTTATACAGTAACCTTTGTTTTTAATTAAAATTGAGTTGAAATGAGTGTAAGTAAAGTTTATATAAACAGATATAAATAATATAAAACTTGTTTTAAACTTGTGGTGTGTAAAAGTATACTTACCTGTGTGAATCAGAATCTCATATCTGTGTTTCATTTATCAGATTGACAGAAACATTGAGGGAATTATAGAATTATATACAGCAGCAAGACCATATTTAACATTGTTCGGGAAAATGCTGACAAGGCCCAAAGACACACCCCTGCCCCAGCACTCACACCCCTGCCTTATCATCAGCACTCACTCACAACCCTATGCCAGAACTCACTCACACCCCTGCCTTATCACCAGCACTCACTCACACTCATGCTTTGTCACCAACACCAGCTCTTGCTTCAACTCCTGCCTCCAGCCACCAGCACTAAAACTAGCTCTCGCCATTACCCTTGCTTTAGCACCAGTTCTATCACTTGGTTCCACCCATCTCAGCACTTGCTTCTATCTCGGCCTCATCTGAAACAGCCCGCATTCATAAATGTGTGTTGCACAATATATGACTTCTTTAGAAACATAGTACATGTAATGCATTCCTTTGCCTTTTACTAGGAGATAACTACATCTCCAAATCTCCTACTGCTTTTGTGCAGTAGTCATTGCTTTTCTGCTGAAATTGTTGTTTCAGTGAGGAAATACAACAATGGCACTGACCAAAAAGCCTTACATGTTGACATGTGCCATTTTTGATCTGTGTGGAATGGAAAAAGTATTAGATTCAAGGTTGTAGTATTATTAATATTATTATTTTACAGCCCATTGTCATTAAAAGTTTTTGTTAAAGTTGTTGGCATATGTTGAAAATGTCATTTTTTTTTTAAATTTTTTAGTGGGACCCACTCGATTACTACATAATTTTTGGTGTGGTCAATGACACTGGTTTCTGATTGTAAGTATATGATATTATTACTATTATATATCATTAAAGCATGATTACAAATAATCAGTATACTCTCAGACTGAATGATTTAACAT
Organism: Bagarius yarrelli; assembly: GCA_005784505.1. Taxonomy (NCBI): domain Eukaryota; kingdom Metazoa; phylum Chordata; class Actinopteri; order Siluriformes; family Sisoridae; genus Bagarius; species Bagarius yarrelli. Next base: position 1,904,066 of record VCAZ01000040.1, on the reverse strand, counting down.
AGACTGTATAGCAATATATGCAGTTTTAGTGAAATAAAATTGTACCACAAAAATGCATTACAATGGTAATAATTATGTAGCAATGTAATGTAATCTTTTTACACAACACAATAATGGAAGACACACTTAAGAGCTAATGTTGTGTATTGTCCTGATGATTACAGATTAACAAAGATGTGTGTGCTGTGCTGGGGATTTATTTGCCTTATTTTGAAAGTGGTGGTCAGTATACGATGTCTTTCTTTCAAGTATCCAGCTAAAAAGAATGTTTCACTGCTTAATCCGCTTGGCGAAACAAATGTTAAGAAAAGAAAATGTCAAAGCATTACACGGTTGGTAGAAGATTATGACCTATATCAACTCAAAATGCTTATAGAAACTAAAAATGTAAACTTTTTTTATATCAACAGGTCTGCTTTTTGTAAAAAATACCCCTTATGGTAAAATAACCCCATGTGTTAGCATTGGATGTGGCTCAAACTAATTCATCCCTTCTAGTACATAAAAAGTTTTATAAACTTCTTTTATGTGTTAAAAAGTATTCTTTCCCTTTAGTGCACTGATGGCAGCACAGGGATACAATGTGTCACGGTGGAAATGCCAAACACTGCCTCATCCTCTCCAGCCAGACTCCACTTCCTGTGGTGCCTTTGCAATAAAAATGTGTTAATTACAACATATAGCTGCAAACATGTATGTGTATTACATGTATTTGAAATAAGTTACCTAATGCAATAATAGCTATAAGTAAGTATTAGAAGTAACTGATATCTTATGTGGGTGGTTTTTCAGTTTGCTGTGGCAGAATCCAGTCACATTTCCTGCATCAATAAGCAACATGGAGGAATTAAGATAGGAGATTGCTACCACACTTCTCAGGGAGTCTGGTAAATTTTACGATTTTTTTTTTTTTTTATGACAACTTGTAAAAGATGGTAGTGTCGCAGTTTAGGCAAATGAGACAAAAGAAAAGTAAAAAGGAAGCAAGTGCATGCAGTCTTTTAATAAAACAAAGAAAATCCCCAATGGGATCCAAAACAGAAAAAAACAATAGCTTAGCACCAATGACACGGTAAATGTGTAACATGCTAAACAGACACACAGACTATAGGACACAATGTGCTAAGATTATATATATATATATATAGTTAGTATAGTGTGTATATATAAGTTAATAAATTCATTAAGAAACAGAGCTTAAAACACCAACAATACAAATAATTATCACAACATTACTTATATCACTTTACATCAAAAAAGACAAAACTATATTTTTTGCCCCCAACAAGCTTCTTACAAGTCTTTAATGTCCTTCTGTCAAAGAGGAAACAGTCTTGAGGAGACAGTCTAATCTCCTTTATGGCTCTCCATCATTAATCTCTGTTGTGTTCTCACATCTAGTTGACACCAAATCTGGATGTTAAGATGTGTTGTGTGCAAGTCCACGGTATTTCCCAGTGTTCGCATGTTTTTCAGTAAATACCTTTCCAATTATTGACTTGTGTCCCCAATAAAACACCTAAAAATATTATGTATGTTTTACCATTTTTATTTGTCTGACTCTTTCTTTCAGATTTCATGTGATGTCTGTCAAAGATGGTTCCACCACACATGGATGGGAAAGCCGTCAGTAAAACAGGAATTTGTCTCTATAGCATGCTGCACTTAAAGATGCAGGAAAGAGAGAGCTGCTTTCTTGAAACTTTCTATTTTAGAATCTTTTTATTGTAATTGATATTATTGTTATATATTTTATTTGTGCACATTTGTTATTTTTATTTCTTTTAGCTTTGATGCTATAATAGTGTTATTCTTATTATTGGTAAAAAATAGAAGTATGTGTTTATAATATAGCTATAATGGTATAGATTTGGATGTGTTTTGAAGATGCAGTGTTTACCAAACCTAAAAAAAAATTCTATGTGTAAATTCAGCAGCATTAGTACTAAACAATATTAGTTATAATATTAAAAACCCTTCTTCCTGAGGAATTCAACGGTCAGAGATCCAGCTATCGGAATCCGTTCCCACCGTATTCATGAAGTAAAATGTTGATGTAGTGGCTGAGAATCCACTATTTATTTCTCTGCGTGTAGAAAAAACTTCAACAACATCAGTTTGAAAGATATCAGTCTCTCTCTCTCTATAAGAAACATAGAGGGGAATGGAATCTGAGGGTCAGATATACAGCTGTCGAAATCCGTTCCCCCGTCCTGGTGAAGTGAGATATTGATAGAGTGGGTTTACTATTCTACAGATGTTCTATGTCCTGCTGCTGGATCTATGTTTGACCTAAAACTGTATTTCCTACAAGTTTTTGTCTAACAATGCCAGGATCCATACCCAGATACAGTGTTGTGCACAGTGGCCTGAACCAAAAAAAGAGCATGTTGACTGATAGTTGATTGTAATTGATGAGTAATTGTTAAGACTTTATTGTAATTTTTTTTGATGGAACATCATAACTACACAGAAACTATTTACTGTTTTTACATTTTGTTATTTACAGCAAATAAAGAGTAGTTTCCCTCCCTGTCTGTCTTCTTTTTTGTAAATACATTTACTAATTTTGTGAATACTACGGCCGTCGGGAACTCTCTCTCTTTTTTTATCTATCCTTAAAGAGAGAGAATAATATTTAATATTGCTTTTTTTTTTTTTTTTTTTTTTTTTTGCGCGTACACAACACAGAAAACCACTACCCTTTAGTGTGTTTTTTTTTTAAATAATCTTATTTTAATTTGAACTCATAGCATTTATACTCACATTTAGCACAGCCGCTAAAACACTATTATATGATTCGATAAATATATATAAAACATTACAATGTGATAAATCTTAGCTATTGCTAACTGCGGAAACGCAGGTAGAACGAGAAGATGCACGCGCTCGGTACGCTGTTTGCCTAGAGGGCGCCATGCCAAACACTAAACTAAGGGGGGGGTATATGGGGTATATGGGGGGGGGGGGCACAAACACCAGGTCAGATCCATTTCTTCGATCCCATTTTTTCATTTCAGACTCTCCCATCCATTTTTTTCTTTTGTTTATTAATAACACTGCGTCTGATCCATTTTTTCAATGTCTCCAGAGGATAGCATTTTTTTTACCTTTTGTTATTAATAACAGAGGACAATGTTCCAGAGGATATTTCTCGTTTCACTTTCCCGTAAACTTCTTACTCGCACTTTCCATTTTTTTAACTTTCCGTAAACTTTCTTACTCTTTTTACCATTTTTTTGACTATTACATATTTAAATTATTTCAGGCAGGAGACCGGGTGGGGTTTAGTGCTGGTGCATGTGTATAAGCGTGGGATTCTCCGTGCGCATCTGATTAATGATTTTTTTTTGTGCGTACGCACATTTACAGTGTTGTCCATACACAATGTTAATGTTAATGTTAATTCAACGCAAGTCTTTGTACAAGAGGCCCTAGAGATTTTTTTTTTAATGCAGCGAATTTACCAGACAACCTGTAATCCTTCTCTAGCAAAACCCTCCCACACGTTGCCATCATAGTGTCGTACTGCCACCTAGCGGTCATGTGCCGAATCTCATCGTTTCACAGAACACAACATTTCACTCCTCACAGACGACAGTTCACAGGTTCAGGAGTAAAAATCACATTAACCATCTAAAATATATATTAAAACTGCCTCAAATGGCTCTTTGAGTCTTAAAGGTTGGTCTAGAAATTAAAATAATAAAGGTCTAGAACCGCTCTTTTGTAATAAAAAAAAAAACCTCCACTCTGTTTAATAAAATGTAAAAGCCGGATTTGGCACTGGATTTATATGAATTGTCTTGTTTTCTGATTTTCTTTATGCTGTAATAATTTTTTTAAACCTACTTTGGGCTGTTAAATATTAGTATATGAAAAAGCATTTGTGGGGTTTTTTTCCCATACATTTATCTGGGTTTGTAGTTTTATCTGGTTTATGACTGTCTGATGTTTAGATTTAAACTAGTTACTATGTAAACGCATCGCATGCTTTGATGTGATGACGCCTGACGTCATCAAAAGCGTTGTTGTGACGTCACCAGCTGTAGGAGCGCTTTGTTTAAACTTTCTTCAGTCTCAGAGCTTTTACACTATAAATATTTCCACTCAAATCCTTCTCTGTTCAGTTAATAAGAATTTCTTAAGGTAAATTTATTAATCCTGTGCAGTAATGGAGTAACGGGCTAATTTTCTGTCTGTGGCTCTAATTTTTCGCCTCTGCTTTAATTTGTACAGTTTCTTCCACTCGGTATTTCCGGTTTGTCTGCGGTTTTGTGCTGTTGAAGCCTGTAAAAACGATGAAAACCGAAGTCTTTATGGCGGTTCGTTTTCTGACCGGTTTAATCCGGACGACTGGCCTTCTGACTGAGGATCATCTCGGTCATTTCAGTGTTTCCCTGCAGGAGGCGCTGTTTGGTAGGAGGAGATTCAATACTTTAAATTCCTCAATGTTTCCATTTAAATTTCTACAAATACCGTTTAATTAGACTTATTTTTGTTTAGATAATGAGGTTATAGTTATATATTTTCTTTAGTCTTCAAGTGAAAATTACTAGATTAAAGATGTAGCAATAGTTTAAAGTGGTAATATTATAGTATATAAAATGTTAACTTTAATCTCATAAACTTATTTATTTAACATGGCAGTAAAAGTCTAAGTACTTGGAGAGTTTAAATACTTGGGGTCAACAACAGTTCAGAGTGTGGACAAGAGGTGAAAATCAGCAGGAATCAGGGGAAAGGTGTGGTAGACAGTGGTGAGAGCAGCAATGTTGTACAGTTTAGAGACAGGATAGAGGTAGCGGATCTGATGATATTGAGAGTAATACCAAAAAGTGTCCTTCACTTGGCTCAAATGGTTAAGGCTCTAAATTGTTAATCTGAAAACCAGGAGTGATCTGGGTTCAAGCCACATCACCAGCAAGCCAACCACTGTTGGGTCCTTGGGCAAGACCCTTAACCCTTCCTGCTCCAGGGGTGCTGTATCATTTTTGTGGGGAAGTGGTAGCGCAGTGGTTAAGTTGTTGGATTACCAACTTGAAGACCCGGGTTCGGGGAATGTTGTAAGGAATGTTGTAAGTCGCTCTGGATAAGGGCATCTGCCAAATGATGCGAATGTAAATGTAATACTATTGGACAGGATTAGGAATGAGAACATCCGCTCAGGTTAGACATTTTTAGGGACAGTGTCAGAGAGGCCAGGTTCAGATGGTTTGGGCATGTTCAGAGTAGAGATATGGAAATATTAGTAGGAGGATTATGGAAATCATGTGGACTAGGTGGAGGCAGATGATTCTCTGTGGCCACCCCTGAAGGAAACATATAACAGGAGGGACAAAAAAGAAGACTAAAACATTGTTATAATGTACAACAAATGTTTTTTAACACCTTTTTGGTGTTTGTATGACACGTATTAGTTCAAAAACACGTACATATATTTGTTAAAAAAAAAAAAGCATACTAAATTTTATGTCCTTTTTTTCAGAGCATTACAACCAGCACTGGTTTCCCAAAGCCCCCTGCAGAGGATCGGGCTACAGATGTTTGCGCATCAACCACAAAATGGATCCTGTGATAGGCAAAGCTGGCCGTGCCATTGGAATTACACAGGAGGAACTTTTATCCTTGCTTCCATCTGAGCTTACAGTGTGGGTGGATCCAAACGAAGTGTCATACCGTATCGGTGAAAACGGATCCACTTGTGAACTGTACAGGTCCTCGATCACCTGGATTAAACCTTATCTTAACGGGCCCTGGCTGTAAAAGAAAACTGACTTCTTCTCAGTCTTCCGAGCACTTTCAGATGACAAGCTTCTTGAATGTTTTAACTGTGAAGCATTTTGCACTTCTCTTTACTTTTTTATTAGAGTTTATATTTGTATTATATGTTTTATTTGTACTTTTATTCATAAGTAAATAATTGTTTATTTATTCCTAGAATTGTGTAGTTATTGATATGCAGAAATGTTAATGTTAGTCAAACAGAACAATAAAAATGTATGGCATGACACCGCTTTAATACATCGTTCACTTTATGTTTCAAATATTACAACATACAGGACACAGTTTAAAAATCCCAACCAATTGGAAGTCATTTCCCTATTAAAAAATTTAGACTAGACCGTGCAGACTAACTCACCTGCCCATTGAAAGGAAAGCAAAAATCACAGCAGCATTTGAGACAAAATTAGTAGCATAGTTAGATTTAGAGCTGAATTATAGAATTGTAGATATTTGAATTATCATATTGAAATTATGAAGTTGATTCTGAATTACTTTGTAAAACTGCGGATATTATTTTAAACCCATTGGTTTCTTTTAAAAAGCCTAAACTTTTAGACCTAAACAGTTTAAAATTCCTACAAAGAGAAAATCAATATAAAAATAAACTGAATTGTATTTTATTTGGGAACATTTTTAGTCTACACTTTAAACTGATGGTCAAGAAATACATTTACAATAAAAGTATCAAGTATTTTCTTAAATTCCAAATAAAATGCTATAGCTGTGTTTTGTGAGTGTATAATAATAACAGACAAACAACAACACTTGGGCGGCTTTTAAAACATTTTATTATTTAATATTTGATTATGTGCATGTGTGTGTGTGTATCTGATAAGGAACCTAAACAGAACCTGGAGAGCAAATATGCTCATAAAATCAGGCTAATTTTCAGCAAATCTATTTTAGACTATTTTAGATACAAAAATATCTACGGATTTTCAGTGGTCTAAAAACACCCAAGCAGCAGAACCTCAACTCGGGGAGTCCAGAGAAGTAAAACCGCAGTGCACTGAAATTGGGAATGCTTATCTGGTAATTTTCCATTACCCCTTATTATTTTCACAGACACACATACACACACATGCCGTCTTTTCCTCCATGTTGTTTTCTTTTCTAAGGCTGCATCCGGATGCCTCCATCCAGGCGAATCACTTCCCCGTTGATCATGGGGTTTTCCGCAATGGCAGTCACAAGGTGAGCGAACTCAGCAGGGTCCCCCAGGCGCGATGGGAAAGGCACTTGTCGTGCAAGAAAACTCTGCACCTTCTCAGGAAGACCAGCCAGTAGTGGCGTAGAGAACAAACCTGTAATGTGGAAAAAGTGATAACATTCATATATTTTATTTAATTTTTAAATCAACTTATGTAAAATTTTAAACAAACATTAAATAATATTTAAATTCCCTCACTCTCAATAAGTTCTTTCCTCCTGTCAGGTTCTCATGGTTTTTCCTAAAAACACTATAAATAAGGCAAGAATACACTCGGACTGTGACCATGTACATGTACCAGTGTTTCATTAGCTTTTATTTTTACCAAATATGTTAAAATCAGTGACTTTGTACAAACTTAAGTTGCAGATTTAAAAAAAATGCATTTTTTTGCAGAAACTACTTAAAGGCAAAACGTCACGCATTCCTTTATGAATTAATTATAGGATTCATCTGAATGAAGTTTGTATTTTAACAGAACTAAGACCCTAACACAGTTCCAGCTGTCCCTGTACACAAAGAATCCGAACTTTATAAAGACAGAAAAGAAAGAACTTAAGTGTTTTGCACTCATCACCGTTCTCTACATTATTCTGAATAATCTAACTCCCTATGGTCACACTTCACAACCACTTTTCAGAAGTGTGAAGTGTTATTATCAGTAGAGTGGTAGCACAGTGCTTAAGGTGTTGGACTGCTGATTGGGAAAGAGCATAGGTTCGATTCCCAGCATCACCATGCTGTCACTTAACTGCTCAGCTAAATGAATGAGTAGATAAGACCATCTGTCAAATGCCAGAAATGTGAATGTTTTATGGGAGTAAAGGTTAGACTAAAAATGGAATAGGATGTTTAAAACACTTCTATATGTGATAGTCATGTGTCCCGATTTTTTTAATTTCTAATGTTCATCTTTTAAAGATCTAAGAAGCTTTGTAGCTTATGTAAAACAAACAATAGGTGTCTGCTCAATGCAGAGGAAAGAACAGAGATGTGCCACTTTTCAGCATGCTGAGCATCAACCAAAAATACCGACCTGGAGCAATAGTGACCACGCGGATTCCCATAGGAGCAAGATCACGAGCAATCGGAAGAGTCATTCCCACAATACCACCTTTGGATGCAGAATATGCAGCCTGACCCACCTGACAGACAGAGGAAATCGCCAATGAAGTAGACAGCAGCACTTTGGAGGAAAACAGTAAAGCAAAGCACACTGGGTGATTGAATGATTCAGATTTACCTGCCCATCAAACGCTGCGACGCTGGCTGTGTTAATGATGCAGCCTCGGTGTCCATCAGCATCGGGCTCATTCTTGCCCATCATCCCTGCAGCCAACCTTATTACATTAAAGCTGCCTCCAATATTTACCTTGGACAGACAAAAAAAAATTATCACTTAAAATATTTAAAGGTGCTGCTGATTGTTAACAACATTATTCATTATCAGGACGGGATGAGCATTCAGGAAAATTACCCATCAATTAAACTTTTTTACTTTTATTTCCTGACAAACACCAGAGAATGTAAATTTTCCTCCAATTTTATTCTATAAGGAAATAGTTTTCAATAATCGTTTGTATAACTGTTTGCTTATTTCTTGCTTATTTAACAAGAAAAGCAGTGCCGAGCTAAACAACTGTAACAAAATATATGATAGACTATTGTGTCTCCTTAAGAAATAGGAGCAAGTCAACCCAACCCCTTCCTTTTGACAAACACAAATACAGTTAAACAACATAAAAGTGGTGCTAGAAGAGTAATAAACTCACATTAACGACCCTACTGAAGTCCTCCAGGCTGTGAGGGATGTCCTTTTTAAAGTTGTATGTCTTAACAGCAACAGCAATACCAGCACAGTTTACTGCCAGGTCCAGACGGCCGAACTTCTCTTTAGCCAAATTCACAGCTGAGCACACATCGGTCTCCGACGTAACCTAGTTCAAGAAAGCAACGTAAAGATTTATTCTGTACAATTAAATAATATGATAATTGCTACAAAGACAATTCCGGTGTAAACAACTCTAATAGCTGGTCAAGCCTGTAATTATAATACATCTCTACACTGTACAGCTAAAAACGTTTGTGACACCTAACCAGCAGACCGATATTAGTGTGTCCACCCAAACTGTTGCCTTAAAGTTGGAAGTCTAATTCCTTGTTGTAGCGTTGCATTATTCAGGGTTCAAACCCTACCACCGCTGCCACGAACCCTCTCTGCTTCAGGGGCACTGTATCATGGTTGATCCTATACTTTAACCACAACTTCAACAGAAAATCTTAATTTACAACTAATTTGTTGGACCCAATCGCTGGAAGTATTTCTACAGGAGAAGCCATTAAAGCTTGACGTGTGATATTTGCCCCTAGATGGCAAACAACATACTACCATACTTACATCAGCTGGGGCGAATGCACAGTGCTCACCGAGAGCTGCAGCCACACTGTGGCCTTCTGAACTGGGTAGGTCAAGGATGACGGCTCTGGCTCCATGCTTAATCAGCCGCTCCACTGTAGCCCTGCCCAAACCCGAGGCACCTCCTGTGACCAGCCCCACCATTCCCTTTAAACGAAGAACAAAACAAGGGCCTGGATGAAGCACCATTACTATCTTTTATTTATTGTTCTGTAATAAATGCAATTATAGTACACTATAAAATACCAGTAAGGGTTAGAGTTTAGGGTGGTTAATCAGCTGTCTGAGTTTTAACAGAGCCTTTAACCATTTTCGCTCCAGGGATAACATATCATAGCTAAACAATCGCTCCAATCCCAGTTACCTAAACCAGGGGTGGGCAACATCGGTCCTGGAGGGCAGAGTTTAGCTCGAACCCTAATCAAGCACACCTGAACCAACTTGCTAGGTATACCTGAAATTTGGAGCTAAACTTTGCAGGAAACCGGCCCTCCAGGACCGAGATTGCCCACCCCTGACCTAAAATAAATTATTAGTTTTATTTATTATTAAATTATTACATTTATTAGGTAGTAAATATATTTTCCACATAATTGGACTGCAGTCCTATCCAGAGTGTGTTTATTAGGATGCTCAGAATCCAACCTGAGGATCTGTCTCAGATATCACGCCCACTAACCGGATATCCGGGACACAAGCTTTTATTAATGGTTTTGGGGATCAACTATGTGCTGGACTTCATAATTCATTTGCGCGCATTTCTACAAAAGCCATTTGTGGTTGAAACCGGAAAACACGCTGTTTAAATGCATTAAATAAATCTAACCGGCTTATAGTCAATTCTAACTTTAATTCTCGTGTTTGCAGTATTTTACAACACTGAAAACTACCGTAACACAACACTGATATGCCAAAATATACGCATGCATTAGAAACAAGACGGAAACTAAAACCGCAGAACATAAAGGTTATTTTTTATGCGTGGCCTGTTTGTTATTTGCATTTATTAATTCAGTTTTATTGCTCTCTCACCTTGAGATTTCTGATGTTCGCCATGTTTGTAGGCGGGTCCTGCTTTCTACGTCAGAAAAACGTCATAACCGACGCTCCATAGTAAATCATATACGTTTTAGCGCGAGGGCAACTGCTTCCTCTTTCCTATTGGATAATGCTTGTTTGATTGACGCGCGCAAACGCCAATGATATTACAGGCCAGGTCACAGCAGGAAAGTTCACGGGTAAAACTGGATTATATTATACGGTATTATTTACTATATTTTGCACGATCAAACGACTGTGTGCCGAACAGTTATTTATTATAACGCAATGAAAAAAATAATATTAAATTAAAAAAACCCTATAAAAATCAACCACAACATTAAACAAAATATAAATGTAATATGTTGCTGATTCAGTATCAGGGTTATTGACGTGTTCCTAAATTCAGATAAGGCACACTTACATTCTTCCTAGTTCCCTTTGTGGTTCCAGGTCTTATCCCATCACCAAAAACATGCCGGTAGGTGGATTGAGGTGCGTGTGTGTGTGAGAGAGAGAAAAAGTGGTGTGTATTCCTGTCTCGTGTCCAGCACTCCTGGGATAAACTCTGCTGCTCAAGATTTACATTGATTTTGACCAGAATAAGATGATCACTAATTATGGGAAATGGTAGCACAGTGGTTAAGGCGTTGGACTGCTAATTAAAAGATCTGGGTTCGATTCCCAGCACCACTGCTGGGCCCCTGAGCAAGACCCGTAATCCCCAAATGCTCAGTTGTATTAAAAAAATAATAAATGTAAGTCGCTCTGGATAAGGGGCGTATGCCGCCGCCTTCTCCTTTCAGCTCTTCCCTTTTAGAGGTCGCCACAGCGAATCATCCGTCTCCACCTAACCCTATTCTCTACATCCTCTTCACTTACACCCACTAACTTCATGTCCTCGTTTATCGCATCCATATACCTCCTCTTTGCCTTCTGCCTGGTAGCTTCATTTCTAACATCCTCCTAGCAATATATTCACTATCCCTCCTCTCTACATGTCCAAACCACCTCAATCCGGCTTCAAACCTCAACTTCTTCAGCTCTGCTACTTCCAGCTCTGCCACCTGTCTCTTCCTCAGCGCCACTGTCTCTAAACCGTACATCATATCTGGTCTCACCACTATCTTGTACACCTTCCCCTTGATTCTAGCTGATATTCTCCTGTCACACATCACTCCTGACACGTTTCTCCACCCATTCTAACCTGCCTGTACTCGCTTCTTTACCTACACATTCTCCATTGCTCTGGCCTGTTGACCCCAAAGTACTCCTGTACCTTCTTTACCTCCTCACCCTGTAATCTCACAGTTCCACTTCCCTCCTTTTCATTCAAACACATGTACTCTGTCCTGCTACAGCTGACTTTTGTTCCTCTTCTCTCCCGAGCAAACCTGCACCTCTCCAGGTTTACCTCCACCTGCTCCCTGCTCTCACTACAGATCGCAATGTCATCTGCAAACACCATTGTGCAAGGAGATTCCCATCTGACCTCGTGTCAAATGTGTGCCAATGCTGTAGATGTAAAATGAATGAATATATGAGCCAGTTATATTCTGCTCCTTATTTTTCAATGTATTAAAAATGTAAATTATTTTATAATAAATAGGCAAAAGCATAAACATAATTCAGCAAAAAACAGTTTATTAAAATTACTTGTTCCAAGAAAAAAAAAGCTCAATCAGCATTGAAAAACAACACCAATTATATTGTATATAATAGAGAACAGCTGAGACTCAAGACCCTGGCATGGAAGGCAGTAAGATGTATCGTTATCTCCAAAATAGGGCAAAACATACCAAATCCCCACAACAACACAACTTACTACCTCAGCACACCCGCGCCACACGCAGCCGTCTTTCCTCTCCTCTCCTCCCCGACGCATTGAGGTAGCCGTGAGAAAGACAGTAGGCTGTATAGTTATCTCCTAGATCTGGTGTGATCCCAAACTATACAAACTACTACCTCAGCTCACAGCACCACAGTCCATAATCACATTTGAGCAGAAGCCGCCTCGGGTTTGAGTGTAGCCACTTTTGGATGCGTGTTTATCAGGAACAGGAATACTGGATTTTTGTGCCTGTGGTTCGCTTCCAAATGCACCAAAGCAGATCAGACTGATTTACAATAAATAACTAGACTAGACTGTTAAACCTAATGTTAAGTGACAGTGTAATTCTGTAAAAATTTGATGTATTAATCATTCAATTCTTTAATTAATTAATTAAAAGGTTAATACCAAGACAGAGTTAATCAGACATTGAAAGGTTATCAAGATTTAAAGGTATATTAAACATGAAATATCAGGGATTAAAGAGTTTATATCAAATAGTAAAGGGTTAATATCAGACATTGACAGGTTAATATCAAGAATTGGAGGGTTTAAGTACATTAAGTAACAGTGTTAATATCAGGCACTGAAAGCTTAACATAATATCCACGTTAAGGTTATATGTAATCAGTGAAAGGAACAGGAAAGTAATATCCCAAAGCATAAAATCCTCTCAGCAAAGCTTTGCCAGTGTAGTAATGGCATCTTGACCAGCATGGGTGTAACCTTTCAGGAACCTACACACACAGAAAAAAGACAAACATGACTTTACATTTAACCAAGTACAAACAAAGCAGAGTGAGAGCTCCTCAAAAACTAGGGACAGAAAAAGTTGACAGGTTTACAGGCACATTTACTCAAGAGTGCACACTGGTAGAGAAGTGACATTTTACAGATTTGACAAGTCATTCTTACCGATTGAACCATCTTTAAAGTATTTCATCTCCCCCCCCCCCACATATTCCCTCTTTCTATTAAAATGTTTATTGATGTGCAATAACTTTTACCTCACAACTAAACAAGTTTTTATTAAACTACTGTGTGTTACATAAACACACCCATAAACAATCTTTATTCCACAAATTTCAGTAAAAATTGTTGAAGATGAAAATGTTTTGTATTAAATCATAAAATTTAGCAGCTCTGTAACTGCGACTGTTAAACACATACTATAAGTTAATTATGCAAAACTATTTAGTAAAATGGAAAAGAAATTATAAAATGTTTTCCAAACTAAGATCCCCTTTGCCCTGTTTTATGGTACTTTGCATGTGTAAAAGGAAGAATACGCCATTATAAAAATATAATATTTTAATAAGAGAGAAAAAAAACTTTGCCTAAAAAAGCTCAAACCTATTAAATATTGGTACAAACACCCAGCTTTAAAAACACCAGTGAACTTCTCCCTAAAGGCAAACAGTTTATCCACGTCTAGCCGAGCCTCTCAGGGCAACACAAAAATTGTTTTTTGATATATGGTGCCAGCAAGCTGCAGGAAGTGAAAACATACACACACACACACAATTCAGTTGTGCTTGAACAAACCCTACTGAGTAATCCATCACTACAAAAAACAACCAAATCACCAGCAGATCCCAGCATGATGTGTTGAAATCAGTCAGTGTAAGCGATACAAAATGCTTACAGAAAACATCCCTGTTAGCAACATTACAGCTAATCCAATGCGCTGGCAGCAGAGGGTTATTAACTACAACCAACATAGGAAATAATCATTTCACTGCTTGACTTGCTACTATCTAATTGATTTTCACAGACATCCTTATCAACTTACATTTATCTTCTTTTTATTTTATTTGAAACCAACTGAACAGTTGATTAAGGTTAAGGGTCTTGCGCAGGGGACCAGGCAGCTCAGTGGTGCTGGGAATTGAACCAACGATTTTCAGATCAGCATTATAACACCATATCCAGTGAGCTATAACTTCCCTTACCTGTCTGTTTATCTTTTTTTAATCTGTCTGTACAGCAAAGTTGTCAAAAAGGACATCTTTTTTCGATTAATGGTTCAGCCCTACTGTACATCATGGTTTAATGCATTTTTATTTTAGAAAGCCTAAAACTATGGCTATGACTATAAGTGTTACTGAGCATGGCTCTTACCTGAACAATGACCATGACTAGAAATTCAGAATTAATTCATAAATCATTATGTTTTGAAAAAATATTATTAATATTTTGTCTTCTTTACAATATTCTACATTTAAAATAATGTCCTTATTATTTAGGCTACTTGAATCAATTTTGGGCTACCAAAAACCGAGGAGTCCGAAAAAGTCCTGAGAATTAACAGGCAAATACAACAAAGTAAATAATGAGCAACAAAAAACAGATAATAAACAAAATACCTCTTTAGCTGACTTCTGTATGGAAAGGAAAATATTCTTTAAATCATCTTTACAACCTCTGACTCGTCCTTAAACAACTGAATCTCAGTACATACGCATTAAGAATAATCCTTACAGACACCGTGTTTAGACGGAGTAACATAAAAGTACCAAAGTATTAATGAAGGAAAAGAATAATAATCATTCACACAAATATATTCAGAAAATTTAAATAAAAAAATAGTAAAGCAATAGGAGATTACAAAGCAAGCATGTCCGACAGTACGGCCACTTAATAGAAAATAAATTTATTCAGACCACATTCTTCCGTTGCACAATGTTTCAGTTCGGATGCCTGTGTACTTCACTTTTCTAAGTGAGCAAGGGGGCAACTCGGTCACTCTATACGGAGCAAAGGTGTCATGAAATATGAGTTTTGGTAGCATTAAAGTTTTAATGTGTGTTCCAGTCCATCTTTTCTGTGGAATTGAAATAGACAGGCCAGCCTTTGCTTCCCACACATTAATAAACCTTGTGGCTGGTTAACTGGTCAGCATTTCAGGGACCACTTTTTGTAGGTGCTAAACCACTACAAAAAAGCTCTGATCTAGTATTTCAGCTACCACAGTATGTCCCTTATCAAAGTTATTCAGACCCTTAAGACCTCTTCCACACAGAGATGCGTTCAGTTGTATATGCTAAATTGTTTTTTGGGAGAGTGAAACCAGGCCGCAGAGTGGATAAATCTGAAAAAGACACCCTTGCATTTTCATGTTTACATATATTTTGTTTAACAATGTAATCAGGACACTGCTACGCCGTGTATCAGCGATTACAACATCAACAACAGTGGCAGACTATGTGCTTGTGCTCATGCTGCAGAAGCTACTGGGCTTATTAGCAAGCAAAATCTTCTGTTCCTTTGCTACTACAGGGAGTAACAATGATTATGGTTTATGTACAGCATGCGAGGTTTATGCACATATTCTCCATTTTTTTTGTGCATCTCTGTGGCAGAATTACACTACCACATCCTGGTCTGGCATGTAAACTACATGGTTTTCAGTTTCAGTGGTTTCATATGTACATAAATATTTCTTGAGATGACTTTTTTTTTTTTAGAACAAGTGTTGCGCTATAACCACCTGTAGGGGAAACAACAGAGCAAGTGTGGTGAATTAGGACAATAGTGAAGGCACCCGAATTTGAACTTATGAACCCTCACAAAAACCTTCACCACTTCCTCTCACTCAGCTTTTTTTTTTTTCTCTCAAGCAAGCAGTAAAACAGATGTGCACAAAACCACAGCTGTACTTCTAATTACTGTAGCAGCGCACCCAAACAATACACCCTGAAAAGGGTTCGAAACGTAAATATTATCAGATAAGTGGTGGTCTGAAAGAGGCACTGACAAACAGTCAGTTTATTTATACCAAAAACAGGACTGGAGCCAATTAACACTGTCTGAATCTGTTTAGTGCTTTAAAAAATGCCCTATATCTGGATTTAAGCTTCCGTTAATGTGGACAAACGCCTCTAGTCTTAAACACATGCTATGTAAACCTTCCTGCAAAACTTGCTGCATAATAATACATTTAGAAGAAATCATTCATTTACTGCTAATAATAGTTGGGTGTCCCTAATAAAACGACTAGATGTTTAAAAGGCTACAATTAACACAGTAAATCAAGTATTTTTAAGTGGAGGGATATTTTGTAAAAAAAAAAAAAAAGATTACATTACTGCACAAGGACACGTTTGCTACCGTTCTAGGCATTTTATCGTTCTCCAGATCAATTTTAACTAAACTGGCCAATGGGGTAGAACCGGCATTACAACCTTTTCTGCACTGGTTACTTAAATGATCATCCTCTTACAACCTGCCAAGAATTCTGGCTGCACAATATATGGAAAATATCTTAATATCTAAATGTGCATATTGCGATGCTTTGCGATAAATGAGTGATTTAATACTTCAAATAGTAATGTTTTAGTTCGATGTGGAAAGTATAAAAATCTGGCAAGCGGATTTAGTTGGGATATGCATGCGCACGCTTTGATGCAAAACAATCAACAAGCCGTAAAGCATTTATAGTGAGCTAATCTTGATAAGATGAGCCAGCCCAGGACACTGGCAGCTGCTGCTGATTTAGTGCCAAAACAAAGCAGCGTCTCAAAAATATGCCAGTTTTGAAAGAGACGACCACATGCAGACTGAAGATCCATGCAACGCAAAGAGGAAACACTATAAATCTTTACAGTTAATCAAAACCCAAGCACACTTTGTAGCTATGCCTGGCAGAAAATCTTAAACACAGGTAAATGTGTATAAAAAAAATATTTGGGGTATACCATTTTTAAAAATATTGTATTAAATAGTCGCATTATTGAGCATGCTACTGCATTTTCACAACATTTCTTATTGTCCACAAGCACTGCTCGACTTGTCCTACCATGCCTTGGGATACAAGGTAGGTATGCCTTAAGACTGTGTTCTGTTCTGCAGGTGGTGGAACAAACTTTCTATCAATGTCAGAATAACAGAGTCCCTGGCTGTCTTCAAGAGACATTTGGAAAATAAAAGTGCATCTTTTTTTTTTTTTTTTTTTTTTTTTTTTTTTTTCTTTTTTTTTTTTTTTTTTTTTTTATTTTTTTTTTTTTTTTTTTTTTTTTTTTTTTTTTTTTTTTTTTAAACAGACTTGGATTTATGTTGCACTTAGTTTTTGGTCCAACAAAACAATATTTATTGACAAAGACTCAAAGCAATTTTCTATATTGCCGTTTTTGGCAGACCTCCATATCCAGAGCAAACATAAATCTGCAGGTCTTGTGGATTGTGTCCTGCTATGCAGTAGTTAGTACTTACTAAAAAAGTGGTCCACAAATTCCACGATTCAAAAAATGATTTAAGAAACATTACAAAGAGTTCAAGGTGTTAACTACATTTTGTTTAGCCCACAATCCAATTGAGCATCTGCTGGATGTGCTGGACAAAACAAAAGATCTGATCTATGGAAGCACCGCCCCAAAACTTCCAGGACTTGGAGGATCTGCTGCTAATGTCTAGATGCCAGATAGCGTGGCGCATACACCTTCAGATAACTTGTGGAGTTAATGTATTGGCCTGTCAGAGGGTTTTTACAGCACAATGAGGAACTATACAATAGGCAGGTGATGTTTATGTCAGGGCGGATCTGTGTACAGATAGATTGGATAGATCCTTCCAGAATTAACATTTCGCCCAAGTACATTTCAATTAAGGCAATATAGACTAAAGAAAACCTTTAATCTGCCATTTTTAGGCAGGTTTACTGACACCAAATTATCCAAATGCTAAAATGTAACATAAACCAGATGTAAAGCAGCTCAGTAATAACTTCACCAGGACAAAAAAAATGTCTGACTGCCTTTAGATATACAGCTGTTTACAATGAGGAATAAGCAGGGGCACTCTAAGGGGTGGTCAGGGGTGGCCACCCGACCCCTAGTATGATTCTGCAGTAGTTACTATTCATTTCAATATATAATGTAATTTTACAATAGTTTATGCCGTGAAAGAAACTGTAACATGCAGAAACTTCCCCAAAACATTAGTTTAAAGTTAATGTTGTCAATTTATTCGGTTTGCACACATACGGGCTGATGTATAATGATTTTTAAAGGGAAATTTTTTTTTAAATAAGTACAACATAACTTTTACATTATTAATTAATTTTATATTGCATTACATTATCTCATAATATAATATAATCTTGCTGTGCCACCCCAGGGTTTCCTGTGGCCTCCTCTGGCCACCCCGATTGAAGTTCTCTAGTGGCGCCGCTGAGAATCAGTAAAGCTGATTTAGTAATGTTTGCTGGTTAACATTACTAAAACGTTATAATTACCGATCACATTACAGTTCGTTATAAATCACAGATATGTGCTCACGATTTGCCCTGCTAATTTAGCCAGTGCGCGCTAACATGGCAAAAACAGCGCTATTCGCCCCAAAGACAGTACTGAACAATGTAACCCCTCCGAGGTTATTAAAGCTTTAGTAGAATGTATGTTAACTAATACTAGCTAAGTGCATTACTGATTAATCGAGCTGTATGTCGCTTAATAGCGGTCTTATAAACGGCCGCTGGTTAGAAATAAACTGCACGTCTGGAAGTCGTGTCCTTTAGATATTAAAGATCGGGTTTTTTTTTAAAAAGCTTCAAATTCGAAGGAAGGAATAGCTCATTAACATATCCTAAATAAAATAAAGCAGAAAGAAATATTATTATTTTACTCACCTAAAGACCCGGACACCTAAACGCCTTCGCCATCTTAGAGAAGCAGCCGGACGATACGGTCCTATCGCGAGAGTTAGATTCTCGCGGCGGGAGCGGCGGCTGTTAGTGGGCGTTTCTCTAAAAACTGGAACACACATACACACACGAAAAAGAAAAAAACTGCAGCCAAATTGAGTTAGAATTTAATATTAAGTGTTAATTATTGACGTCGAATTGATTTCATTTATTTATTAAAAACCGCACGTTGTTTTGAGGTGCGTCCGCCCTACTTTTAAATGTTACTATAAAAACCTGTTCTAATACCCGCGTTTGTACCCTTATGCCCCTCATTTGCGCGTTCCTGCTGAGGGGTAAGAAGTGCGCAGGGTGTTCCCAATTCACTGGTGAGCTTCTCCGCCCCGCCCACTTGTGCACTTAATGCACACTTTCTGTCAGTGCGGCTCCAAGCGGACTTCTCCTAAGGATATTACCCAGAATTCACCTGGTCGTGTGACGTTTCAAACCAATAAAGAAAATACAGCGGAACAGCAGCGCGGTTTTGGCGGGCTTTTGGGAACAGCGCGACAAAATGGACAAGGATAGGAAAGTTAAGTTTGAGTAAATGTTTATACTGCGAACAGCGGGACTACCGGCACCGCCATCTTTTGGGGTAGCTACCATGACGTAATAATGACGTTTGGTTGACGTGCCTTAAACTGTCCCAATTCGCACTAATCAACAATAGGGGCGCATTAATATACATCTGTGCTTTGGCTTAAAACTTGCGTATGCCTGCTAATCAACAATTAGTTCCTCATGGTCTCAGTTTCCAACTCTAAGGCTCTCAACCCTTATAAAATAAAAAATAAATAAAAATTACAACTGTAAGTTGCTCTGAATCTGTCAAACTACAGAAACGTATTGTAAATGTTAGAATTTTGATGATTATTAATGAACAAATAATTTTGTTTGACAAACATAGAAGTGTTGCATAAAGTAACAGCAGCACATTGGCTCATGTGTTATTTAATAAATTTATTTTTAATTGACATTAAACAGTATAAATTTTACTCTATGTAAAACGACTTGCATTATTTTTTTTTTTATTCACCAGTACTGACCAGAATTCACGCACATACATACATACTACAGCTACCATTCATAACCTCTTTCTTGCAGCTCCACTGCACATTTAGGAACAGGGCGAGTTAATCAAAGCCCAGGTCATAATAATAGAACAGTGATAAGTGAGACATGTCCACACTTTAGCGTCAAATAGGAATAACTTTTACTAACAAATTAACTGTTCTGGAAACTACATTCGTAAATAATTTTATCACAAGTTATCACAGATTTTTTGAATACAAGTCTTTTATGGAAAAGTAACATTCAGATGTAAAGTATTGTTTCTCTATATAGAATGCACAAAAACCTACTAAAACAGCTCTTTATACCATTTGAAACTTTTTGTTTAGGAACGTTATTTAAAAAAAGGTAATTCCATATTAAGTAGAGAAAAACTATATAAATGCAATTTAATTAAATAAACAGACAAAAGCATTTTTTACTAAAAGAATAAATTTTATTTCAGCACTGTAAGTCATTTTCCAACCATACAAACATGACTGCCATCTTTAAACTCTCTCTCTCAGCCTTTTGGCTTTCTTCTCAATGCATCATGAATTCAGACCACAACAGCAAGACTAATAAAAAAAAGGTTTCTTTTCCAAACAACCTGGTGCTTTCTTTTGACTAAAAATGAGAAATTGTTAATAACGTTCATAATCATAACAGCAATAATAATAATGAAGTTTCACCCTTCACTACACAAGTTCTTTTGGAGACCTTGATGCATGCACCAACGCGTTTATCCCGGTGAACAGATCAGTTGACGGAATGTGTTGCCTACGAATGAGACTAAGTCGTCACTTGGAAACGTTGACAAGAGGGGCAACATGCTCTAAAACCAGAGGATAAGCAAGAGTAGAGGGGAATAACAGGGTGCCATTGTACACAGAACATTGTTGTTATCACTAATGGGCCTTACAAACCTTACAACACCGATCAAAAGCACACAGGCCTGTGCCGTGAAGGGCTTCAAAAGCTAGGGTAGACAGGACCTGTTTTAAAAGCAAAAACAAATCGAATCTCATCTCCAGACTCAAGTCTACAGAAATGCACAGAGGCAAGCACTATTTATGTGCTTACATTTCCTCTAGCTAGGACTACTGATGACAACTACACTGCCCAAACTGCAACTGGAGAGAGCGCTAGTATTTAACCGCATCAAGTCCTGCATCCAAGGCTATGCTTCATAAAAGGAAGAAAAACAATCCGTTAGCAAAGAAACTAGACAACACACACACACACTTCAGCCACATTTCACCAGAAGATGTAAATACATTTTCCTTCATTTGTCAATGGACCAATAATATGTTATCTCGATTACTAATCATTTCCATAAACGAATAATGAATATGTTTTGACAAATAGTAAAATATTCTGCACTTTGGTTTTAGTAGCAGGGAGAACTCTCCGCTTTGTGCAAGGATGCAATGGTTAATATTGAGATAGCCAGCTTTTGAATAATCTTCACCGATTAATTAAAGCATCCAAAAAAAGTTACACAATGTTAGTTTAATGGCTATAATTTGAACCTAATGGTGAAGTGGTCTGAAACAAAAGCAATAAGGTAAAGATAACAATAATATGGAAGCCTGTTCCTGCCACAGTTGGAAAAAAAAAAAAAACCCTAAAGAACATACAAAAAGTCATAATAATAGGAAACTTTCTCAATGACTTATAGCACATCCTATTCTACTAAACTATGCGCCAGTCTGTGTTTTTAATAAGTGCCTCTGTGTGATCCATGGATTTTAAAGAAATAGAGCAGGTGTTTCAGATGGGGCGTTTAGAAAATTCTGAGCAAACCCCAACTTTGAAGGAGGAAGAACAATACTGAAAGCTGATGCAGCTTCCTTTTAGCAAATCTACAATCATCTGGGGTCTCATTTATAAAACCGTGCATAGGATTTTTAACCAAAAGTGTACTTGTGCCTGAAAGCCAAAAATAGTGCACGTCAAAAATATTCTGATTAATAAAACCGTATGTATGCGCACCTGCAAGCAACTTTACCTGTAAGCAGTTTTCTTTATAAATCGCGGATCCCCTGCAAGTGTGTGTAAGTAAATCAACCTCATATCCCACCCTGTATACGCCTATTTTTAACCATAAAAGTGTCTATACAAAGCACCTCATAAATGCTGATCAGAATATTAATGAGCCTGACATAGGATGAGTCATAATTACAAAGTTTCTTTTTATTATGAAAGGTTTAATTACCATCATTTAAAAAAAAAAAAAGCATCCCATTATTGTGATAAAGTTTCTCATTAGGACAAAAGTTGAAGTCATTTTTTATGAGAAACTTTCGTTATTACGAAAAAGTTTCTTTTTATGACTTATAGAATCATTTTTTTTCTCATCTGTGGCAAAAAACGAGCTTCCATACAATAATCATTACAGTTTCAAATATCTATCGGTGCTAAGTGCATTTAATACTAACTGTAGCAATGGTCAGAGGAGTAATAACATCTTTAAAAAAAAAAAGCAAGAAAAAAACCCCACAATTTTTAACCAAATATGGTTAGGATATTTTTTTTATATTTAAAATATCTGTTTCCAACTTCTGCCTACGATTACATACAGACTGATTATAAGTGTACTTATTATTGTCGTTAATATTATCATTACAGTTAGTATGATGGGGTGGGGGAGACAACACTGCGGCAGGAGCTGAAAAGTCCACAACCGAGACATGGTAAGGTGAAAAGACAAGAGAGTCTAAACAAGAGAAAAACAGACATTCGACTTTTTTTTGTTTTGTTTTTAAACTTGGGAAATCTGGTTATTCTGGTGAAACTACAGAAAAGCACGCATGTCAACTGTGTGTGTGTATTAGTAATATTGTATTTAACACAAAGACAGGGTATTCTCGAATCTGTAATGGGTGCAGTACAGTATCTACCGGCATAAGAATTAACCCACGTGTTCTATTGAACAGGACTGATCAGGATAAAGGGGAAAAGACTAAGGATAAGTTTTGGTTAAACCTAAAAACAAATCTGAACATAGATCTCTTAAATACTTAACACTGTAAATTAGCATACATCTGCGTCTATGCTGGGTATAGCAAACTCTCAACAAATGTCTAATTAAAAATGGCAAAAGAAAAGAGGTTAGAACAGTGGAAAGATAGAATACATAAAAGTCAAATAAGAAGCTCTGCAGAGGGTATAATGGGAACCACAGATCTAAAAAAATTACTAAGCATTACAAGTAATTATATCAAATACAAAAAGAAATCCTAAAT
Source organism: Bagarius yarrelli (assembly GCA_005784505.1). NCBI lineage: Eukaryota > Metazoa > Chordata > Actinopteri > Siluriformes > Sisoridae > Bagarius > Bagarius yarrelli. Next base: position 1,880,807 of record VCAZ01000040.1, on the reverse strand, counting down.
ACCGTTACATTTTTTTTTTTTTTACTAACTGGTGTCTCTCTAAAAGAAAACATCTACATATGCACATACTTGTGTGCCTTTGTGTGTGTGTGTATTCATGTATGTCTATTTCTGGATGCGTCTGAATTATGGGTGTGTTAATACCGTTGAAACTAAAATTAATCTAAATGTAACCCTATGATGAGAATCATTTCAGTGTGAACTTTCTGAAATGTCGCATCTACCTTAAATGGAATCTGAAAACTGAACCATGATCTACTGCAAGTCTGAAGCAATTGTTTGTTTACAGGTACAAACAAGCCCATTTCTGTGTGTGTATATATGTGTGTGTGCGTGTGTGTGTGTTTTTGGAGTGCCTCAATCATGAGCACTGCTAAGATTTCATCGTCGTCAAACGCAACAACCTCAAGTCTGAACTTCAGAATGATCAGCTGTGCGTGTCTAGTACGGTATAGCATGGGTTTAGGTACACTACTTGCAACACTGTGGTCTCGACTATTACCGATTCATTCTAGCTCACAAATGTCCGAGAAGGTTGCATCTTGTCTATACCTCTATTAACATGAAAGTACAGTAGCATGTGTACGAATTTTCTGCTGACTACTGGCATATATCTGTGCGGTATATGTATATAAACTTAAAACTAATGAAGGAGGTTCTGCGAAACCTTTAGAATATACATAGAAACTTGTCTGTCGTTCTGCGCTATTTAGAGATTTTCCATATACAATTTGTGGCACGTGATAAACCATCATCTATCCATATGGTAACAAAATAAGGTGCATCTTATTAACATGTCTGCACAGACACTAATGAAATTCTGTATTAAAAATTTGTAATTAAATGTTATTTGTCAGAAGCGTCTGTTCTTTCATACAAAAAAAACTCACTTGCAAAATCTCTATAATTACTAGCACTGAAATTTCCCAAAGGGGCTTCGCATTTGTTTGGAGTCAAATTCAGTTTCAAAGCTAGATTTTCATGTTTGATGATTTACTTTAAACCCGTTTGCCTTTAACAAAATGCTTGCTAAAAAGGGGCCCATGGGCAGTCATAGAAACACCACATTTGGGTTTAATTAATGTCATGAAATATTAGAGAGGGGAGTTTTACCCAATTGTCTTACAACTTTGGGAGCTTTATTTTTTAGTACTTAGTTGTACGGTCCGTATAATTCTCCATAAATAACATAAGTGCTTTATGTTGGATTACAATCTATTTTTTAGGACATATCCATTAAGGTTTAGTGCTGGGGCTTGCATATAAATAGCTATATTTTGGGGCATAAGGTGCTTTAAAATTAAAAACTTTTATAAAATGTATACCTCTATTCAGCAGCTCTATCAATGGGTTTTGCAAGTGCTATATTAGATGATGCGAGACATTTATTTGTTTAATTTAATTCAGTGTTGCTGAATAAAAGCACTACTGGGAGTTGAGATAGCAAAGAAATACTATCTCTGAGTAGCAAAATCAGCATCGTCACATCTTAAATCATACCACTCAGCATTGTGACGAGCAATATCTGGGTGATTAAAACTAAATCTATTGCTAGTCATTTACTTTAATTCTCCATCAAATGCATGATTCTTTTGGACCCTTATTGTTTGCCGCAAAACAACTGCATTTCAAACTGTAATGCTATAAAAACAAGAAATATGATCATCGTTTAAACAAACACCGCTATTGCCTAATAATTCATTGAAAAATGAAATTTGAAACGATTTACTATTCGCATGATCAAGCAGCTTTAAAGTCTCTGGTAGCGACATCATTACTTATTAGGACAATCACTTTTAACACTTATGTTTGACGGCACGGGAGTGTCTTGATCAGGGCCAATTTAAACAGGATACGAATCCAATATTTTTCTTGAATGCAATACAGCAATACAACTAGCAACCAGACTGCTCAAGTACTATAAACTAGATTATAAAGTTATCGTCATTTAAAAACAAACAAACAAAAAAAAAAACGTGCAGGTTTTGAAAAATACTTCGATCCATTTACCAACAACTACAACAGAGTGTTTGCTGAGGATGACTAAATATAGAAGGGGGGGGGGGGACATATCCACACCTATGCATTTAAGATGCATATACAAAATGTGAACGCAATTTGTGTAACATGCTACTTAAATATTAATTACAAATATCATGCCAACAATTAAATGTGTATATAAATGAAGGGGTAAAGCAATAATTTAGCAAAAACGAACATGATTAAACTGAGAATGTCTTCTCTTAGAATGAATTTAAAAAGGAAAAATGCTTTAGGGGATATATTAAAGTAAGTGTGTTGCTTTTAAAACGCACTGGCTGTAAGGGTGGATTTAATTAGAACATACTTTGGGCAATTACAGGCCTACTGTCGCCATCTTGGGTAAGAGTATATAACCAACAATCTAAAGTGTTCTACAATTAAAAAAAAAAACAAGATAGAGAAAGGTTAGAAAGGTGAAAAGACTGAGAGCTTGTCACAATGCTACAACCCTGATGGGGCAGTGGAAAGGCTGAGGTCCAGAATCAATAAGATTCAGTGCAATATGCAAATCAAGGTTGTGATTTTTAACTTTGCTCAGTTCCAAATCAGAACCTACTGTTAAGGTGACATAGACCGCATCCCTTCCCACACTGTCCATCTCTAGTTTTCAGCATCTGTAACATCATAAATTATTCTTATGACAACAACACGAAGTGGCTACTGTGCCTAATTATGTTTTGCAAGAAAAAAGGCAGTCGAACTTGGAACATTCCTTCTCAACTCAATCATTCTTGTTAAACTATGGGATGTAATTACTCTTCTTTTTGTAGTGCACCGTCTGACGAGCAGTCGTCAAGGCAACATGGGGCCTCTACCTCCACCCCATCTCCTGATTGGTTGTCTTTGCTGGCTAAGGCACACTGGATTGGCTGGGCCAGTGGTGGCAGGTCAAGGGGCTGGCCAGTGGCGCTTCCTGAAGAGCTGCCGTTCAGCTGCTGGGATACGACGCCGGCTCTCTCAGTGGGCCGCCCCACTGTTTTGGGCTCCTCTGCCAACTTTGGGGGGCTGGATGAGGGAGGTGAGGAGGAGAGAGTCTGAAAAAGAAAATGCATTGAGGCAAATTGAAGGAGGAATAAAAGGTCAAACCTGATCTAAAAACTACAACACATTGGATTTACATCTAAAATTGATTATTTTAAGTAATTTTTTTTTCTTTTCACTGTTCATCTGTTGATATGGCTGACGATCATGCTACATAATGATTTTATAGGTGTGATCTTAGCAAGAGTCTCATCTGCTTGTTTCTTCAAAACAATGTCATATCAACTGAGATTATTTGAGCCATATCAAATATCAACTGAGATTATTTGTACCACATAAAAGAAATTCTACAGTGAATATTGGCATTACCTGTGTTCGATTTGTATTTATTTTCTTTCCTCCCCTTCCTTTTGGTATCATTTCTTTACCTCTCCTAAAACAGAAACAAAAATGTTTCTGGTAGTCAATTTGCACAGTTTACACTATACATAAGGTGGCAACTTCAAAACTAGTCAAAAGTGGTAAAGTGTTTCCTGAGGTGACTTACCCCTTGCCTCCTCCCACTGATACCACCTGTACGTTAAACCCTCCTCTGCCACGCACCGGTTTGTTTCCAGCCCACTGGCCAACAACCATGCCAGCAATTTCTAGCTTTCCACCTTGAGGAGGTATAGACTGGATACCTGTGTCAACAGTCAATGTGTAACAGTATAAATCAAAAGCTTGTAAACAAAAAACTATTCCAGTTTTGATTCCAGTTCTGTATAATTAGTTTAATGGCTACATTATTTGTGGACAATAAAACTTCATTAAACATCGTTTTTCAGCTTTTTAACATGATCAAAAATTTTGTTAAATTACTATTCTGAACTTATTTAACAGCATAGAAACCTGATGTATTGATCAAAGCGAATAACCTGCTCAGTGAAAAAAAAACCCAACAACTTATAAACCAACAAAGCCAATCTAAAGCAAACTGTAGCCAATCCAGCATTTTTTGTTATTTTTCTCAGTTCAGGAAAATGCGTAGAACTAATTGCTTTGATATTCACATTGCCGTTACAAAGGCTTTGGACAGAGATATTATTAAGATAACTCTCCATCTCTCTTGACTAAAAGTAATGGCGCTGATTGGAGTCTTTAATCAGAAAAATGCATGACTGTGGTCATACCTGGAAAAGCTCTTGGTCGGTGCTGGTGGTGTGGAGGAGGCATAGAACCCAAGGGTCGTGGCGGATACAGTGGGTGCATAGGATAGAAAGGTGGCACCATGGCAGGGGGCAAGAAGGCTGGTGGGGGCAAAGGTGGTGGTGGTGGTGGAGGCCGAGAGAGGTTGATGCCCTCCAGAATAGCCTGCCTCATCTTCTCGACCCGGGACACCAGCTCCTCCTGTCACAGAAAAAGGTACAGTAGTCTGAATCTTTAATAACTTTAGGAACGCATAAGTAGACAAGAAATATTATGTTGAATAAAAGAGTTGAAATAATAGGTTGTGTACCTGGCCTTCACACATGTCCAGCAGAGCAGCCCTGTCTCTGGTAGCTTTTGCTAATTTGCTTTGAAACAGCTTGCCATCGAAGAAACCCCATGGGCAGCAGTGATCCCAAGGAAGAGGCTGGCCACACACATCGTTTACAAAAAGGGCAGTGTCTACGCCGCTCATAAAGAGGGAAGCCAGCTGCACACCACGGTTATCCACTTTCTCCACCTAACCATGTCGGACAATTAAAAAAAAAAAATTTTAAAAAAATCAGATTGCCATACTTCACCTGCAAAAAATAATATTTACAATATAACTAACTTGGGCATCTTTGGACACCTACCTTGAGTTCCTGCAGTTGGTCAGGCTCATAGAGCTGGTTAGACACCGCTTGAGCCAAAAAGGCATCAAGCTCATGGCGTTGGAGAATGCGGCCACCTGGCCACTGCATCATATACCTGCAAGCAAGCACACGGTTTTCCCATAATTTCTAATTAGTAAAGCAGTATGAAAAAAAAAAAAAAACCTTGCATACAAATATTTTACTATAAATAATTACTGCTGCTAAAGGCAAGCCTAAAAATAGCGGCTCGATGGGACTAAAAATAACGTCAGGACTATAAGCCTACATTGTAATTGCAGCCTGACGTGCACGATTCTCAAACTGAATCGCAGTATAGCTCGAACTGCATTTTTTAAACAAGCCACAATATTACAAAAAAAAAAAAACCCTGGCGAAATATGTAACAAATTACATTGTACAGCTAATCTCAATAGTTAAACTACTTAGGGTTGCTGAATAATAATGTAAAATTGAATATTTGTGACTGTACAATATGATGTTAACATGTTAATCTATTTTTACTACCTGAGTACACAGCACATGAGCAGCAGGTGCGATGGCACGCAGGACGGGTTAAGCAGGGCAGGGCAGTCTGATCTCATGCAGGCCAAGAAGGCTCGAGTGCGGCGACTACGGTCCTCAGAGGCACGGCCAAGCCATAGACGCCTCAGATTAGGGCAGGTCCATTCACGGAAACACATAGCTGGAACCAGTTCAGGGGTCAAGGCCGACTTGGCTTTACTAGCACACCACTCCTTAACTATAACAGGGGGCACTGTGGAGTCAAAGAGGAAACCGACAGACAGAACAACGTTTGTGAAATAAGTAACATGCAGAAAATTGCACATCACTTGGTTCATATGGAAAGAGGGATTTCTAGCATACTCCTACCAATATATTTACTTTCCTTCCTCTTCCTACATGTCCAAACCTAATCTGGCTTTCCTGACCTTCTCCAAAACCTCAACATCTTTGTGTTATTAATGAAAGTAATGAATTAAAAACTAGTGCATATTTGCAAAGTTCCAGTCACATCCAGGCAACATTAATTCTACCTACCCCCTCACTACACTCCTCCTCTTCCCTCTTCTTCACAGTTCTCTATATATAACCTGACAGTGCTAGTACACTGATTAAAAGCCTTAGCCTTTACACTGTGTTTCACACTCACCTTCTAGTGGAGTGCGTTTGCGCATGGCCATTCTTTCCAGTCTCCGCTGGGTTTCAGCCAGGCTAAACAGCACGCCATAGGCATACTGCCGCGCTGAGCGGAACAGCAAAGAGGCAGGAGGCAGGTCAGGGTTGCACTCATCCTCTATAGACACTGGCATCTTCATCTCCCCCTGAGTCACCCGGTGAGCAATCAGATAAAAGATGAAATAAGAAAAAGCAATTACAAACATCAATGCAAATGATGCGTCACTGCTGCTGCTGTTAAATCATGGTGTGCAAAGTCCCTATAAAAATTAATAGTTTCAGGAGATGCATGCAATGACGCTTGAATAAATAAGTAGATAAACAAACAAACAATCTCCTCGTAGGATTCTTATAGCATACTGACTTGATGGAATATATAAACCAGACAGTTTCATTATCTTGGATTTTCTTTATTATATGTTAATTGAAGTAGTAATATGCCAGAACCTTTATATTTTAAGGGAACTTGCAAATATGCTTATTTTGTCCAGATTTAATATGCTTGAAAAAATAGCCTAACCGTTTGCATCAGTTTTAATCCTTCTAATAACATCCTAACAAATCTGTCAAGCTGGCCATGTTCACAGTTGTTTGTGATTTCGATTGAGAGCTTTCCAATTGAGGATTTTGGTTGACTGCTTACACAAGATGTTATCCAATCTGAGCCGGCATTTACGTGTACAGAAGAACAAACATTTAACAGAGTTTAGATGTAGCATTTTTGTTTCGATTGGACTAACCAGAAGACAATGCTCAGTGTAAACACCTTACTTATGCTGTGCTCACACTTCGTGTTTGTTTGGTTTATCCGGTCCGGACCGAAAAGGATACATTTGGGTCCCGGACTTATCCTGGACTGATCACAGATCACAAACATTTGGTGTAATCAAATTGTAAAAAAAACAATAAAACTTACAGCAATGTTTAATAATAAAAGTAAGAGCATTTTACTTTTACAATATCAAGGGAACTCAAAAGATTGGGACTAAACAGCTTTGTAGTCCTAAGAGAATCACTTATTAGTAACGCTAATCGGAAAAAAAAAGTCTTTAATTTGCTAGGGATCATAAAGGTAGGACTTTGGAAGTGGCAATGAAAAATGATAATGTGGTCTGATAAGTCCAGGACCAGTCCGGACCGGATAAACCAAACAAACACGAAGTGTGAGCACAGCATAAGTAAGGTGTTTACACTGAGCATTGTCTTCTGGTTATAAGTCCAATCGAAACAAAAATGCTACAGTTAAGATATACTTCCTAACCACATTTCCTCCTTGAAGATGATGGTTCCCTACTATCCTTCCAGTATTTAATAATGTTTTGCACAGTTCCAAACCCAATTTTAGTATTATCAGCAATCTTATTAGATGTTTTCTTAGCTTGAATCATGCCAATAATTTGACCCCTTTGAAACATATTAACATCTTTTCCATAATCACACGATGGTCTTCTGACATGATTGAGAAATGAGAAGCTACTCATTGCATCAGTGGAGGTAAATAACCTGTTGCCAACTGAAACAATCATCCATGCAGTAATTTTCCAACGGGAGGCTCCTAACTATTCGCTAAGTTAAATACAGCTGGCAATTTTTTGGGGGATGGACAGTATATATTTATATAATAATAAAAAAAAGGATTTTGAAAAAGTTCCTGGACAAGTAGAGCAACTGCCTGTCCCTAGAAATATGTGAATTATTATAAAAAGAACAACCACAAAGAGGAGGAAAACTGCAGTACCTTGGTGAGAATGTGATATATTTGTGGGTACATGAGACCACGTCTGTGTCTGTGCTCTGCCACTCGTAGCACCTCAGCGCTGACCTGAGGAAGAGGTGGGGTTGTAATGTCCATGTGACTCCGTGTTGCCATGGACAGCAGTGACGGAATAGATGGCCCACCCCCGTTGCCTTGGGGACCCTCCCCAGAGTTGCCACTAACACGACCACTGGGCTCTTCCCATCTAGAGGACTTATCAGCCAAATGACTAAAAAGCAATAAAAGAACACAGCTAAAGAAAAATAAAAAGTATTTTGTGCCTCAAATCAACACAGACCATAGAAACACATCTAACATGACATGCAAACATATGTTATAGCCTATATATATTTATGCTTTTGTTGAAATGTAAAAGGTTAATATAAAAAATATATATAAAATATACATTTTCCTATGCATAACAACCTTTTTTTAATTTTGTGCAGAATCCTTCAAAATCTTGTTAGACAAAAAAAGTCTAAATATTACTGCGGATTTCAAACACTTCCTATTCTTCTTAATTGCGCTCATAGTGTGTGGCACTGATAAAAACTATATATAATTTGACAATGGTCAAGCTATAATAACAATTATTTCAACTTGTGCTACTTACATTTAGAGCGACTAACATTTATCTTATTTGCACAGCTGAGCTGTTAAGTGTTTAGGGCTTTCCGTTCACCAGTCTAACACATTAACCATTAGGTCATTCATATAAATCTGTGCGTTTGGTTGTTACTATGTTCTAAAATACAATACAGCTCGAAACCAAAAAATAAACAAAAAAATAACTGCTTCTATTATATGGCTATGTAAAGAACAAATGGGTACTGTGATACACACTTAGTGCTGGTGTCATTTTGGTCCTCCCCATCTGAAGATGACGATGATGATGGGGAAGGGCCTGAAGGAGCAGCTGGGTGGTGATTTGGCAGCCGATTGCCAATCTGAGTGGAATCATAAGGAGCAGACCAATCACCAAAGCCCATTTTTCCAACAAGAGAATCGTTGCATTCCTGCAGTGGTGGAGGTGGGTTCTGAAACAAAAGGGCAGAGGCTGGCCCAGGACCATACGGTCCACCGGGATAAGGCACCTTAACACCTGATACCTGGGGTGGACCAACCTGTTTAAAAAAGTAGGAAGGGAAAAAAAAAATCTAAACACAAAGAAATATACCCAAGATAAAAATAATTTTTAAAAATTACAAATTTTGTACAAAACCTACAGGGGCTTTCCCAGACTGTACTGCCCCCAAGTGGCCTGGAGGACCACCAAACTGACAAGGCCCAAAACCTGGCACTGTGAATAAATCAGAATATAGGATCAGATTATGCAAGTAAAAGACAGTAAGAAAGAAGCACTCACTTAAAGAAAAGACATCACAGAGCAACTTGCAGAACACAGAGTAAAGATTTAAAGTAAAAAAAAAAACAAAAAAAAAAAAACAGGATGTTTAAGAGCACCTTCATGTGGACAATACTTACAGAGGTAAGGAGAAGGTCCCATGCTAAGAGGTCGGGGTTTACTGGCCGCTGAAAAGTATTCCACGGCTTTCTTAAATCTTTCAATTTTATCTTCTGTTCGAGACTGTGCCAAAAAAATTTTAATCAAATGTATTTTAACTCTAATTACATTGGTTTAGCATTTGTTTTTTCTAAAACAAAGCACCAACGATTATAATTGCATTTATAACATTAAAACTAATTAATTATAATTGCATAATTATGATGTACCTGAGACTGTTTGAATACATCTCTGGCCACAGCATCCAAGTTCCCGAGGTCTTGGATGGATGCGACATACTCTGACACAGCCTTAATGACTACCTCACAGGGAGGGAGAACCAACTGGTGAGCCCTTACCTACAATAGGCAAAAAGCATTAAGGGTTAATTTTTATGGGTTTACCAGATTATTATAAGATATCTGAAAGAAATAAAGGCACCTTAAGAGAGGCAAGAGGGTGTTCTGGACCCAAAAGACTCCAATGAAAAGCAGCCAGATCTTCATCTGGCAGAATGTGGTTACCTAGGAAAATAAGAAGTTTTTACACAGCGCATTTAGAAAAGGCTCAAATGTACCAGAAGTTAACATCTGTCCAACCGGAGTCTCCCTAACTATGGAAAAAGTTTTTTACCAAGCAGGGCAGCAAAGATGGGCAGGTGCTGGGTTTTGAGGCCCAGCTGGCGAGCAGCCTCGGACAGCAGGTACTGGTGAGTGGTCAAATTCTTGCCATTCCAGGAGAGCTTGAGTGCATGAGAGCTGAAATAGGCCGGGACATTGCATAGAGCAAACTCTGAGTCTTGTGCAATCAGGCCCTGAAATCCAAAGTCTCTGTAGAGAGATAGCACCTCCTGGTGGTGGTCCTCTAGGGTCTGAACCACCTGTAGAACAAAAAGAAAGTTTTAGCCAAGGAATTTCCCTACCTTTTCTAATGCTATTTTCTAATTACTAATACCTTAATGTGCTGTAGTGGACGCAAGTGTGTGAATTTAACCCAAAATTTATAGAAACCCTGCAAAATTCACTGTATCTATTAAGCAGCAAGATAAATAGGTGATTAAAGTTTTATACCATAGCTCGGTTAAACCTTCAAATCTGATTGGTCAAAAGGTGTATGTACAGCAAAGACTCTATAAATATTAAAACAAATACTATTACCCAAAAAGGTTTTGAGATTTTGAGACACATTTATTTTACATTTATGAAAGCAATCTAAGTTGTAGGTGCTTCTACCATCACAGTGCAAAACAAGATAATTTTTTAAGAAGAAAGAAAACCACAGAGAAAGACAGACATGCACAGAAAGACATAATTCACATTTATACCTCAATAAAGCTTATAAGCCAGTGCCACCATCAGGAGAAAACAGATTTCTAATCAAGCTGTTTCCTCAAAAGTGTACAGTGTACAAGTGTTTTTATTTACTTCTGCACTTAATTAAAAAATCCCACATTAGATGGTAAGTCATCTGTAAAATTGTAGATTGGGCTTGAATACTTTTAAAAGTGGCCAAACCCCAGCTGCAGCATCAGTCCTTTGACTAAAAACAACCTTAAACCTGTGCTACACTGTAATGTATAACGCTCTGTTTTGTCACCGTTTCCACCTACAGTGCTGGTGAATGTGAAAAGACAGCCAGGGTATATAATCTCCTCTGAGCGTGAGCTAGTGATTTGTCCCTTCCCTGAAAATAATACGTTTGTATGACACTGGAGACACAGCTGCGGTTTCCTGAGTCAGTAAAAAGTTCTACTGTGAACTTTTGTCCATTTCATTAAGTCTGTTTGCTCTATACTATATTTTTGGCTTCGGTACGATACCAGAATGTAATAACTCAGTAATAATACTGAAAAAACTTATTATATAGTCATATTTTAGTCATAGGTCACTAATAGTATGTCCTAAATAGTAGGAAGGCTACCTGAAGATGTCTTTTTTTTGTTCCTTTTGTGGGTGTCAAAAGTAATACTATTGGAAATTATATGTAAAACATTAGATGTAATGCATCAACAAAGTAAATGATCATATACAGTATTTATTAATGTTAGGTATGTTTAATGCATAAAGTAACATACTAAACATGTATTAATACATTTATCATTCAGAAATAATTCACTGCTTTTCTGTGTCTGGCCTGGTGGCTTAGTGGCGGACAAAAATGACGAGCAGCAGCGTGTGAAATACCGAAATCAGAAATATTATGGTTCATACTCTTTTAAATATAATACACACATTCCAGTACGGGTATACCGCGCATCCTTAGCATGCACATTTACCTGTTTTTGAAGCAGTTTCTGCCTAGCATAGCTGATACAAATTGTGTTTTGTTTTGGGTTGACTATAGGGATTGTGTTTTACATACAGATTGAGTCTGTAAGTGGTCGTCTCTTTTAAAACCCAAACACTGCCATATCTTTGAGGTGCTTCTTTGTTTTGGCACTAAATCGGCAACAGCTGTGGATGCCTCAAACTGGCTCATCTCATCAAAATTAGCTTTGCTATAAAAGCTTCACAGCTTGTGATTTTCTTGTGTCAAAGCATGTGCACATCTCAACTAGGGCTGCGCAATATATCGTTTTAGCCTCGACATCCCAATGTAGGCATTTGCGATAGTCACACTGCAGGATGTGGAATGTCACATGGGGATTATATTTCACAGCACCACAGTTCAGAACATGGTGAACAGAGTAAAAAGTTGATCACATGCACATTGTTTAGAACCTGTGGCTGCGTGAACATTTCAAACCAGTTTAAAGCATTCAGGCACAAGAAACAATCACTTTTGTAGCTTTAACAAAGATTAATTTATTTCATTAACTAACATCTGTGTGCTAAACATTTTACTATTTAACCATACATTACTATATGAAATATTTAATTGCTCATTTATTGCAAACCACTGTAATTATGCACATCAGCCATATTTCAATTATCTCCATCAGCCATAGGCTAAAGGCGATTTGTTTTGCTCGGCTGCAGAATATCGACATTATGTTAATACTCTTTTCCAAAGCAGCATCCATAATAAAACTAGCAGAAAAAACAACTCAACCAATGGAACGCTTTTTATATAAAATGCTACACAGTACAAATTAAATAATAGTAATTAATTAATGATGTTTGACAGGGTGAAGCACCAACACCATAATGAAGTTCCATTTAAACTTTTATAAATCAACAGTTAAACAAATTGTATGCGTATTAAACTATTAGGATGACGTCTGAAATAAACTGTTATTTAGCTATTTGGTTCCCAGCGAAGTTTGGGCAAACTTTACACATTTGTTAAAGTGAATAATTTATAACGTAACTTTTGGGGGGCTTTAAATTTACACTTTATGCAAAATAAACTTCATGGAGTTGTTAGGCTGATAAACAGCAGTTACAGTAAAAGAAAACTTGTGCAAATTATGAGAATAAGACGAAGTGTAGCCAAACCAACGGCGTGAAAGCAAATTTTACAAATTGACAAACAAAATCTGCTGTCAAGTGTGAGGAATCCAATATAATCATGTTCAAGCTCATTTCAATTGCTTACATCAAAGACATTTGATAGAAGCAATCAACGGTTTACTGTTGAACAAATAATACTAATTACGGACATTTTTAAAAAAAAAAAAGAAATTTACTGTTTTATCAGTTACTGTAGGCATAATTCATTATTAAACTAACTACATAAGCTAAAATAATGCCGATTAATCAATGATTAACTGTCATAAAATAATCATTTGTTGCAGTCCTAATAAGAGCGCATCCCTAGGTTAATCTTATACAAGTGAGTTATCAATAAATCTAATGTTTAATTATTATATTATTGAATATATAGCAAAAGGTTCTTATAGAATATACATATATACATATATATATATATATACACACACACACACACATATTCTACAAGAACCTTTTGCTATACACTTAATAATAACTTATTTAACAGAAACCTTTAGCAAACCAGTCTATTTTATTCTCTTATCTTACATTACAGAAACTGGAAAGCACAAAGTGTTGACACCCGAGAGTCTTATCAGCAAATTTCACCATACATTCGATTATAGTGTTTAGTTAATCAACCTCTAACTACTTTATTAGTATTTTACTAAAGGATCACATTTAAGATCACAAAACCCCAGGAAAAAGTGAGCAGAATGTAAATTATTAGTCGGTTATTAGTTTTAGATAATTAGCTACTCTCTGAGCCCCTTTGTTAGACTGGACACTTGCTGACCAATCAGATTCAACCCAGCTAACAGACAACTTCCTACAAGTTTTCCCAACTTTCTTTAAAGGTTGTCTAAATGTTGGGACAAAACATTTGTAGAATAATGTTTATGAAACGCTCCCATAACGCTATCAATAGTAAATATATTTTGTTGTGATTGTGTTGAGAGAAAACGTTCTTAGAACATCCTTAATAAGGTTAGACGCACTCGAGGAATGTTCTGAAAGAGTTTAGAGTAAAGCCCGATTTTAAATGTTAGGAGGATCGGGAGGAAACATGATTGGGTAACTGACAGTTGTCATCATGTCTAAAAGCCGGTTAAGAGGCGCACTCACCCGCACGCGAAAGCGGAACATGGCGAGGCGGACGCAGTGGCTGAGGCAGGCGGGTGGCAGAAACCATGCGCGCGGGGGCGGTGTGCCTTTGCTGCCCACGTGGTTGACGATAAGCTGTGCGGTCTGTCTGTGGGCCTGTGCTCGGCGCGCCCACTCCGGCCAGCGCTCTTTGCCCAGGGTGCCGTTGAAGGCCACGACGAGCTCCAGGCCGCCCTGGTACAGGCAGGCCTGAGACAACGCCGCCAGGTAGCCGAGCATGGCGTTCCACTCGCCGCCGCAAACCCAGTCGGTCTGATATCCGCCATAGAGCCGCTGCAGGCCCGAGTCTGCGTCCACAAGGATGCGCGCCGGCGGCGGAGGAGGCGCGGGCAGCGCGTTTGGGTGATGAGGATGATGATTTGGATGAGGATGGTGATGATGGTGGTGGTGATGGTGGGGAGGATTTCGGCTTGCAGTTCGGCCCAGTTTGAGGAGATCTACCGGAACTGAGGCACCAGGACATCGCTTCTCCAAATACTCCTGAAATCCTTGCACTCCCATATTTTCCTACTTCGGTCCTGTTTACGTCTTAAGAGTGTGTGTGTGTTTAGTAGATGTGGCAGATGAGCACGCCCTTTCCACAGTTATAAATCGATGTGTTTTATAAACAGATTGTTATTTATTCACTTTGTAAAGAATCGAACAACTAATAAACCGTGTGTTGAAACGAGTCGTGCCAATTTGGCGTGTAAACCTGTTAAAAGTGAGTCGTGGGCGAGGCTACAGTTTAAATCTAAATGTGCCGTGTGAATCCATTTTTTAATCCGAGTTTTGTCTGATCAAATAGATTATTTATTGAATTAATTATAATGTCGCCTATTGGAAAAGCATGATCAAGTTGACAATGTTAAGATGGGAGATAACGGCGGCACTAATGATGTCGACGGCGGTGAAAAGGACTAAAATATAATCCTACATGCTACCAAACTAGCTTAAACGTTACACTAGCAAACTATCGACCAGGAAAAAAATATCCAGACAATTTGTTTGAACAGTTTTTTTCTGCAAATAGTCTCTGTTCGCAATCGTTGAATTGTGTAAAGTCTCAACAGAACGTTGTTAAAACTGACAAGACCCTAGCTAACTGATTTAACCTGAACCTGCACCTTTGCAGCGAACACACCAGCTACCTAGCTAACTTAGCTCGTTAGCCCGGTGTGCTTGACGACTCAACTAGCCTAAAGAAATCGGAGACATGTGCGTTTCGGAATGAAAACGTTGGTTGAATATAAAATAAAGAAAAACAACTAAATTAAAACAAAAACAAAATGCCACCGCAAGCTCCCTCACTCTCTAGCTCACTCACAACTTCATATTGAGGAGAGGAACGTACTTTCCAGCGATGTCGGCCATCTTGCGACTTCCCCGCGGATCAAGAAATAGTGGGCGTGGTGTTTGAACGGTGAGAGATGAGTAGTTACTTTGTTGGAATTATGGGAGATGAAGTTTATTGTTAAGGAACAGAAGCAAGAAGACTGCGGGGAAAAACTACAACTACCAACATCTTCAGCAGTGACCCTGATTTCATAAAGTTCAAACTAAACAGTTAATTCAAATAAAGATGTAGGGTTATTTGTAACATAAAAAAGTACGTTTTAAGTATTTTTAATTATGACTTCAGCAAATGGGCTTGTCAGCGGTTCAATAAATCGAACTTTAATTAAAGTTTATTTCGACTGACTTACAGGTTAACAGCGGCCTGCAAACAGCGAGTCGACTGGGCACTAACCCACATCCAGGCCATGTTATTGCTGTAAAAAATCTACCACACCATTTTACACCTAAAAATAACTTACATCCCTGAAGCTTCATTTATTTACTGTACCACAAATTACATTCGCAATTTGTCTTAGCAGCATTAAACAGTGCAATATATTTATATTTGGAAATAAACAGGATTGGATATGAAAGTAGATAAGATTATAAACGACATGACTAAAGACATCAGTAGTGTTGTGATATTTAATAAAACTGATTAGACTAATAGTTCAAGATGTATATACCTTTGTGCTGAATAAAAATAAAGGAATAGTATTTTATTTGTCAGGACACTTCCTCTCTTATAATTAACCTGCGTGTTAAACCATAAACAGTGAGGAGCTTATTTAAGTAAATAGGGATACAATCCATCCAGCTATATAAATATAATTTATTTTAACATTGTATAAGCCTTAATTCCTAAAAAAAAATATCCTTTAAAACCAGAGAATGTAATAATAATGTAGTTACACAATCACTGCCCTATTTGCTTTGTTAAAATTCGATTGAACTAAGCAAATAGTTAAAAGCTTCCCACTGGATAAATACTGCATGGATGGTTATGTTTTAGCTGGAAACATGTTATTTAATCCGAACTGATGAAGTGATTAGCTTCTCATTTCTTAAACAACCATGTCGCTAGACACATCCTGTGGTCATGGAAAAGATGTTAATCTGTTTTAGAAGGCATGCATCAAGCAAGGGATTTGCTGAAACTACTACAATTGGGTTAAGAACTGTCCATTACATTATTAAAAACTGGAAGGATAGTGGAATCTTCAACAAAGGAATGTGGTCGGCAATAAAATCTCGAATGATCGTGATCGGCGATCACTCAAACATTTGATGAAATGAAACAACAATAGAAATCACAGCTATGCCTAATAGTAAAATTAAGAGTATTTCCATCTGCACAATGCAAAGGGAACTGGGAATTGGAACTAAACAGCTGTGTAGCCTTAAGAAAAACACTTATTACTGAGGCTAAACAGGTGAAAAGACTTAAATTTTTTAGGGAGCATAAAGATTATATTCTTGAGCAATGGAAGATGGTCATGTGGTCTGATGAGTCCAGATTTACCCTACTCCAGGGTGATAGGCGCATCAGGGTAAAAACAGAGGTGGGTAATGGGATGCACCCATTATGTCTAGTGCCAAGCCTGTGAGGGCAGTGCTATAATCTGGGGTTGCTGTAGTTTGTCAGGTTCAGCTATGTTATAAGCCCAGAGAATGATGTCAGCTGACTACCTAAAAATATTTAATAACCAGGTTATTTAATTAATGGATTTTTTCCTTCTCTGATGGTACAACAAGTTCCAAGATTACAAAGCAGGTTTCATTTCAGTCTGTGCTTCAGTTAATCCTAAATGTGTTCAGTGGGGTAAAGGTCAGGACACTTAGGGTTTTTCTACATTAACCAGAACACACCATAAATGGCCATTCTTTTAATGGTTGATGTGTTTTGGGACACAAAATAAATGAAGAATATTTATTATTACAGCTTTACTATAAACCTCTACTGTATTTCAAAGTTGCATTTACATATACGTATTTAGCAGATGCCCTCATCCAGAGCGACTTAGGGTTAAGTGTCATGTTCAGGGGCCCAGCAGTGGTGACTTGGTGGTAGTGGGAATGAAAACCACAATATTACGGTTAGCAGTCCAACACCTAAACCACTGAACTAACACCTCTTCATACTTCATAGTAAAAAATAACTTCACAAATTTACAGCAGTATTTTATCAATCTCTCATAATTTATAGCAAAATGCAGTAGAATTGTAAACGTCAAACGGGGGAAATGGTAGCGCAGTGGTGTTGGACTACCAGCACCACCAAGCACCACTGCTGGGCCCCTGAGCAAGGCCCTCAACCCCCAATTGCTCAATTGTATAACAAGGAACAATGTAAGTCTCTCTGGATAAGGACGTCTGCCAAATGCTGCAAATGTAAATGTATTTGTCAAAATACAGTAGTATTGTAAACTTTAAAATACAGTAGTAAATACGGCTGTAAATATTTACTGTAAAAATGGCAGCAATTTTAACAGTGTAAACATTTAAAATTGGAATTATCTTATGTAGTTGCAAATTTAAGTGAAGATATCTATAAAAACTTTTTAATGAAGGCAGCAATTTGATATTCTATATAAAGTAATCTTTGTATTTCTTTCTTATTTTTCTGTGTATAAAAGTGTCGTCAGTAGCGAAATTGAAACAGCAGGTGGCGCTGATGTGAAAGCGTCCTGCAAAAACCCACCAATCCTTCAGGACTGTCCTTGTACAGAACGTGAAACAGCTTTAGGTTACAGGATCTTCTGTTTGTTAAAAGCTTTTTGTTTTGCTTTATTGTTTGTATTCTGATATTTGGAGCCAAATGGCAACCGGTAGATCCGCGCTGTCGCTCTCCAAGATGGTTCATCCCTGGACTGGATTAAAGGGCAACACAGTCAATGTAAGGCTTTTTCAATGATTCAGCACGCCAGTGTGACATTTATACATGTCTAATGTTACTCATATGATGATTTATTAGTGCGGCTTTTGGTCCACATGTTCCTGTCAGTGCTGGTGGCTTAACGCGAGCACGTCTACAAGGTCACTGACATTATATGAGCGGTTACTTCCTCCTCACCGCCAAAGCGCGTGCTGGCTACCGCAAACCGAAGCAAAAGAAATGAAACTACATGGAAATGTTTGAGTTTGGAAAAAAAAAATGTGTTATTTTCTAGATTTTTGTAGTGTGTCCACCTGCTGCTGTCTTACCCTCTAAAACAAATCATGCTGTTTGTGTATAACCGTCACTCTGTGGTCCCGGAACAGGTGATCAAACCAGTTATATGCAGCAGGAGAGAGAAGTCTTCCTCTTACACTGTAAGTGTCCCATCACGTGATGTGTCTCACTTTATTATTATCATTATTATCATTTATTATTATCATTATTATTATTATTATCATTATTATAATTTTTTTTATTATTTTTAGCATCATTATTATTTCCTTTTAATTAGATGTTTACAGATGTGCTGCATCTCCAGAAGTGCTTTTGTTCTTTAGATGATGATGATGATGATGATGATGATGATGATGAATGATAAATACACCAGTCCATCACGAAAGGCCATACACACATTCACACTCTTATTCACACCTAAGTTCCATTAAGAATATCCGCTCCATCTGTATGTTGTTGTTTTGTTTTTGTTTTTGTTTTTTTTACCAATGAGAACCAAACAGAACTCCATATAAGATGTCATGTAATGGAATGTTTGGAAATAGATCAATTACAAATGTGGCAAAAACGTAATGTATCATCATCTAAAATGTAAAAAGTACACGTACACATACACACTCATTTAAAATTGAACTTCAAACTGCTCATACACACATGATCAATATTGCACATAACATTGAACTGCTCATTTGCACAAGGAGTGTTTACAGGTCCTGTTTACGGCGCGCGGTTTACCTTAAGGAATACCTTTTATTTTATTTAAATCTTAAACCTGCTGTTTGCACTAGCCCACCCCCACCTACCTGCACACTTGCACTCCTCCTTACTATATTTATATTAATATAATATACATTTGCTCTCTTTCATCATGTATATTACCTTTACATTCATACCATTCCACTCATATCTTTTTATTTTTTAATTCTTTAATTTTTATCTTCATAAGAATAAAAGAATAAAGAAACATTTTGCTACTTGTCATACTATGTATTTTATATAAAATTGATCTGATTTGATTTGATACAGATATCAAGTAGGTCTTTGTTACCTCCCAATCCAGTGGGCTGACAAATTGCACTTATATTGGCGTATGCTATTTGTGCCGGAAGTGTGTGAAAACCATCACTAGCTTTTGTATATATTTTAAAATGACGAGCATTAACTTGGTTCTGGATTCCATCGCTTCTATATCAACCTCCTTTTTGCTTAAAAAAGGCTTCTAACTAGATTTTGAAAAGAGGGGGTTTCGCTGTTCGACCATTCTTAGCATTAGTAAGATCAGAAACTAATATTAAGTAACATAGCTATTGTTTTCAACTGTGTTAAAGCAGGTTAAGATTGTGTTACTTTAACATCAAACATTTACATTTACAGCATTTGGCAGACGCCCTTATTCATACATTTATCTCATTTTTACAACTAATTGGGGGTTAGCAATTGGGGGTTAAGGGCCTTGCTCAGGGGCCCAGCAGTGGTGGCTTGGTGAAGCTGGGAATCAAACCCACAATCTTCAGGTTGGCAGTCGATTCGATTCCCAGCTTCACCAAGCCACCACTGCTGGGCCCCTGAGCAAGGCCCTTAACCCCCAATTGCTTAGTTGTATAACACCTTAACCATATATAGAAATTTAGAAAACATTAACTTCAATCATATTTATGAGAACATATTCATATTTTGTTATCTTGATGACAGCAGAAATGTCCTTTTTATATGCATATATAACATATATACAGGGCTTTAAAAACTATTCATACCCCTTGGACCTTTTTCACATTTTGTTACCTTACAACCACAATCTTATTTTATTGAGCTTTTGTGTAATAGACCAACACAGAGTAGCACATAATTGTGAAGTGGAACAGAAATTATATAATCTTTTAGGCAAATAAAAATCTGAAAAGCGTGGGATGCATTTGTATTTAGCCCCCCTGTACTCTGATACCCCTAAATAAAATCCAGTGCAAGCAATTTCCTTCCGAAGTCACCTAATCGGTTAATAGACTCCACCTGTGTGTAATTTAGTCTCAGTATAAATACACCTGTTCTGTGAAGGCCTCAGTGGTTTGTTAGAGAACACTAGTGAACAAACAAGATCATGAAGACCAAGGAAGTTTAAAGCAGGGTTAGATTATTAAAAAAATATCCCAAGCTTTCCCTATCTCAAGAAGCACTGTTAAATCCATCATCCAAAAATAGAAAAAATATATTATTTTATTATATTATTTTCATTCCTCTTCACAATTATGTGCTACTTTGTGTTGGTCTATTACATGAAATCTAAATAAAAATTTGTGGTTGTAAGGTAACAAAATGTGAAAAAGTTCAGGGGGTATGAATACTTTTAAGGCACTGGATATAGTGTTGTACAAGTAAGAAGCTTAAGCTCCAGTGAAAGAGATCTTACTGCTACAGCATGCAAACATTCTATACAATTGTATACGTTGTGGCTGGAGTTTGGTTAGAATCAACATATGAGTGTGATTGCCAGAGATCCACATAATTTTGGCCACATAATCTATAACCTTACACCAATAATGATGAAATTGGCCGGTGTAGTGCGATATACGATAGGTAGGTAGACCTAACAGCGGTAATGGCTGCATAGACTTGAATGAAATTTTCCAATTTTCTTACGTCTACCTTTTTTACTTTATCACATTTACATTCTGTGACCTCCTTCATCATCGTCAATGACTGGCAAGATGATTGTGAGTACCATGTGTGGATGCAGTGCACTATACCTGTATATTTTAAGGGAGCACTAAGCTTTATGGCACCGTTGCTTATCAAACGGTATCTCCTATGCATAGTGTACCTTTAAAAAATACTGATGGCAGATATGTGCTACAATTGTAAACATTAACATATGGTCACTTTCCACCAAAACCAATTGAGTAAACATAGAAATCTTTGTGGCACATGTGTGTGATCATGAGATTAGTTTTATAGTGGCGTTTCACTCATTACCTAGAAACTAGTATATAGAAATATGTTCTATCTATAGTAGTACCCATACAGATTCTTTAATAACATCTACATTGTACCTTATGTAGTTGGGAACCCTTATTATGCAAGTATAACTCTGGTTTTCACACGCCCACAGCCCCCTCCAGCAAAGTATGGAGGCCGACATACGGTAACGATGATCCCCGGAGACGGGATTGGACCTGAACTCCTGAGCCACGTCCGAGAACTTTTTAGGTTTGAAAACAAAGTCTTTTATTTATGCCTCGGTCGATTTGGATAGTTTGACAGATTTAGATCTTCACAGGTTCTGCTGCGTCCCCGTGGATTTCGAGGTGGTGAAAGTGGACTCGACTGCGACGTCAGAAGATGACATTAATAATGCTGTGACAGCTATCAGACGCAATGGAGTTGCACTAAAGGGTAGGATATGATCCTGGAAGTGAGCAGGTGTAAAAAAATATGTCTTCCTAAATGCAAGTAGGTCTTATAGTTATTATTCATGTTTTTCAGGTAATATAGAGACCAATCACAAACTTCCACCTTCTCACAAGTCCAGGAACAACTTGCTACGGTATTATTCTGAATATGTCTTTATGGAAACAGTTTCATTTGTACCTTTATAAGGTTTATAGTTTATTATGCTGCTGCGGATAGTCTTTAAGATATTTTGCAATTTATGAAAGCAGTTTTTGCCCATCGCTTCAGTAGTTAATATCACTAGAACTAGAACTACTCTGCATCTAAAAAACCTTCTGTCGGCTTATCTCAGATTCTCCGTGTCTCTTTTAACACACTTACACTAAGACTACAAAGACTAATTAATGATAATTCTGTTATCTGATGAACATTTTCATGACAAACACATTCGTCCCATATTCAAACACTTTAGTACCTCTCTGGACCTGTATGCTAATGTGATGCACTGCCAGACTCTCCCTGGTGTCCAAACCCGGCACAAGGACATAGACATCATTATCATTAGAGAGAATACAGAAGGAGAGTACAGCAGCTTAGAGCACGAGGTTTGTGCCAGTTTTTCTTTTTTTTTCTCCTGCACCCTTATCTGCACAAACACACTCTTACATACAGATAACAGGGTTTTGTCAAATAGGTAACAACTTATTGACAAAACAAATCAAAATAGCTAGATTCACTGTAAAAACATTAAAATATACACAGTAATAATTGTCCTTTTTTTCCTTTAGAATGTTCCTGGAGTCGTGGAGTGTTTGAAGATTATCACTCGGATGAACTCGCTGCGCATCGCCGAGTACGCTTTCCAACTTGCAAGAGAAAAAGGTCGTCGCAGGGTCACCGCTGTACATAAAGCCAACATCATGTCAGTTCCATTCTGTAATCTATATTATTATTCTTATATATTATATATTTTTTATTTCTATATTAAACAATTACATAGACAGCATTATATAAAGACACATATAATCACTTGTTCATGATGGTATTTTAAATCATCTAAAAATAAAAGTAACCGATGCTTTCGTTAACACGACAAAGCAGAATTTTACTGTTGTACCGGAGGAGGTTTTTAAGCAAAAACTCCAAATAGTATTTAACCAATCAGAGTGGCTGTTTAATAGGGTTTCCAGTTTTCCCTGTGTCATATGCATTAGATGTTATATAACGGCTTATGGGTGCGACATCTGAGGCTGAGACTAATATAAATGTTCTATATTTGGGAGATTGTAAATTCATTTCTTTATGATGCTTTTGGCTCAGCTATATGATATACTGTAAGTTCTGTCATGTTTAATCAAGTTTATCACAATGTTTATGTTTGCATTTGTAAATACATTTGCAAACTGTTTTAATTCATCACCACCGATTTCAATGTTTATAGACATTTTTGTGTAAATCGATGGTAAAATCTCCCTCAGTTTGCCAGTCTGTCTATAACACTACCTTATTAAACCTTGTTTCATGTTTGCTCTGTACAGGAAGCTGGGTGATGGTCTATTTCTGCAGTGCTGTAAGGAGGTAGCAGCTGGATATCCAGATATTACTTTTGACAGCATGATTGTGGATAACACCACCATGCAGGTACCAGCACACACTTAGACATTCCATTCATTTTCTTTTATAGTGTTTTATTAATTAAATTTTTTTGGGGTGTGATACAACCCATTAGTTAATTTCTGTGTGAGCATATTCAGAAATTCAGAAATGGAGATTTAACAGTTTTAACAGATATTTAGGCTAATCGGATATCAATTTGTAATATCAGCCCCACTAATACATCTTGTGGGCATTTTAAGAATTGTGCACAAGACGTTAATTATAACTAAAAAGTTTATATTTTCTACCTTAAAATTTACAGTTGCATCTCAAAAAATTAGAATATCATGAAAACATTTTGTTTGTATATTTACATTTTGTATAAGTTACTTCAGAAAATAAAAGACTGTAGACGCAGTACATCTAAACTAAAATGTCGCAAGGTCTTTTTTTATTTTAATTCAATAATTATGACCTACAGCACAAAAACATTGGAAAAGCATATCTTAAAACATTTCTATTCCGAGCAAATCACTTTTTATGCAGTATTTATACAGTGGTACTCACATTACTCATATGTCAAATCAAATGTCAAATCCCCATTGAAAAGAATTAAAATGCCGGTAATCCGTTCCAGGTCCACAAAAAACACTGCAATTTTTTAGTTACATGTTTTTAAATAATCAAAAAAGAATCTCCCAGACAGGTTCAATGCACGCTAATATAATCATAGGGAAGACTGCTGTCTTGACAGTTGTCCAGAAGACACTTATTGACCCACTTCATAAGGATTGTAAGTCACGGAAGATAATTGCTGAAAGGGCACAGAGTGCTGTATCAAAGCATACTTATAGAAAGTTGACTAGAAGGGCAAAATCTGGTAGGAAAAGGTGCACGAACAACAGGATCGATCGAAGTCTTAAGAAGATTATCAAGCAAAGCCAATTTAAGAACGTGGGGAAGCTTTAGATGGAGTGAACTGAGTCTGAAGTCAATGCATTGGGAGCCGTCACACAGATGTTTTCTGGAAATGAGCTGTCAGGACACTTCTGAACCAGAGACGACACCAGAAGGGTCTTACCTGGGTTAAGCAGAAGAATAGTGGAGCATTATTAGTGGTCTGAAATCCTCTATTAAGATGACAGTAAATTTTGCATTTAATTTGTAGTCTGGATAAAGAGAGAAGAAACACAGAATCTAAGCTGTATAAAGTGCAGTGTAAAGTGTCTACAGTCAGTGATGATTTTGGGCCATTTCATCTGCTGGTGTTGGTCCACTGTGTTTTTTTATTAAGTCCAAAGTCAATGTAGTTGTCTACCAAGAGATTTTAGAGCACTCCAAAAGTCTATCTGCTGAAAAGCTTTATAGAGATGATGATTTCCTTTTCCAGGAGGACTTTACCAGTGCCGGTTTGATAACCATGGTATTACTGCATTTGACAGGCCAGCCAACTCGCCTGACCTGAACCCTGTAGAGAATCTATGGGGTATTTTCAAAACGAACATGAGAGATAGCAGACCCCACAATACAGATGAAATAAAATCCACTATCAAAGCATCCTGGGATTTTATAACATCTTAGCAGTGCCACAGGCTGATCGCTTTCATACCACGACACACTGACTTAGTAATTTGTGTAAAAGGAGCCATAACCAAATAGTTAGTGCATAAATGAACAAACTTTACTTAGACATTTCTGTATTATAAATATTCCAATATAATCGATGCTGGATTTTTGATTTTCATGAGTTGTGGCCCTTAATAATCTACATTAAAAGAAAAAAGGCTTGAAATATTTTGTCTTGTGATTATTCTGAAATATATGCAAGTTTTAATGGTTTAACTCAATTGTGGGGGGAAAATAGTTTTCATGATATTCTATTTTTTGAGCTTATAATTACTATTGGTGAACATTTTATTTATTTACAATTAGTTAAAATTATTTTCCTGCACTTTATTTGTTTGTTTGTTTACCTAATTATATGTTATATATAAACCCTCTCTTTATATTCATTTAGAATATTTTTTGCTTGTAAAAAAACTGGGAAAATTACATAACACACTGGGTTATGAATAAAATTCACAATGTTATCATTGTCTTAAAAACAAAAGTAAAACAATAAACAAATATTGCTTCTGCATATTAATTAACTGATCTACAATCAATCAATATCTGTTGATCTCTAATTAATCACCTGGTTAAGATCCTGGTGCTGTCGATGGCCAATGTTACTAAACCAGTGTTAATAACATTATGCTGTGTATCTGTTTATTCCTGTGCACTCAGCTCGTCTCCAAGCCCCAGCAGTTCGACGTGATGGTAATGCCAAACCTTTATGGTAATGTAGTGAGCAATGTGTGCGCTGGACTTGTGGGTGGCCCAGGGTTAGTTCCAGGGGCCAACTATGGCACAGACTACGCTGTTTTTGAAACGGTAAGATCAAGAATTCACTTCAAGTGTTGGTGAAAGGCTCTTAGAAGGATTTCAGACATTCTCATAAAATTGTTCTGTGCTTTGTACTGCAGGCCACAAGAAACACTGGGAAAAGCATTGCTAACAAGAATATTGCAAACCCCACAGCTACACTGCTGGCCAGCTGCCTCATGCTGGATCACTTAAAGTGTGTAAAGAGCAGTTGGATTAAGTTCTTGTTGATTTAGTTGATTAAAGATTTTTTTTTTTAAATTACTTTATAAGGTGCTGCTTTTCTAACAACAGCATGCAATACTGTACTTAAATTCCAACTTGTTTTTGTTTTATTGTAATATTTCTGGCCCAAAAATCATATGGAGGCCCAGCATAACATTTTTTGGTTTAAAAGTCATCTTAAGGCACAGAGGGGGTAGGATTGGCTATTGGCGAGGTGAAAAAAACAGCAGTTTTCATTGCACTTGCATACCTCGCAGGCAGTAGGGGGCGCCAAACAAATGCCAAATTGCTCTTTCAACACATTCTACATTCATCATTGGTTTAACTTGTTTAACATTTTTTTCTTTTCATATTGTGTCTTCTAGACTTCATGATTATGCCAGAATAATTCGAAAAGCCGTCCTTACAACTTTGTCTGAGACTCAGGTATGATTGATTTTGTTAAATTCATTGCATATTTTTCGTTTCTGTCCGTAGACTATTGTAAGTCTGCTGTTAGCTGCTCATAAGCTGATGGAGGGTTGTAAAGAATAATAATATGCAAAAGATTAGTAGAATTAGTACAGAAATAGTATACAAATGTGGTAGTTAAACGGTTAACGTGTTGGATTGCTAATCAGATTTCTGGATAAGGGTGCCTACATAATGCAAGAAATGTGAATGTAATAAAACAGACAACAATAAAAGTAAAGCTTTTATTTATATCAAAAGACTGTAAACAACTGCAACAAGAACACTAATATTTAAACTGAGTAGCCTAGAAAAACTGCAAATAAATTAAAGCCTTGTGTGTGGAATGAGTTTCATATGAGCTATAAACCATCACTGTGGAGTGTGACATTACAAATTAGTTGAATGCTGAACGCAGGCCCAAATTCCATGTTTCAGCCACTGGTACAAAGAGTTAATAGTTAAAGTTAACATAAAGATTTGCCAAATATTTGACCCAAACAGCACAAAAGGGTGTGGGATTGTGTGTGTTAAATTGTGTCTAGTGCCGTCATGTGCATGAGAAGGGTTGATAAGTGAGAATGTGGGCAGGTTGTCCTAGGAGTATATGCTGTTCAAACATTGATTAGACTGTTGACATTGATAAGCTGTTTCTGAGACTGGTGTGGGCAATACCCCTGTACCACCTTTCCGAGGGCAGGAGGTTAAAAGAGGTGTTAGCAGAGGTGAATAGGATGTATAGAGTGGCAGTGGGTATTGTATGGGTATGCTTTTCTGAGCACCGTGTTCGCTGATGCAACCCTCCCTTATTTATCTGGGCTTGAGACCAGTCCTTGGGCTGTACTGTTTTGTGCAATTCCAGTGGCTGGATCCAGGTAATGAAAAAGAGGAGACCATGTCCAATAACGCTAACAACACAGAGGGGTGTGAGTGGGTGTCAGGTTGAATTGTGTGGGATTGTCTGTGTTAAATTGTGTCTAGTGCAGTCATGTGTGTTAGGAAGGTTGACAAGTGAGAATGTGGGCAGGTTTATCTAGAAGTATATACTGTTCAGACTATTGATTAGACTATTAATAACTAGAAGCTGTTTCTGAGTCTGGTATGTTACACCGATACCCCTTTACCACCTTAGCAGGAGAAGCAGTGGGTATTGCATGGGTATGCTCCCCTTGGCATTGTGTTTGCTCATGTAACCCAATCCAATTTCAATGGCTGGATCTCTGGCCAAGAATCCAACCCAGGGTCATAATAGTAGGATCTCCAAACCCTAACCCCTATTCCTCTAGGGACCCATGCATTTTATATTACCATAATGCATCCACATCATTGACATACCAGAAGCTCTCTCAATTTAAGTGCACTTCAACTTGTTATTTATGCATGAGTGCCTCCACAGATCAAATGTCTAAATTAGTTGAAATGGAACGTTCAGCGTACACAGAAAGCATGCCGTTTTTATTTATTTGTGCGCTCTCTAAAAATGACTTGAACGCTTTGCCTATTAGATTAGAGATATTATTGAACTATGTGACTATTTTTATGCAAACTTTGTATCCTTTAAAAAAATCATGTGAGTGGAGTTATTAGTATATTTTTGTATCTTTATCTTTTTTTTTCCCTCCTGTCACAGTTACACACAGCTGATTTGGGGGGTCAGGGCACGACGTCTGAGGTGGTACAAGCCATAATGCAGGAAGTTCAGAGAAGCAAAATGCATATTTCCAAACCTATCTAAACAACCACATCAGCTGAACCTCAGGTAGGAAGACTCCTTCTATAGCCCTCTGCACAAGCGACAGAGAGAAAATTATGGGCTGTAGTGCTACAATTATTTTTTTTATTTACTGCAGTTAGACTACGGTTGAGTTAAATAATTAGTTTAGATTGGCCAGGTATTGATTTACTTTGAGTGGCTGCAGGGGTTTTATTAATACAAATAATTCTTAAACACTTCATAATTCTGTATAACCGCCATGTGAAAAGATTTTTCTTTTCTTTTTTTAATCTAATTTTGCTGTTTTTCTCTGTGAGATGTTTATGTGTCATTTTTGGAAGGATTCTGTAACTTTTCCATCATAAAAAAAGCCGTCAAGACAGAGGGAATACAACCATAGGATTTCTTTATAACATAACATAAGCTGTATTTTTAACACTTTATTATTTTTAAGAGAGAGTAAACTCCTTGTCTATGCCCAAATCTCTTATACACTCATTAGATCTCTTAAAAACCTTACCAGAACACGTAAGTGTGTCTTCCTTAAACGTTTGCCACTACGTTCATAGAAAATAGTTGTCTAAGGTGTCTCTATGTGCTGTAATACTATAATTTCCCATTTACTGGAACCTACACTACAGAACCTCACTGAACACCATTGGGACGAATGGGAACGCAGACTGAACCCCAGACCGAACTACTTACCTGACATTAAAACCTGAAACTCCCCAATACTATTTCTCATCATACAACGTCATAATTACACCAGCCAGTGTTTAATATAAAGTAAAAAAAATAAGGATAGGGTCCCTTTTGAGTCTAGTTCCTCTGAAGGTTTCTAGCCCGTACCATCTAATGGAGTTTTTCCTTGCCATGGTCGCCCCAGGCTTACTCACTAGCAATGATTTTGCTAACATTTTCAAATTTTCTTTCTAACATTAATCGCCTTTGTATTGTTACTTATATAAATAAATATTTTGGCTAAATAGAACATTCACCAAAGCCTAGCTCCAAATTCTAGTGGCAGTCATTTCCAGAGGTTGTGGAAGTTATTGTAGGAGTAGGAGTGAGACTAAATCTGGAATAGGTGTAAACAAAAGTCATATTGATTTGATGGATCAAGGATGTTATTGTCATCAGATGTAGCTTTGCACACTGCCAGCATCTAAAATGATTTTAATCGACATTTTAGTGTTTCTAGCAGAGGGCGTTCTTAACTTGTGTTGTGCTGTGATGAAAAACCTTAGGAAGGCTGATTATCCTCATGCAACATAACAGACTCCATAAAGTGTCTTATACCTTTATTGTTACAGTACGTAAGATATCCAATTAACATTAATGATTAAAGCCTGTATGATTAAACTGTTATACACATTTACCAAAGCTTATTCCATAAGTAATTATTGGTTGTATTTTTATCCTTTTTAGGTAGAAGTCTTCAATCTATATACACTGCGGAATTGGGTAAAGCTCATGTGTGGATGTGCTCAGTTGTGTGTCTGGTATTTTAATTTTGGAATTGCTCTGTATGCTACATGTAGTTTGAAGTTATAATATGCAAAAACGTTGACAGTAATTAAAACTAAATATTTATTTAGTTGATATAATATTAATTTAGTTGTCACAGATAAAGATTTTACATTAAAAAAGATTGCTGTTTGACTCAGTAATAGGAAGTTGGAATTTATTACATTTTGATCTCTGTGCATTTAAGGTACAAAGTGGGGCAAAACATGAACATCTCATTGTTTGTTTTTGGTTCACAAAAATTGAACAAGCTCACCTGGAAGAATGTCTTAATGTATTTACCTCATGTATAGTCAGTGCTAGAGATTCACCAAGCTAATATATGTATGTTATAACCAGTGTTGGGAAGGTTACTTTGGATATGTAATAGGTTACAGATTACAAATTACTTTCTTTAAAATGTAATTAAGTATTGTATCTTTTTAATTACTTTATAAAAGTATTTAAAATTACTTCTTGATTACTTTTAAGTTCCCAGTGTATATTTTTAACCGAATCATTTTTAAACATTTATACCAGGAAGACTTAATCTTACTCTCAGACAGAGTGTAGTAGCCTAAAGCTTTTAGCTGCAATGTGGAATAATGTAATTGGCAGATGTGGTGCAGAGCGAATTACACCCGACAACCAATCAAAAGCATCAGAGCACCGTTTCTATAAAGTGCTTTAACAGAAGTCATCGTGCAAATCAAAAACTGCCAAAGCATCAACAAATCAATATTATTTAACATGTTGAAGAAAATATTCAGCTGTAACCCTGTTTGTATTTGTAATGAATTACTGTTACATTTATTTTGTAATTAAAATACATAACTTCGTTACATGTAACTAGTTACTACCCAACACTGGTTTTTACAGTGTAACTCATTACAACTCAAAAGTGGTGAGAAGCCGCATTTACACAACACTGACCCATAAAACACTTCTGATTTTGCTATTAACCAGTATGCAGGTAATGTGGATACATCATAATCAGCCATACAGAAAGTTGTCTTTTTTTTATTAATGTCCATGGATATGTTCCACTCAGAGTTATCCAGGCTTTTTATAACTTTTCTTTGGCAAGTATACAAACCATGGTTTGAAATAGGATTTATTACAGATACCTGGAACCAAAGATTACTGTGTTTATGTGCAAGCTGCTCGCTTGATCTGTTGCTTCTTCAGATTTGGACCAACGTACACTGCAATTCTTAAATGCTTTAACTTTAATCAGTAAAACATGTCATCGACACCTAAAGCCATAGTTTAAAATAGATATGGATTGTTACACATGAAGAAATAATCTCTAAAAGAAAAATAAAATTAGGTACTGTGATAAGTGTTGTTTTTTTGTATGTGGATTAAAAAAATATACTGTGTCTTCTTTGATTTTTGGCTTACATAAAGCTGTTACGGCAAACCGACGCTTGCGTGTTAGCGTTTCAGAAAAATACATTAAAGCTTCCATCAGAAGTCTGCAGTTGTAATAGCAAACAGATTTGTTTGTCCTACTGTGTGTCATTGGTTTCTCATGGATGTAGCACTGTGGATAAAATAGTCAGTAAAATGTTGTTCAATAAATAATTTTCACCCCACTTATTGCGTTTACTTGTTTTGGTTATCTTATAAAAGAATAGATTATTAGATGGTGCTAAAATCAATCTAATCGTAAAACTAAAAAAAGTGTAACAAAAGAAACCAAAAGTTACATAACGTTATAAAAGCATACATCTGTACACACATATGGTCAAAATATGCTCTGGCTTATAAGCATGAACACTGCATAAGAGGGAAGAATCTTGACAGCTGCCCAACACCTTGCAGAGAACATTTTCCATAAAATTGCTATTTAAAAGCACATTCCCATAAAATTCTTTTTTTAAAAGCAGTGTAACTGGAGTTCAGTGACTAAAGTTTAATGGTATTGGATATGTTGTGTTTTTTTCATCATAAAAAGATTTAGAAAATAGCTGCAGGCATCAATTTAAAGCATTAAAATAACCCTAGTAATAAAGTCTTTTACTTAAATTGTTTAATGTCATTATAAGCTCAAACAAATAAATTAGCTGGTGGCGTAATACAATAATTTTTAGAAATGATTCACCGGTTGTACGTAATGCACACTGAGTTCAAATATTGTCGGTTTGTGTAATTTGTTTTTACAAAATTAGGGATTATTATACTACAGTCCACATATTGGTTTGCAGAAATAAAGACAGACAGTTTGCCTCTAATACTCATTTGTCATCTGTTAAAAAAAACCTAATGGCAAATAAAAATAAAAAAGTCTTAAACAAGAAATCTGACATTAGTAGTAGTAGTAGTAGTAGTAGTAGTAGAAGTAGTAGTAGTAGTAGTAGTAGTAGTAGTAGTAGTAGTAGTAGTAGTAGAGTAGTAGTAGTAGAAGTAGTCGTAGTAGTTAGTAGTAGTAGTAGTAGTAGTAGTAGTAGTAGTAGTAGTAGTAGTAGTAGTAGTAGTAGTAGAAGTAGTAGTAGTAGTAGTAGTAGTAGTAGTAGTAGTAGTAGTAGTAGTAGTAGTAGTAGTAGTAGTAGTAGTAGTAGTAGAAGGAGTAGTAGTAGTAGTAGTAGCGAGTAGTAGAGTAGTAGTAGTAGAGTAGTAGTAGTAGTAGTAGAGTAGAAGTAGTAGTAGTAGTAGTAGTAGTAGTAGTAGTAGTAGTAGTAGTAGTAGTAGTAGTAGTAGTAGAAGTAGTAGTAGTAGTAGTAGTAGTAGTAGTAGTAGTAGTAGTAGTAGTAGTAGTAGTCAACATTTGAAATGGATCAAGAAAGTTAACCAAAAAAAGACAAGAATCGATATGGTTTTGGTTTTAGAACTGTAGAATGTTAATGAAACATTTTTATCTATTTCAAATGTTAACTTTT
Source organism: Bagarius yarrelli (assembly GCA_005784505.1). Classification (NCBI taxonomy): domain Eukaryota; kingdom Metazoa; phylum Chordata; class Actinopteri; order Siluriformes; family Sisoridae; genus Bagarius; species Bagarius yarrelli. The sequence goes on along the minus strand of VCAZ01000040.1, from coordinate 1,848,238 downwards.
ATAGATAGTAGCGGTGGGAAAAAAATTAGATTCTTCGATGCATTGCGATGTGGAACGTTGACGATTCTGAACTGATTCACAAAAGCCAAAAATAGATTTTTTAAATTATAATAAAAGTGATAAAGTGATTTTGATGGAACACAAAAAGCACTGTAGTGTAGTGCCTGGACAGTCCATGGCATTAAAAAATAAAAGGAATGGCAGATCACTGAAAAAATATTTAGGCCGAGGTCGCCTACTACTCACTTACTTCAAGAAACAATGTTTTTTTAAGTGTTTATTTAAAGCACATGAAAAGTGACCTACGGATACTATCCTATGAAAGAGATAAACCTGGTTTAACCTTCATCCAAGTTATTTCATTTTAAATTCGCGCTGATGTGACATCGTATGGCGCCTGTCCGTATCAAAATATGACAGATGTAGTACGTCCAAATTTAATTCATACTACCTGTAACCATACTATATAGAACATACATTTTTAACAGATGGAAAGTGCAAACTCACTTAAATGTAGTACATATTTACATAGTATGTGATTTTGGAGGAAGCTTTAGTTGTAGTTCATGATAACGCATTCAATATGGCTGTTTCTGCTGAACTGAATCAGTTGTAAGATGTTTTATTTGCTATTAGTTTTTGTTAACTTTGTTGTTGAAATGCCAAATCATTTCCATTTGTATTTTAATGAAAGATTTTGAAGTTATTTTTTATGAGACAGATGCTTTGATAGTGAAAGAGTAAGAAAAAAACAAAATCTGTATGAAAACAAGAGATGGATCGATAATCGTTTCAGAATTGCATTTCAGGACTTAGAATCGAATCGATCGTGAGGTGCCTAGAGATTCCTACCCCTAATAGATCTGCATTATTTTTTCCATTAATTACACACCCAGTTTGATCAAAGTTATGAGGTCAGGGTGCCTTTGTGCTAAGCACATTTTTTTTCATACTTTCTGGAGTTTGCTTTGTTTTTTTCTGCAGTGTGTAAATGTTTTGATCCTATGTAGGATAAGCGGTACAGAAATGGATAAATAGAGATTACAGGCATTACACTCAGATAACTGGGAGCTCGGTGGTTGACACTGGGATTTTAAAATTTTAGAGGTCCCGGATAAACAATAATTTGCCTTTTAGAGAAGTCGTTAGTCATAAACATTCATGAATTTTTAAAAGTAAGATTTAAGCATATAATAAAAAAACTAAATATAATTCTATATAGCAACATTTCAAAAAATGTAACCCTTATCAGTGTAAATGTAATATGGCCTCATGATGCTATTGTCTTATGGTGTGCTCAGTGAATTTAAGGTTAAAGTCTATATATAACCCTTAAAAAGTTATACACTGATGTGGCTTTTAGCCTTTGTATCATCATCCAGTGTTGCAGTGGACACCTTAGGACAACAGCATTAATGATCTAGTCATCATCATCATAGATGATCATAATGACCCAGCATGTAAAATCTGATTGGTTAAAGAAACAGTCCCATTGCTAATATAGTTTAAAGTACATTGGCCAGCACCACTGATTCTGATTCTTCACTACTGGCTCTGGGCAGATTAGATTAACATGGCAGCACATAGAGGCTAATTGGACAAACGTCCACACTGAAATGAACTGAAATGAAGAGAAAACACAGTTGGGAATAAATTAATACAATTGAATGTTACACATATTAGAATGTAGGTTGTAAATGTAGATCAGATATTTTAGAGAAGGTCTTGCTGGCCCTGACAGCCCACCCTGGTTGATTGAACAGCAAAAAAGATTAGATTATCACCACCTCCCTCCCCTCACACTGAAACACTCTCTTTTGACTCCTATGTCACTCCTTTGAGTGTAATAATTCTAATAAATTGGCAACAGCTCGTTTACAAAAAACTATTGTTTTAAAACCACATGTGATGGGGTCAATTTGTGAGTTGATTGAAAAAAAATCTGGTTGTTGCATAATTTGTATCTTTTGACAAAGGTTAGAGAAGTACTTTTTAAACATTTTTACAGAATATATCTTGCTTACTATTATTACCTTAGTTTAAAAGAGATATAGATAAAAGCTGTGTCTTTTGTAAGCAGCAACCAGGGACCGCTGATTATTTATTTTGGCACAGCCTGTTTGGATGTCTTTTTTCACAGAATGTATTTTACTTTTCTGAAGGGAATATTGACATTGTAATTTTGGCATATTGTAACTCTGCGTGGTTTCGAGCAAATGAGCTGTTGCACAAACAAATAAGAACGCACATGCACATCTGAAAAGTCATTTTAAATGCTAATTTGATTTTCATGCACATTAAGTACTTTTTTCTTTGTGAGACGAACATTATCTCCACAAAATTCACTAAATATAACGTTTCATGCGCAGAACTGCACACTCAAGAAAGAAAAAAAAACCCTGCTGATATGCTAAAAGTCCACAAACAAACACACATCAGCAAAATTAGCAATTAAATTTTAAACGCTTTAATTTAACAAAAGAACTGAACTTGTGATCTGATTTTAACAACAGTTTGATTTAATGAATGTTTTTATCTTCAACATAACATTAAACTAGTGAATTTGCCCATAGAAAATTTTTTCCAAAAGTTATGTCAAATTAAGGTTTGTCACTAAAATTTGTTCAATTTATTAAAATACAGTAAAATTTATGGCCAAATTAAGAGTATAAACTTACACCTGATCCCGAACCATGCATGAAGGATAAACCAGCCGATTCGGTACCAACAAATTTACCACAGTTAAAGTTACAGAGATTACATTTTTCCCATAAAGCTCTTTATCTGTAGCTTTATCTATAGCTTTATGAAGAAGCTGGATAGTCAATGGTCTTTTATTGAAATTGTCTTAAAAGGAAAGAGAGAGCGAGAAAAAGAAAGAGAATAAAAAAAAGGAAATAAAATGAAAATGAGTGTCATTAATTAAATATAAACAGAATCAATCAGAGAAATAAAGATCTTGAACATCTAAAGAAACACGTTGAGCCTGTTTAAAGCTTTAACAAACATGATGGCATGAGCTAGAGCTGCTAAAGCTACAGAGCTCGGTGAGGAAGTGAGGTTTTAATGAACAAAATATCCATCGAGCTAATTTGAGTGCTTCCTTAAAAAAGGAGTAAGTAATTGAATGGGCCAAAAAAGGCACTTTGTCTTTGCCTGTATGGGAATGCCAGAGAAAAATGGCAATGGCAAATGTGTGGAAAGAAATGAAAAACAATTTGTTGGATACAGGACTAAAAGCCAAAGGACCTGAGTATGTTGTTATTGCAAGGATCTTTATAGCTTTGTTTTTCTCACACACACTCGATTGAGAGAGTAGGTTTTGCAGGTTTGGCTTGTTAAGCATAGGCTAGGATGCTTTTGTCCAACTAAAACACAAAATGGATTTGTTCCACAGAACAGAAGCTGGGCTGGGAAACACCTGAGTATAAAGACAGTGACTTTATAGTAAAAAGATCGAACACGGTACATAACGATGGCATAAACTGAAGAAAAAATTGAAATACACATACAGTAAAACATAAAAATGAGCATAAAATGTATTGTTCTCTTTATTCATCCTTGATTCATCATACCAAGAATGTGGTATTTCGATTAGAGATCCCCAGAACAGTAGGGGGTTCACTACAGTTTATAGTATACGCTGTGCATGTGTGTTGGGTGCCAAGTGCAACACGGTGAAGAAGCCAGTTCAATTACATTCCATGGGCTGAATGTAATCAGAATCCGCAGCTCCCACATGAGCCATCACAACCACTGCCATCTTTTCCAGTGTTTTCTCACCCACTAAATGCTGGAGCTGATGAAAATTCCTGTTCTCTGATTGCAGATCCACACCAGATTCCAACTGAATTGCAGGGATACAAAATCCAATACAGCAGTTGCATTCGGGAATAAAATCTTTTGGGTTATGCTTGATATGCTGGTTTTAACTGTAGCTCCTTGTTCAGCAAATGGCAAAGGCCAGCAAAGGTAAAATAATTTATTTATTCTTGTCAGACATATTAAAAAATGTCCTCACTCACAAGTGAAATGTATTTTAATATATGTCAGACCATAATAGTAATTTGTTTTTGTTTTTTTTAATTTAGTCTTATTTTTGCTCTTTTAACACTTACACATCTAGAAATGCTTTTCGCTACCTTTTGGAGCCTGGTTAAGCCACACAGTGTTATTATCAGTATTGTAAATAATAATAAACAGTATTAGTGAGTTGAGGCACTAATGTTGGGTGAAGAGGTCTGGGGTGCAGTCCATGTTTCAGTTTATCCCCAAAATGTTTATTCGGATTGAGGTTAGGGCTCTGTGCAGAACATCAAGTTCATCCACAGCAACTGTAACGCACCATGTCTCACAGTGGCATTGTTATGCTGGAGCAGTGTATTGTTATGCTACAATACACAAATACACTACCATGACTACCATGTGCTTCGACTTTGGGCAACACAATTATATTACGAGTCTGGTAGTGTCCACAAACTTTTGATCATGTAATGTATGTGAGTAGTTACTGTTAGTAATAGAAGGGCCTCCTTCTGTGTGTTACCTTGTGTGTTGGAGTGTTTGATTCCTGATTTGATTTGAGAAAGACACAAGAACAGTTTGGACTCAACAATCTACCCAAGCAGAATGTGAGCAAAAATGTGAGTCTGTGGTTTGACTTTTGCCCTCTACCAGGGCCCCCTCTTTTCCTAAACATCTGCTTCGATTTTTATCCTTCTTAGTCTACTTATACATCTTCTTCTTTCTTGTCTTATTTTTTTCCAGATGTGATGCTCTTCGTCAGTCTCATCGGGTGGTCTATTAAACCTCTCCACAATCAAATGTTCTTTCCTTAGCAGAGCAGCATGCTGTCATCACCATTTCTGTGAGTTCTGCACGTTCATGCAGTGCACTTGCACCGGCTCTTTTTCCTGGAATTTTCGAAGAGCTATTTTCAATTGTGTTTCAATTGCAGTTATTTCTCATGCTTGTATAAATAGGTTTCAAAATGGTGGTGACAGAGTGTACAGTAATGTGTGTGTGGAGGGGGGAAGGATGAATTCCATAGGTATATGTGTCTCATTAGTTTTGTTGTAATACTCCAGCCGTAGTTATGTGCTGGCAAAAAGGAAAGACACCTGTTACTGCATGTCTTTGATGTAGCAAGAATTCTAAGATCTCATTCTAATTAGGAGCTATGCATGCACTTTAAAATTGTGTGTGTGTGTGTGTGTGTGTGTATATGTGTGTGTGCCTCGAGAAAACCTTTTATACATTTTGCCTGTACTTGCTAGTTAAACACTCTTAGCCAATGACCTGCTATTAGCACTCTTTTGACACACACACGCACACACAGCACTAACCCTTTTTTTGCCTCTCACCATCAAAGCATGTCTTGCCCTCTTCCTCCCATCAGTTTTCCCCTCCTCCATTACTATAAGAATTTTCCTTTAGTAATTCTGGAATATTTCCCTTAATTTCCTGCATTAATAACCAATTGTTTCATAAAGAAAAGCATCTAGATAATAGGTTTCCTCTGGAATTGTTTAGTTTATTACACCATTTTTTTCCTTTATTTAGTTTCCTTATCTGGATTTTCCCCCTGCACTCATCTGGTGTCCATTGCTGGCCTTATTTGTCCATTCAGTGCATTCCTCTGAATATCATGCATGCTTGCCTGCTAGCCATATGAGACATTCATTAAACACACTTGAGTCTGGAAAATTTAATAAGAGACTGGTTCTTCATTAAATTTCAAGTTTAATGAAGTACTAATTCCTCATTTGCTGTGTTTGCCCGACAAACAGCTGTCATCTTCACCAGTTTATTATGGGCAGCTGGAAACTGGGTCTGTAACACAATATCAAACCGATTTTTAATGTATTTCCCCCCAGTTTCTTCCAGACATTGTGTATCGCTGGCATCCAACCACTGTAAATCACTTTTGTAGGTCTGCAGTATTCAAATGTTATAACATCACTTATTAGCCATAAACCTTGAATTTATTTTCTAACTGAAAATTGCATTACCGTTTAGCAAGACTGTCTCTACAATTTTACTCATTTTAGCTTCCTGGCGAGCCTCTCATTTAGAGCCTTACTGTTTAGATTCAATCAAGCAGGGGAGTATAGTTTCAATAATTAGTGTCAAAGCAACCCAAACTATTTTTGGATCTGGTTTTGTTAGCCACTCGCATGAATAAATTAAAATTTTAAACAATCATTAATTTTTAACCACAATTTAATTTAAACTTTCATATATTTTAGATTTGGTACACATACAGTGAAATATTTCTAACCTTTTATAAAAAATAATTATGGGTAAAAAAAAAAATCAAAAATCTAATAAGATAATTAAAGAAATTAATTATAATACAGATAAATCAATTTTCTATATTCTATAATAGTATATTAATTTTTGCATTCAATATTGGGTTGAGCTTCTTTTGTACAATTTACCGTATCAGCCTGTAGCACTGCTGAGGTGTTAATAAATTCCAGGATGCATTGATAGTGGATTTCAGCTCATCTGTATTGTGAGGTATGGTGTCTCTCATCTTTCTATGGACAAAACCCTATAGATTCTCTATGGGCTTCAGGTCAGGTAAGTTGACTGGCCAGTCAAACACATTAATACCACAGTCACCAGTTCTGAGTAGTTTGGGCACTGTGGGCAGGGGTAAAGTCCTGCTGGAAAAGAAAATAAAGAAAAAAACTTATGAAGTGCTCTAAAATCTCTCGGTAGACAACTACATTGACTTTGGACTTAATAAAACACAGTGGACCGACACCAGCAGATGACATGGCACCCAAAATCATCACTGACTGTAGACACTTTACACTGCACTTGAAGCAGCTTAGATTTTGGGGCTCTTCTTCTTTTATCCAGAACCTTGATTTTCCAAAAAAAGGGCAGAATTTACTTTCATCTGAAGAGAGTGCTCGAGGAGTGGCTTGACACAAGGAATATGTGGTGGCTCTCGAAGCATTGACTCCAGCCTCAGTCCACTCCATGAATTGCAAAGGTTAATGATTGCACATTTAAAAAAATATTATTATTTTTCATTTTAACGAATTCTACCAGAATAATATTGCACAGTTTAAAAATGGTTTGCATGCAACACCATTGCTATTGCATGCAAATAAAAGATATTGTAATTGTGTAATATGGAGACATGCATGCAAATATGGTTCACTGGGAACAGCTCTAATTGTATAGTCTAACAGCAGCAGGGAGAAAGGACCTTCAATATCGCTCTGTCAGACACTTAGGATGTAACAGTCTGTATGTATATACATGAGTGCGTCAGTTTTAACATGGTAGGTGTGTAAAGAGCATTTCTAGTGTACACACCAACGCATACACCAACGCAAGACAATAACTAAATTTTATGAATGCTATAAAGAGGTGTAATACAGCAGCAAGAGCCTTAGTTCCCATTAAACAATACGTTTTTAAAAAGGGATATGCATAAATGCTAGTGTATGAAATCGCTGCCCTCTTTGTTGTGTTTTTGATTATCAGGATTATATTTTGATGTTTGTTGTGTTTTCTGTGTAACGATCTTCTGCCTGCCTATCGTTTTTTTTGCTACTGGCGTATGTCTTGGATTGTATGTGTTTTTAAATAATTTTCATTTTGTAAAATTATATATAAATTATATTTTTATTTCACTTGTATACTTTACTCAACATCACATATACAACATATATTTTACATATATTTCAAAAATATTTTGCCTTAGAAAAATTTATATTTTTTCTGTATAGCAGGAATCCACTGTACAATCATTTTTGTTTTGAATGGAACCAATGGTTTTTTGCTTAAAACTCACCATGGTTTTAAGAGTAATTTTTGGAGTTACAGCAGCCTTTATATCAGTTGAAAACAGTCTGGCCTTTTCTCTGACCTCTGTCTCCGGAACGACATTTCGACAACAAAACAGTCATCAGACGGTTGCATGGGATTTTACGAGGATCAGCGGTTGAAATCCTAAATATTCAAATCAGCCCATCCACCTTCACCAACCGAACCGGGCATTCTGATGTTTAATGCGGGTCATGTTAACTTGACTGGCAACAATAGAGATTGTGTTGAAGCAGTTTTACAGAATCAAATATGAAAATAACTGGTATCTGTAAATTGAAAGTTCCCAACTAAGCAAGCCAGCAAGAAACCAAAACTCAAGTTCAAGAAGCTTTATTGTCAACCAACCAGCAGAAGCAGAAGGACAAAAAGTTTTCAAGAAGCAGGTTTGTCATGCCAGGCGAACGCAGGTTGGTTCATGTTGCAGCAAAGGTAGATTGTGTAGGTTCTACTTCCCGTAGTCTTGTCAGGATGGACCTCTAAAAGACAAGGTCTTTACTGGGGATCTGTCTCTGGTGGCAACGGAGCTCAGAATATAAAAAATTTAAAAAACTTATATTAGCATAGCTGCTATTCTACTCACGATTTAACAAGTACATTGTGTGTCATTGGAAATGTTCCCGGTTCTTGTTAATCTGAAATATTGCAGCCTAACAATCCTTCAACAGATTTGGATAATGGAAATGTGTGTGTTATGTGTAAGCCTGGTTAATATTATGGGTCTTTAAACTAGTTTTAAACTGACAGAATGTGTCTGCCTCCTGAACAGTGTTGAGTGGTAAATTGTTCCAGAGCTAAACGAAAGCTTTAACTAAATGCACAACATGCACAACATTGTTGCGACATGATTAATCCCTGCAGAAATTTACAGATGTCCTAATTGAGTGGATTATAAACAAGATGTACACATTGAAACAATAGCTGCAGTATAAGTGACAGTACCATCAGCAGATATATAAGAGTCTTGTTATTTTGTCCCTGAACCGGGATATGTCCTCAAGGACCTAAGCCAATTACCAGAAAGAAACAAACAGTGTGTATGGTGTTGATGTTTACCTCCTTTTTCCCGCCTTCGATGCTTTCAGTCGGAGAGTTTATTCCTTAGTCCAATTATTTGCCTTAGCGAAAAGGCTTTTTATCAGATGACTATTTAGCACAGGAGAGATGCATAAACATAAAATGCTTTTAAACCTCCAGGATAGTTCTATCATCCGGTTCCCCTCCTAATTAGATAAACCCACCTACTGTATGTAAAATCAGTTTCTCACCTTGACCAAGGGGAACCAGTGATTTCCCAAGTCAATAAAGAAGCATGGTTGAAAAATGAGGTGTTTACTTAAATAATAATTTATGTCTGTTTGATAAATTGCTCTTCAGTGCAATCTAACATACTAACAGTATGTGTCTAGTTTAATATGCTTGTCCGATATTCTACAAAGTACACATGTTCCATAGTATTCTCAAGCAATAACTCATGTGACTAACCTAGAAGAGGACATGCTCAAATTTGTCTTATGTTAATATCAAGGCATTGTAAACAACCACATTACCCATTTCCTTACAAAACATTTTTGTCACTAAAACAAAAGATGCCCAGCGTTTCCCTGTCAGAAAGAAAACTATATTACCAATTTACATGTTTTTTTTCTGTAACCCATCTTGCATTTCATATGTTGCCAGGACAACGTGGCTAGACATAATAGAGGGAATGTGGAACTGATTAATTGACAGTACCGTTGCAACCTGGGGCTGAAAGGATTTATGGTGTAACATCTCCCTTGTTTTTATGGAAATCTTCATTTAAGGCTACGAACAGCAAACACCAGAGTAACCAACAATAATCAGGACATGACACAGCAAGACAAAGTGAAGGAAATGAAGGAAATCATTTTTCAATGAAGGCTGCAGATGCAAACAGTGAACTCTGTTAATGAAGCACTTCCAATGCTCCACTCGACCCAATCACACCCAGCAGACAGCCTCACGGGATAACAACAGCGCACACAGCCCAGGTCATTCACTAAAACCTCCAAAGGTTTCAGAGAACTGAGTGATTAGAATGCACCCCAACCCATACTGATTGCTGCTAATGACCATAACTAAAGATCCATTAATTAAAATAAAGTCAGCTGATATTGGGTCCCAGTCTACTCAGACTCAAGTAAAAAATTGTCTCTTTCACATTTTCCAAAGTGACCTATTTATAGCATGGTGTGGCATGCAGTCTCTATAGCAGCTGTGTTTTTCTTGACCAGAATGGTTCGTATACATGACATGGAGCTTACTGTCCATGCTTTTCCTGGGCATTGTTGTTTGTGAAGCGAGATCACATTTCTCACTTAACCATTGATCTATTAATCTTAATCATTTCTATTCATCTTTCTGCCACCCTGCTCAGCTGCCCTTATGACTTTTTGTATATACAGTATATACCTGCAGAGTGAACCATCTGTCCTCTCCTCTACCACTGTGTTAATTACACACGAATGCTTATAGACCTGTGACTGATCCACAATGACAGTTGACCTACTTGAAGGGTAACTGTAACATCATATTTTATACACACTGGTTCAGTGAGAGTTAAATAAATATCGTCTTAACCCTTTAACACCTTGCCTGGGTAGGTTTTGTTCTTCTCAACGAAAATGTGAACAAATCAAATCCTGCCTGTATCATGCCTTGTGATACTTATATCCTTAATCAGAATTTCAAGGTCCAATAAAGACTGTAATACTTGAAACTGAAACTGTACATTGCTTACACCATTTGAATCTTTATCTTCTTGGTTAAATACACCAATAAACATGAAATGTTATGTTCTTTTTACAAATATTATGTTTAAGGTATATATGAACATTACATACAATGTGTGTTTTTACAGTAATATACTGTTTATGTATTAAATTACAAACTAACCCATGATCCAGAACTTTTACTCATTTGGCTGCAACTTAGAATTGGCCAGGCCGGTGCCACGGTGTAGTAGGTTAAGGCGCCGACACCCACCTGTGCAGTTGCGGTCCGCTGACCCAGGTTTGATTGAGAATCGGGTCCTTTCTGGGGCCACCCCTATCAAAATCAAATCAAATCAAAATTCCCCAAAAATATCTTTAAAAAAAGAATTGGTATTGATGATTAAGAGTGTGCAGTTTGCCATTGTTGAGATTTGAACCCATGATCTAAAGTGTGTCTTGTAATCCTAGACCACTATAAATTTAACAAACTGTGTTTTTTTTTCTTACTATGCAAAACAGTACAGAGCTTTATGAAAAATCATTTTAAAATAGTTTATGCAGGCAAATAATAAAGTGGATTATATTTAATGAAATACATTAAATATATAATGTTCCCAGATGAAGAATTATCGAGCAGTTTATGAAAAAATATATAGAATTGCAAAATTCAAAAATGTAGGCTGACACAATAGGCTAAGTTTTACTACATTGATATAAACAAAAATCAATGTTTGGGGTGCAGTTTTATTTTCCCACTGATATTAAATGATGTCAATCAAAAATGTTTGATTATATTAAGAATAAATAGTAATAATAATAAAAGCTATCATAAGTCAAAAGTCATATAATTTATTGCAGTTCTAGTAAACATTTAACGATAGTGTGCTCCTTTCACAGTGATGCTGCTGACAACAGCAAAATCCATTCAGTCGTTCAGCGTAAATTACATTCTTGACCAGAGGTGGGTCGAGTAGCCAAAATCTGTACTCATTGTACTTATTGCAAAATTTACTCAAGTAAGAGTAAAAGTAACTAAATAGTTACTCTAATAAGAGTAAAAAAGTATCAGATGAAAAATCTACTTAGTTACCAGCTACTTCTAATCATCTTAACATAAAGCATAAAAAAACCCTGTATTTCCAACTACTTGGCGAGTTTTCACATCCCTCTCTTCCAAATAAAGTAAAGTAAAGCCAATCTTGATCCTGTGACAGACATTAACATCATATAACCTGTCATATACAATAAAATCTCAAAAACACTCAAATGTAAAATTTAGTCTTTACTTTCTTCCTTTTTAAGAGCAGTCCTTTAAAAACATCCTTTTTTCACATTTTATAAGTACATGCATTATTATGGTGGGAATAAAATAAAATCCTGTTTTGATTAGTGAGGTGTCAAAAAAAAAAAACAATAGTGATTTTTTTTATAAATGCTGAACGTTCCAGTTTGCTGTTCAGATTATTTAGTTTTGGATATGAAAATGTGCGGGATATTTAGGATAAACATGTTTGTATGAATTTTTATTAATTGGTTTCAAATAGGTAATTGGTAATCTACAGCTACGTGTTTTTTCTTGTATGCTGTGATAGTTTGTTTTCATCACACAGCATTCATCGCATAATGAAACTATTCTTTTAGAAATCGTGGAGTGAAAACATAGACTGAACCTAAGGCCACTGGGGATCTTCCTCAATTTGCTCAAGTAAATGTAATTCGTTACAACCCACCTCTGTCCTTGACACACTTCCCAATAGAGTAATTATACATATGTGCCTAACTCCTATTTCTAAGCCAAATGTTAGTCTAAATTTAGCCTAATGTGTGATGGTTAAGAATATGGTTGTAATCCTGTTCGTTCAATGAAAATCAATCTTCGAAATAGTCCAGAGTATAGCAGCCAAGTCATGAACCTCGGTTTGGCTTTTATTCTTTAATAAAAATTCTTTTAACTTTTTTGTCTGGGTCATACAAAAGTGCACTTGGAAAACAGAATAGAAAGCTGGCATCCTTGTTAGTTGCACTAATTGCCATCTCTGTCGGCAGAAAGTGTTGATATTCACCCAAACAAAGACGAAAAACTTATGCGTTACCCACCTCACTTAAACCTGAAAGTCGGTTACAGTCTCAAGTCCACAGGGTTCTCTATGCACTGTGCAGATAGGGTGAACTAATGCACATGGATCACAGAATGTGGTGTAGGTTTTATGAATCTTAACTTGAATGTGCACTTCATAAAATCCATTTGATCCCCTGACCAGAAATACTCAATTTTTTCATTTCAGAAATACTGGCTAACATCAAGAACTCGTGGTTATTATCACATTTGTGAACACCTCTCCACCAAGCACTAAAGTAACAGTTTGAGAAAATAAGCAAACAGGAAACTGCAAACCCTGAGACATGTTCATTTTGGCTATTCATTCAATAAAGCCACCCTCAAAACAATAATTCCTAATGTGTTTTGACATGCAACATACAGGGGGACTTGGCTGTGTACTACTCCTACTCTTTCTATTGTGATGCCAACAAATGCCACTTCCATTATCACAGTTTAGCAAATAAGACCCCTTTAAAATCTGCTCCTGTCCACAGGCATAGAATTAAACAGGAATCATGCAACCTCAGAATGTTTCAGCGCCGTGTGGGACAATCACATTCTATGCTACAGGACTGTTTTCATCACATTGCCTGGGAAATGTTCTCTATTAAGGGTAGATAGTGGCACAGTTAACATTGATCCATAGATGTAGTGCTGTATGCTGGCACTGTTATTGGTACTGTGAACCAGGTGTACATGCTTAGTCTATCCCCAGAGTTCGCAGAAGTCACGGCGGTCACGGCTATGGTGAGCCCGCAGGTACAGATGTCAGTGTTCTCTACACATGATAAAGACTTGAGATGTATGATGGATGATGTTCCCATCCGGCAGCGGTTCTGGCGTGTTCCTCCATCTAAGTATAAGGTTGTAAAGACACATCAATCAGCTGTTGAAAGCTAATGTAGTTAGAGAAAGCTGCAGTCCTTATGCATCTTATATTGTCCTGGTCAAGAAAAAGGATGGCAGTCTAAGCATGTGTCTAAACTATCATTGGTTAAGTACAAAGGCTAGGAAGGATGTCTTTCCTCTACCAGGTGTTGAGGATACTTTGAACTCGCTGGCTACCATGGACATGGCCAGCGGGTACAACAAGGTACCTGTAACTAAGAAAAAAAAATCTATTTTTGCACCCTGGTTGGCCTTTTTGAATAGAATAGGATGCCATTTGGGTTGTGCAATGCTCCAAGCACCTTTCAGCGACGGATGGAGCGGTTGATTGGGGACCAGCAGTGCCAGTCTCTTCTCTAGTATCTTAATAATATTGTTGTCTTTTCCTCCTGTGGACCAGCATCTTGCTCGGATGAAGGTTGTCCTGAGACGCTTGCGAAGGAAAGGTCTGGAGGCCAAATTACCCAATTGCTCCTTTTTTTTAAAAAAAGGAAGTGCATTATTTGGGATATTTCATCTATGCAGAATTAGTTTCTACTGACCCATACTTTGCACAATGACAGTAAAGTTGAATCTAATCTAAGATGGAGGCAGTGGCATAATGGCCTTGCCCCATAATGTATCAGAGTTGCTTTCATTTTTGGGATTCACCAGCTACTACATCTGTTTTGTGGATGGGTTTGGCAAGTCTTCACCAGTTGGTAGCGCAGCTAGCAAACCCAAAGCATCCAAAGCAGGTCATCCAGGATTTTGCAGAAGCCTAGTCTGCAGAATGCCAGCGTAGTTTTGAGGGGTTAAAAAGTAAATTTACCACTGCCCCAGTGCGTGCCTATGGTGCCCTTTAGCATATGGTAGTCGCAGTCTTAGGACCACTGAGCACATTGCATCTAACTACAGTTAGGAAACTGGTGTTTTTAGTGCTCGAGTGGGCCATGACCGAAAAATTTAGGGAGTACTTGTTGGGCCATTGTGTGGCCTTTACTGACAATAATTCCATTAGCTACCTGACATTTGCAAAATTAGGTGCCAGGGAGCAGCGTTGGGCTGCCTAGGTGGCAGCATTTGATTTTGAGATCAAATATAGATAAGGAAGAAGCAATCGTAATGCTGATGCTGGTGCATCAGCAATGCTACTGGCCTGGGATGCCTGCAGATATTGCCGACCGGTACCAGAAATGTGAATGGTGCCAGTGTGCTAAAGAAGTTCCTTCTGTCCCTGGTAGTTTTTGGGGCATTTGCTGGCTGCCTGCCCTAATGAAATTTTGGCGTTGAATTCAAATATTTGGCCTGATATTTGAAAGGTTAGTGCCTTTGAAAGTAATGCAAATTGTATAATTAGTAATGGTTTTTTTTGTTTGCTGTAGGTTCTTCTTTTTGTTTCTATATTGTGATTATTCGCTGCTGCTTTGCATCAAGTTCTGCTGTTATACCGCCGTGCAGATGACATTTTTGCCGTTAATTAAAGGGGACTCTGTGTATCTGGCTCTGATGGCGCCATTTTAATAATTATTAATTAAAGTGAATCCTAGTAACTTTTCACTATGTGTTATTTAAATTGAATCTGTAAAGATACTTTTATACAATCTCTATTGTTGAAAAGCACTATATAAATAAAGGTGACTTGACTTGACTTGCAGGACTACAAACAACTGATGGTGATGATGTATCATTACTGCTTGCTAAAATATTTATTATGTTACTGTTAAAATCAACTAGCAATAATGCAATAAATATATCATAAATTAGTGTGGGTTTATTTTAGTTCTTGAGTAATCAAGATAACCATTCGAATAATTCAGCCATTTATATCAATCTGATTTATAGATGAAGGCCATAGTATTAATGTAGTATAGCTAGAACTGTAAATTCTAAAACTTGTTCAATGATGTAAGAACCATTACTTCTACCACAAAAGACTGTTTTGTACGTAATTCTTTTGATTTATCCTAATTCCCCAGCATATCCAATAGCTCGGGAAAAACTTGATGATGTAATTGAAAGTATGGAGACTGTCTTTTCTAGTACTTTAAATACAGTTGTTCCGTTACACTTAAGAAAGATAAAGGGAAAGTTAAATTTCTTATTGATCCCGAAAAATAGCGCATCAAAGTAAATTAAATATTTCATTGCCGAAGTAATTCTCAGAAATGCATACTGCTAGTTACTTTTATTTGGAGAATCTAGTTTCAATCATGCTAATTAACTAAAAACAAAGCATCAACATCTGTTAACATTTCCCATAGCCGCATATGTAAAACTCCAGCTGATTCATAGAAAACAGAGATATGAACTAGCAAAACAGTATGCATAAGTCTATAGATCTAGAAAAACTTTGTTACAAGTAATGAATTAAACCACAATAAAACCACTGTTAAGCTCCTAAATGAGGTATTCTACGTAGGTCCGATTCGAATATAAAATTACTGTCGGTTGGGATTGTCCCAACATAAACTGGCTAATACCACTTTAAAAAAAACTTGATCCCAGTTTTTTACGAGTCAAAATTTTTTAGATTGATAGTTATCCTAATTCTTAAAGTAATTTGATGAGCAATTCAGATCTATCATAATATAAGTTCAATAGAGTACAAAACCGTTGAAAAACTATTTGATGATGTTGCCTTAGACTTGTCAAAACTTTTGGCATCACGGATGGATGGCTTCTTCTACTGTCTGCCAACAATTTGCACAGTTAAGTATACTAGTTGAAGTAAAGGCTAGTTCGACATTACTTTTTAATTTACATGTTACTTGAGATATTATTACAAGCTTTCTCTAGCTGAAGATAAAGGGAAATCGGTAGAATTAGTTATAATTTCTTATTGCTAAATCCTGAAAAAAGTAGCCTCTGCCTGTGTTGATTAGCCTCCCCGTGCCTGCTTAAACTTAAAACTGTCTAACACTTGATGGCTTCCCCGTCAGCCCTTTATAATTAGTTAGGAACTTAAAAAGCTTTTTGACAGCAATCTTTCATTGAGAGCCACACATTTCCAGCGTTTGTAAAAATGCTGGGTGGTTGCCAATCTTTGCACGCCTATTGTACGCTTTACGGGGTGGTTTGTTCTGCACGCCTATAAAAACAAGCTCCAGCTGGCCCTACTAGCTAACCAAAAAGTCTGTCAACACTGCACTGTCCCTATTAAATATCGAATAGATTTTAAAATCTTGTTAATTACTTACAAAGCCCTTAATGGTTTAGCACTTCAGTACCTGAGTAAGCTCCTATAATATTATAGTCCTCCACGTCCGCTGCACTCTCAGGATTCAGGCAATCTGATAACACCTAGAATAACAAAATCAACTGCAGGTGGCGGATCCTTTTTCTTATCTAGCACCTAAACTTTGGAATAATTTACCCTGCGCTGTTCGGGAGGCAGACACACTCTGCCAGTTTAAAACTAGATTAAAGACACATCTTTTTAACCTGGCCTACACATAATACACACATTGTCATTATTCAAAGCTGTTAAAGGATTGTTAGGCTGCAATAGTCAGGTCAACTGGAACCGGGAACACCTCCAACAACACACAATATATTTGTTTATCACAAAGTCGAATGGCATCTACAATAACATATGTCTGTTCTTTGTTATTCCAAGCTCACCGTCGCCACCATCACTTGAAGATAATAAGGCAGTTTCTCAGTGATCTCTTGTCTTCTAAACGTCCATCCAGACAAGACAATAGAAACCTTGCTGCAGCATGGGTAACCTACTGGTTTATCTGGTCTGAAGAGAACTGACCCCCCAACTGAGCCTGGCTTCTCACAAACCTTTTTTTTCCATTCACCGATGGAGTTTTGGTTCCTAGCCGCCATCGCTTCCTGCTTGCTAAGTTGAGGACTCTAAATTTATATATATCAATCAAATTCAGTGTTTTAATGAATGTTTAATATTGTTGTTTTTTATGTATTTCTGTAAAGCTGCTTTGTTAATCCCGATTGTTAAAAGTGCTATATAAATAAAGGTGACTTGACTTGACTTAACTAATGTTGTCCACCAGGGAAAAAATAAAGGGCATGACTTACATCATCCAGCTAACAAGAACGGCCCAATTATAAAGGCCCAAAAAATAACCTATATTGATTTGCTGAAAACATAAATGGGAGCGTTTGGGACAACAAGAAATAAAAAAAAGGGAATTTGAGCTCACTCTCACATTTGTTTGTATGGGGCCCCACGCACACATATAAACAGGTTAAATTTTTTTTTTGAATGATAATATGACTAAGAGTATTCAAAATCTGCTCCCTGCTGACATTGGAGTTCAACAGAGCTGTATCATTAGTATTCTCCTGTACTCCTTATAAACTTAAGACTGTGTGGACACACACAGGTCCAGTGTTATCAGCATATATTCAGTGATGTTATGTATGATCACCGACAATAATGAGAAAGGAGAAAGAGTAGATGTGTACACCCTGACACATTGGTATACAATATCTTGCTTGACATTTGCAAGCCCAAGGAGCTTGTAATGGACTGGGAGCATACCCTAACAGCATCTGTCAGAGCTTCACTGTTAACTGGTTGCAATGGAACTAATTTAAGCTGATAGCAAAGAGGTAATTATTTATGCAGTTGCAATTTGTGTGGATGTATAAACAAATAATTCAAATTTATCCCAATTAAGACCTGTTTTAAGTTGTAACACTACGAAAAGAGAAAAAGTTGATTGTAGTGTACTTATACAATGTACACTACTGACATGATATCAATAAGCCTTGGTAGACACTGGCATTAACTATTGTAGCACACACAGAATAAGGACAGGATTAGTCACTATGGCACCAATGAAGAATAGACATAATGAAATGGTATTAAAGAGGGAAATCATGATTAGCATGCTGCCTCTTTTAATTAACCCAAAGTATAGTAATCAAATTATCACTAATAAAACTAGCCTGATGCATTAACAAAAGACTGAAAGTGAGCTTGCGTGTGTGTGTGTGTGTGTGTGTGTGTGTGTGTGTGTGTGTGTGTGTGTAAAATCAATTCTAAAAAAAAAGGAAAAAGGTATATGTTTGCCTGAAATGTTGTTTGTTACTGGAATGTCAGTGTAAACATAGCCGATCTTGGCATGGGAATAAGAGTATATTGGAGGTCATAATTCCTGTTTTCCCTAAAGACTGCAATGTACAGATTAGTCAGTTATTTTATTCATTCACATATTTTTTAGAGAAAACAGATTTTCCATAACATCACAGACTGTAATAACCGTAAGTCCCTAAACAAGTAAAGACAATTTTATGCCTGTGGCAAAACCTGGCTTTCATATGCTTTAACAAACCTTTAACCCTTACTTTTATTCTTCGTATATAACATAGTACACTCACCGTGCATATTTCCCAAACCTAGGACAAACCATTCAAAGGCGTCCCCCAGAGGCAGACCACAAAATATAAATGTCTGTATAGCCTGTAATGGAACTATATCTCATTCTAATGCCCTTTTTTCATTTTGCTTTACCTTTGTCTGTGCCAAAATAGGAGATAATTCCTGTTAACTTTTGCTTCAAAATACAGCGAACCATACCGCTTTAATAATCAGAGAAATAATATATTAACCCATATTATGCCTTTCCTTATCATTATTTTTAATAATAATATACACATTATGTGTCGTATGTAAATATTTTATGTAATATGTAAATATTAATGTCTTAATGTCTGTAAATATTTTGCATTGAAGTGAAATAAAAATTAATTCAAAAATTTTTTAAATGTACAGTTTTTACAACATCTAATTACACCTTAATATTACAGAAAATCCGCCCCAAAAATCAATAGGTACATAACTAAAGGAATGTTCCACTGATCCATGATGCAGAGGGAGGCAAATTCATGTGGCTGTTATATTAACGCTACATTTTATAGTTATTTGCTGACTATATAAAATATGACACAAAAATAATGTTATACCTGCTTTACATAAACTTCTGGGTAATTGTTAGGGCCCCCTGGTTTCCTGGGGCTTCTCTTGCTGATTGATTAGGACCGCCCTGTCCCAGGTATAACAATTTACTCACCTTACTTACCTCATTATATAATCTGCCCTGGCTTTAAATTCTGTACATAGAAGTATTTAATGTGAAATAGTACGGGGTACCCACACATTCTAGATGTATAGAAATGCAGCTAAAACCTAAGGCACCACCTCGGTGTCAGAGTATTTAAACAGGAATGTATGTGCAAATCCAAAGTGTCCAGAACAGTTTCTTACACCACATTGAGACCAAGAGTCCACAAAAAGTTGGGAAAAGGCCCATGCTTACAGTAGTTTTCTGAAGTGCTGAAAACAGAACGTGTCCTTCTTCTAGATTTCTTGTAGACTTGTTCCTCAGCCAACAGTTTGAGTAAACTCGGAGGAGATGCTATTTGTCAGCTGATTTCCACGAGTTCCAAGTGCGTGCACCAAATGTGTGTTTGCACAGAGAGTCCTTGGTGTATAGTTTATCCAAATGTAAAGTAATATTTGGAGCGAATGCATGGAGAGCTGATTAGAATAACAATAATAATGATAACACAACACCAAACGGAATGGTGAGAAGAAGCATAACATCCTTCACATCCTTCACACTAATCTAATATGGTTTGTCTCTTTGTTTCCTTTTCGGGTGACAGTTCATGTCCTTGAATAAACAATTCTATTAGCACTGCTGATGTGTAAACCCACTCCCACTCATCTCTTTGAGTGCTGATGAAAAGTGTATTTTTATAAAGCCAGACATGCCTGGTGCCTAAAGAAAGACTGTGAAACCATCCATACATCATTGCAAGTATAAATACTACAAAACTATTTCTGGTAAGTATTCTACTATTGATCTTAAAACTATTTATGCTTGCACATTATTTGGGTGTCAATTTTAAATCTTTAAATTAACATTTACATTTACAATCACTGTGGTACTAATAGAAAAGGGGTGTAAATTAGTTGACATGGTTATGAAGCAAAAGGCAAAAATTAGTAATTTAATATATGTAAAAAGAACATTTTTATTGTCACCACCATCATTTAAACCCATACCATAATCTCGAAAATATATTTTAAAATATACAAAAAATGGATAAAAACTGTATTTTTTAAAATATGTTTTAAAATATGTTTATGCATATATATCATACAAATACATATTTGGCAATTTTTGCATATTTTTAAAAATATTTTTAAAATATTTTAAATCATTTATAAATATATTTTGCTCTCTATATATTTAAGTCTATAAAAATACACTCACATTCTGATAAACAGGAATATTTCACAAATATATTTTGGTTGAAACGATATATATTTTCAAATTTATATAATATTAAACAGTACAGATACAACATATATAACATACACAGTGCAGTGGAACAGTGGCAGTTTAATCAAATATATCATACGCACAATAAAGACAACGCACAAATAACAAATGTAGCACATTCTGTTCATTGACTAATAAGGGAGCTAAACAAACTAAACAACTAAAGCACTGCTGCATCACACTCTTTAGGTAGAAATGAAAAAAGTTTGTTAAGGTGCCACTGATCGGCCCTTGAAAATGGCCCTTAACCCTTAAACCCTTAAATTAGATAAATGTAAGTCGCTCTGGATAAGGGCATCTTTGAAATTCCCGAAATGTAAATGCCTGACTTAAATCGCACTGGTGCCTTTATCAGCAGGTTTTTTAAAACAGCATTGTGGGTAATGTAGAAAACAGTTGCTAATGCTAATAAAAAATTTTTAAAAATCATTCATCTCTAACTATCTAACAACTCTACATAAAAAAAAAATCTACAAAATGCCACTAATGATCGCATGCTAATTATTGAAAAAATAATAAGCAACTTGCGTATGCAATGCTAATTAATCAGAATATTCATGAAAATAGAGGGCATGGAAATGCCAGAAAATGCCATCTCCCACTTAGATCCACTTAGTATACTTAACACAGGAGCATGAAGAACACATAATAGACACACATTCAGCCTTTGAAGTGTGTAAGAAGTCTGTTTTAAGCTGACAAAAGACAGAAGGCTGCAGGCATCAGGTCATCCAAACCACCCCAAGTTCACATAAATCCACCACTGAGGGTCAGTACTTACCCAAACATCACAGATCTCCCACAGTGCTTATTCCCTCCAGCTCTTCTGCTCCAGTACAACACAATTTCGACATCTAAAACAATAGTGTTTTTCCCCATTTGTTTTTGTTGTTACTGATCTCTCAGATAGACAGATAGATTATGATTGCCCAGTGGGAGGATAAATGATGAAAATCTCTGTTTTTTTGGCCAACACAAAGGTGTTTCAATCTCATAGGAAAAATACAGCTGTTGAATTTCTTTCCATGTATTTCTTGCACAGTTTCTGCACAGAAGAGCAGGTGTTTAAATCACATCCATAACATCACATATAAGTTGGGTTTGGATATTCTAGTTAAAAGTCCCAGTGCTTTCATATGATCACCTTTTAATAAAATTGATTATTTTTTACTGCCAAATAAAGCTGTCAAAAATAACATACTTATTTTTATTTTTATTTTTTATGACTTGGCGGGGTAATTGTGAGAAATGGGTATTGTTTCAAGCACTTTTATGTAACCTCCAATTTTGCGAGAGAAGAATAAAATTAATAGGGGCAAGACATTTACAAAAACCTAGAGAAATACTGGTGATAAAATGTTTAACATTGAATTTTTGTGCAAAGAAATATAAATATATTCTTAAACATACAAAAACTTGCTTAAATGAAATAAAAGTGTAAAAGAGAATAAGCACACGAATTAATCATTTCGACTGCAGTCATTTAATGTGCCTTTTTCGAGTCATTAGGCAAGAATAGGCTCCTTCTGCAGCTGTTTTTTTTTGTTGATTAAATATGATCTTGACTATATACAAGTGAGCTTTCATCCAAACTGACAGCTCCCACAGAACAAACTAAGTGTTAATACAATACAATAATATAATATAATATAATATAATATATATTAATATAATATATAATATAATATAATATAATATAAAATACAATTAAACCCCAGACAGACTTTTTAAACTGATACTGATTAATGAGTTATAGTTTATAGAACACTGACTTAAAACTATCATATAAACTATGATAAATCAGAACACAGCCATGATATTAATTCTATTGATTCAAAGCACTGATTAAATACTGTTATTAATCAGTAAAATCGCTGTAATAAACACCTGCATTAAATATACTGATCAATCAAAATACTGGAATTAGATTTAAATTAAATTAGAGCCTTAATAGTAATTAATTGTGATACTGGTTAATCACTGATTAGAGAATCGTCGCATTAGTGACGTATTATTGACTTCTGTGGCAAAAATTACTGACGGTTTGTTTCAATCTGTAAAACTGTATCTTTAATTTTGAGAGAGAGAAAAGAGAGAGAGAGAGAGAGAGAGAGACGATGGAGAGAGAGGAGGAGAGAGAGAGAGAGAGAGAGAGAGAGAGAGAGAGAGAGAGAGAGAGAGAGAGAGAGAGAGCTGGAGGGAGGAGACGCAGGAGCCATTGGCGTTTAGGTAGAACACATAAATAGAGGAGAACCGCCTACAACCTATAGCTAAATAAAACGTGTTTTTTTCTTTCTTCTTTATTTTTTTTCTGAAGTTTAGATTACGTAAAATAGCCATTACTGAGCTTTGAAGACGCAGTTATTTTTTATTATTATTAATAATAATATTAATAATAATGTAGAAAACTTTTGCTCAGGATTTAATAATATAATGAATTGGCGACTCGAAGGTTCGATATCCGGGGGCGAATTTGTGAATGAAACTTCGACGGGTGGCAGTTTGGTAGCTAAATGCAGTGTAAAGCAGTTCAGACGCTGATGAAGATGAAGAAAACAGACTGGGTGTTAAGAAGGACAGCAGTGTGGAATAAAGAGCGGTACTAAGCACTGGGACAGAGCTGCACCGGTCCAGAACCTCAGTGAAGGTCAGTTAACTAAAGCACACGCTCAGGTTAACACTTAGACTTTAGTCTCGAGTTTACTTAAACAAGGCTTTAATAACATTACACTGATAAGACTTTAGCAAATTTACACTGAAACCGTGGCACTAGGAAGACTGCACTGGCTGTACTAAGTATCAGTTATATATACAGTAGGTAAG
The DNA here is from genome assembly GCA_005784505.1 of Bagarius yarrelli. Lineage (NCBI taxonomy): Eukaryota > Metazoa > Chordata > Actinopteri > Siluriformes > Sisoridae > Bagarius > Bagarius yarrelli. Next base: position 1,824,539 of record VCAZ01000040.1, on the reverse strand, counting down.
TACTAAATATCAAAGATATAAATATCTTGTTCTAAATTATAAGGTGCAATTTGATGCTCTGCAAATCTCTGGTGGCCATGATAATCCCGTGTTAACACATAGACTGTTGATTAAAGCATAAAATGTTGCATAAAATGTTTAGAAAGGTTTTCTAAGCAGTGATAAAAAGGCAAGGGCAACAATGGCAAAAATAAATTCATAATATAGTAAAATAATAGCACTATTGTTTTATTATTATGATGATTATTATGATGATGATGATGATTATTATTATTATTATAGTTATTGTTGTTGTCAATGTTGTTGTTTTTATAATTATTATTATTATTCTAGGCTGTTCTTTAGTGATGACTAAAATGAGTCGCCTAAATTTACATTCCTTTTTTATTTATTTTTTAATTGTATTAGAAATGTGCAGAAAAAAAACTTGGCAGCTTTTGATTTATTGGCAACTCTTAAATATAGAAATCTCAAGTGAAAATAAGCAAAAATAAAATTAGCAGGTTCACAAACTATTCCCAGGAGATCATACAGAGTTTTTATATAATAAAGGAAACTATGTTTCTGTCTGGCAGATGAACCCTAGTGAAAGATTTACTACAATTGTCCAGGTTGCTGTATTGTCAGTAAAGTGTTGATGCAAGGTTGTATTTCCATGCACAGTTCTTAATTTCAATTATTCCTGCGCTAAAGTTTTGTATGGGTGATGACAGTAAAATGAACTAACTGCATTGTTTGGGTTAACTAGTGGTCCTGTGTAAAGCTTGTGCATTAGTGGTTTGTGTGTGCGTTACTTAACATTTAATGTCTTAAAGTCTTTAGTCATTCATAGCACATTTGTTCCAAGGTTATGTTCTGTTTATAGGCTTGTTTACCTCAGCTGGTTTTTCTTTGATCAGGGGTTAAGGTGGTTTTTCGGACATCTTCTATTTGGCCAGAAATGCAGACTATTTTGCAACAACTCAAGCATATTATTTTATGTTTTGTTAAGTAAAACCCAATACTGGGTTGTGACTTGGTATAAACCCTCACTTACATTTACATCATTCGGCAGACTTACATTTATCTCCCATTCATACAACTGAGCAATTGGGAGTTAAGGGCCTTGCTCAGGGGCCCACAGTGGTGGTTGGTGGTGCTGGGATTCGAACCCCGGTCTTTCTGGTATCAGTCTGACACCTTTACTACTAAGCCACCATTTTTTTATTTTTACATCCTTCTGCGTAACCTCTAGAGCCCCCTGCCAAGCCTAGAGGGCTGGTGTCCTGCAGAGTTTAGTTTTAACCTTATTTCAAACCACAAAACATGCTTTTTTAAACAAGCCTAAAAGACACGATTAGCTGGATCAGGTGCATGTAATTAAGGTTGAAGCGAAACTCTGCAGGACACCGGCCCTCCAGGAACTGAGTTTGACACCCCTGCTCTAGAGACTGGTGTGTATGCAAATCACAGGTGTTTGCAGACATAGTTAAACCAGCTTTAACCAATGTTCAGTCACTGAGGTCACATTTTCCCCATGCTGATGTTTAATGTGTTTGGCATGTCTAAAGCTCCTGGCCTCTTTGCAGGATTGGCTGGATAAAATCAGGGGCACAGGTGCTCTTATAAAAGTGGCAAGTGTATGTTTGTCCTCAGAAATGTATCTTCTTTCTCGTGTCTGTTTTCTTGTATGTAATAAGGTAGCGGAGTTTGGTGGATGATTTTCTAGCTTTGTTTAAAAGAAGGAAAGATTCTATAATCAAGTCACATAGGATCATTTGCAATGGAAGTGATAACCGGCTGATAGGCAAACCCCAGCTCTATCTTTCCGTACAGTAGTCCAAACAGACGTCATACTTTTATTTGTGCCTGCTCGCATATTCCTGCCATGCCACTAGCCAAATGCTTTCTGAGAAACGAATCCCTTTATTTGATCAACTTCCTGAAAGTAAGCTTTAGAGGTGCGAAACACTGCGGCTGCTGGGTGCCAATGAAGTGTGCTAGAAAATGAATCAGCCTCCAACTGAGTCCTAAAAAATCTCCAGGAAATCTCTCTTCATTCTACCGCAGAAGAATTTGCCCTTTTTTTTATCAGTTTTGAGATCTCACCACAGAGATCCTGCTTTTTTTCTGCCTTTGATTTTCTCTTTCTTATTTCCTCTGTGGGCTGCTTAAGAACAGCAGCAGCAGCCAGTGATACGTTTCTAAATATATTAAAATCCCTGTTGCGCTCCTCCTTGAGGTCAAAAGGTTGAAAGATAAAAATGAGATGGCGAGTAAGAAGTTCTGGGCCAACCGCTGAGACCAGCAGTGTTTTCACCTGCTGCTCATCTGTTTATCTGCTGCTCCTGATCTGCCATCTCTCTCTATCGTATTTTGCCACACAGGACCTTGTTACTTGTTCTGTGCTGTCTTACAAACGCCCCCCAAAAAAAGACTCTATATTAGAAAGTGATGTATATCTCAATTTTTATTCTTAGAGCAAAGGTTAATAATAAAAGGATTAAAGTTGTGAAAATAAAGACAACAATAAGGTGAGGAAGCAAAATTGTGTTTGTGTATTATGAATAGGGGATGTGAAAAGAGGATAAATCTGTTGATTTAACACGGGTTTGATTTATTTATTATGGTTTTGACAGTTAAAAAGCCGAGGAGACTTGCTTCCACACCTTGACAGAAAATTTTCATTTCACACTACCCGGTTCTATTCCTAAAGTAATACTACCGCTGGGTTGTACGAGTCCTAATATTTATAGCACCTTCCAATTCTCCACCCTATGTTTTTGCATCTCTTGGGAAAGAAAGATTTTAATAGCAAATAAAAAACTCAGGCGCGTGTTTTACCCCTCAGCATCTGGTTGGCTCCTTTGTTTGGTTGACCCACTTCCACCTGTTTTCCCCTTTAATGTTCAACCTCAGGTGGTCAGTGACCCCAAGGCCCTGTTCCTACCTCCATTCCTCCTCCAGTATTTCAGGATTGCTTTGTGTTTGAATAACCAGTCGAGTCAACAGCTTAATAGCTTAACTGATTTTGGTATGGACTAAAAGATCATTTTAAGAGAAGACGCACACTCCTTGTCCCATTTTGTAATGTTGTCATGCCAACAAAGCAAACAAAGAGCTGGAAGGTAAGTGTTTGTGAGGCAGAAGGAGAGAGGTTAGTACCTTGGGCACATACATTTGCTTTGATCTTGAAAATGGGCCCCTAATTTGCACTAATAACCCAGGCATACACATTTTAACTTCTGATAAACAGCCTTGTTCAAACACACCACTGCATCATGTTTAACATTACACATAAAACCATACAGGCTTCATCTTAACATGTCTTTGTCCCTGTCAGACATAATAGATCATTATTTTCCTGTTTAAAAATCAAAACTTACACTGCACTTAGTGTCTTTTAAACACAGACTAATGCAACATACACTGACCCTAACAATCTAGAGTAACTTTAATTTTAATATTATTATTATACATCAGGTTTAAAAAGTTTTTAGTTTAGAGGTAAACATATAACATAACATATTATATAATATAATATTATTTTTATAAAGACTTATGCCTTTGATTTTTTTTCAAGCAGGTGGTCTAGTAGTGCAGCAGAAATGTTGCCACCTTACAGCTCCAGGGATCTGATGTGATCCTACGATCTAGTTACTGTCTGTATGGAATTTCAGTTCATTTTATACTTAGGGGTATGGGTTTTTTCTCTAGGTTCTCTGGTTTAATGCCCCTTCCAAGTAACAGGCCGGCACTGGCTCTATGAGGTTGTATGATATATGACAAGTGAACAAAAATGTTATCAGTTGTTTTGTATGTGCAAAACAATTTTGAAAACACATGTGTGTCTACAGATATTTGTATCTAGGCCAATATAAGCTAAGGCTCAGCAGAAGTGAGGGAAATGGTTAGTGGTTAAGGTGTTTGATTCCCAACACCACCAACCACCACTGTGGGCCCCTGAGCAAGGCCCTTAACCCCCAATTGCTCAGTTGTATAAATAGGAAATAAATGTGAGTCGCTTTGGATAAGGGCATCTTCCAAATGCTGTAAATGTAAATGTATAACCAAACAAACTGCAATTGAGTTCTGTGGGCAGAAAAACCTAGCTGATGGAAAGTGGCAGGGTAAATGGCAAAAACTGTCTGAAACAACAAGGAAAAAACAGTATCAGTACGTCAAATAGCTGAGCTATGAATGGATAGACTTTACACATCGCAGCCAAAAACCAGAAACTGAGGCTACAGACTTATAAAATACCACTCACAAGATTTTCCTTAGTGTAGTTTTCTTTGTGTTGTGTGTGAAATTGACAGTAGATTAACAACATGGCACATTTAATTATCTCAGAACTATTAAAAAAAGGTGTGTCCAGAAAGTAATAAGAATTATATTTAAAAAAATTGTTTTACTGAAAAAATGTACAATTAAATACAGTTGAAAATTGAATTGTCCCCTTTCGAAGTATTCACCTTTTGAGTATACACAACACTACCAGCGTTTTTTTCCCCATTCTTCATAGACTCCCTGAATGTCTTCAAGTGGATGGTGTTCAGAGCCTGCGAAGTGGCTCTTTGGATGTTATTCACACTACCAAAACAGGGACCCTTCAAACCATTCCACATCTTTGGGGAGATGAAACAGCCACAAGGAGCCACATAGCCCTTCTCGAGCATAGAAACGTCATTCTCATTACTTTCTGGACACAACTTTTAGATTGGCACCAACTAGAATGTTTCTTTGTGTGAATCTGCAACCTGATTCACTAGAATCTGCAGACCGAAGAAGAACTGTGACAAATTGTTAAACATGTGCATTTCCTGTGCTCTTTGGAATCCAGGAACAGCTGCAGGGTTGGTCAGCATTTATCGATTGTTTCTTTAAATATCTTGTTTTAACACTATCCACTGCTCATCGTCTTTTATCATACCTCTACCTCATCATTGTCTCTTGAGAGCTTACTTAAAAGCTTAACAGAAGAACTAAGTCATTATAGCCTTTAAAAAGGAACAGGCACTTTGAATTTGAAATTGCATGTGCATTTGAGTTTAATATTTCTTGAGAGCTTACTTAAAAAGCCTTACAGACCATTTAAATGAGTCAAAAATGTATAAAAACATGACCATCTTGATGATTGTACCGACATCAGCCATTGATTTATAGGCTATGATTCATACTTACCTGGCAGGGGAGATACCATGATCAAGAAAATGGTTCACCCAGGGCGAGGCTCAACCATTGCACTCCGGTTGTGCTGACCCCTGCGAATTCCCCAAATGTGGGAATCTCGACTGCATAATTTCTGGTAGTGGGGGACTGTGTTCACGCTCTCCCCTGTTTTAAGGGGGCAGTGGTGGCTCAAATGGTTAAGTTGCTGATCTGAAGACCAGAAACACCTGGGTTCAAGCCCCAGCAAGTCAACCACTGTTGGCTCCTTGAGCAAGACCCTTAACCGTTCCTGCTTCAGGGGTGCTGTATCAGTTGTACCCTGTGCTCTGACCCCAACTTACTAAGATGGGATATATGAAAAATGCATTTCATTGGCTCTGTACATGCACCTTGCACAATGAAGTTGAATAATTTTTATTATTATTATTTTATATCCAAATCCAAATACTGTTTTAGAACTATTGAATGTATAAAATAACTAGCTATATCTTAGCGACTGTGGATTTGTTCAAATGATCCAGCATGGCTTTTGTAGCAGATCTGCTTTTACTTGTCTGTTCAAGATATGTATGCACATATTTTATTATAAGTTTGGAAATTATTTTCCAAACTTAAGCTAATCAGACCCAACAGAGAATTCTGACCACAGTTTCTTCCCTCAGGCAGTTAGACTCCTCAACACAGACATGTCCATCTCACAAATATTTTAGGATTTTAGGAAAACTAATTGACTTCATTAAAGCTCTGCACACTATATGTTACTGTTACTCTATGTAGCCCAGCTGTGATAATATACCACTTGTCAGTTTACTACATGTACTACAGCTGCACAACATGATGCTAGAGATCTTGTTTATTTGTAGTAACATTGTGGACTGGATTTGGTAGAGGACCCAATCTCATATTCTTTCATACAACCCAACGTTTGCTATGAGCAGACTGCCAACAAGGTTGTTATACATGTGATAAAAACAGAATAGACAAAAGCAAGTTAATTCTTTTCTTTAAAAATCTCACATCACACCCAAATCATTAATGGTTAAGAATTTAAAGCTTACCAGTCATCATTATCTTGACCTTTGTAAGCAAGGAATTGTATGTAACAGGACTTTTCGGTTTACAAATGTTTAGCCTTGTACCATAGAAAGATAAGCAAATGTGCATGAAATCAAGATAAACACCAGACAGAACAGACCTCACATGCTCTGAAAACCACTTCAGCATTTTTTTTAATTTATTTTAATTATGCACCTTATCTCTCATGTTAACTTTAAAGTGTGAAGGGAAAATGCCTCAAAACTAATCCACAAGACATGATGGAGGTTTAATTGCATTCATGATTTGGTTGAAAAAACAGATTGGAAAAGTAGCCTTGAGCACTTTTGTGTTGAACATCGAAAACAATAGCTGAGGCTGCACAATTAATCTGCTGAGCATGATGTAGATTTTCATAATGAACTCATTTGATATGTGCAACCTGTTTTTAGCGATTTCTGTTTTTGCCTTTGTTCACATCATTTTAAATTAAGGCAATTCAATAAAATTTGACATTTAAAATCTGAATTAAGTGGTTGTGGACTGTGTGTAAAAACATATGGTGTCTTAAATACACACACATTTCTTTCCACTACTAATGTCCTGATGTTTGTTTTCAAGGCCCCAATCATGACAGAGACGTCGTGGGAAGTGGATTTAGATCTGTCAAATCGCTCGCTGTTTAACCTGAGCAGTAGCTTTAGCAGCACTGGGACCTTGCTGTGGCTGCTTTCCTCTCAGAACAGCACTGAGGTGACATTGAGCTCAACCTCACAGCCAGTCCCGACCAGGGTACGAGACCAGTCTCTGGCCCAGGCTGAGATTGGAGTACTTAGCCTGGTGTTGGCACTTACCACTCTGGGTAACAGCTTTGTGCTGTGGGTGCTGCTGCGCAGGAGAAAGCACCATGCACCCATGCACCTCTTCATGATCAACCTGTGTGTGGCTGACCTTGTCGTGGCCTTCTTTCAGGTATGTACTTGCTTAGGTAAAAAGAGGATCGAAAAGGAGAATAATGCATGACCTGTATTCAAATCAGTTCTATTACTTAAAGCAAGGTATTTCGTTATTATACCCAGTGTAACAATGTTCCTGCAATTTTATAGAGTCTGTTATATAATCTGAAATAGTTCTAATAACATTCTTGGAAAATATTACTTTGTTTAGTAATTACATTTTGTAAGACAATTATTTTGTACCATATTTACTGCAGGATATTGTTCTCTACCTGCACTTTGCTGAACCCCTATTTTAAACATATTGGAGAGCTCCGTTTCTCAGAGTCACAGTTGGAGGTCTTGGAAAATAAATTGGCATTGAGCTTTAAGATGTGCCATCTATCCAGTCAGTTCTATCACTGTTTTTCCCACAGGTGTTGCCACAGCTGCTGTGGGATATCACAGAGCGCTTTCAGGGCCCAGACGCTCTGTGTCGCTTTGTGAAGTACTTGCAGATTGTAGGCATGTTTGCTTCCTCGTACATGATTGTGGCCATGACAGTTGACCGTCATTATGCCATCTGCTGCCCTCTGCAAGCGTACCGCGGAGGCACAACTTCACGCTGGAACACGCCCATTATGGTGGCCTGGGGCTTGGCCTTGATACTCAGTTTACCACAGGTGTGAAGCACAGGATGTTAAGCAATATTGTTTTATTTCTTGTTTGAAATAAATCTAAAAAGTGTTATATCAGGAATAGGTATGTGGTAATATTTGGGGTATATGAGCATGATAAAAGGTTATATTTCGGATATACTGGAGTAATAGTGTTTATCTGGGGTATATGGTGAGTGATATTGGGTAATATTTTGGTTTTATGGAGGGCGACATTGGGAAATATGGGTATATAATTGGTGATATGGGTTAATATCTGGAGTAAATGTAGGATAATATGGGTATATTATGGGTGGTATAGATTAATAACGGGCATTTGGTGGGTGATATATGGTAATATAGGTAAAAATGTGTGATATAGCCTAATATCTTGGTGATATAATGGGTAATATAGGTTAATATGGGTATATAATGTAATAATGGTTAATATCAGGGTAAATAGTGGGTGATGTTAGGTAGTATCAGTTTATGAATGGTGATTTAGGTAAATATCTAGGGTATATGGTGGGTGACCAGGGTTAACCGGGTATCTAACAGGTGATATAGACTATTATATTGGCTAAATGGTTCATGATAAGTATGGGTATATAATAGGTGATATCTAATATCTTGGATAAGTTTTGGTTGATAAATATATAGATATATTATAGTTGATATAGATTAACATCTTGGGTATATTGTGGTTAATAAATATATAATGGGTGATATAGGCTAATTTTTAGGGTAAATGGTAATAAATATAATAGATAATAGATATAGGTTAATATTTTGGGTACATGGTAAATAATAAATATGGGTATATAATATGTGGGTTATGTTTGGTGTTTATGATGAGATATACAGGCTTATTTGTTCTTTATAAGGGACAACATTTGTAAGTTATTTGCTCTTTATAAGGGATGTTATTTGCTCTATATAAGGGATATAAAATTCAGGGTATTTAATAGATATTGTGATTCCCCACATTCCTTTATAGGTGTTTATCTTTTCACGAACTGAAGTTTTGCCAGGGGAGTTCGAGTGCTGGGGCCATTTCATTGAGCCATGGGGCCTTAAAGCTTATGTCACCTGGATGACTATAGCTGTGTTCATTCTACCAGCCCTTATCATCACAGTATGTCAGGTAGTTTGTCTCATTTCTTAATTTTAATTGTCTTTCTGTCTTTAGGGAACAGAATCAATGATTAAGCATTGATTTTTTTTGGCTAACAAGTCTATTTTTGTCTTCGCTGCAGACTTTTACACCCACGTCTGTTTTACACAGATTAGTGCAGGACATTACTCTCATGGCATGTGTGTGCATACAGTATGTACCAAGATTAAGTATTTACTAAGACAGAGTACGATGTCTAACAGACCTTATCAGATTAGTCTATTTTGTCAGTATTAGCAGTTCCGTGCTGCAGCTGGAGCTGTTTCCATCACTTGCCTGAAACGCTAGAGGTTTTGTGTCCAACCTACGTCACCTAACATGTACTGTTTAGATATAGAAAAAAACCCCAACAGAGATTTATTTTGGATCTCTTGAAATTATTATACATTCTGTAATCTCAGATGAACATTTTGCTTGGTTCTTATTATCTGCTGTCAGTAAATGTTTTATCCTTGCATTCGTAGGTACGTATCTTCAGAGAGATCCACGACAATATCTATCTAAAGTCGGAAAAATTGGTTACAGCAGAGTTTAAAAGGAACTCGGTGGTGTTCCATTTTCCTCAGAATGAAGGACATCATGTAAAGTCTGGAAGAGAAAGAGACAAAAGAGACAGAGACTTACAAAGCAGCCACAATCAGATTGACATCCACGAATGTCAATGTAGTAACTCACCTACAGTACCTACAGACCTTCAGAATTCCTATGATGATCTGTCCAGCCCTGAGCCATTTGGAAACTCCACATACAACCCCTGTGATTCCTGTGACCCCTGCTCTGTACCCCTTCCATCCACAGAACTCTTCACATCAACCAGCCCGCCTTTAGAGAAATTATCTCCAGATCCACCTGATCCATCTTACGCACAAGTGTTAAAAGCCAATAATGTGTGCGCTCAATCCAGGGCCTCGTTTTCATTGGCTGGCCAATTTTCAGGCACTCCTGAGCTGTGGCCTGATGTGTTACCAGATCCTCCACCTCCTCCTCCCCCCGGTATTTCTAAAGCTATGTCAAAGACAGTGAGGATGACTTTGGTCATAGTGTTGGTCTACACTATCTGCTGGTCCCCTTTCTTCATCGTCCAGCTGTGGGCAGCCTGGGACCCGAACCCCCCAGACCAAGGTTAGAATAGAGATTATGTGAATGAAATTCATTATGTGGTTTCTCTTTCCTGCTTAAAGGAAATGTCAGAAGTGTGATTGTTGCTTGTGTTCATTTGCTTTTTTCAGCACTGTGCTCATGTTACAGGCCACAGCCTGAAATAAATATCTTAGTTGCATTCCCAATGTTTGTTTTTAACCTTGTTATGTGCTCTGTAATCATACTGCACATAATTTCAGTGCACAGTACAAGACAGTCTCAAGAAAAGGAGATACACATTGAGATGTTATTTGACATACATAGGGTAAGGGAAAGCTCAGCGGTTAAGCTGTTGGTCTGCTAATAAGAAGATCATGGATTCGATTTCCAGCACCACCAAACTGCCGCTGCTGTGCCCCTGAGCTAGGCCCTTAACCCTCAACTGCTAAACTGTATAAAAATCAGATGAATGTAAGCAACGGGATAAGGGCATCTGCCAAATGCCAGAAATGTAAAATTAAATTCCAGACGTATTGGCACTCTTAACGAGAATACACAAAAATGAATTATTTCACTAACACAAATCTAAAAATAAATAAATTACCATTATCTTTTTTGGCTAAAAACACTTTAAGGGCTGTGTTTTTCTACACATTTAATAAGAATATTTATGATTATTTAGACCCTAAAATAATCCCAAAAACTAGAAAGCATGAGTCAAATAAAAAAAGAAATATGTATAAACTTTATGTTGACAGCAGTAAAAATATGTTAACATATAAAATGTGTAGACATTTTTAATTATTTATTACAGTGCAGCTGTTTGTTACTGTTCAAAAGTAAAACGGTGAAAATTGTGACCCTGATGATAATCATTATTTTTATTATTACAAATATTTTTTCAACATGTCCAGTTTTAGTGAGTCTGTGGCTGACAGGCGTGAAACTTTATGTGATTCTCTCACCTTGAGGTTAATGTATTGTCTATGCTGAGATGCTTTTTTTGGCAGATCAAACCAATTTACATTCAAAAGGCATTTCCACCCGCAGTTCTGTCTCTCACTCTCAATATGACTGTATTTATATTTGTGCACATTTCTATATAAACTCTAGAGACTGATGACCAGTAACAGCATAATGTTGTGCTACTGCTTCTCGAATGGCTAACTGAATACTTACGTAAATGTGCAGGTGTTTCTAATAAAGTGGAAAGTCTGTGTATAGTAGTTAAATACACCAGATCTGGCAGAATACCATGTTTTCTGATATTGAAACCTTGGAAATCAGGCAATGGCAATACATTTCAGTACTTTACAGTTAACTTCATTCACATAGCAATATTTTTTCAAATCCTTTTCTTATATCTGTTATTTTCCAATATCAAATTCACCATAGTGGCTTATATTTACGAAAAAACATTTAATGAAATCAGTTGTTGTCCTTTAAAATTGCCATTTAATGTCATTTTTAGAATCCTTATTGTGGCCTTGCTTTCTAGAGGAATAATTACAAAGTAGTACAAAATCGGGCAAAACTGCACAACACAGAAACATATATATATATATTAGATTGAAACAAAACATCTGGGAATAATACAAAAGCAGCCACACAATAAGCAGTACTCGAGCTCCGTATAAATATTTGCTCTGTATTTTTTTGTCATTGTCATGAAGGGTGCAAACAATTTTATATTACATTCTGTGTTCAAATGCACATGTACAGATTTAACCCCACGTGAGTGGACTGTTATCTAACTGGCCCCTTGTGGCATTTCCATGTCTAAATTAAAGTAGGTGTCTTGCAGTTTGCCAAGCCGGTTGCCAAGTAACCAGTACCTCATCAAACAGATGGCAGTAAGACTGGTACCGTATACCCCAGCTCTCATATTGCACTAATGACCTGTTATTCAAATTACTCAGTAATAAATTTTTAGTCAGCTGATTTAGTGTAGTGTTTAATGCCTAGATGTAGTGTTCGACTTCCACAGTGTCCTGACCTAGCGAAAAAGAAGGATTCTTTTATAGAAAAAACCTGGAATAATAAAACATTTACCGACAGCATGGTAAACTAGTACAATAATAATGTAATGCTTTAGGACAGCAAATACAGAAAATGATTACAACTTTAGTTAACTACTGTCCTACTTCCTTCAGAGTACAAATAGGTCAAATTGCACCTTGTCTAGACTGTGACTTGGTAGCCCAGGTCCCCAGTACACTGTGCTTGCCTTTTTTCCTAATTTATATTGTCAAGTAACTGAATAGAGTATAATTGCTCAATTAAGCACTCACAGCTATCCAAAAGTTGGAAAAAAAATCACCTTACCATGGACGGGCCATGCTTAATACCACCACGATCATGTCAAAATTATAGAAACCATCAATACTATACAAACATGCAATATAACAAGGCACACCCTTTTCCCGGGCTGAGACAAGCTAGTTATCTTTGGGGTTAGCCGATCTCTCCGCAGGATTTCTAGCTTTTCTGAAACTGATTTTTAAACATGTCCGAGACCAAGTCCATTTCTCCTTCTCCGTCAGCCATTGTGGGCGTAGAAATTCTAATTCAACTGTATTAATGTGTGCAGATTGCTACAAACATGTTTTGCTAGTCGAACTCAGCTGTAACTCTTACCAACCAATCAGAGGATGGAAAAATACTGTTGTTATTGTGGGACAGCGAGCTGGCCCTATGAGGCGATTTTAAAATTTGATTGGTTAAAGAAGCCGTCCGATTGCTAAAATAAGTTACATGGGCAGCACTACTGATCTAAAAGCTCTGGGCAGATTAGATTTACATGGCAGCACATAGAGGCTGAAATCTGATTGGACAAAAAAAATCTAACATCCACATACATGTACTTGAAGCACTGCAGCCAAGAAAAACGCTACTATTATTAGAATTTACGTTGTAAATGTTGGTCAGTTCTTTTGATATTGTTTAGACAGAAGAGAAGGACTTGCTGGCACTGACTGCACACCACTCCACTCCGCAGATTTTTGCAGTTTGCAGCCCTAATGTTAATATAACATGGCAATTTTTTTGCTCAAGTATAACATTTCTGTTTTCACATTAACAGCGTTACAAGTCTGGCAGCCCAAATATAAAGTGGTTTTTTAATGAGATCCATTGTATCTGAATAGTATGAGAGAACTGAAAAGGAAAAAAAATGAAATTTGTATTCTGTTCTCTAGGTGTCGCCTTCACCATCCTGATGCTACTGGCTAGTTTGAACTCATGTACGAATCCCTGGATTTATACAGCTTTTTCCAGCAGCGTGTCCCGTGAGCTGTTTGCTCTGCTTCGCTGTCACGGGCCCACTCCACGCCGTGGCTCGCTGCCCGACGACTCCACTACGACACACACTTCAACCACCACCAAGGACAGTGTCTACTAACACGTCCAGATACAAATCCATCACATGTACCCGTGCGCAAAATGCTTACATAATTAAGACTGGCCAAAAATGGGCAGTAAAGTTTTATGAAATTGAAGTTCATTCATTTGAATGTAAGAGGTAAAACAGACTTTATGTATGTATGTATGTATGTATGTAAATATAGGTACGAGTGTGTGGTGGAAAATGAGTCAAGAATTAGCTGTGAAAATAGAAGACATTGCCAGACGGCAGAACAGGGAAAAGTATTCCAGCCTGGTAGATTACCAGCAAAAGAGCAGATGCCGCTGCATAGAACGTAACAGGGGCTGAGACTATTAAACACAGGGCTGCCTCTGGACCTGCCATATAGATTAGTACAAACAGATTATTTAGGAATTCTGTTATCAAATTTGATGTCAGTATTATGTAAAAAAACACAGAAAGGTTTTGAGAGGAAACACAGGAGTTTGTCATGACTGCAGAATGAAGAATGCATCCATATTCTGGACTGCCAGAGCAATTTGCCTCAGAGCTAATGGAGTATGAAGGATTGTTTCCTTGCTGGGTTCCTACATGATAGGTTTTCTATTTTTTACCCCGCATCACTTTTCCTATTTTTGGGGTAGATGTTGGGGTGGAATGAATGTGCTATATAAATACTGCTGACTATTATTTATATTTTTTTATTCAACCCTGCAATGTTTGCAGCAGAGACTAAAGTGAACAGCAGACATACATCCCCTTTGGAAGGTAAACAGAACAGAAATAGGCAGAAAGCTCAGCTGCCCCCTTAAACAGGAAGTGTGAGCGCCTTCGCAGCCCTGGAATGAAGAGGAGTTGGCAGCAGGCATGAGACAAATGCAAGTGCTTCATGGCAACAGCACAATAAAGTGCACAGGTTTATTACAACTGCCTTGCATACAAAGACCGTCTCATATGACCCTCTATGACTGATACTCATTCTCTAAGCATTAATAATAAGCCTAACCTAGCAGCGAGTGCTGACAGCCTGCCATTCGGGGGTTCTGATGATTAGAGCACCATGCATGATTTGAACGTGTAGCTTATTTTGAAATGGGCTTTCCCAACATTTCTTTACTTCCCAAGTGCATTAAAGCTGCAAACCAGCAATAGCCAATAGTAACTGTATTCTGGTCTTCACACCAGTTCAGTCATTGAGATTAATAATATTTTTAAGCACTGCGCATAAATCAGCATGAATCTATAGTTCTTACAAGGCTCTTACAAAGAGTCTTAGAGTCATACTGGCCGGAGGGCGTTTGAAGTAAAAGGGACAGATTTCTTAGACTGCCCACATAGTGTTATATTCATGTTTATCAGTGAAGATTTTGCTGTTGTTACTCATCAAGGAAAAGTGTAAAGGAAAGGAGGAAAAGAAATATACCAGAAAAGCAGTATGAAAGTCAGTTACATACAGTGTATGGTCAAAGGTTTGTGAACGTCTAACCAGCACACCCACTTATTTGTGTCTTATTCACCTGTTGCCACAAAGTTGTAGACACACAGTTGTCTAGACAGTCTTCTATGTTGTAAGCATTGCATTCTGGCAGTGATTAACACACAGTCCTGTGCAGCTGGCAGCCTAGAGGCCATATGTGGTGCAGGAGCCCTGGATTGGCCAGACAATTTTTATTTTATTATTTAAAAAATTTTTAGAGCAAACAGAAAAAGAGCCTCACCGGGCCATAAGAAGCTTAAAAAAATTAAGCAGTCGATTGAACAGATGGACATTTCACCTTACCCAACACATATATTTCTTTTCTGATAATCCCCCTTTGCACAAAACCTCTTAGCTCTATAAAGACATGGTGTGTTCTGATTGAAAAGCTTTAGTGTTCAACATCACTCAACACCTTTAGAATGAACAGGAACACTGACTGCACCTCAGACCTCGTCACCCAACATTAGTGCCTGATCTTACTAATACTTTTCTGGCTGAATAAACACAGATCCCCACAATTACACTGCAAAATCTAGTGGAAAGTATTTCCAGAATATTATTATAGGAGTAAGAGTGAGATCAGATGTGGAATAGAATAGATAGAGTTCAAAAACACACATTGATGTGGTAGTCTGATGTCCCAATACTTTTGTATATAGTGTAAAAGAGCAAAGAAACTGCAATAAGTCTTTCCGAATGTTGAAAAAATTGTAAAGGTAGAATCAAAGGCAAACCAAGATGAAGCTCCAGGCAAAATTAATACATGAGGCCCTTCTAAAAGGGTTGTTTTCGCAACATAACTTTTTTTTGCAGAGATATATTTGCACCACATACAAAAAGCAGTCAAACCACATAACACAACTGTCAGGGATCCCCTTAAAATGCGAGGCCCCAGGTAATTGTCTGCCCTATTGCTACGCCTCTGGGTAGAATATGCAAGCATATGTGCATATTTTTATTATTGTGCTGATGTTTTATTATTGCTGTTATAATAACAGTGTCATTTTGTGCTGCTCCTGTTTTTTTATAGTTTTATACATGGTTTATATAGTTTTATACAGTGGGTTGGTGTCTTCTTGATATTGATAGGTTTTTGGAGGCTTTTCTGCAATGATGCAGTTGCTGTAGTTTCTACCTGTTAGTTTAAAAAGCTTAACGCAGTTACCAGCTTGCAGTTAAACTGTAAATGCGGGGAATTCTGTTGCTTTGTTTAGTGGCTGTGGTGGCAGAGGGTTATTCTTTCCACATCTTTGTGGATGTTATTTTTGTTTGTAGTGCCAGTGTCTATTGATCATGACTAAAGGGTTGCTCTGGGCCCTGCACTGGGCCCTGCACTTGTTTGTATTTATGTTTTGTTTGTATTGTTGCAATTTATCATTTTACCTATGTGGTGTAAATTTTCCTACTGTGGTGGTTCACTACTCGAGGGTACATAGAGGAAAGTAGTATGCCAGTTCACCTTCTTAATTGTGTGCGGATCTTGTATGGCACTAAATACATTTTTCCAGTACAGCATAATGATGGGGGAGGGGGTACACAAAGGGCAGTCTAGGGGGCCCCTTGACCACCAGAAGAGACCTAAACACTGTTTCAGAATGACAATGTCTCTTAGCTCCGCGATGTAATGACAAGTGTTCTGAACAGAGCCCTGAGCCCTGAGCTGCACCCTAGACCTTCTCACTAAACCTAAACTCACTAATACTGTTATGGCTAAATACAGAAATTCCTCGTAGCTACGTGCCAAACTAGTAAGGAAAAATTATAATAATGCAGGTTATTATAGAAGTAAGAGTTTGACTTAATCTGGAATAGGATGTTCAAAATGTGGATTTGACAGTCAGGTGTCCAGACACTTTTGTACATAAAGTGTACATACTGTTCTATTTTACAGCATTTTGAGTACCACTTTAAAACTAAATAAAGATCTAAAAATAATTTATCCTCCACCCTCTTGTACACTCTGGACAGCGTTCGATTTATTGTCTTTCAGAAAAATGAATTTGTATGTAACTCTTTAAATTTGTGCTAACATTTGGTACCCTTGCATATGGGTAAAGTCTGTATTGTGTAAGAGTTCTATTATAAAGCAGACTAAAAAGCAGCATTAATATCTTTGCCAGCAGTATCAGCTCTACCTCCAGCCTGTTTTTGCTCTTATAAATGCGTTTTATGGTTGGAATTAGGGGACCAGTTCTATCCTGTTCAAAAGTTCTAAAATAACTTATTTGTATAAAAGATATAACAAATGTGTTAATAAAACATAATGTTTATCGATTAAATATATGCATAGGTTAATATATATTACTGACAGTACCCGTGTTCTAGGTTACATATTTTTCTTAAACTGTAGCATTGTGTGAATTATTGTCACTTATTATATTATATTTATTATATTGAAAATGAATGAAAGGTAAAAAGTCTTTATAGGTCGTTATAGTGACTAACATTTTTATGCTACAGTTATGCTAACTGTGGAAGGTTAAGCAGCGCTCAGTATCCTAACCTACTCGATATGAGGTACAGTAGTTCCTGTACAATACTGTCTGTATTTTATATATCTATACTGTATTTCGAGTGTACTCATAATCCTGATTCTGTTCATTTTTTTCCACAGAATGAAAATTTATTTAAAATACCTGATGTATTGTATCTGCATTATTATAAACATAAAGAACATTTTATGTACCTTCAGTAGATTTCCTTTAAACAATACAAAAAAAAAATTTAAATATGTGAAAACACATAGATACAATCTGCAAATGCTTATAAACAAAGCAAAGTGCAACTTAAAGGAAAGGAAAAACACAAAAGAAAATAAAAGGAAAGGAAAGGAAAGAAAAGGAAAGGAAAGGAAAGGAAAGGAAGGCATGCAAAAAAGCAGTATGGCAAAGAGGATGGTTGGTAAATAAAGAAAAGGAAAGGAGGGCATGCAAAAAAACAGGAGGAGAAAGGGGATGGTTGGTAAAGAAAGGAAAAGAAAAAAGGAATGGGAAAAAAGAAAAAATGAAAAGACAGGAAAGGAAAGGAAAGGAAAGGAAAGCATGCAAAAAACAGGAGGAGAAAGATGGTTGGTAAAGTAAGGAAAAGAAAAGGAAAGAAAGGGGGAAAAAAGAAAAAAAAGGAAAGGAAAAAGAAAAAAAAAAAAAGGAAAAAAAAAAAAAAAGAAAAGGAAAGAAAGGGGGAAAAAAGAAAAAAAAGGAAAGGAAAAGAAAGAAAGGAAAAAGGAAAGGAAAGGAAAGCATGCAAAAAAGCAGTATGAAAAAGAGGATGGTTGTTAAATAAAAGGAAATTAAATAAAGGTAAGGAAAAGAATGGAAAGGGGGAAAAGAAATGGAATAGAAAGAAAAGAAAATAAAGGTCAAACTAAAAGAAGAGGTAAAAAAAAGGAAAGGAAGGAAAGGCCCTGTCTCGCCAAATAATAACACAATTATCCGGCAGCGCTTTGGTATAAATTGTGTTCCTGCCTTAGATGATTGAGACCTCATAGCTGTGTTTCATTCATTTCAGCTTCTTTCTACAGAAACCAGTGAGACTGGACAGCAAACTGCACTGTGTTGGCCTGAACACACTAGCTACCATATTAACACACCTCTATCATCCATCAGCGGTGGCAGGGCCACTCCACAGGACATGCAGGTACTCTCATCATCATCATGCTACTCTAAGCCATGTTAATGAAGTACACACTGAAAAAAATGCATGGGCAGTTTTTATTCTTGTTATTCATTAAAGACATTTGGGTTTGAGAAATTTAGATTGGGGTTTTACTTTTGTGGAAAATCAAATGTAACGAAGGTAAACTATTTAATTAGAAAAAACTCAGTTAAAAGTATACCACGATTTAATTATATTTTCCGGTAACAATCTTTGTATTTGTAATTAGTTACTTTCTGCCACTGCACAGGGCAGAAGTAAAGAGATCTTTGTATTTCTCTATTAAAAAAAATCCACAAACACAAAATATAATTACACAATCATGAAATATAAGATGATAGTAGCAGCAGATGTCTACAGAAACTTTCTGTCTCTCAATTTGCAAGCAATTGCAATTAATCAAACTAGGAGGAACTTCATTACACAGCAAGCCATTGACCAAACACACTGGTAACATGACAAAGCACTTCATCAGGGGGAAAGTGGAAGGTTTTACACAGTCTACATTACACCAGACCATTAAGCAGAATTTCACTTCCTGGAGTAAAGACAGAATGAAGAACCCTTCAAAATGAACAAACAACTAAACAAATGCAGTACAAGTAGCAATTTGGTGATGTCTTTGGCTCAGTGGCTTCATGCAGGTTTTACAGTCACTAGATACACAATCAAATATTAGATATAACTAAAATTAGTTTTACCCAGTTAAGTATTGAAAGGTCTGTTATTAAAGTTTACATTTACCAGATGCCCTTATCCAGAGCGACTTACATTTATCTCTTTTATACAACTGAGAGTTAAGGGCCTTGCTCAGGGGCCCAGCAGTGGTGGTGCTGGGAATCGAACCCCAGTCTTTCAGGTAACAGTCCATCAACTTAACCACTGCGCTATCACTTCCCCACCAAAGCTACCATGTTCCAATTTGTTTAACACATTTAGATGCAAACATCAGGTAGTTTTAATCTGCTGTCTTATATTCATTCCTTTATCGCAAACCTAAATGTCTTTTATCAAAAGCAAATAAAAATAGCCTTATGTAGAGATTAAAACCTCTAGAAATAAAGGATTTATACCTGCCAAAATGATAGTCATCACAGGAGTAATGTGGAATCAAGTTCAAATGAAGGTACAGCTGCAAAGAGTAACATTATATAATAATTATAGGGGTAACAAATCAGCAGTAACATTTAGAACCAAGTACAAACCACAAGAGTCTTTATCAGTCGTTCTACACACTCTTATTCTATACATTCTCATCACACACATTCTTGCATTTCCTTAAGTTTCCATGTCACCTCTGATTAAATAAAATCTCAGCGATAACGTTAAGTGGGAAGTGGTAGTCTGATGGTTAAGGTGTTGGTCTGGTTTGCTAGATCCGGGTTCGATTCCCAGTGTCACCAAGTTACCACTGCTGAGCCCCTGAGCAAGGCCCTTAACCCCAATTGCTCAGTTGTAAAAAATAAAAAAGTAAAAAGATCTGGATAAGAGCATCTGCTACAAATGTAACTCTAAAGAGTGTATAACAATCTCTGCTGACACACTATTATAAAATAAGCTATTGTTTGTCTGGTCAGCACTGATAAGCTCCTCCCTTAAAGCCGATTGTTAGTAGTGATACCATCTGCCAGTAATAGACTCTGTAGACCAGGTAACTGAGATTAAACAGGTTAGATTAGACTCCATGTGAGAGAATGCCTGAAAAACACTGGATGGAGAAAACGTGTCAGGCAGTAGAGAAACACATTTCTACAATTAAAAGCCGTTTTCTTCTGGAAGAGAAAGCACACCAAATAAAGGAAGGAACAGATGGAAAGAAAACATTTGTAAATGTGTTTTTAGTAAGAATGCAAAAAAAGGACCAGACTTTACAGCTGAAATCCAAATTGCACATAGTGGACAGTATTATACACCAGCTATTGTGGGAAGATAATTGTCATTAAGCGCCTGTGCTGAAAACACACCACCAAAAATAGAAACCTGAGATTGGACGATAATCATTTTCCTTCTGCTTTCTTTTAGAGTTCTTCTCCATGTTGAGTTGTATTTATTGTGAACGCAGTTAACAAATTGCTAGAAGCATATAAACAGGAAACATATAAACAGGCTGTTTCAGGTTCAAGACACGACTTTTGGTCTAGAAGAGTGTAAAACTATGATGGTTAAAATTAGGGCTGTGTAAAAATAAGGATCCAGCTAACTATCATGTTCATTTCTTTTCTGATAGTTTCGATATGTTAACCTTTAGTATTGATACATATTGTTTTTAATATTTTTTGTTACACAATTTACGTTTCCATTAATATTTAAGCTACGTTCTCCTACGCTTGTCGCTGACGTATCTGGCCATTGTCTCAAGCATGGCGGAAATAATAAAGGTGCCTCCAGCTATTTATTTTACATTTTTTATTGTATTGTATTCGTAATGTATTGTATTGTGACCCATTGTACCATCAGGTCGCTGCCAATACACGGCCCTAATCAAAATGTACACATTCATTCTATTGCTCATCAAATATTATTATTTCAATATTATAAAATGACTAAATGCATTTTCACAGCCACTAGAACATTTCTCAATTACAGACATTTACTTTTCTGTAGAAATTCATTGGCTATTAGTTACTGTTATTTATGTATGTTTGCTGAGATGACGCATATGGAACAGACAGATAATTTGATCAGTCAGTACAGTTTCCCACTGACAAAGAAATGATTAGTCTATACATTTTTAAAGATATTTTTTGGCCATTTTTGCCTTTATTAATAGGACAGTAAAAAAGGTGAAACAGGGGAGAGGGGGTGGGACCCAAGCCAGAATCAAACCCGGGTCACCGGAGCACCTACTAAACCACACACCCGCCAAGTTTATCATTTAAATGGTAGGTTTATTCTAACAGTAAAAGACAGAATAACAACAAAAACACCCAATAAATTACGGTATAAATTGATTTGCATTTTAATTAGTGATAGTAAGTATTTAACACCTTCGCAAAAAAATACTTAGCACTTAGTGGCAAAACCCCTGTTGGCAATCACAGAGGTCAGACATTTCTTTTAGTTGGTCACCAGGTTTACACACATCTTGAGAGGGATTTGGTCCCACTCCTTTTTTGCAGACCTTTTTCAAGTCATTAAGGTTGTGAAAATGAGGGAAGGTGGTTCTCACCTAAGATTTGACAGTACATGGCGATTTGACGTCAATCGTCTCTTTGATGCTGTGAAGTTGTCCTCTCCCCATAGCAGCAAAATACCCTCAAATAATAATGTTTTCACCTCCAGGGTGGCAGCATTTCTCCTCCTCCAAACAGTTGAGTTGAGTTGATGCCAATGAGCTCGATTATTGTCTCATCTGACCATAACACTTTCATCCAGTTCTTGATTCTAGATTCTATTTGCAAATAATCACATAAACTGTTGTTATCTTCTTACCCAACTGCTTGTTTATGGTCTTGCAGCCCATTCCAGTCTTGTGTAGATCTACAATCTTGTCCTTAACAAAATCAGCAGGGGATCAAATCTTTTTTCCCATCACTGTATGTAAAGAGTTCAGAAAAGGAAAAAAAACTGTGTGTGTTTGTCATCTCTTGGAGGACCTTTTTATAATTCTACTGAGACGCCCTGTATAACCATAGTGAGAAGAAACAGGGAAAATAGTCACAGTATAAAAACTGTAAAAGAAATATGTGAAATGTACTACCCATCTGTTTGGCAAAGGTGCACACACACGCAGCACACAACACTGTGAACTTTTGAAGAGAACGCCACGCAGAAATATCAGCCGTGTGACAGCAGGAAATTCTTTTTGCAGTATTCAGAGAGTCTGAAGTTGGATAATAAATAATACTAATAAACACACTTATTTGCAGCCGCAAACTTCTGATTTATGTCATTCTCATTTTTCTGTGCGGTAATTTGTCTGACACTTGTTGTGTTTAAATGTGTAATATTAATAACTAATTGTATGACCTGACAATTTTTTTTTAAGTTTGTGAGCGTCTGGAAAATGCAGCCTTAAAGTGGCCTATGATTGAGGTCTCAATCCTTACCATTGTTTTCTCTATTCCTCCAAAAAATAACTATTCAGGCAGCATAAAAACTGTTCTAGAAAAAGAGCTAATAATATTTGATCTTAAACTCTACTTTTAAGTTCACTTTAATGTAAAATACAATCAATAATTATTCTGGTCAGGGTTGCGGTGGATTATACTAAATCGCAAACACACACACACACACACACACACACACACAGCAACCTAGTGGGTTAGCAACTTTTCAAAGGCCACAGATTTTTCTGCTCAGGTTTATCAATTTATTGCTGCATTAAAATAATCTTTGGATACGTTTGATATGAAAGCTGCCAAGATGTCATGTGGAGAATATTCATTTATGATGTTGCAAACTTTTTATTGGTTACTGATTATTCTGGGGTTTTTTACAACCCGCTTAACTGCTCTGCAAGAGTAAAATATAATGGAAAAGTGATGGGGGAACACACGAGATCTCTGCAGGTCTGTCATTTTGGCATCACCTTTTTTTTTTTTACAGATATATTAAACACCAACACATTTGAATTATACTCTGAACACGCTCACATTTAATTACTACTTTTAGTTTAGGCAGATTTATCACACAATTGGCATAAAAGACAATAAGTGGCATGACGATGAGAATGTGGAAAGAGGTTAGGACTGAAGACGGGATAAGGAAGAGATACTAGAGGGATTACAGGCAGAAGGTAGCTTAGTTGATTCTTTGTTAAAAAATCGATAACTTATCTTCCAGTGCTGATGAAGAACCCCGACATGAACTCTGTTAGAAAATGTAAACCAGACGCTGACTGAGTGAACGGGTGGAGATTAAACAGGTTGCGTTTGAGGGAAGACTAAAGTGAAAACCAGTGCGGGTGAATAAAACTCCAGTGATTAAGTGCATACAGGAAAATGGCGGTGCTGATGACTCCGTTACAGTATCGACTATAAGGACGTACATTTTTACATTTATTTAATACTTACTTATTTTTTCAATTATTGTTTCCAAGGAGGACATTATACGAATATATATGTCAAATAGATTCTAGCTCACAGGAAGACAATTTTTGTGGAACTTGGCAAATTGTTTTTTTTAAAGATTTCTAACCCAAAA
Source organism: Bagarius yarrelli (assembly GCA_005784505.1). NCBI lineage: Eukaryota > Metazoa > Chordata > Actinopteri > Siluriformes > Sisoridae > Bagarius > Bagarius yarrelli. Next base: position 1,800,865 of record VCAZ01000040.1, on the reverse strand, counting down.
ACATGCATTAATCTTTCCTGATCAGTATTTTTCCACCACTATAGACGGCTAAATATTCCGCTGTCACTGAAACTTGCAAATACACTTTATGACCATAAACCTGACGATCACATCCATATTTGGGCTTCGTATAGGACGCCTTTGTAGGCTGGAGATTTACAGTTATCCTAAGTGGCCAAATTCTTTTCCAGCAATACAATGTGCATATTGCACAAAGTTTCAGGGTTGAAGCTGAAGCACTCCAGTGGTCTGCACAAAGCCCTTACCACACATATTGAACACATTCGGCATGAACTGGAAGAATGACTGCAGCGCAGACTGTCTCACCCAACATCAGTGTCAATCCACTCTAAATTTATTGTGGCCAAATGAACACGAAGCTGATGAATACATGCTTTTTGTTGGTTAAGGAACCTTCACAATACCCTGAAGGTGCTATGGTATCTTGCACCAAGGCGTTAGCAGAAGATCTTCTCTATGGTCCTCTATGGACCAAATTTGTTTGTCCAGTACATCCTACAGATGCTCGATCCGAAGGGATTTAAAGCTCTGAAATCTAGCGTACCACAATCACAGAAGAGTTATAGATAATTAGAAACCTAAGGAAGAATACATTCGGAATCTGTAAATTAAAAACACATAAGGGTGACCACGTGTCCCCAAAGTGTTGTCTTTATACAGTACACTTTTAAAGAAAAAGAAACTCACACTTTTTAATTCCTTACTTGACTGTAGCATTAAATAATAGAGATTAATATTTTTTGAAGTTGTGACAAATATTACATCTGGTTCTTTTCAACATTTAATCCCACTCCCTTCGTCCCTTCTCCAGGAAATTGCTGCTAATGCGTTGAACACTTGCCATTAATTATAACTATAATCTGTGCGTTACTTACCCATTTCCGCTAACATACATTTGCACTGTTACTGTTTTACATTTATAAGTTCCTATGCACAGATACCCTGCTGTATATACTGTTAGATTTAGAATTTCGTGGTTTCTATTTTTGTTTTTTGGGGTTATTTTGTGTACATTTGATATATTGATATATTTTTTATATTTCTTTATTGCTGCTGGTCTCTGATAGCTGATATCTGATAACAAACATTTTGTTCTATTACTACTGTTCTAAGACAATAATATAGAAGCCTGTTTCTGTCACAGTTGAGAAAGAAATATGATTCTTTAAGTCATCATAATGAGAAACTTTCTCATATAATAATGACCTAATACTCTACTGAAAGAGGTCAAAGTTAGCAATTGCACCATTGAGAGAATTTTGAGCAAACCCCAGCTTTGGAGGAGGAAGAACAATACTGATGAAGCTGATGTTGCAGCTTTATTTCAGCAAATCTACAATCATCTGGGATCTTATTTATTAAACTGTGCATACGATCCTTACTAAAATCCCACCTTAACCTTCTGTCCAAAAGATTCTGAATAATAAATCCCTACATACGCGCACCTGTAGGCAATGTTCCCTTTATAAATCACAAAACACCTGCAAGTGTGTTTGTAAATTTGTTTAGCAGCACTCAGGAGAGAGGGCTTTACTTCTATGACTCACTGCCTGTCTATGTGTGTGTTACACTGCTGTGCTGCGTAGAGACGCTGAGATGAGAAAGGAACTTGACAGTCTCACCATTTCCTGACCAGATATTTAGTTTTTTATTTGTTTGACAGGAAAAATCTGAAAAAAAAAAAAAAAAAACTTTTCCTTCAAGGTGCAGGTGCTCAAGCCTCCCTCTGATGCATGTGTGCACATGCCTGAATGCAATGTCTTATATAATTGTTTCTTGTGCTGTTGTGTTGCGCTGACCGTAACATTTCCTCAAAGTGGACAAATAAAGTGATCTATCTATTGTGTGTGCTTTAACTTCTTTAGGCATTTTGTCCAAAATAAACTTTTTAATGAACTTTTTTTTTTCTGGATCAGCAAACAAATGAATATTAGATTAATGTGTCAAATTTTTAACCTTGCCATCAATGTTTTGGAGCGATATACACTATATGAAGAGAAGTACAGGGACACCTGTCCATCACATCTATATGTGTTTTAACTATACAGTTCCAGATTGCACTTCAATTTCTGTAAAAGCAATTTTATCCATTTAGACTTCTATTAGACTTTGGCCATTATTTATATTATTGAAAGCCAATATTTTTATGATCCATTTTTAGGCCAAATCCATCAGTGTCTCCTAAACAATTTAGGTCAAAAGCGGTGGTTATGTAATAGGACAACCTGAGATATTGTACGTTTACATGAGTAATATAAAGTCTGCATACATTATAACATCGCTTTTTTGAATTGTCCAGAAGTGCTAGGAGAGTGTGTTTGTGGTATATGTTACTGTGATACCAGCAGATATCAATTGTACGACTGATGATGAGGACTCAATGGATCAGACATTTCGTTCAGCACATTTTCATGAAACTCAATTAGAGTGAATTCTGGGAAATTTGGAGAAACACTGAACTATTTATTCAAGACACAAACGCACCCAGCTGTCCACACAAAGAAAATGGGATTTATCACATCAGGCCAATGTTTTTTTTAAACAAAAACTGATTGGGTAATAGGATTAGATTTGTTTGAAGGAAACGAGTGTCACACTGTAGTATTAATTAATTTTTTTGCAGACAACATAGCATTCATTTATGCAACTTTGAAGCTTATAAAAATAGGCATATGTCTACGTGTATATATGTATAAATAGACTTATACAGCTGATCTATAGTCGTTATATATTTCACAGCCAGAACAGACAGCTGTGGGTTTTAGTTCGCTGTAAAGCATCATGTCATCAGCTTTAAGCTTTATAAGGTCATGTGCTCATGCCGACACGGGCCAGGTCTGCTGTCTGGACTGCACACGTGCTGGAAACCATGTAACACACGTACAAGCGTTAATAAGCAGATACTGCACTCTGCTGCCACCTTGTGGTGAAAATGGTGAACATTTAGAGCACAGGTCTGCAAAGCACTCTAGTTCGAAACACATCACTGAAGCAAAAACGAGACCATTTACGCAACCCAGTTTATCGATTTTATTGTCTTAAGATGGCATGTAAATCAGAACAAGGCCTGACGCAGCTGAACAGCTGATGCCGATCAGTTCCCAACCCTTCTTGCAAATAACATCAACTTTTCCCATTCCCATTAGCTGGGTTTTAACAGGAAACGCATCATGATCAAGAAGGGAGAGAGTGTTTCTGATCCACTGCATCCGTTCAGCTCATGCCTCTGGGATGCCGACCTTACCCGCAGGACCAAAGAAAGCTGCTCAATCCTCTCTGTGGTACAACGGGGAGAAGTCAGACATCTGGCTTCATAATAATCAAAATGAGAATGCTAGCAGAAAGAGAGTAGAATTAAGAAAAAGCTCAGCTGAAAAGAGAAAACAGGCTCGTCATAATTCTAAACCAGCCCCTCTTTCCAAAAGTCAATGAGGCAAATCACATCATGAAAATGTCACCAAAACTAGCTAAGATTTTAAAACCCCAATGCAGATACATCGCACATAATTCAATGCAAAACATTTCCCAAATCGATTCTTATCCACGCATTCCGGAGACCAGACTCAATGTAAGCTACTAACGAATCAACTCTGAGAACTAAAGAACTATATGAGACAGTTGAGCTGATCAGAACTACAACAATTTGATCAGTTAATTACCCACAATTTGGTTGATTGCATTTAATTCTATGACACAAACATTAAGTATATAATTAAATATTAAATACATTGAATATTTTTTTCAGCATCTTGTTTGGCTTGATTTCATGGCATTTGAATCCCCTAAGGTTTACTACAAGAATGTTTTCTTAGGGAGTAAAATGGTTTTGATTGTCATAAACAAAATGAAGCTGATCAAAAGGATCTCGACTTTTCAGAATGTGATGATAAGCTGGAAACTGGAGTTTTGCATATGTGCCAATTCCTTAACTGCCCAGTAAACATTCTTTTCAGCAAAATGATCACCTAGAGCTAAAGAGGAGAGGGCATTTACACGACTTAACACAATACAATTTGTGAGAGAAAATCACAGTAAATGAAGAGGAAAAAACAGACAAAGAAAATAGACAAGCTTATCATTCCACCTCCCACCAGGGAAAAAGAAAATTTTTGGTCTGTTGCTCTCAACCTGTCGGCTGAACAGGGAGATGGAATGAAAAGCGGAGTGAATGCACTGATCCTCATTCCTATATCTCAACTGATTTACACAGGCACCCATAACGCACACGCACGCACGCACAATGGCAGCCGAACCAGCACAAACTACATGCCATGCATTCCATAAGCATACACACCCTTCAGGACTCACATGACCAGAGTAGAAACACCCAAAGAGAGATGAAATGTACAAAGTACAAACAAGATCAGTGAACATTCCTGTTGTTCTCTTCTGGCCCCTGTGCCATGGTGACTAGGGTCACTGTGTCAGGCCAGGCTGAGCTTCAGCAGAGCTGCTGCAGGTGCTGGTGGCTGTGGTGGTGATGGTGATTGCATTCTCCTGTTGCGTGTTGCCTGCTGCGAGACCACGATATGGCACCTCAATGATGCGAGGCTTATCGATAATGCGAGCGCAACGGTTCCCCTTCTCCACGATTCCAATTATCCAGGCCTGCTGTCCGTCACCCAATGAGCTTGTGCGACTCGCCTTCATCTCAGCACAAAAACGCGCCGCTTGCTCCCGCGGCAGACAGATAAGCAAACCCCCTGGAAAACACAAGTAAATAATGTGAACACTGGCGACTACTTTGTTCATTCAATTTTTTTGTGTTTTAAAAAATACAGATTCGTCAATTTGAACCCTGACCTGAAGTCTCAGAGGAGGTGCCGTGCAAAAGGCCAAACAGGTTACCGCCGGCTTTGCTGACAGCAGCCATCTTAGCAAGGATTGGCAGGTTGTGGATAACAAAAGACACTTCGTTGCGCTGCTGCTTGGCTAGGTTCCGTGCGTGCCCAATGATCCCGAAGCCGGTGATGTCGGTGGCAGCGTGCGCGTTAAACTTGTGCATTAAAGAGGCGGCTAAAGTGAACCAACAGTAAGTAAAAATAAACCCTCCGGATTAAGCCGAGTAAAGTGTAATTAGAAAAGATCATTAAAAACCTATCTAAAGCAATTTTAGAAAACGTTTGTAGTGCGCACCTTTCTTCAAATAATTTAATTAAGTGTTGACTGTGTTATAAACATTTAATGAGCAGTTTTAGGGTGTGTTACAATTACACTACAGGGAACCAAAAAAAGGTCACTTGAAAAAGTAGGCTGTGTTCTGTCTGTAATATATTCTAGCACTCTGAATAAAAGGCGTGTTATTTTGAAGTGTGAAAATTGTTTTGTTTTTGTTTTTTTTTACAGAGAATTTGCCACCATAAAAAAGTTACGATATCAAAACGTGATGTTAGGCATTATTCAAATAAGTTTGGTGAATAAATAAAATATTTCCATCAAATATAGTTGATGCAGCAAGTTTCACTGTAGTTAAGTACAACACAAATTCCGAAAAAGTTGGGCCGTTTTTGACATTTAAATGGAAGTGGTGGCTCATGGTTAAGGTGTTGGATTACCAACCCGAAGGTTGTGGGTTTGATTCCCAGCTCCACCAACTCACCACTGTTGGGCCCCTGAGCAAGGCCCTTAACCCCCAATTGCTCAGTTGTATAACAAGAAATATTGTAAGTCGCTCTGGATAAGGGCGTCTGCCAAATACTGTACATGTAAATGTAAATAAAATGAAAACTAAATGACTTTTAAATCACATAAGCCAATATTTTATTCACAACAGAACATAGATAATGTTAATGTTTACACAAAAACATGTGACCGTTTTATTCACTAAATGAGCTCATTTTAAATTTGATGCCTTTCTATAGTTCCCAAAAAAAGTTGACGAAGGGGGAAACAAAGGGCTAAAAAAAGCAATCTATTTTTTAAAAGATTCAGCTGAAGGAACATTTAGCAACTATTTAAGTTAATTAAGGAATGTCTTAAAGACTGATTCAAAGTGGTAAAGTGTTCTATGGTCAGACGAGCCCAAATTTGACATTCTTAAAAATCACGGGTGCCGTGTCCTCTGGGCTAAAGAGGAGGGAGACCTTCCAGCATGTTGTCAGTGTTCAGTTTAAAAGCCAGCATCTATGATGGTATGGGGGTATATAAGTGCATACTGTATGGGCAGCTTGCATGTTTTGGAAGGCACTATGAATGCTGAAAGGTATACAAAGGTTTTGGAACCTATGCTCCCCCTTCAGTGGACGTCTATTTCAGGGAAGTCCTTGTGTATTTTGGCAAAACAATGAAAAACCAGATACTGCAGCTATTACAGCAGCATGACTTTATAGTAGAAAAGTCCAGGTGCTGAATTACCCTGACTGCAGTCCAGATCATTTACCTATAGAGAACATCACTAAACGAAAAATATGTCAAAGACGACAACAAACTCTTCAGCAGCTGGAAACCAAATTCTAACACCAGAACTCCAGAAACTCATAACCTCAGTGCCCAAAAATCTTCAAACTGTTCTTAAATGAAAAGATGCTACACCGTATTTAACCTGTCCTGTCCCAACTATTTAATGTGCCAAGCATCACATTTAAAATGAGCTCATTTAGTGGATAAAGGTGTAAAATTTCTCTAAACATTTGGTATGTTATCCATGTTCTATCTTAAATAAAATATTGGCTTATGTGATTTTAGAGTTTTAATTTTTTTCCAAATGTTTTTTGGGTTGTACATGTGCATTGATGACTCGGATTAGTCGGATTACCAGTGCGGTTGAGAGTTGCCATGTTGAGCATGGCCTCCTGATAAGCATGCTCCACCTCCTCCTTTGAGATTACCAACTTGATTCTGTTCCATTTCTCGGGCTGATAGAATAAAGACAAAAGTTTAGTAAATAACTGGAGTTCATTAAAACACCCAGAAATGCTGCCACGGCAGACCATGGCATAATGTGTAACGGGAAAAAAGGCTCGTACTGTGTTCAGCCACTGATGAGCGTTAACGGCTACTTGGGTCCCGAGAGGTTTTGTTAGAACGAGCACGTCGCCTGGTACAGCACCATCAGGCCTGTGTAAAAAAGGAGAATAGAAACATTTGTCATCATGGAGATTTTAAATGCCTTTAAAAGTCTAAATATAATAACTTTATAATAAGAAAAATTATAAGCATACTTAGTTTTAGAAACGTTAAAATTAATTTAAGGATTTTTATATTTAAGGATACATAAACTTATTCAAATACACAGCAAAAGGTTATTTTTTATGCACAAAAAAGCAAAATAATTCCTATAAGGAAACTCAAAATATAGCTTAAAATGTGTGTACCAAACCAGGTAACTAATTCTTCAAATCTGAAACATTTTTTTTTTTTAATAGCAAAAAATGCACTCTTTCTCTCTCACACACACACAAAATATTTTGAGGTAGATAAGCAATATTTAATCGAAATACTCACATGATAAAGTCAGTGGGTGGGCACACTACTGTAGCCACGCCCCCAATGATGATCCAAGGATTCACAACTGTCTGCCCACCTGTCACCGAAGTCCCGCCCTCTTCAGCTGCGTCACGGAAACCTTTCATCATTAAGGGCATCGCCTGCTCCCGTTCCTGTGGCAAAAAGGCCACACAAATAGATTTCACACAACATCTTGCTTAGTCTTGCACACTGATTAATTCTGTATCATTGTGTCACTGGGGGAAAAAAAAAAGAGGGGAATACAACTTTATTTTTTATTTAGTGTATTTTTTCTAGTCTTTAGTATATTTTCTCATTATATTAAGCTTTAATAAATATTATGTTAACTTTGAAAGCTGATGCAATTTTTGCAGTTTCCTAATGCAACTTGTACCATTGCACAACCCTGCATAGTGGTAATGCGAATGAAAGAAGGATGTCAGATGTTTCAAAGTTGAGTGAAAAAGCCTTATGTGCATTCTGTAAATTTAGGAAAAATATTGTAGCACTTTTATAGTACACACTGGAACAGGAAAGAGCGCTGCAGTGAGCTTTATAAACAAATGGTCAGTTGCAGTCAGAAGCTTCTTACAGCACAGAACCAATACGAACAGACTGAACTGTTCATGCTTTTTGTTTAATCATGTGAAGCTTGATGACTGGATTGGACTGCACAATAACCAGACCTAAATCACAGGAAACTTTAAGACTGCTTCAAAAACAACTGGCCAAACAGGCAAACCTGGGCTGAAAATTAGGTACATTCATCCAAACATGACACAAATATACAGTGCAGCCTGAAACTCATCCTAGGGAAGGAAACTGGTGCTGGACTTATAATCAGAAGAGGGCAAGGACACGGAAGGACCTTAAACCCTATCTACTTAACTGTATAAATGATGGGGAAAATGTCCCTCTGGACAAGATGGACAAATGTTGCTAATGTAAAACTTAGAATCCTATTTGTTGGGCACGGTGCCGAATTAGGGTAATAATCATTGATGTAAATTAACATATATGCTAATAGAATATCAGATATATTTTTATTTAAACCTATAAAAATAAGATTACCAACTTTCCTTATTGTTATGAATAGGAGTTTTCCTAACTGGAAAGTAGCTAAAGATGGCGTAAAAGCTATCAAAAGCCCAAGTAAAAGCCACCCGATTTATGCGATTAACTGCAACACAGCTATTACTTCGCAGGCTCTTTTCTCATGCTCAGTAATTGGAAATGACTACAAATGATTATGTTGCCAATATTCCACATAATAACTTGGAGTGTTTGCTATGGGCATCAAACAAACAAAAAAAAAAACACCTAAATTGGGTTTTGTAAGCATTCTGCATTACGCAAATCATTAGGGTTTCCCCTGACCACAGGATTGTATATTTCTCTAATTTCAGTGCATTGTTAACAACCCCATTGCTGTCTACTGGACAATAATCGGGATGCATGACACAGGTGATGTGTGTGTGTGTGTGTTTATTGGAATGATGGCACACCTTCTCACTCATCTTCTGACTGACACTCAGCAGCATCAGCATGTTGTCACAATCAGTAATTCCCATGGCGTACAGATCGCTCAGCACATTTGCACACGCTATACGACCCTGTACAAGAACAATGATGCGTTACTTGCACTATAGTTGGTGCAAAAGACCAAATAAGTAACCAGTACACTGGTAATAGATAGAAGATGGTGTGCACAGTTAAACAACATGCCAAAAAAAGCAGCAGATTATTGTTAGTTATTAACCATGTTAAAATTTACCATCATATAGGGATCTTCAACTAAAGGATAGAAGAAATCTGTAGTCTGGATCAGAGACAAACCTCCATGCCGCAAAGGAATGACACATGAATCCATCCCAATACCTAAAACATACACACAATAAACACTAAAATTACACGGTGGCATTGGAGATGGGCTGATAGTTAATTTTACCCATACCGTTAGCTAGATTAGACTGTAGATACTGATAAATATTTAACCAACTGTTTAACCCATGGGCTAAAATAGTGCTAAACTTAATTATAAAAACATAGTTTATTTAAATAAATAAATATTGAAGTAAATAAGAAATGTCATAAACTGAAACAAAAAGTAACACTGGAATTAATATAAACTATATTTTATTATTATTATTTTATTTTATTTATTAGTTGCATTAAGTAGAGAAAACAGATAAATAAACTAAAACCTCATTTACAATTTTACATAAAATCCAGTCATGCTTAAAAATTACATTTAAACATTGCATAAATATACGCATCTTATATGTATAGTCTAACACTTTAGAACACTTCATAACTATCTAAACAAAAAAAAACCCTGTACTCGTTAATGTTATGAAAAGTGACTGCCATCATAAGCAGAAAGTCAGTGGGGTTTTAGACTGTATGACTTACTGGGATAAAACAGGGTGTTTAGCTGAGCGTTAATAAACTGTTAGGAGGATGAGACAAATTTCAGGTGCAAAGTAACCAAAGATTGCAAATAATCACAAAAACCCACCTGTGTCTTACACCACGAGTCCATTCAAAAGACATTTACGGTCTTTTATGAAGTTTAGTAACACCAAAAATATATTTCTATAAAAAAAATCTTACTATACAAAGATAATAACCAAATGAAATCCGATGAGAGATCAGGGTTTTGTAAGCAGTTTAGTAAATAATTAAGCTCATAGTTTCTGGTTAGGGTAGCTGGAGAAACACTGCACCCTGCTGCATGTCTCGGCTTTGACGTTAGACGTTAAACTTTAACTCGATTATTGACCAAACTGCATGTTGTGTTAAAGTCCAAAAAGTAAACTGGAAGTCTGGTACTATATCTACATTATTTAGTATTTTTTGAGGATCTACACTACATTGTGTCCCTTTATGCAATTAATCAGTTAGCGACTCGCACTACCCTTTCCAGCGTGCTGCAGTGGAACTTAGCCTGACTCACCTAACCGGGGAGCAGGTGAGACCGGAGCTAGCTGACTGAACTCCGAGGCCTCGTCCCCGGCTCCTGTCCCCGCTCCGTCCTGTCCCGGCTGGGTCTCGGGCTCTAGTCCCTGCAGGAGCTTGAGCAGTGTCTCCTGCGGGACTTTGCACCCTCATCCTTTCATATCAGAAAAGGCCGTGAGCCGAAAAGTGCGGTCCAGTCCATGGCTTTCTGGAGCCTGATAACCGGCTGGGTAAAATGCCGAGTATCCCGCCGAGTCGGCTGACGGTGCGAGAACAGACATTGCTAGCGCTTGCCGGTTATTCGCTTCTCATTCAGACGGCGAAATAACGAACGGCGTGGACTAGAAAATGTCGTTACCTACAAGGAAGTGAATATGGATGATGTAAAAACGGTTCCAGCATATTGGCTGTTGTGCAAAAGATTGCATCTCAAACAGATTACAATTGGAAATCTAGGGTGCTACAAAGGGCGCAGAAACCATTACGTCGTTCCCTATGTAGTGTACTTATAAAGGCATTTGGGTTTGTGAAACCGTTATCGGTTGACACTATTCCAGGACAAGAATAGCAGCAAGTTACATGCAATTTAAACTAAGACATTATGTATCTTTACACTTAAGATGTCACTTTTCCTGTTATAAAAAATACAATAAAGACTACTTTAAATTTTTTTCTTTAAACGGAACACAATTTGTAATATTAGATTTGAACCAACCCCCTCGTCATTTTTAAAATGGTACGGTCCAGATATTGGCGACTCCTCAGTCACAACTGACGAGTTTTAACGTTAAATAACACAAAGTTTAATTACTTTACCGTGTCACATAAACACAACCAAAAGCTTTTAATATTTTTTCGGTCTTTTACTGGCAAAAAAAACAAACAAACACCAATAAAAACATTTAATTTTATTCAATGAATTTCATTGACAAACAAGTATTTTTAAAGGCAGAATGTGTCCACGGGGCATCAAGAACACATCTAATACGGATAAAACAAACTCTTGACTAAACAAATTAGTTTGAACTTTGACATGAGCAATTGACGGCATAAGAAAAACTATAACCTGACTATTAAGCATTTTTACATATCTTGCTTTTACAGTTTTAGCACACAAAGTCTATGCCTGAATTAAACTTTTTGTGCTGTAAGCTAAATAGTACAGAACAATGCCGATGACAGCTGCCAGGACCTCCGAGGACACCCAAGGACCGCTCCATACACCCTAAAATAAAGCCAAAGCATAGCTTCAGTTGAAAGACATTATTTAAATGCTAATACATTTCTGCTTGTATGTCATTTAAACACAATACACACCCTGTGCTCTACGTTGACAGAAAACAGTGGCTTTATGGCTTCTATGTCTTCATTATTTCTCTGGGCCTGAAATAATACAAAATTATTTATGAAATTGGTATCAAAGTACATTTTTTACTTAAGTATTGTAAACTCTGTCACACCTTCCGCAGGGTGCTGTAAGCCTCCTCATCAAAGAACTTTACTTGGTATGTGCCTGAGCTGGCTTCTTTGTGAGGAACACTCCAGGAAACCTGCAAGAAAGCAATCGATCAGATGAACTGTCTCTGCAACAAGCAAAAGTCATGTTCAAAGGATTTTACTGTAAACATTCGTTATTATTTACCTGATATTTTCCAACATCCTGACCTCTGGTTACAGGAAACTGTTTGCCATTAACATCTGCATACAGGGCAATGCTCTAGTAAAGAGGGAAAAACAGAGCAGAAGGCTTCTCTTCAGAAATGATGCCGATTTAATGGCAGTAAGAAGTACAGGAGAAAATATGCCAATAAAAAAAATATATATTCTTTTAATGAAGAACATATTTTAAAATTGGACTTTTAGTTTGAAATGCTGGTTTGTGTGCCTCTTCTGTGAAGTATTTATAGATTCTCTAAAGGCCACCGTATATCCAGCAAGGCAGAGCTTCATGATTATGGGCAAAATTGTTTTAATGTCTGAACATTAAAACATCTTATAGAAAAAAAAAAAAAAAAAAAATATTTTCTATATTCAGAAACCATGCAAAAGTTGGAAAAGATAATGTTTAGATTTCCTAATAATCACAGCACTATAACGTCACTCTGTCATGGACCAAAGTGTATAAGTATAAGTATAAGTATAAGTATATTCAATTCATTGTCATTGTGGAAGGTACATGTACAGAGCCAATGATGAATGCATTTTTCGCATATCCCATCTTGTGTACTGTTTGATATGAGTCTCATTCAGTTTTTTTTGTATTAAGGATGTGCAGATCTCGTAGTTTAAATGTGCACTGTTGGTTGCTCTAAATCAGAAATAAGTTTATTTTATTCCTCCTCGACAAACTTGTAAAATGAAGTCAATTTAACTTTAAGGGTGCTTTTATAATGAAAAACCAAATGTAGACAAATTATTTACTGGTACAAACCGGTCATTGTGCTGGACTAAAATAACATCTATAGGTTATACATAAAACCGGATTTACATGTAAGGAATTTAGTTTATTTTACCTGTGCGCCATTTCCACAGGCCAGGCTCAGCTCAACAATGAAGACAGTCTCGGAGGAGATCACTGCATCTGCTGTTGTGTATGATGAGGTGGAGATCACCGGCTCTGTACAAGTGTCAGCTGGGAGAGAAGAAAACATCTTTAAAACTTGATTTAGCCATAAAATAGACAAACCCCAAACTTATTGAGACTGGAATTCCTTTAGTCTTATCCACCCTTACAGTCTGCAGCTTATAACTAACGTATTTAATACAACTTGGACATTAAATAACCTTTAGAGTTTAGTATAACACAGTACATAAAGGGACTATAATAGTTATAAAGCATCATTAATATACACCTTTAGAATAATATATATATCAGCTTTATATCTTTCCTTTAAAGACTACCTAAAAAGCAATTAGCCTTGATGTTCAAGCTGAAATGCTACAAATACAAAAATATTAAGACATTAAATCATAGTAACCTGCACAAAGAGCCAGACAAAGAGCCAAAACCACTCCAATAATTCGCCTCATTTTTGCTTCGTAGTAGATCGCAGCGACTTCAGACAGGAAAGATCAACCAGAGTATCAGCCACTGGAACGCACACAGACACGTCATGTTTCTGTGAATAAAGTAAAGCAGGTTTATAGAGCGCCCTCTGCCGGGAGCCGCCGCTACTGCAGCTACACAACAAACTGGAAAAATGTAGACGAGGAGGAGAGACACAGACAGCAAACAATCTATTACCCCAGTCAAAAGCTGATGAGGTAAATTATCTGTCCCACAGATGACTGTTATGGTATGGGTGATTCTGTAAGTTTAAAGCATCACCTTGATTAGTTGGTTCAGTGTGTTTGATTAGGGTTGGCGCTAAACTCTGCAGGACACCAGCCCTCCAGGAGTTTGGACACCCCTAATGTCGTAGTTGATTTGTAACCCCTAATTTGAGTACATTGTGCCCCCCCCCTCTTTATTTCCCCTTATTATGCACTACACTTCTTTTGTACTTGCCATACAGATGTACAGTAATTTATCATTATTTGTTATTATTAAAAAACAAAAAAATGAAAACTGAAACCCAAAGATACAGTAAAAGAGAAAGACTCTTTCTATGTTACCTTTGAAGATTTAAAATAATAATTACAATACTTAAATCTTTGCATTGTAATTGCAACCCTTATCTAGTCATTTAAATCTTTTTTTTGGTATTCTTTCATATTCCGCCTGTTGTAAAAATTAACATAACCTAACCAAAGTCTAGAGCTGGACAGCAGGACATTTAAAGTACTCTTGACTATTGATTATTATAATACCACACATTTTACATGATGAAAAATGTCAACAATAATAAAGCATAGTATAGTATAGTATAGTATACAAAGTATAGTAACGGAGTTTCTATTTGACAAAAGAAGGAAGGATTGTGTGCCTGTTGTGGGTCAGGGATGTTTTCTATACAGTAAGGAATGATTAGTCTATAATTTCAATAGAAGTATAATATGCATATTTCAAAACAGTTATACAATAATTTTCATTTTAATGAAAGAGGCTCCATGCAAGATCTCAGCTGGTAAAGTTTTAATGGTTATAAAAACAGTAAAGAATCATTTCAGAACTACAGGGAACTACAGCTGGAACTATAGTCACCAAAAAACAATTGGTAACACACTACCCTAGGACTAAAAACCTGCAGTGCCTGCAAAGTCCTCCTGCTCAGGAAAGCACATGTAAAGACCCATTTGAAGTTTGCCAATAAACATCGGAATGATTCACAACAGAACTGGGTGAAAGTGTTGTGAACAGATGAAACCAAATTCGAGCCCTATGACATCAACTCAACTCAAGAACATCATCAAGAACATCCAATGTATGACAGGGAAGAAGAACTTTAAGGTCCTGGATTGGCCTATCCAGTCTCCAGACTAAAATATTATAGAAAATCTGTGGAGGGAGCTGAAGTTGCCAAACATCAACCTCAAAACCTTAATGACTTGGAGAGGATCTGCAAATAAAAGTGGGACAAAATCTCTCATGAGATGTGTGCAAACTACAAGAAAATTCTGACCTTTGTTATTGCCATTAAGGCTTTTGAAACCAAGTAATTGTTTTTTGTGAAGGGATCAATTATTTATTTTATTCATTCAAATGCAAATCAATTTATAACTTTTTTGAAATGCAATTTTCTGGATGTTTTTGCTGTTATACTGTCTCACTGTTAGAATAGACATGCCCTTAAAATTATAGACTGATCATTTCTTTGTCAGCGGGCAAACATACAAAATCATCAGAGGATCAAATAATTTTTTCCTTTCACTGTAAAATAAATCAGATGAATTCAGATTTGCATTGAAGTGATATTTCTCCAGAGCCCGATTTCAATTTGTGTTTATTCTTTAAATCTCTTCATAAGTCTGTACAAAGTATTTAATACATTCAAGCAAGATTATAAACAATATCAACACACAATGATATGAATTCATACATTCAGAGAAACAAAAAGCACATTTTAAAAAGGACTGCTGTCAATGACCATCAATGTGCTGTATATCAAAAACCACGTGCAGTACATTACCCTACAGTCACAGAGAGGCAGTACAACATCTTTTCTAACAGATAACTAATATACTATGTCAAATAGTACAATACGGACAGTTCTAGCTCCCCGGATTAAAACGTCCATTGCAACCGTTAGGTTTCTTCTTCTTTTTGGTCAGTTGCAAAAGATTATCAAGCTTGTTTTTAAACAAAACAATTTTGTTCATCGATTTCTTTGTGCTTAGATTGTTTACGCTAATGTTGCTGTGACAGATTATCGTCTTTGTAGATCATGCTTTCTATTATTTATATGCAGCTCCCTTTTCCTCACTGGATACAGTCCATGACGTGAATTTGCAGGGTGTCCATGTCCGGAGCGTTGTACTGACACTTAGGACATTGGTATTCGTTGCGATTCGGCTGCTGTATCCCTGCGCCTGGAATAACTGCTGTCACAGAAGGAAAAAAAGGCCGATAAGACACAAAGAGCACAATACAGAAACACGATGGTTAAGAATGCTGATTAACTTTACAGTGTATACCAGAAAGCAAGAGTCTAGATTACTAAAAATACCATAGTATTAATTAGTCTTTGAATTTAAATATGATTTGCTTTACATTTACGTTACAGAGTAGTATACACGTGACTGTTCATTTTCTTCACATGGTGTCCTGATCTCAGTAATAGAGGCACTAGTCATAACCACAAGTGAAACAATAGCAGTTGTAGGCAAACTACAAGTAAGATTGGAAACATGATTGGAAACAAAAGGATAGCAGAAGTGATATTAAAGTGCACACCAGGTGGTGGAATAGGTCTGTAGCTGTCCATGTGTCGCTGCTGCATTTTTTCCTGCTTAAGGAGATTGAGTTCAGTGAGTGTTTGGTTCAGTTTCTCCTGTAGCTCCTCCTTCTTTTGGTTAAGCTCCTCCCGGGCTCGTCTCTCTGCGAGGAAGTCGGACTTATAGATCTCCGCCTGAGAAATGGACAATGTGTATAATGAAAGGGATGTAATGAAGCTGTCTCACAAATATAACATTAAAAAGAGGCTGTTCTTGTGTCTGTATCCAGAATATAAAAAATGTTTATTTACAACTAGACAAATAGAACTTAGAAATAACATGCATCGTAGATATTAAAAGCTTTAGATTTATGGCCAATTGTACACCAGACAATTTAAGCTGGCCTGCTTACTACTAGCACTTTTATTTTACAATATTTCTATTAGCTTACTAATAGCCGGGATTGATTAGCATTATTTTTCTTTTGTCCTCATCAGTGCTGCTCCAGGAATATTAATAATATAATTAGTAATAATAATAATAATAAAATTAATAAGTGTATTATCTTGTATATGATGTACTAAAGAACATGCAATGTTAAAGATGCTCTACACCGTCCTCAAATACATACATGTACTACACATTGTCATAATTAGAGATCTGACCTAGCTTTGCATTTAATGGCTGTATCAGATGTATATCTGAACCACCGGGCACCTGTTAATGTTTTTTTCTAACTGCAGAACTGCTTGCAATACAATGCAGCTTAAATACGTGAGGCTAGCTGGCAGACGTGCAGCACGGGACAAGCAAGTACAAACCACAAGCTTGCTATTTTTATAACTGACATCACACCACTAAAAAGGTGTGCAACATTCAGCTTTGCCTTTAAACACAGGTAAAACCAAAAAATGCTGCCTAAAAAAATCAAGTTTATCTTTTAGACTTCATTACTGTTGTTGAGTTTGTTTATGGTGCAGGAAGCAGGCATAAAAGGTGGTTTAGCCACACATTTGAATTTTATTTGCTGGCTACATGAAGCTCCAACAAATCAAATTAGTGACAACTAGATCCAGCCATTAAATGAAACCTCCTTATGGTGGCTGAACGTAATGAGGGTGTATTTGTGTATTAGAGAATGGGGGGTTTCTTTCCTGCTGACCTGTGCTGTAAACACTTCGACGGTCTCTTGTAAGACCCTCAGCTGCTCTGAATCTTCCTTAAGTTTGTCGATGTGAGCTTGTTTCAAGGCCAGAGCTTTCTCAGCTTCCTCTAGCCTCTGAGCAAGTGTCTCTGTTTCTCCGCACTACCAGCAAAACAAACACACATACAGAAAGCCATATCACACACTTTGTTCTGCTGTATTCACTGCAACTGGTTTAAAAAACCATTAAGTTAAATGACTGACTCATTTTACACACCCTGTGATTGGCCAGCTTTTCATTTTTCAGTTTGGAGTCATAATCCTGAAAGAGACAGGTGTAAGCATGTTGGAGTTGAGCTAGCTTCCTCCTAGAAGGGAATAAACAGACAGAAATTTGACATTCACTATTAAACCAGTTTATATTAATCATGCAAGATATAAAGACACATCACTAGCAACACTATTTAAAGAGCTTTTAAAGAGCCTCTCAATAAATTATTTAATTCATTTATTCATTTTCTTTACCCGCTTACTCTCTAATTCGGGGTCACTGTGGTCTGCAGGCCATCTCTGAAAGGGCGAAAGGCAGAGGGGGGACACCCTGGACAGGTCACCAGTCCATAACAGGCCCAGAAACACACTCACACTTACTCCTATGGGCAATTTAGAATCACCAATCAACCTTACATAGATTTTTGAACTATGGGAGGAAACTGGAGAACCCGGAGTAAACCTACACAGGCTTGGGAAGAACATGCAAACTCCACACAAAAATACCATTAGAGAATACCATTTCTTCTCGTATGTTTGTATAGTCATTTGTTGGCATTCTAATCTGTTGTACTGTAGAACAAATTTATTTACCTCACCTAGCACAGTACTTTTATTGAACCAGGGTAGCTTTTCTTTCTTACTAGCTAATCAGAAGCACAGGGCAGCCGCTTGGGCCTCACCTCTCCTCTACAATGACAGCCCGCTCTTTCTTCAGTGCCGCCTCTAGGTTCTGTGTCTGTAAAAGGAACTTGTCCACAGTCACACAATGCTGCTTCTTTTGCTCCTCCATATCGCGCTCCAGGGTCTGCAGGTTCTCAGACTTACAGCACAGCCTGAAAAAACCCCCAGCAAAATCAAACATGCATTCAAGCTTAAAGCATTGGCAATAATCCATCTCACTTGTTTAAAACAGTAAACCGTGCATGGGTGTACACAACATGCTCACTTACCTTTCTTCTAAACGTTTTTTATCTTCTTCACACTTGTCTAGGGATGCTTGGCGCTCTTTCAGCTCACCAAGTAGAGAAGTGACCTGTGCCCTCAGAGCCTCGCTGTCCTTATTCAGCTGCAAAACAAAACACAACACAACACAACACAACATTTATTTACTTTCTTTTATTTAGGGCAAAACAGCCATACGTTTACAACTAACAAAGAGATTTAGAAAGCAGTATGTGTGTGTGTGTGTGTGCGCACGCATACCTGAATAAAATCCTTCTCTTTTTGTTTGAGTAGAGCCTCTGTTCTATCCCTCTGCATTGTGTTCTGTTCTAGTAAATTTAGTTTTTCCTGAAGCTCTCTATACCTACGCCAACAAAAATACAAAGCGTACGAAACAAATCAACACCTTCTCTTTAGCAGTACTTCATTTAATTATGTTTCATATTTCGAAACAGCAAATAACCATGCGATTGATGGACTGGTGGAGACTCAACAAAGGGAAGGAGGTACTGTACATGCACACATACAGTGAAGCACAGCTCCCCTCACCTGCCTTGAGTAGCCTGAAGCTGCTCTGTTAGTTTAGCCAAGTAAAAGCTAAGCAGACACATGGGGTAGAAGGTTAAAGTGAACTTGATTTGGGACAGTCACTAAGAAAAAGTGTGCATCATTCAAAGTAACCAAGAGAAAAGCAGATTTTCGTCATTGTTAATACATACATACATACAGGGAGACTTAAGTTCTTGTTAGTCATTGCAAAAAAAAACCCAAAAATGATTATGACACTGTACCTTTCAGGAGAGACAGTAAAAGCATTTGTTTTCTGAAATGTCTCCTCTTTTACAGCACCAGTCTGTAAAAACAGGAAAATTTTTAACTGCCTTGTGATTTTTATCTTTACCTATTGGATGTACACACATCAGCCACTTTAATAGGAACACCTGTATTCTTAATACAAATATCCAATCATCTCGTGTCATATGCAATGGGCAAAATGATACTGCTTACTTCGCTTCCCTAGGAAACAAACTACATGCTAGTGTAAATCTAGAGTTTTAAGAGCAAAACTATACAAAATGTGTCAACCACAAGGCTCACAGCTTGGAGAAATAATAATACTGAAACAGTCTGTACTTCATTAGTGATCAAATCTTTCACATTAACCAGAACCCTCTGGTTTTTCTATAGATGAATGAGGTGTATGCTGTGATGGCAGTGGTAAACAAAAATAATCTTTAGTATGATGACAGAATATACGCAATAAAACTATGGTTACCGTCCTGATCTGTACAGTCAAACTGGTAAGTGACATTTTAGGTGGATGTCAGACGGTAGCAAAAGTAAGTGGAATGCATAATCCTAATTGGTTTCATCTGTTTCTCATCACAACAGCAACTAAAGAATGCATTAATTTAAAATAAAGTCCTATGATGGGATATGCGAAAAATGAATTTCATTGGCTCTGTACATGTACCTTGCACAATGAATTGAATATACTATATACTATATACTTATTAGGGAATATACAATCATTTTAAACATTCTGTTAGCCTATCCCTAAATCCTTTTTTCTGGGTTATTGGTGTTTATACAGCAAATGTTTGTGTGACCTGGGAATAAATTAAGTTTGCCGTGACTCTGCTACTGCATACAAAGGCATCATGACCAAATCTATGGCAACAGGAAAGGCCTAGTTGTGCGTGTGACAATCAGGTGTTCAGGTGTATACAGGACAAAGACTTACAGGACAGTACAGCTTAGAAGACAGTGACACCTGGGCATAATTGTTTTAAGACTGTATTGTTTGTCTGATTGGCTGGTTTTAGTCTTTTGATAATTTAAGACTTTTAAATACAACACTCTCTAAAGTTTACAGAGTATTTATATATATTTTTTCATTTTTACATTTACATCTTCTAGCAGACGCCCTTAACCAGAGCGATGTATAAAAGTGTTGCGAGTCTCATGTATCCTTAAAAGTATCACAATGCAAAATTTCTCTTATATAGCTTCATTCTAAATTTGGTTTAATTAATACACTATTGTGAAAAAAGGTATACCAGTAGCTTAGGTAAACTGAAAAAAAAAATTACCTGAGAAAGCTGTGTCAGTTTAAGACGTAGCTGCTCCACATTGTTCATTAGGCATTCATTCTCTTTCTCTTTCTCCATTTTTGCCCTCTCAAGTTCCTCATTTCTCTTCTTAAGCTCTCTCATTCCTTCCTCAAGTTTTTCTTTATGACTCTTCAGTATCCTTAAAACTTCATTGGAACCTTCATTAGGCTGGAGAACACAAAGGTGTATGGAGTTAGCAAAGAGTACAGAGTACTAAAACCAAGAATAACTGTCTTTTTTGCCTTATCTTATCTGTTTAACTTATAGGCACTAGTGATGGGGAAAAAATTGATTTATCAATGAATTGCGATTCTTTTTAACGATTCAGAATCAATTATAAATTTAAATTAGATTGCGCAGGTCTGTGTGTGTGCGAGCAAAACACAGAAAAATAATTAGCACTAATAGACCCAAGTAAGCAAAGGTGCCGTTTATAAAAGCTATACTGTGTGCAAATTTTGTGGTACTGTAACAAAGGTTTGTGAACCAGATCAGAGGCAGACGCAGTTTAAGAGTCCACAGTTTTGTTTTATTAATTGTAACTTTTATGTGCTGCGGCTGCTCAGCAAAAACACACTCAAGGCTTCTCCCTCTCTCATTCCGCCACTTCTTTTGCTCGAGTTGCTGCCACTTACTCCCTGACGAAATAAAAACAGCAGCTAATTAGCATTCAAATTCTTCACAGATGCACTTAATTTAGTTTCTCTTTCGGCTGCAGAGCTACGCGCTGCCACGCCCCCCTTTCACAGGCACCAAATTCAAATATTTCGGGAACACGTCTAACATGGAGAAACATATTATGCGATTCCACCCACGAGCTGGGGAAACAAACTTCTCTTCCGGCTGCGTCCACTACCAGTTTTACTCAAACGAGGTTTTATTGCCAAGGACTTGTGCCCGTTCTCCGTCGTGGCTAACTCAGAGTTTTGTATCATTAAATGGTATTCTTCTTGGGGCTTAGTATTATATTATTGATAATACTGTGGAAAATGATGAGAAGACTGGAGCTGTGCAGAATATAACCTTTTAGTTATATAACTTTAAAAAAAAAAAACACAATGCAGCAGCTTAAAGAAAATATAATACCAAGTAGTTTTAAGTGGCTGTTCTTTACACATATGACAAGATTTTACCTATACTGTAAAAAAAGCTATTAAACAAAATGCCCAAACAGCCATAAATAGACATTATAACCCAGAAACATTGTGGTATATAGTGAAAAACACATGCTCTTTACCAAACTTCGAGGCACTGCCTGTCTGTCAGTGTCTTGTTCTGCATCAACCTTCCGCTCACTAACAGTGAAGTCCTAGCAATGAAAAGCAAAGACTTTATTAAAAGAAAAACAAATTCATATTGTTTGAATAAAAAAGGAGAATTGGCACACAGGTGTGTGTGTAAACCTACATTAGGATCAGTCGACAGTCCATTACTCTCTTGGTTCCGGCTTTGACATGCTGTCTCTGTGCCAATAGCAGTGCCTTGAGGTGCTACATGGCTGCTATTAGCGTTGAGTTTACAAAGCAAATTCTTATTCTCCTGAACTAGTCGCTCAACCAAAGTCCGAGCCTCGATAAACTTGCCACTCAGAAATTCCCTCTCTTCCCTCGATTTTCGTTGCCAACCCTCCATGTCCTCACACCTGTTTTTTAGGTTATCAGTGCTCTTCTTTAGTGCCTCTGTAACAGTCAAAAAGTCACATAGCTAAAACAAATGATGTACAAATACAACACTCTGACACTGTGTTGGCCAATTCTGGATGAAATACTTTACCGTACCTCGTAACTGGTGATTATCCAAAAGAAGTCTGTTGACCACTTCATGTCCAGCTAATTCAGGTGGCACCCTGAGTGATCCTTGAGAACTAGATGTTAGTGAGCCTTGACTGGCAGCCCCCGCGGCTTCCTCTCCTGCCATGTCCCACTGGAAGGCGTTGACCCCGTAAGGCTGGGGCTGGACCATGACCTAAAACCCACAGAAAATAACATGTTTTCAGTGAAATATCTAAGCACTGAAACTTACTTTAAACCTCTTCGTTAGTAATGTTTCTAAAGCCTATCTGGAATACATCACATCTGTCAAATAGATTTTCACCACATCTGCCAAACAGATTTACAAAATGGCTAAATAAATGGCAAGATTGTTTTTAACCTGCTGATATTTTGACAACTGCAATATGTTTGGTATTATAACATACGTAGTAAACAGCATACTCAAATTATTAGCATCAGGCCATAGATCATTCGTGACCAGCCACGATTTTTTAACGTAAAGTAAGGGTAAAGAACTGCAGTTTTTAACAAGGCAGAACAAATAAAATGATAGAATGATAGAATGAAAAGTAAGCATCAAGTTTTTGTATTATTGAATTCCATGTTGCTGTTTTATATGAATGAAGACCATTATACGATTTCATGTACTTACATTTCTAGAATTTATCACACAACTTTATCCAGAGCGACTTACATTTTCCTTTTTTTTTGTTTTTATCCAGTTATGGATTAAAGGGCCGTGCTTAGGGGCCCAGTTTAACGCATTAACCAGTATAATCCAACCCATGTTTGCTACTAAACAGCAATTATCTAGAGAACATTTAATGTGATACAAATGTAGTTATTTCTATTAAATCAAATCTAAATATATATTTTTCACACTATATATGAAGAACTGCAAAACCACAATAAATACACACTGTTTAAGTGTGTGTGTGTGTGTGTGTGTGTGTGTGTGTGTGTGTGTGTGTGTGTGTTGATGTGTGTCTACAGTGTTTTTAAAAAAATCGCACACAAACGTTAGACTTAAGTTACATTTCCATCACCGGTTGAGCCCCCAAAAAAGTGACGTCGTCGTAAATGTTATAGAAATGGATCACGAAGTGGCTTCGTTTAACTTTCATTTTAGTTTTGCACATTTTATTTCTGCCACTCATATTAGGCTAACCTTTTACTAGACTAGTCCTTTACTAATACTATTATAAACAGCTAGCTAAATTAGTATTTATTATTTACCAGTCCTAGGTTTCTCTCACCGTCTAGCTATACCTTCAGCTAGTTAACTAAGCACCTGACTCGCAACGTACAGCACCAACTACACAGCTAATAACACAACAATAACATAAATAACATTTCAAGGAGAACACGAGAACACTCTGAATACGCAGTGTAAAAGATTTAAAAAGAAAAATATAAAACAATAAAACCAAATAAATATTACCTGGCAGTCCCAACGTGAAAATTGTATAGCTTTAGCCGACTTAGCTAGCTAGCAAAACAGCTAACTTAGCGTTGCTCTGAGTGCGGAAGACTTGTTGAGGCAGCAGAAAAAAAAAGACAAACACCCGACGCTAAAGTTAGCGGTCAACAATGGCTATCATATTTAAAAATGGGTGCTTACAGACTAGTTTTCTACGAAAAGCCGATTCAATAGGTTCATGTAGGTGGATAGCACTGAGGAATTCCCCTTGTTTCTTCCGCACTTCATCACACACAGCAGCGCTACCGCCTCAGAGCCCTGTCACTGCTCGACCTGCGTCCTTCGCACTGCGCATGCGTACATATTCCACGTACCCAAATCTGGGACAATTCTTCTGCCTACATCTAAACCTACACACACAAAAACACACAAACAAACAAACAAACACACACACACACTTACTGTTATCTACGTTAATTTAAAAAAGAAGGAAAGAAACGTATATCCACCACACTGTAAGAAAAATTCCAAAATCTTGCTGTTGTTATTTTCTATCAATTTATAATTTACATTTACAGCATTGGGCAGACGCTCTTATCCAGAGCAACTTACATTTATACAGCTGAGCAATTGGGGGTTGGGGCCTTGCTCGGGGACCCAGCTGGGAATGGTGGAGCTGGGAATTGAGCCCACAATCTTCAGGTTGGTAGTCCAACACCTTAACCATGAGCCACCACTTCCCCCAGTTTATAAGTTGTTCTATTGATGGGAAGTGGTAAATCATACTGTATATCTAAATATGTGCAACCAATCAATAATAAAGAAATGTTAAATATACGTGTACTAATTATTAATAAACTGTTACCTGAGTGTGAACTAAACACAGAGAACATTTTTGAATCAGCTGTAAAGGTTAGCTGGCAAAACTAAGGTGCATTAGTCCTATGTTAACTATAAAACCCAACAAATAGAGCAAGTTTCCATATTTAAAAGAACATATTTATTTGTTCTAAATAATCTAATGCTAATGTCTGATACAGACCAGTATAATTATACATTATATTTACCACTGTCTTTTAACCCTGGTATTTGGATTGAGTCAGTGATAAGAGACGTGATAGGAGAGTTCACGTTTATCATCTACAGTGTTGTTGTTCACCCTTATAATGACTTTGCCTCTGTATATGTAATATACAGTTTATATACAGTATAATAATTACAGTTCTTGTCTATTAACATATACAGTTCTTGTCTAACCTTTATAACTAATTTGTCTTTAACAATGTGGCACTCTTTTCTCCTGCAGTCCTGAATAGTTGATGAAAATAGCAACCATTTAATGCCAAGCCTTGTCAAATTTAAATATGGATACATCTACTATCTTAATATAAATCTCGATCTATTCTGTAGTAAAGGTTTATCAGTGAAGGCTTTCAGACATTCAGAAAATGTTGAGGTTTTGGACTGCTAATTATAAAATCGGGGTTCGATTTCCTAGAACCACCGTGTCGGCCCTTAACCTCCAACTGTGCAGTTGTATAAAGGAGATAAATGTAAGTCGCTCTGGATAAGAGTGTCTGCCAAATGCTGTACATGTATGCAGCAAATGCATCCTGAAATGTCAAAGACTAAACAAGTATCTAAATTCATATATATCATAAGAGTAAACATTTTTTCAAAAATCTAGTAGAATATGCTTCTTTTTTTTCAATCACCAGACCATTGTTTTGCATATTGTGCTATTTCAAAGTCAGACTGGTGACTGGTTATTAACTGGATGTTAACTGTTTATATTGTATTGTAAATAAGCCACTTATGTACTTCTGGTTAGATGTAAATTGGATCTAATCTAATCTAAATAGTTTTAGGAAGAGGGTGATGATACTGGTCAACGGTTGCTGTCATTTGGTGTGGGTATTCCTAAGGATAAACATTAACTATGGAAGTGATAAAGGTGAATAAACTAGTGAGCAAGTTACTTAACAAAAGTATGTATTCTTTAAAAAGACAAGAAAAATATATTAAAGCTTGACAGATTTGACCTTCTTATTAGAAAAGATGGCAAAATCAGCAGTCATCGAGCAGGTTGAGAAACGTGATGAAAATGAAATTTATGCAGATCAGATTAAGATGCTTTTATCAGGGTGTGGTAGGGTTGTTATGATGCTGGAAACTACAGAGGCGGGGCATTTACATAAAAGTAGTAGGCAGGCAACAGAGGTAAAAAGTGACAGATACAGGTGATAAATAGTGGAGCTGGAAAACAGCGTGATTATGAACATCCGGGAAGGATGCACTAAAGACTAGTTTAAGGTACCAGTCAACAATCGTGGGTTCGATTCCCAGCTCCACCAAGCCAGCACTGTGGGTCCCTGAGCAAGGCCCTTAACCTCCAATTGCTCAGTTGTATAAATTAGATAAAGTTGATCTTAATAAGGGCGTCTGCCAAATGCTGTAAATGTAAAGTTTTCTAGGGGACTGCGTGTACAGTAGATAACAGCATTATGGGGATTAGCAGAAGCAAATAGACTTTAAATAAAAACAAAGCAGAGCGGCTCTAACAAATTACTCATTATGAAAGCTTTATTACACTCAGTAAATATATTCTTGTTACCAAAGGTTTAATGTTTAAAGTTGCTGCATTCCCTTATTTTCATAAGAATAACAAACAATTTGCAATAGATGCGTTTGCCCTATGAACTATTGTCCTTGTGTTCATCCTCAGTTTAGGTATGTCACTAATCACCTCTAGGCTATCAGGGAACATACAGTGCATTTTGATCAATCTAATTTTAGACGCTTGCTAAATCTAACCGTTAGAGGGCAGTAGCATCCAGTGCATTTCCACTTCGGCTCACTGGTACTAATATATATTGATTTTTTTTCCAGGTCAAATGTGTACATATTTAGGAATACTGCTTACTTGTATGTTTTTACTCCACATACATATACGTACATAAGAATTACAGTTATTTAGAGGTGATGATCTTGTTTCTTGTATATGACGTGTCCAAAATAGATTACCACCATAGTCCAATAAATTCCAATCAATCTGTTACTCCATGTTCTGAGTGGAAATAACTGATCTTTGAGGCTGAGGTCTGATCAATACTATATTACTTCCATAGCTGTAGTATTTAAATGTACCCAAATTTGAATATAGTGAGGAAGCACTTTTTAGGGGTGTAAGTGTAATCTGTGCTATTGCATTATTGATTATGGAGGTTTGTAAATTTGTAAAGACATTTCAGTTGTTATTTGGTGTTACATTTATTAATACATGTAGTAAACCTTCTTCTTAGTAACATGTCACCCAATGCTAATACCTAATAAGGCAAAGTACAGGGAAACCCTGATTTGTAACAAAAAATAATAAAATTTACAGTAATTACTTATTATGCAGTGCAGGGAAGTTTATTAATGTCTAACACAAAACTTCAGGTTGTTGGAACGGTATCTGAAAGGACCTAGAGTACATCTTCCTAAAATATGTTAACTGTCACTGACAAATGTCAAAAAAATATAAACAAAAACAGCAATAATAATAATGACAATAATTATAATTAATAATTTACATAATAACTTCAGCATCAATGTTGCCTATCACAGATGTTTATGTTACCCATGGGCACTAACACACACCCATACCATCACAGATGCTAGCATTGATCTGTGTGCTGATAGCAATCAGGAGGGTCCTTTTCCTCCATAGCCCAGAGGACACAATGTCCATGAATTCCAAAACAATTTGAAATGTGGAATCATCAGATCACAGCACACATTTACACCACTTTACATCAGTCCATCTCAGATGAGCTCGGGTCCAGGGAGGTCGGCGATGTTTTCGGGTGTAGTTGATGTATGGCTTGCACTTTGCATGGTATGGTTTTAACTTGTTCTGGATGTTGCATTAAACTGTGTTAACTGACAATGTTCCTGAGCCCACTCGGTAATATCC
Source organism: Bagarius yarrelli (assembly GCA_005784505.1). Taxonomy (NCBI): domain Eukaryota; kingdom Metazoa; phylum Chordata; class Actinopteri; order Siluriformes; family Sisoridae; genus Bagarius; species Bagarius yarrelli. Next base: position 1,773,003 of record VCAZ01000040.1, on the reverse strand, counting down.
TTTACAGAATAATGTTTATTTTTAATGCAGTGTTGGGTTTTGGCCTTGCTGCTTATGTGCAGAGGTTTCTTAGAATTTTCTGATGATATTATGAACTGTGGATGAGGGAATAACTAAATTCCGTGCAAGAGTATGCTCTTTGGAACGCCTTTTTTAAACTGTTGGACTATTTGTTAATGCGGCTGTTTACAAAGTGTAATTGCAAGTAAATATTTGCAAGACATAAAAAGATCACTTTTTTTACTTTGCATATTTGTCTTCGAGTTGTTTTTAATTGGAAAATGGGTCAACAAGGAGTTGCGGGTCAATGAATTCTGTTTATATTTACGTGTTACACAACATTCTAACTTCATTGGAGTTGGGGTTTGTAATACCTACCTGCAGGTAAGATGCCAAAATCTAAGCAGTAACTTTAAAATTGGAGAAGATAAAGTTTTGACTTAGAGGCTAATCTGACAAGTTTTATACAAATTAAAGTCCTACTCTACTTAACTATTATAAATTACCATCCTGAGAAGTATCTATGCAAGAATTGACTCATTTGTCAGTTGCCAACCAGCACCCCCTTTACCCTAACTAATGTTGACAGGCCTGACACACAGATAGTTCATAAAAAAATAATTACAGTTCAAAAAAATTATTGATTAAGCTGATAACTGATATAACAACAAAGAATCATGTTTCATGACATCATCAGAAAACTAGACTTACCTTTGACAGGTGTAGGAGGTTTATGATCCCAATATTTGAATATATTGATATAATATATAAATCAAATCAACAAAAATAAAGCTGATACTTAAATGTTAACCTGATCATGAGCAAAAAGGTACATATGTAAAAGCCCCAATTGTATCTATAGGTAGGGCAGCTAGGTGGTTTAGTGGTTTGCACTGTTGCCTTACAATTCAGTTTGCATGTTTTACCCATGCTTGTGTGGGTTTCCTCCGGGTTCTCCGGTTACCTCACACAGTCCAAAAACATGTATGTTGGGTTGCTTGGTATTGCTAAATTGCCCATAGGAGTGAGTGTAAGTGTGTGCGTGGCCCTTTGATGAACTGGCAACCTCCTCCTGCCTTTCGCCCTTTTAGAGACAACTGGAATAGACTCCGGCAGATCCCCATGACCACAAATTAGGGAATAAGCGGGGATAGAAAATGAATGAATGAATATACAAGTATAAAAGTATAGTATATAAGTAGTTTAACATATTTTTTAGTTAAAAACATCTTAATACTAAATACTTGGAAAAGTATTTAGTGATTATTATTATAGCTGTAAATATACAGAAGTTTTAAGCAGGTATTTTAAGTGAAGACCTGAATAGTATGTGATTTTCTAATCCCATTCATTTAATGTCTTTCATGCAGTTTTAGTTTCTCAGGTCTCTGCATTCATTTTTTGGGGCTTTACGTTCTAACCAGTTCTGACAGGTCAGTATATTAAGCTGCTGTATAAAGTGATTGATTTGTGTATTTTCAAGTAACAATGCAGCTCGACCCTTTCATTTTCTTTTTTGTATTTTAGTGTCCGGTCATACAGAAAGTGTGTATTTAGAATTAGTGAATACTTACCCGTTTCATTTTACTTGTAGTTTGCTCCCGTTTAATGATTTATATCTGATGAAAATGATTCCACTTTATAAAATGCATATAAATTAAATAAATAAATGTGTTAAATAGATTTTGGTAAGTAATACAGTATAAACTGAAATGCAGAAAATGTCCTGTAATTGTGACCTTACTTTCTGTTTGCTTGACCACTCGGGTTGTTTTATAAAGTTTAAGTGTCATTCAAGTGGGGTGTGTGTAAGCTTGTGTCTGTGCTTATACAGAAGCACAATGAGGCTTTCTGAGCAAAGAGGATTATATTACTACTTAATAAATATTAAAAAACAAAGACACAAACATGCACATTACTAAAAATAAAAAAGAGTTAGCTATATTAATGAACACAGTATCAGAAACTTGTTTTAATAATAAATAATTTCATAGATACTGTGCAATATCTAAAATAATATAAAACATGCTTTTTTTAAGCTAGGACAAAGAATTTAGACATTCTCGATCATATGTATTTTATAATGTCCCTCATTTATTATAATAATGTTGCAAGTCATACAACAACAACAACAACAACAACAAGTCATTATGTAACAGATTATGAAACACATTTTTCAGAAAAAATGAGTGAGAGGCACAAGAACAAAAAAAGGTATAGCAGATATGGACGAAAAGGCAGGTCAGCTTGTAAGGCTGCATATACCTTACATATAATTCCAAAGCAAATTTCTCTGTCGTTGGTCTTTAGTTCAACTATTAGGTTTGATATTTGCTGGCTATTTAAGATTTTTAAGGTTCTAGTCTAATATGTTAATTAATTCGGATTCCAGTTTTCGATTTACGTTTGTAACATGCTTACAAAGATTAATTTAGCTGATGTGCATTACTTTAGTTAGCAGAAACAGACAGCTATGAATCAGTCAGACCAGCTTGTGTTTTATAGGCTGTATGCAGCCTTACAGGCTAAGCTGCCTTTTAGCCAATATTAATCACCCTTTTGAGTGGTATAGTGCAAAAAAAACAACAACCAATGAGCGGTCACACAGGGGTTTGGTAGGAAGTCGAAATTGCTGCTGTACTAAATGTGGTTGCATCAGCTCATTCACAATTTGTTCAATCTGGTCATACATTTCCTTTCCAGAATCTAAAACTAATCCTTTATTTCTCTTTCACACTTATTCTAGCTGCTTCTGAGCCATGAAATACATCATTATTATCAAAGATATTCAGCAGATATTTTGTGCTGAAGTAAAGCAGCATACTGCATTTGTACTTATTTTGGTTCCTACACTATTCCTACATGAGGTGTTTTTGCATGTGTGTGTGTGTGTGTTCATACTTGTGACTTATTGCACTCTGTGTACAATGATTATGCCTTTAATGATTGAGTTCATATTACACATATATTTGCATAAAGACCACAGGGAAAATCACGCTAATGTACGGTGTGACGGAATTATGGGCTTTCGACTTATTGTCTGCTTATTTTTTCTATGACAGATTTGTAGAGCCTTGTCCTAGAGTCAACTGCACTTTCCATCTTTTTTTGGTTATTATTTTAAGACTTATATTGGTATACTGATATTGGTGACGATTGATTTTTTTCTCTTTTAAGGTAAGTAAATTGTCCTATTCTTTAGAAAGCGTTTAAAAAGGTCAATAAGACTAGGTCAAAAAATATAAACATCCAACATAATAAAACAATTATTCAAGCAAGCAAACTTGAAAATAAACTAATCATAGAAGAAAAAACTAATACTATAAAAATATTAATTTTTGAAAAATAGTTCCAGTCTATTCCAGTTGTAGCCAGAATGGTATTTTTTTTTTATAGTTGTGTAACACGCCATGTGAGACACATCGCATTAATGCAACAAAAACTGTGGAGTTTTATTGAGAGAAACTAATAAATCCTAATGAGATTGGAAGTGACATTATAAAATGCTGTCTTCCAGAACTGCTTTTAACATGTCCTCATTAATTTACACATTATGCCCTCTTTAGGGAAGCACCTAGAAGTGAAATAGAAGATGATGTCTTGGAGACGTAGGGAATTTAGTAAACTGTAGAATATTTTCAAAATAAACAAATAAATAAAAGAATATTTAACAAAATTATATTTGGTAAATTGGGTGCTAAATAAACGTCTTTTATATAGACAAAAGAATTGGGTCGCCTGACCATTAAATCCATGTGTGTTTATTGAACGTTCTATTCAAGATTTAGTCTTACTCTTATAACTATAATAACCTCCACACTATATATTTTTGGAGCTGTGGATGTTTTTTAAATTTAGCCGCAAAAGTATAACTTATTTCAGGCACTCGTGATGGATAAGGAGGTCTGATGTGCAGTCAGCATTTTAATTCATACAGAAGGTGTTCACTAACAGGGGTTGAGGTCAGATCTTTGTGCAGAACACTCAAGTTTTTCCCACACCAACCATAACACACAATATGTGAATGGAGCTCAGAGACTTTTGGGCATTGTCATGCCGGAACAGTGTTTGGGCCTCTTGGGTTTTAGTGAAAGAAAATTTAAATGCTTTTGTGGCAAAAGTTTAAGAAAGACATCCTTATAGGTGTGCTGGAAAGGTGTCCACAAACTTTTGGCCACACGGTGCTGTTGAAAGGTCATGTTAAAAACAGTACTTCAAATACAAGTAAGACATAAGCTACTCCACTGCACATCACTATAATGAATGATCATTGTAACAAGGGCATGAACAAATGATAGAAAAACGTTTTACATTACCGTAGCATTACATTTACATTTAGCACAAACAGAACCAGTAGCGTGACTAGTTTCAATACAATTATGAATTGTAGCTGCGTCACTGACTGTAGTTGACCCAAATTTGTTTTCATATACAAATTTCTTTTCAGAATTGAGGTCTCACAAACATCATATTATCCTTTAAAAAAAATATATTAATCTCTGCGTTATGTTAGCTCTTGCCTTGCCCTTTGCATGCATTTTCTGCTCTTTTTCTTTAATCCCTCCTTCCTTAGTCCTGCTGGTCAGAGGGTCTGAAGAGGCCGCGGCTACGCAAGCTAAACCCTGCTCCCCTCTTAACGGACTGCCGGGAAGGTGCACTGGATGCTGAGGAGGAGGAGGACATAGCTGGTGAAACGTGACTGTCTTGAGGAGGTTGCCGGGAAAGAAGCTCTTTGAATACTGAGTTCATCTGCCGGGTGACCTCCTGAGGGGGTAAACGAGAGCGAGACACCGATAGAGAAAAAAACATTAAGAGAGAGGGAAAAAGCGAGAGAGTGATCAGTCACTGTTTAATTTAAATAAAGCCATTTAGAAACCATATATTCAGTATAACACATAGGGCTGTGCAAAAAAATGGATGTGACTTTGCCAAGTAGGATGTGATCCTGGATTAACATCATTTGTTGCCCCTGAATCAACATTTCAATCAACCAATTAACAATCTGATGTCATCAGTGTGTGCCGACCAAACCCGTCGTAATCAACTATTGAATTTCCTTTGGCGTAAACTGAGTAAATGCTGGAAAATGTTTTTTTCTGGAACAACTTACTGATAATGATGATTCCTGGATTAACATTAGACAAACTAAATTTAAATAAATTATGATATTTGCATTTACAGCAGTTGGCAGAAGCCCTTATCCAGAACGACTTAGATTTATCTCTTTTATACCACTGAGCAATTAGGGGTTAGGGGTATGACATTTGGGTATGACTTGACATAACATGACAAATTGATATGACAATTTGACTATTGAATTTAGACTGAATTGATTATAATGATCTGAAATAAACAGTAATGAATTTAGAGACAATTATAGTGAATTATAAACAATCACTAAAACACAATTAAACATAAAATACTCTGAAACTGAATCTGTAAAACCGTAATAAAGCAACATTCTTACTATAAAACAGGGGTTATGGTTATTTAATTAAATCACAATCTTTTAAAATTTACCAATTACAAGCCATATTTTTATAACCATAACCTTAAATTATAACCATAAATGTTTCCCTCACCCTCACAAATTAACTAAACTGCATATACATGTTGTACGCAATTGTTCAGTACAGCATGTAATGTATTACACTTGTCATTTATGTATGTCAAGTTTTTTTATTCTAGGGAAAGATTTAAAAAATAAATTGAGGCGGCTTTGGTCAGTACACACAGTTGACATCAGATGATTATGACTGGTTGATTGATTCAAGATTACCAAAGGAGAATAAACCAGCATCACATATTAATTAACAAAATCACACCCATCGTGTAAAAATATAAATACAGCTAACTATAGCGCTATTTTTTTATGATAGTGTATCATATATTTTAACCTATAGTACTGATACATATTTTAATTATCTTTTAAATTAATTTAGGTTTATGTTAACATTTAACTAAAACCCTCAGTGTGTGTCAAACGACTTTATCCTCCCCTCCTGTAGTTGGCGCCAGCACATACACTCATTGTGTCAGAAGCAAACATGAAGCAAAAATAAGGGCGCCTTTGGCGTTGTATTTTTAACTATTTGAAGAAAAAACTGAAGTATTGCAATGTATTACAATATGTATTGTATTGCAATATTTTGTGATATATACTTTATTGTGACCCATGTATTGTGTATATACTGTATCTTGCTGATACACAGTCCTAATAAAACATAATACTAGCCAAATACTAGTCATATACTTATCCGAAAAGCTTTAGTCTATAAAGTAAAGCAGAGTTAACGAATGTAGTAACCAGACCTTATCGACTGCCTGCACTGCCGGTCTCTCCGCTGTTCCTCCTATGGGCCTGACAGTGTCCAAAGTATGTCTCCGCTCCTGTAGACTAAACGAAATTTGTTTTTTTTATGAATAAATATCACTAGTAAATATTTATCTGTTGTGTTTGTGGTATAATGTTTCTCCTGTATATTGCTATTTAAATTATTGCAAAAATGAATGTTTTGTGATAATATTTTTTAGCCAGCTCAGTGTGTTCATGAGCATGATTGGATTATAAAAATGTATCCAATCTGGCAACCCTGATTTTACTCATGATTCCCTTCCTGGTATGTGCATGTGCTTTACATCAATCCTCAATATATTCATTTTATGTTGAAGAGTTCCAGACTCTAGAGTAATGTCTAGATGACAATGCACAATATTTTCACATTGCACAACTATCTAGGATAACATTCAGTTGCAGCTGTGTTCACATGCACATCGGATCGGCAACAGGAAGATACACACTGCAGAGTTTTACGATAAGAGGAATCACTGATAACTGTGAGATCTGTGAGTTAGATTTAGAAGCTAAAGTCATGCTTGCTTAAATTGTGGCCTATAACTCCCCCCTGAACTTTCTGCTGCCCTGTATCTTGCTCTCTCATTAGCTGTTGGTCATCGCTGATTAATTTTTCAGTCAGAACTTATTTCAAACAAAAAAGATTTTGAATCACCAATAGGTCCACATATTTAGCAGACATTTTCTACGACACGTCAGATCGCTTCTTTAATTCACATGATTTTGTTGTTTGTCTGCAATTTTTCAAAACCTGTTAATGAGTAAAAATCAGGGTTAAAATTGTGCAGTGTAAACTCAGCATAGATATCAAAAATGGATTTATTTATAATAATCATAATTAAGTCAAACAGGACAAAAAACAGATTTGAAAAACGGCATTTATTTACATCTGCCATTAAAATAAGCACTTTTAGAATTGAAAACCTTTTTTGTAATGTATAAATTAGATCTCAATGGAAGTCTCTTCATGTAAATCCAAGCCTCTTGAGAACAAAGTGCAGGGTCAGCCATAATAAGGATATATTTATAGCAGACACATTGCAAATGTTAGGACAGGGGTGTCCAAACTCTGTCCTGTAGGGTCGGTGTCCTGCTGAGTTTATCTCCAATCCTAATCAAACACACATCTGAACTAACTAATCAAGATCTTGCTAGGTAGACTTTAAACTAAGTGTGTTAAGGCATGTTGGAGCTTAACTCTGCAGGATACCGGCCCTCCAATAACCAGGACCTAGTTTTTACACCGCTATGTTAGGGACTTGATCCCCCCTACTTTTTGATCAGTAAACCAGAGCACTTCATATTTTAAGTGTCATAACTTTTTAGTTTATTTAATTTTATAATAGGATGAGTGATGATATTGTGGAATCTAATAAACTGAGAGAATATTGTGATACAAGGTTCTGTTTTCCTACCCCGTTAGCTGCCGGGCCATGCCAGGTGCTTGTGCCGGGAAGAAGAGTCTGCCCTCTGGTACCTGAATAGGAAGTTTGCGTATTGGACTGATGTTTCCACTGCTTCCTCCTTCTACTACCACAACTCCACTGCTGATCCGCTGCCTTCCGGGAAGTGATGCACTATCACTGTTCACCCGCATGCTGGTAGTAAGGTGCACATACATAGTTACACTTACTAGTATATTATTAGTATATCTGTAAAAAAACTGTTGTTATAAAAGGCACACCGGGTGCTGTGTTCCGACTGCTGCTGCTCATCAGCTAGATTTCCTGTGCTGCCTCCACGACTCTCCTCCCTCTTTCCTCGATCCTGTTTTCGCTCCACCCTAGAGTAGAGGATCATACAACCTACTATTGTATTTTGGATGTGGCAAAATGTGCGAAAAAGGATGCGAATGAGTGGGAAACGGGGTAAATATATTATTTTAAGAATAATAACAAAGCATAACTGCATAAGATAAAGTAAACAAAGTATTTATTATAATTAGTTTATGTTGCTGTTCTGTTACTCAAAATAGGACTCACAGTCAGGCATCATTTAAAATAATACAAAACTGCAGCCTAGTGCAGTTCAGCTTAAAAATAAGTCTGAACTTAATAAGTAAAAAGCAATGGTGTGAGTAGATACAGGCCTCCTCTTAATACATGATCGAGACCATGTGTAATGCTTAGGCTGGTGACTGTATTACTAGGGGTTTTCCTTTCAAGCTTCACCTTAAATGACTAATAACTGCCTTGGGCGTTTCTAAGATGGCTGTCAAGTATCCGGTAGAGATGAAAGTAAGAGCAGCGACTAAAAATGGAACGCCTCTTACTGACTAACATTTACACGCAGGCGTTCTTATCCAGAACGACTTTTACCAGGCGTTCTTATCCAGAGCGACTTTTACCAGGCGTTCTTATCCAGAGCGACTTACATTTATCTCTTTTTTAGTAATTCAACTGAGCAGTAGAAGGTTAAGGGTCTTGCTCAGAGGCCCGGTAGCAGTGGCTGGGAACTGAACCCATGAACTATCAGCAGTCCAAGAACTTACCCGTTCAGCTACGGTAAGTATTTTCCCCACAAAATATGAGATATTTTAAGCAAGTGTATGTGTGCCATAAATACTGAGAACAAATTATTATCAGTATAAACATATAAATGAGTATTACAGCTAGTCCAAATAACTAAATTAGAGATAATAATAATAACAATAATAAATAATCTTGTAATAAAGTCATTACAAATGAATTCTCACCCCTCGGGAACACTGATGTACTTATGAGGAATGAGGCCTTTGACTCCTCCTACTTCTCCTTTCCACCAGTCAGCAGACGCCTTGCTGTGAAGGAGGATGTGGTCCCCTTGCTTGAAAGACAGCTCAGCTGCAGACCGTGCAACATAATCAAACATAGCTACAGCCTCCCACTCTGCACAGCCACACACACACCCACACACGTACATGCGCAAAACAACGAAGCATGGCCAGTGGACACAATGCACGCAAGGTCACATGACACAAAAAGCACACAAGCAATACACAAAGATGACCAGTTATGACCCAATACGCCATTTTACAAACAGTGGTAGTGTCTACATTACAATTTTCTTAAATGAAAGGTGTATCTATAAGGGATACAAGTGGAATTTATTTCCTCACCATCCTCACTTTGAGCGTGTTCAGTCTCTCCCTCGCCCTCCTCTGTAATAGGTTCACTGCAGCAGGAAAGGCAGATATTAATGGATATAAATCAATGAAATTAGTCTAACCCTTACCCGCAGATGTTATCGCTATCAGCGATAAACCGTCTCACCAGTATTCTTGCTCCAAAGTCATACATTTCTCATAGACAGGGCCGGGAATCTCAGTAGAGCCGGGGAAGATGTTCTCATGCTGGAGGATCATCGTCTTAACCAAGGCATTAATCTGAGGCTGCAGAGTTACCGCATCACCCGATTCGGCCCCACCTCTCAGCAGACTGGGTCCAAAGCACACAGCCAGGTTATATGGCTGCATCATGTTCTCATCACTGTACTGAGAAACACTGCAGACACACACACAGATTATGTTTAATACACTGTAGTTCACTGTGTGTTCTTTTAAAACAGTACTGAAAAACAGTAATATTATGCCTAAAATATTATTTCACATTGGCTGGACGTCCGAAGTAAATAGCTGATTAAATTAAAAGGTGATGTGAACTCAAATAAAATCTCAACTCAACTTAAAACAAAGATCTTGAGGGGTCTGAGATAACTGTAAGTCGCTGTGGATAAGAGCGTCTGCCAAATGCTGCAAATGTAAATGTCTATCAGCCATGAACAAGAATCTAAATCTACAACACGCAGAGGCTTATTGACACTGGTCAGTTCATTATGGGGGAAAATTTTTTATTTGGTCTTTAACTTCCCAGTTATTTAAGATTAAATGCAAAATGAATGAATCTCTCCACCTTAATTTTTCAAACAATACAATATATAATAACAGAGAAATAAAAATATGTATAGACAAACAAAACATCTCCATAAGGGGAACGACAGCATAGTGTAGTAAATATATATAGAAATATATGCCCAACTCACACAAACAAAAATGGCAGAAAAAAGGTAAAAAAATTCCTAAGATGTACAAAAATTATATAGCCAAGCAGTGCTACTATGATAAATAATTAAATCAGCTTTTTTTACTTAGATATGTACATTAGGGTTAAGACACTGCAAATACCAGTAACAGCATTGCAGCCTAATGCAAATGTTTTTCCTCTATCAATTTTTAAATCTTTGTTAAGATAATGAATATATACATTTTTCTATATATTTATAAAAATAAAAAAAAAATGTGTATAAATTTGAAGTGGGTATATCCACAAAACAAAATTGTTCCATTCTGATACTTTGTCAGACAGTTTATCAATTCTGTTAATTAAAAACATTTCCCTGATAACTGACAGTCAACACTCACCTTAACTGCACACCTTAAACAGATTTTAGACAGATGCATTAGACAGTACATTCGTCCATAATCAACAAAACAACATTTGATCGAACATATTTTATAGGAATGATGTCCATTTAGTACAGTTCCAGAGCATAATGCATAATGATGTGTCCCCTATTAATATGATCAGTATTAACTAGGTCAAAGCTTCTACAAAAAGCAACAAATGAGAATAGACTTTTAAGGCTTTGTTTCCAGATAGTGCAGAAAATACCATGTTGGGTTTGTGTCAATGATAACAGATGGATAGTTAAAACTATGAAGGAAATTTCTATCAGGAAATAATTTTTTGCAGAATTGTTTTCTATTTGTGTTTGCAGGTCATCATGATGAGAGGAAGCCAGCATTACTTACTGATGAAGAAAGGCAAACAGATAGCGCATCACTATGATGAGGGGTCTGGGAAACGATGAGACCACTAGCTTCATATGAGCTGCACTTTCCACCATGTTCTCAATTTCTGTTAATGACACACAGAGAAAGTGGACTGAAGAAACACAGATGAACATGATCACATGGCGTGCATTAGACACTGGACTATCTCCAATCAATAACAGGTCATGCTCTAAATCATCATCCAAGCTATAAAGGTTTGCACAGCAGCACAATAAAACATTACCAACAACAATTCATTAGACCCCCCCCACACACACACACACACACACACAAGTGCATGACTGTTATCTTACGGACACTGTCCATCAGCCGACTGAAGCTTTCCTCTGGGAAGAGAGGTTTCTCCAGGTCTCTAAAATACAGCTTCAGAACTCCTGCTACTGAGTCAATGTCACACTCGCCGTCTGTCAGTGGGTCTTCCCCTGAGAGAAAAACATGTGTATTCATATATTAAGTGCAGTAAATATTTACACGTATTACCAGGCAGTGGACTAAAAAGAAGAGGCAAATTAGAAAGCTGTTTAAGTGGTTTTTCGTTCGAGTCTAAAAACCTGCAGACTCACCAAGCAGCCTTGGGGAGATAATGACGAGTCTTTATAGACATAATGCCAAAAATAACACCTGTCCTCAGAAAAACACTTAAAACATGCTTTAAAAAAGGGCATTCAAACTGGACGGCATGTGGTGAAGCAATTTAGAAAGGATGCTAGTCACACCCTGCATAGATATCCTAATATAATAATGTATCAAATATACTCCAAATCACTGTAAAAACATAACCAGAATGAGAAAAATAATGTTTTGTAATTCTTGTAAAGGAGGAAAGAGCAATTTTCCATGCCTCTGAGTAAAGTGTATGCCACTTTCTTGAGTTACATTATTGAAATTCTAATATGTTATTCATTATGGATGACATAAAAGTTCATTGACTCACTAATTGCCTCCCAAGATTTTTATAGGTTTTAGTTTTTTAAGCATCACCTTTATATCTATCTAACAAAGCATGTCCAAATCCTTATTGTGGGCTGACTAGGCCTTGCCTTTTTTTAGGCAAGTACCCCTTTCATTCAGCTGTCCCTACTACTGGATGAAGGTCTATAGATGCCTGGAACAATATGTTCAATAGGAGGATCACTTTATTTACAAACATCAATCTAGTTACAGAAGTAAAAAAATCTCGTTGCACCATAACAACTAAACAGTACTGACTAAACCATACCACATAATGTATATTATCTCACCATGAACTTGATGTGAAATGAAAATGTAAATCTTTTTTAATGATTATACACTGGGAAGCTCCATTTACAGAAATTCATTAATTTCCTTACCTCTTTCAAAGGCATCTCTGATATTATTGACTTCGCTCTGAGAACCCGGCACTCTGAATATGCCCTCGTGATGCAAACCTTAAAATAAACACGTTTCATTTGCAAACATATTATTCGTCTAAATAACAAATACATTATTTATCCAGCAACATGAGTCATGGCAAGCTGGTGACTGGCCTCACCATGAAGGTTGATGAAGCGAATACAGCTTTCCACCACCAACGGTATCTGCTGCCCAGAGCTCTGTTAAGCAGGTAGATATAAATAACAATTATGAAAATTGCAAGGAGTAGCTACAAATGGGAATGTAACAGTGCTGTGATGACAACTGTATAATACTGTATAGTTAGGCGTAAGGTATGTAAGCAAAGATATAAAAGGCTGCAGGGTTACACTAAGGTTAAAGTGAGTAGTGAATTAGTGAACACATCCTGGGTGTAGGAAGTAAGAAAAGACTCTCTAGGACAATCGAAGTAGTACCTGAGTCCTAGACATGCGCCTTCTTCTCCTGATGCACCGGTCAGCCATACAGTTTTAGAGAAAGAGGAAAAAAGTTCCGGAAGGAAAAACAGAAAACACGGCATGGGCAGGAGGAAGAATTGGATACACGGACAGGTAACGAAAAGCAAATAGTTTAAAGAAAAAAGCAAGAGAAAAACAATAGGGAATAGGGGTAAATAGTGGAGACAAATACAAAGCAGAATCAAGAGTCAGATGAAAAGCTCTCAGCAAGAGACACCATTCGCTTCTACGTTTATATGCAGCAGGCAGCAACAACAATTATATTGCATTTACACAAGGGAACAGGACACCTCAGTTTAAACACACTTACAGATACACTGACAGCATGGCTCGGAGCAAACAAAGTCCCGATTTTTTCTACGTTAATCTAATTTTCAACCACTCAGCCAAAATTATGGGCATTTTAATCCCACTGATAACTCACTGTTCTGTAGTTCTGACCGCATAATATAAAAGTGTGGCCTAACAGAGGGTACATCCTATAGATTAGTGTCTACTTCAGAGAACAAGATTATTAGGGTTAACGCTGAGTGCAGTTTGACATTCTGATTAATTTATAATCTAAAGGAAGAGAGTTAGACAGATTCAGAATAAGAGAGTGAGAAGAAAAACAATAATGGCAAAAAACTAGCTAAATAAGCAGAGGCCAGATGGCATTCCCACCAGGTTGGTGCACCTCTCTCAGTCACCTTGAAGCTGTTTTTGTACTGCACGTTTTGTGCCGTGACCAGTGCCAGGAATTAAGACAAACGATAAAAGAGATTCATGTCCTCGGTTTCTTTCTTAAAATTCTCTATTTTTGTCTTAGGAGGTTCCTTCGAAGAAAAAATGGTCCTCGTTTCATTTCTTAAATTTTCTACTACTGAATGAAAAAAGGATTCCATTCTTTTTTCTTGCAAAGATATTTTTGTTATACTACATGAATCGAAGAAGTTTTCTAGTCTTGAGATTATTACAACTGGCTAGTCTGAGATTGAGATTAAAAATTTATATAAAAAGACTTCATGGTAATGTCTATTGTCTTTGGAATGGCAATAAATGGATGAGATAGTCAGATTTCCACATAGTTTCAGCTATATAGCATTTGTCTTTATTAGTACGACCATATTAGCCCGGTTCTGTCAACACTGCACTGTCTCCCTATTAAATATTAAAATCTTGCTAATTACTTATAAAGCCCTGAATGGTTTAGCACCTCACTACTTGACTGAGCACTTATTCTATTATACTCCTTCCCAACCACTGCGCTCTCAAAACTCAGGCAATCTGGTGATACCTAGAATATCAAAATTAACTGCAGGTGGCAGATCCTTTTCCTATCTAGCACCCTAACCCTGAAATAACCTACCCTACACTGTTCGGGAGGCAGGCTCTTTAATTAAAATTAGATTAAAGACATCTCTTCACCCTGCCTTACACACACACACTCACACACACACACTTTTGTTATCCAAATCCGCTGAAGGATTGTTAGGCTGCAATAATCAGTCAACCGGAACCAGGAACACCACCAATAACACACAGTATATTATAAGTAGAATTGCATTTACTCTAACATAAGTTTGTTTATTCGTATTAAAAGCTCACTGTCGCCACCAGATTCAGTCTGTATCCAGCCCATTTGGCGGATTGGCAAAGAGACATTAAGCCTCAGTGGCAGTTTCCCAGTGATGACCTTGTCTTCTAGACACCCATTCAGTCGAGACCACAAAAAACTTTGCTGCACCTTGGAATAACCTGCTGGTTGGTCAGGTCAGAGGAGACTGAGCCTGGTTTCTGCCAAAGGTTTTTTGCTTCATTTTGTCACCAATTAAAGTTTTGATTCCTTGGCGCTGTCGCATCTGGCTTGCTTAGTTGAAGACTCTTAATATACAGATATTAATTAAACTGAGTATTTTGGTGAATGGTTACTATTGTCTTATTTAAGCACTATATAAATAAACTTGACATAGTAAATAGCATGTTTTAACCTTTCCATTGAGGGCATAATAGGATTTTGTATGAATAGACCAGTATAGCTAAAGAGATGAGTAAAAATGGTAGCTGAATAAAGTACTCATCCAAGGCCACAATATATTTACATAAATGTGGTCCAAAGATATGTAGACTGTCAGGCATTCTTAAATCTTTAACCTTGGACAAGAATCACTAATGATCAAGAAGGACAGTTTGTGCTGTAACAACCATTAGGAGAGCTAACCAATGATAAATAAAGACACTGCAACACATAAAATAAATGAAGACACATTACAACAACAAAAAGAGCCTTATTAAAACATAGTTAACATGAAACACATGCAAACACACAAAACGCTGTAATCGCTTTTTCTACATAGGCTTCTTTTCAAAACTAGCTGCGGCAATGAGGAAAAAACACTCGATGACACATCATTTCAGAGAACCTTACACAATCATTTGAGCATGATAAAAAAAGCAGTTATTTAGAAACTGTTTTTGCAGATGGTCAAAGAGAGGAAGAGGGGAAAATATCAATTTAACCCTTAGATTGTTTTGTGTTTGTTTGTTATCCTAATTTAACTGTTTATAAATAATAATAAAAATTTATTACGCTCATTTAAAGCAATTACACTATATAACATTATATTTTTTTATATAAAAACTTTTAAAACACTTAACAATCACATAAAATTTGTCAACATCAAATTGTTTTAATGCATGTGTTTTAGAGTGGCAAAGAAAATTCAGGGACAGCAGGTATGAGCAAAGCAAAGAAACACAATCAGGCAAAACTGAAGCAGGCAACACACACAGGCATTGTAAAAAACACCTACACATTATTGGGGAGTCGATAATATCTCGTATCACACAAGCTGAAGGAAGGAGTAACGTTGCAGAAAGAAGCTTTGCATTAATGCATTATAAATCCAGCTAAAGGCTGTTGTGGAGCACAGGGCTGTACCTGGATGAAGGACAGCATGTCTCCAGAGAAGAGTTTGTGGTTGTACTGGGAGCAAGGCCTGGCTTTCCGCACACGCACTGACCTACCAGACTGGTTACTGGGAAATACATACACGGCACTCCACTGTGAAACCATGGCATTATTCCAGGCATGCAACAAACATGCAATTCATTTTCATGCACATACAAACATATACATGCCCACAGATGTGGTACGGGTATAAAACTTACAACGTTAGAATAGATTTATATTTTTCTAAAGCCTTTTAGTTCAAGTTTTTTTTTTGCTTCGTGAATATGACCCAGGATTTTTTAGAGCCTGAAAAGGTGATTAGAACAGTGGTTCCCAAACATTTTGAAAGCATGGCACCCCTTTGTTGTGTTTTTTTTTTTTTTTACCCAAACCAAATTAAAACTAAACGTACATGCGTACATACATACAATAAATTAAATCCATATAAGCAAACAACAAATGCAGCATGAATTTCTTATGAATGCATTCACTATGTCACAGGCATTTTAATGAGATTTATGCCTGTTTTTGTAAGCACAGCCTCTTGATACAGGGGTAGATTGAGCATAGTACAACTCGTAAATCAATAGCGGGTGCTGGCTTTTTTCTTTTTCGATTATGTTAGGAATGAGAACGCTAGCTCACACCGGTAAGAGTTTGAAAAAGTCACTAGCACATGTCCCTCATGTAACCAAAATTGATCCGAAGACATTTCTCCAAATTTTAATTTCGATGTGTGATCCATACAATTTATCTCACGCTTTGAATGGCAACATCTTTGCCAATTCTGATGAGAGAGGGTTAAAAGGTTTACAGGGCCAATCACAATTTCACTAGCTGCAGAAAAGTAAAAGTCAAACCTTTCCTGTAGCAATTTTAACCAAAACAAAGGGCGGAGCCAGGCGAAGCAGGCCGGGCGATTCTCTATGATGAAACATTAAATATGTATATAAATCTGAATTTTGGCTTATTTATTTCTGTTTGGGCGTGCTCATACGTTGGTGTTTTAAAATATATGCTATACAATGTTACTCTATAGTACAATAATGTTATTTTAGGTTGTTTAAATTAGAAAAACGATGGCATCCCTAACCAGTTGGCATGGCACTCCAGGGTGTCACAGCACCCACTTTGGGAACCACTGGTGTGAACAGTACTAAAACAAAAGATATATCGACAGATGGAATAGAAACTGTACCTGGAGGAATCCTTGTCAACTGCTTCAGCTGGAGATCAGAAAGAAGTAAAGAGATCAATACAGACAGACCAGTGCTGCGCTCCTTTACGGTTTGTATTTCTCACATGTCTTTGTAAAAGATTAGATTAGCTTTTTTTGTACCCTTCTGTATGGCTTCCTTTAACAGGTCATGTTTGGCCTGGAGTTTGGAAATCAGTGAGCTGCCATTAAGATACTCCTTAACTTTCTAAAATAACCAGACAGAACAAAATAAACACTTATAATCGCACTTTAGTTTCAAACTTTTAGTTTATTATTACTCTTTTTTTTACCAGTAATCAACTTTGGTCATCAGTTTGTTCTACATGAACTCGAGCATGCATGCTGATATGAACAAACTTTTCATACAGCAAACTTATTTTGTGCTTACGTTAAAATAAAAGGTCTCTGTTTCCTGCTGATTGGCTCTACGCTTGGTTAAGCTCGGCTTGGTGTTAGGGCCATCGCCTGTGCTCTCCTGCGATAGGCTGACTGAGACATCAGGGTTGGGGTTACAGTCATCATCACAGATAGACTCCAGTAGAGCAGCATAGGTGGCCTTGAGAGTTTTACTGACCTAAGAGAGATTTAATAACATTTTAACATGTATTAACATTTTATTATATATGAGAGTAGGCACAGAAATAAACAGTAATGTGTGATTAATAAAGCTGATGAATAATAGAGATAAAATAAGTTGAGATGTGATGCAATCTATGCACATGTACACGTACCTCCTCTGTTTCCAGGGTAACGGTAGACAGCCTGGACTGCAACTGCTGGTATCTGGTTTCCATCTCATACCTCACCTGACATTCAGCACTCACCTCACAAACCTGTCATACACAAACACATACACACACACAGACACACACATGCAGAGTAGCATTACTCTCCTAAGTAAGGAGTGCGTCACACAACACAGATTCTGACACACCTGGTGTGTGTGTGTGTGTGTTACCTGGTCGCCCTCATGTGGCTGGTGCTGAAAGTGGAATGGCAGGCAGAAGGCAGAGTTATGGGCCTGCAGCAGGGCATCTCGGTCCTGGCCCTGGTCTAATGCATTCACAGCGCTTTCAAGCTGCTGCAGTCCATTCTTGAGATTCTGTTGCACCCGATTCCTGTTGGACAGGTAGCCACGCATCACCCGAGTCACAGACAGATGGTAGCCAACATCCGTGCACTGCAGACATGACAAAAACAAAATAAGATGTACAAGAAACAGACTCAGCAATTTCAGACATGGGGCCCCGACAGTCTTAATATGCACCATTTATAACCCTTATTTCAGCATCTTTTTATTAAAACAATCTTTTTTCTACAATTCAAGTAAAATGTGTTACATCTTACTGTCTGTAAATATTTATTTTAAAGTGAAATAAAAATAAATTAACAAATAAGAAAACTGACTATTTACAACATTCAATAAGGCTTTGATATTACAGGATATCATACCCAGAAATCTATTTTTATATGGCCGTAGGCGCATAACTAATGGAATGTTACACTGATTTATGATGGCGGGGGAGGCAAAGTTATGCGGATGTAATTTTTAACCTTACATTTTAATGTTTATATCTTGACTATACTAAGATAGAAAACTATTATACTATACATGCTTTATATAAAAACATATGGCAAATTGTTGGAGGCCCCTGTGGTTTTCTGTGGCACTAAGAGGCTGCTTACGTCTCTTATTGGTTAAATCCACCCGTGGAAACTAGTACAGTATCTCATAAAAGTGAGTACACTAATTTCAGCAAACATTTTAGTATATCATCTCAAAGGACAATGCTATAGAAATGAAACCTGGATATATTTTAGAGTAATCAATGTGCATTTTGTATAACAGTATAGATTTACTGTCCTCTGAAAAACAAACAGCCATTATTGTCAAAATATCTGGCAACAAAAGTAAGTACAACCCTAACCCTAAGTGAACACTGTGAACTGTGTACAAAGTTTCGATATTTTGTGTGATCACCATTGTTATCTAGCATTGCCTTAACCCTTCTGAGCATTACTGCACATGTTGTTGCTGGGATTCTCTTCCACTCCTCAATAATGATATCACTCATGCGTCTGTTTTTTAAAGCCAGCTTCTGCACCTGACACACAGCATAAGGACTCAACTTTTTAGTTTGACCCTTGCAAGGCCTGTTCTGAGTGGAACCTGTCTTGAAAAACCTCTGTATGACCCTGGCCACTGTACTGTAACTCAGTTTCAGGGTATTACCAATCTTAGTGTAGCCTAACCCATCTTTGTGGAAAGTAACAAATCTATTTCTCAAATACTACCGAAAAGTGCCATGTTGATCATCCAGTATAAGTGGTCAGTATAAGTAAATTTTTGTTGCCAGCTATTTTGACAGTGATGGCTGTATGTTGAGTTATTTTCAGAGGACAGTAAATTTATACTGTTATACAAGCTGCACATTGACTAGTCTAAAATATATTCAAGTTTTATTTCTATAGTATTGTCCTTTAAAAAGATATATTAAAGTGTTTGCTCAAATTACAAGAGGTGTACTTACTAGAAAATAGAAATACTGTCTATACAGTAGGTGATGCGGTGTATTCACGGGCAACTTAGGTTAAAAATCACTTAAATTATTTATTATTTAACATCTTTAACATATTATTAATAATAATTAACAGTTCTTATTATCACTATAGCCACAGTAAATTTAGATACATCTTAGCAGAAAGCCAAAATAAAAATCAATGTTTTTAAGTTCCAAACGTTTTCAGGTAATACATTTATTTTACTTTCTATTATCTTGCAATACTAAATATTTAATTGTGTTTTCATTTTAATGTGCTCTCCATTGTAATTTATAAGTCAATCAAGCTATGATTAAGCACTTGATATAATTAATACTTTAATTGAGCATAATTCACAATCTGATTGATGTAAAATTTAGCCCTTGAGATGATCAATCACCATGCTTTAGTTTTGTTGTTGCACCTTTTTATGCTTTGTTAAGATGGCAGCCCAAGTAACAACCAAACCACTGTGGCGAATTTAAAACATTCTTTTTATATTTCACCTTTTGCAAGTGCATGACAAATAGAAGGGTACAACATGACACTGTTTGCAGTGTATGCTACATTTTGTGATCAACAGCCAGATTAATATACGGGAAGTGCTCAATTAAGGGGTCCTTAAAATGTCCTAATGGCCTATATGAAGGGTGGTCAAGGCGCGCATTGCAGATAATCATAATTTTTTCCCCCAAATTTCTAATTATTAAATTCTGAATAACCCATGTCAAATTGGGCGTATTTAAACATTTACTTAATTTTATGTCGTTCCTTGCACAAAGATGTATAGATTCAGCCAAATATGTAATATTAATGAGAATGAGAAATCTTTACAGTAAAGAGTTTCGTAGCCGGGCAGCCACACAATGATACCAGTAACCATAAACTAAGAATAAAGCAAAGGGAACTAAACTATCACTGAACTGCTGTTACCTCAGAATAAGAGAACTGAAACATATTTGCCAGTGAAACAGAAAGGAGACAGGCATTAGCATGGCACTCACGTCAATCAGAGTGCATATGTCTTCAAGATAGTATTTATTCATGGCAGCATTGGCTGCTGCGAGGTTGAGCAGGTAGTCGTTGCGAGCTTTAGTGCACTTCAGCTGGGTCTCTTGCACTTTTCCTTGCCTCTGCAAAAAAAAAACACACAGAGGAAGCAGCGGGTTATAGATATATAGTGCTACATCTTCCTGTGGCATCTTCAGACAAAGCCAAAGTCGAAAACAAACTCAGCTTTACCTTTTCCATCAGCCTTTCCATTTTCTTTACTGAGCTGCGTCTCTGCCCTCCTGATTGGCTGACGCTAAGTTCAGAACCTTTGCCAGTCTGTTTCTCCTCCAGCCTTGCAGCTTCTTTAAGTTTGCCCTCAGCAGAGAGACATTCTGAATGATACTGATGATAGGTTTTTAGAGCCTAAAGTGGGAATCAATTATTGTACACATGATTTAGTTTATTGGTTAATAAGTGCTTTTATTAGGTAGTAAAATATTTTTTCTTGGCAACTCACACACACATACACACACACAAGCTAAGAGCCTTGAACCAAGACACTCCTGACAGACAAGCTGTTCTGTGAAGGTTGAAAACTTTCAGAAAGCAGCCAGCTGGCAGAAAAATGGGTAGGTTTAATCAGGTCATGTGACCTGGGCTTGACCACAAAAGACCATTCTAGAAAATCTTCTCCCTACCCCAGGAATCCAGATAAATGTTTATTTACACTTGGGTATTTTTCAGACCCGATGCAGTTTGGTTGATTATAAAAACTGTGTTTAAATACACAGAAAAGCACTTCCAGAACTGGTCAATAAATAAGGTTTCTATGATATTTTTGTCAAAGTAAAAAGCTTTAATTAACAGACTTCAGCAAACTGTTGATCAGGGTAAATTAAATATAAATAAATATGATCACAAACTAATACAAGCAAATTAACTAATCCAAGTCCTGAAAAAAATCAAGTGGCATTAGTGCTGGGCAAAAATGTAATCTCTAACTACCGAGACTACAGAGACAACTCACTACCGAGTAACCACATGATTTTTATTTACATTTTTTGGATCAGGGGCTTTAAAGGTGAGTTTTTTACAGCTTTGTAAATATGTGTGTGTTGGCGGTCTGACATAGACACTGATTTTTACCTGGTGTTTACTGTTCTTAAAATGGTTTGCATCATTTAATCTCAAGAAGCTTTCCAAGCTTTCCAGAAGCTTTCCATTTGCCATACGTCACAAAGAGTCATGAAACACGATGTCCCACCAGGAGGACGGTGAAACATTACCACGTTTTAATAGATATTGAGTAAAAATGTCCAGAGCTTATCATTGAGTTTATCGCGATTCAATGATATTGTTTATCAACCCAGCTCTAGGTGGCATGATCATATTTCACGTTAATGCATTTACAGCATCCACCCACTAATTTATTTACTTTTTGTATAGTTTATAGGACCCTAGATGGGGAGCCAGCCCATTGCAGATTAAAATCACACCTTCACTTACTACAGACAATTTAAAGACATTAATCAGTCAACCTTGAGGAAACCTTCAATCACAGGGTCAACACACTAGGGCCGGAGGTCCACTAAACCATGTGCTAAAATGATCTGCAAGTAATGCATCCATTCAAAAAATCAATTTCTTAAATTAGACATTAAAAATATTTTGTTGGAGTGTAAAACAGAAGGGTTTATTTGATAAACATTTAAGTATAAACACTTAAATGCATGTTGCCTGAATCTACACAGCAAATTCACACTCACCGTCTGCAGCTCGGTGGTCACCTTAAGAAGTTCATCCTGCATCTGCAGCCCCACCTCTTTACTCTACAAAGCCATCACAAAAATAATTTGTTTATTGCATTCGTTAGTATTAAAGGACAGTACAATCTGTGTGTATGTGTGTACCTTCTTGGCCAGACGGTGCGTATCCTCGATGCAGTGAGACAGCCGCTGAGTGAATGTGGTGCTGCAGATTTCACTGAGCAAGCTGTGGTC
Source organism: Bagarius yarrelli (assembly GCA_005784505.1). Lineage (NCBI taxonomy): Eukaryota > Metazoa > Chordata > Actinopteri > Siluriformes > Sisoridae > Bagarius > Bagarius yarrelli. The sequence continues at coordinate 1,750,279 of VCAZ01000040.1, read as the reverse complement.
CCGGCTCTCCTGCTTGGTCTGGGTTAGCAGCACTGACCAGCACTGTGACACGGACTGGTCCGTTTGTTCCTTTCTTTATGACAAAGAAATACCACTTTAACTGAGGGCTCAAACTGCTAATTTATTATTTTTTTTAATGTAGGTGAAATACTTTTTGGTCTTGAGAGTAAATCTCTCGCTGAGTTTTTCCAAGGATCGTGCATACTCAGCCTCAATTTCCCCACGTCGACGTAAATAATCACTAAGATCCTGGAGCTGCTGGGTTTTCTGCTCCAACTGTGCATCCAATACCTTTAACTGCTCTGAAAGCTGACTGCGCACCTCTGTAAAAAAAAGGGATACAGATAGCCTTAAGGGTTGCTCTCATTTACCCAGACAACATGCAGTCTGGAGGAGTCATGAGACACAATAAGCAAAGAAGAACTACAGAGAGTAAAAGTGAGAAAGCTATACAAGAAAGTGCACCATGACCCAAACTTTACCTTTGATCTGTGTCTCATACTCTGCCAGACACCCCCTTTCCTTTCTCAGTTTGCCATGTGAGGTCATGGTCTTGCCGGAAAAGCTTTAAAAATATGTGTTTGAATGTGTATTGATAGAGTGATTCAAACTCTTTAAACTACTTCTAGCCTTTAGATAGCGCAGAGAAGAACCAATCACAGTCAAACTTTCAATCTCTGTCTAGCAGTCACTGTCGGATGCAAAAAAACGAAAAAGAGAAACGATAATGCGTGTGTGTCTGTTTCTATTTCAGTCAGTTTAGTGACAGTTATCCGTTTCCTCAATGCTGCCGTTGATCTCAATTTTGGCTGCGTTTCAGGATTCTGCTGTAGAAGTACGCAGACAAGAGGCTCTGAGCTTTTCTTTATCTCCTTCCAAAACCAGTGGATAAACGTGATTGTCCTTGCCTGTGAAGCAAATGTAAAAGAAAAGAAAAGAACAAGGAAAAAAGTTTAAAATAAATGTGTGGCAGTTTGCGAAAAAAGAATAAAAAAATAGATCAACTTCAGCACACCTGGCCACATCCGGTTTACATCACACACACACACACACACACATCACCACACACAAAACACACACACACCACACACACACCCAACACACACACACACACACACACACACACACACACACACACACACACACACCAAGACATCCTGTTCACAGAGCACTAAACGTTATGGGTTTCTGTAAAGATGTGGTTACGATAGACTGTTTACCTTCATTTCGTTGCATCAGTGTCTGAGACCTTAATCATAAAGATTTCCTTCCCACACCGTCTTTGTGAGCAACGGTAATACATTCAAAATATCCTATTCTATACTATTGGGCCCGTTTCTTTTGCTTTTTATTTGTACATTTACTTACTAAAGCTAGGGCTGTGTATTGGCAAGGGCCTCCCGATATAGTACATATTATGATACATGAGTCATGATACAATACATCACGATATATTGAAATAAAATACAGATTGTAATACATTGCAATAACCCTAGTTATAAATCTAAAACAAATAGCTAAAAATACAACAAATACAAAGCCAGGGGTGCCATTATTTTTCCCCCCCATGCCTGCTTCTGAGACAACGGCCATAGTCAGCTACAACTACAGCAAGTCCTTTGACACACACTAAGGGTTTTAATTAAATATTAACATAAATGTAAAGAAGTTTAATGTAAAATTTTTGAAAAAAAATTTATCGATAGTGAAGTTTTTAGGAATAATAAGAATTAAAATGCCTTTTGTTCCAGTCGATTAGACTAACAGCTGGTTGTACTTAATGCCAAAATAAGATCACATGATCGTTTATAAGGTATCAAATATCAGACATTTAAACATTATTCATAATACTGTCTAAACAGTATTTTACATTAATTCAATATTTTATATATACTATATGGCCAAACATTTACAGACACCTTACCAGAACACCCACCTGTGTATTTTCCTTAAGCCTAAAGCAAACAGTCATCTAGAATGTCTTTTTATCTTGTAGCATTACCTTATTCCTTCCTTTGGAACCAAGAGACCCAAACACTGTTCCAGCATGACAGTGCATCTGTCAAGTCCCTTTGGTCCATGAAGACATGACTCAAAACCACAAAACAACTTTTTGCGGTGGGTAGGAGCGACTAAACTGCCACCTGCACCCCAGACCTCCTCACATGACATTAGTGTCTAAACTTACTAACACAACTGAAGATAAATAATCCAATGCTCACAGACACTCTCCAAAACATAGAAAAATTATGTCAAAATCATTTCGTACTTGCATGCCAAATTGTAGAATTCATTTATTCATTCATCTTCTATACCCGGGGGTCACAGTGATCTGCTGGAGTCTATTTCAGCCATCTCTGAAAGGGCGAAAGGCAGGAGGGGTACACCCTGGACAGGTCGCCAGTCCATCACAGGGCCAATTTAGAATTACCTATCAACCTAACGTACATGTTTTTGGACTGTGGAAGGAAACTGGAGTACCCAGAGTAAACCCACACAACCACAGAGAGAGCATGCAAACTCCACACAGAAAGACCCCTGCCCGGGAATCGAACCCCGGACCTTCTTGCTGTGAGGCAACGGTGCTAATCCCTAAGACACCTACTGCCCATATCATGAAATGTGATTTTAGATATATTTTACATTTTTACAACCTCACACTGTAATCACAGGGAACTTTTATTGTTTTTCCAGATTTGCTAATTTTAGAAAGTTTTAGAAAGTTAAAGGACTATTTATGAACAAAAAATTTAAATATAAGAAAGATTTTTTTTCTGCATTGAAAATCTACATACTCTATAGTATTAATAGTAATATATAACGCATTAGACATACAGGAATAACTATGACAATATCAGCTGTAATTTCTTTCATTTACACATGTAATTTGCCAATATTAACGATCCCATTTTATCAATTTGGTAATTTGTTCTCTAGAATTTTGAATCGAATACACAAAATCATGCAATTACTACTAAACTTCATACTGACTACATTTAATTTAATAATCTCGAATTGTCATAAAATGTTTTGGAGGAGAGTTTCGGTGAAAATATTTCCTTGTGTTTCTAAAATTGACCTCCCAAAGTCTGAGTCATTGTTGGAAACCGAAGTCGTCCTGGGGATCCTACATAAGATGTCTCAGTGTGAGTGTGGTGGGAGTGTTGGTCCTGTTACAGGGTTGAGTCATATTTTTTGACTCTCGCTCCTTCTTTTGAGTTGTTTAGGTTTTTTTATTTTCCTAGCATCATGTGTGCATATATAGCCATAATTAATCATTTTTTTCAATGGTGATATTCTGTTTTTCTGAGGTATATGTATTGTAATATGAAAACATTCTGCCAGATAACTTGAATAGGTGTATTTGGAAAGAATTTATTATTTTTAGAATTAGAATCTTTAGGGTGATTCTGTAAGGGAGTAAATCTAAGTAAAGTGTAATAAGTAAATTATAATCATAGATAAACACAATAGAACAAAGATGTAAATGAAATAAACAGTGCTTTACAGTTTTCGGAAGATTCGGATACAGAAATTATTTAATCAAATGTAAAAATCACACTGCATTGTCTTCACCGTGTAAATTACCTACAATTACTCTTTGTCAGATCTTAAAACAAGGTGTAAATGCTGAACTTTATCTCTATTAGCAAATTTTGCATTAATCCACAAACCACATGCGATCTGAACTGTGGGGCAGTCAAATCTAATCCTGACCCTGTGATGTGACAATTGCAGACACACACATAACAATGTTTATTGTGCAGCCTGTTATAATATATAATAAATAAAGAATACACACACAATTTATTAACGCAGTTACTTAATACCATGCTATACCTCTACTACCTGCAACCAAAACATTTTAAATTAAAAGACACTATTTGGTAATTTACCTTAAAAATAAAGCTGCAGTACCTTAAAAATAAAAGCTGCAGGATTCCTATCGCCGAAACACACTGCAGACTGAAGAAACTTGGAGTGCTTATGTAGCCATGATGGAAGTAGCACAGAGGAGACTTTCATCTGAGCTGTAGGAGCTTTTGTACAAAGAGAGCCTATGTGCGTTCTGTGTGCGAGTAGGAGACGGGGGTATGTGGGGTTCAGCGTGACTAAAAAAGTTTGTAAGAATAACCCTACATGTCACTGCCCTACGCTGCATCCATCAGCAGCCTAGGCTGCCCACACTTACTCTTTTGTAGCTCTGACTCAGACACTCCAGAGAATGCACAGGGATTAGGTTTAGAGGTCACATCCCTCAGCTATTATAGGCATGCAGTTATTAGATTTTGACCAACCCAGCAGTTTTACATAAAATGGTCTGGACTTAGCTTATGTGTGGACTCAGGAGTGAATCACGTCCTCTTATGGTTTGTAAGTTGTCCACAACGGCAAATAAATGCACACACGCCCTTTCTGCTATCAAAGAGAAAAAGGAAGCCACTAAAACCACATGTCTGTAAGAATAATATGCATTGACCATTTATCCAATTATCTAACCAGTCCTTTTCTTTTTCTTTTAAATGGAAATATATTAACATAAATATAAATGTGAAATGAATGTGTGAGGACAATATTGACTACATGCATAGGCTTGAATTAACCTGATCTGGCTGCTATATTAAATTAAGGGAATCAGCGATCCATCAGATCAATTCTGTTTTACGCTCCCAATGGGCAAGAAATTACACCAAGAAATGGACGGTATCTCTCTCTCAGCAGTACAATACAGTGGTATCTTGACATACGAGTGTCCCAACTAACGAGTTTTTAAAGATACAAGCCGTCTCTCTTTTTTGCTTTGAGTTCCGAGCAAAAAATCACGTTACGAGCCAGCTTCAGATACCCCGCCGCTTGTAGGCATAGCAAACGCCACAGTGAACCCTGTAGCATCCCGAGTCTCACTCAATAGCTGGACAGACATGCATATTAGCAAGTGCGAATACTGTTAGTAAATCGTTAGCTAGACGGGTGGTAAAATGATTTTATTGAAAATTCACGCAGATGAAAGTGAGGAAAGCGTGGCAAAAAGGGCAAAAATCTGCAAATAATTTTCAGTTTTTTTAGTTTAGCCTTTCTTCTTCCCCTCCGTCAGCATCCTCAAGTTGTCTGATCTCCAAGGGAAATGCTATACATTATACTTAACAAAACCAGTTTACTGCAGTACATTTAATTGTATTGTTTTTAAACAATATTTGTTATTTATAAGTAAATTTTTCTTATTTAAAAGCATGTTCCGAAAAATGGAGTGTTTTTTGGGGGGCCCGGAACAGATTAATGGAATTTCAATTCATTTCTATGGGCAAAATTGATTTGACATACAAGTAGTTTGAGTTATGAGCTCGTTACCGAAAAAATTAAACTAGTAAGTCAAGGTACCACTGTATATAAAATCATGCAACTACAAGGAAAGCACTAAACATCATGTTCCAAAGAAGATTGGAAGGGACTGACCCAAAGGTTAGACAGACTGAAAACTTGCTCATCTCTTGTGACTTTAAACAGAATGGTGCAAAACACAAAAAACATCCAATGAGCGGCAGTTATGTGCGAATAGAAATGCTATGTTGATATGTGAGGTCAGAGAAGTCGTCGACTGGGTTCACGCTGACTGGTAGGCTAGTGCACAGCTCTTTATAAACATAGTGAGCAGCAAAGCAACATATTGTTTATTACAGCATAACACATTAGCAGGCCTAATGAAAAGACACAACAAGCTGCGGACTGCAAGCTGGTGCCAACTGGTAATAGCATATACTACTGAATACTTAAATATTAAATATGCAAAAATTTTACAAGGATACCGAAGCCTTTTTTTATTTCAGTTTAGAATGGTGCCAGACTGCATATAAACACAGACTGCTTTATCTCCAACTGCAACTCCTTCTATTACTTCAGTAAATCCCTGAAAATACAAACCCTCAGCTCTCCCATATAAAGCACACTCAAATCCTCCAGTTCCCTGCTAAACATAGGTACAAATTACAGAGCTGCAATGCGTAACAAAGCAATAGGATTAAGCCGAGAGGATTATTAGCTGTGTTAAAGAAGCTCTGTACAGACTGTTTATCTTCTAACCGCATTAATGAGACATGTGTTCACGTTTACCACATCACGCAGCCAAACACTGTTTATGTGAAAAGTTATACTTTAATATCTACTCAGCATATGCAAAAACTAAAGTGACATCAAACTTTTTCTTACGTTCTATCAAATGACATCACGAATGGATCACTGATAATTGTCTCATACGGTAAAGAAGGTGTCCTTTAATTGCCTGTCAGTCACGAAGCCTGTCAACTCCAAAATTTTGGAGGTGGATGAACTCTGCTTTCATCTCTGAAGTACTCTAACATGGCCTGATCTATCCATCGACCCACGGCAAGAGACGAAGGAAGAGGAAGCGAGTGAAAAAGATTATATCTTGAAAATAAGTGTGAGTGAGAGAGGAAATAAAGAGTGAGCGATAGTCTGTGTGAAAGGGAGACAGGCACTAGTGAAAGGCAAAGAAAGAGCGTTAGCTCAGTGGTTACAAAGACTGAAGGACTGTGAGACACTTCTGGGCTTTTGAACAACGATCTTAGGCCCTTAACTGCTCATGGAATCAGTGAGATTGAGATGATGAAGGTTTCAAATTAGGAGGCGGAGCCAGCTGTCTGAAACTGATCAGTGCTCAGACATAATGAAACAGGAAAGCTGCCTTATAATGTTTGACTGTTAGAGGTGTCCTCCCTTTAAAGCCATCAACCCCGTCACCTCCTAGCACACACACACACACACATTAACCTTCACACAAACAGACAACGTACATACATGGTGTGCATAAAGATAATATGCTACACAGCTGCAGAGTGAAGTTTAAAGCTGCGTTATTATAAGTGTTCACAGTTGATTCATTTTGGTGAAGTTACAGCTGCCGTTATAAATGTTGGGTTGCCCCTGGCGTGCACAAACATGCATGTGTAAATCAGAAGACTAGCAAAGCTGCAGGCATTTCAAACACACACACACACACACACACACACACACACACGCGCGCGCAAAGTGCAGCCACTACATTTACATGCATCAATAACAAAAACAACACCGAAGCCTTACCTCATTTTCTGTCGCCTACGGACGGACCCTCTCTCTTGCTTTCTTCTTCTTTTCCTCCTGCCTCCCTCACCGGCAGACACAGAAAACAGTGTCGGAAGTCACACAGATTTTACGGACCAGTCTGAATTTTCTTCTAGTGACACATTTAATACACTCGTCTTTTTTATCCTCCTTTTCCCCTCGCGCTCTCTCTCTCTCTCTTTCTCTCCCGCCCTCTCTCACTCTCTGTTTCGTACGCTCTCGCACGTAAATACACACCAGAAAACACTTCTCCTCCTGCTTGTTCTGACCCCCCTTTCACACACACGCACACACAACCCGCACTCTCAGACACCGCCAATCCCCCGCCGTGAATGCATGTCATAAGCCCCGCCTCCATCTCTCCCCACTCCCCGCAGGCTTGCTATAAATACAAGGATGGATATGAATAAGCTGTCTTGTTCTTCTAGCTCTCCACTCTCCTCCATTTCTCATCCCTCTTTCCATCTTTTCCCCCCTCATTCTCTCCCCTGCCATGTGTGGAAGATTGTGACCTTGCTTTTGTGTTTACTGCCCAGCTGCAGTCCATACATAGATGTATGGCTACATGACACACACTCACACACACCCACACAGACACCCACAGAGACATAGCCAAGGGGATAATTTACAGCCATGAATCCACTCAAAGCATCCACCCTGATGATGTGGCTTTACAGCAGATCTCTCAGAGTTGTCACCAAATCAATACTAAGCATGGTTAGCTGTGCACAATAACAATGCCGCCACTTGATGATTCTGAAGCACAAAGAAGCACAGCATTTCATTTAAACACACGCGTTGCAGCGTTAAACAGTTGAGTTGAGTATATTTGACAAAAGGTAACAATACACTGTAACATACTTGTATTAAATATCATGCGATTGTATTTATTTCTATGCCAAACAGCTACTTCTGTGATGCCTGTGTATCATTCTGTGTGCCGACAACCGTACAACTTCTCAGAGAAAATAAAGGCGATCAGCCATGGCGTACAGCAAATCACATACACCATATACAGTAAGGGGGTATAAAAGTGCACAAAGACTTCTAGACCAACAGAAGTGGGGGATGGAAGACATGAGATCATGTATCTGTGTCGATAAGTGCGTTACTTTTCCATTAGTAAGGGTGTGTATGTGTGGTTAAGAGATTGGCCTAAAAGCAGATGAATGTGAAACATGAAATACAACGTAAGCTCTGTGCACCAAACTGAAATCTCTGGATGAAACAGGGAAGTAACGTAGGAGCTGGAGTCGATTCTCCGTTATGTACAAGGTGCAACTCTTCTGGTTCTTACAGTGTAAGAGTAAAAAAGAAACTATACACTCTCGACACCCCCAATTTTTCTGTGCTTGCTTCCTTCCTGTGTTAGTCTGTGTCTGTCACTGCCATTTTCACTCTATCTCAGGATGTGATGACAAGATTATACTTACAATAAATTTCGTAAATCAATCTGAAATGCAGAACATCTAGACAGCTTTTAGTACTCTCCCACTTCTGCTGCATGTGCACTTGTCACAGTAATCCATTCCTAATCAAATACTCAGCAATCTCTTGAGATGCCTTACTTTAATTATGGTCAATAAACTCACACAGATGTAGTAGCTGTGGAAACAAGGATTACTCCACATGAATCTCCCCATAACTGTGAGGCTGGAAAAATGACTCCACTGTATGAGACTGGGGGGAAAGCCGACAGGGCGTCTCGAGATCAGATGTGTTATGAACAGCGGAATCTGTCGCTTACAAGGGGGCTTATGCAACCTGGCAGGTTGCCGAAAAAAATGCTCAGTGAGTTAACACCATCGTTATGCTTACACAGTCGGCGGCAACTCTTCGGCCTCTGCTATGGCCATATCCCATGATCCATCTGTCTCTTTCCCCAAGGGTCAGTTCAGTTTCCACTTGGTTGGTCAGTCCTCACTGTTCTGACCTATTTCATCACTCTGAATTCATGCCACACACACACACACACACACACACACAGAAAGAGGAACTGCATATACAGTATTACAGCTGGACGGAAAGCAGCAAAATAACTATTCCGCTAACGGTGACCTACAGAATCCAGAGTAGGTCTGTTTTATTAAAGGTCACCAAACAGTTACTGCATTAGCTAAACTTGACTGAACTGAATTTTTATGTTGTTGTGAAAATGAAATCATATTTTTTATTAAATACCATAATAGCAGCCTTAAACAATACTCCAGCACATTGTGTTTCCTCAGCTTGCTAATGTTTTTTGCAATTAATTCACATTTATACATTGATAATAATAATAATAATAATACATTAATCTTGTTCTTGATTGAGTCTGGCAGGAAAAAAACAATTTTTAAAAGTTTCCTGAATTTTTCCTTTCATGTAGATTAGAGATGCAGATAAATCAGCAAACCAAATGTTAAAAATCTTATGCTCAATTAATTTTTTCTACGTTTTTCTACAATTAAAGGTTCAAGAAGAACAGATGCAAACAGGGGAGAAATATAGTTGTGTTACCACTGAATGATCGCTGAGAAGGAAGTCATGTTCGGGCAAGCCTAAAGACAATCTAACAAAATAAATAATAAAAAAAAGATATATAATACTGTGATTTGTGGAATGGCAAGCTGTCTCACACCCAGATCACTGCTTTCAACGACAGCACGGCTCAGTTCTGTTATAAAAAACTGCATTACTTTTTGAGTCTCAGCTGCACACTGGTACCTAATTTTATTGATCAACGTCTTAAAGTGTTCCTACTGGTGTGTCTGTATGTGTGTGTGTGTGTGAATGTGTGTTTAGATGGTGCCCCCATGTTTCATCTGTTACTATTGTATAAGAGGAAGTTTGACAATATTGTGAAAAGATAGTCTATTTAAATGCATGAGTAACTCAAAAACAGTTAATCCTTAATTAATACTAGTATAAGTATTCATATTTAGCATTATATAAATTAAATTAAATCATTAAAGTAAAACATTGTTAATTACATTATTGTATATTGTGTATTTCAGCTTGCCGGAGTACAGGCTCAGCCATAATACAGCACCCCTGGAGAAGAAAGGGCCTTGCTTAGGGGCCCAACAGTGATGGGGTACCACACTAATTCTCTGCCCCCACTGCCCATCAGTGCCCCTAAAGGTTTTAATTTCAAGAACAAAGCAGTGCAACACTGCTTAATTTAGGAAAATATTGTGTAACAACATCTCCTGGGACTAATCAGGGTTTGTAATTATATTTTAAACAATTAGACTGAGTTTAAACATTTTGCAATCTTAAACCAAATTTAAGACTAGTTTTGAAATCTGTTTTGATGTTTGACAAATATAAAGCTATATGTACTATAGGGTGAATTTAAATATTGTACTCAGATATGCACCCCTAATTTCTAAAGGAAAGGATTAAAAAAGCTTCTTACCGCCCACCATTTAGGCCATCAACAGGAGCGACACTTAAAATTGAGATTTTTCGGGATTGTCTACAAAACACTTGCCACCTTTGCTTAGTCAAGATTTCGCACAGCACAGCACAGTATTGCACTGGCAATACACACATTTGCACTTTATTTATAATAGTCATACTAAATTCATATCATCATATCCAGGGCCAGCCTAAGGTTTTAGTGGGCCCTAAGCTAAATTTTATTTTGGGCCCCTAATCATTGTTAGTCCTCGACTATAACTATAACACTATAAATATACCACACCTATTATCAATTCATTTAATAATCAAATCAATGTTTTCCTTAAATATAAGATTGCTTTGTTTTTCATTAATATATTGCATTTTACTATTGTCTATAGACATTAAATATAAAAAAATTAAATAATTAAAAAACGATCTGTCATTTCATGTCAACTCTCGGGTGTCACCTGCTGGTCACAGGGCCCCTGAGCAGCCGCTTAGTTTGTTTATGCCTTGGGCATATTTATATAAGTCAAACTGTATCTGTTATTTATATGTTATATTTTTGATATATATTTTCCCTGTACCATTAATGTTTTTAATTAAGATTCTATTTTAAGGCTATTTATTCCTTTCTTTATACTTAATCCAAAATTAATAAAATGCAATCTTAAGTCACATTTTATAAATCAAACAGAACGAGCCACAGAATCATAGAGTCATTCATTCATTTTCTATACCCGCTTAGTCCCTAATTCGGGGTCACGGGATCTGCTGGAGCCCAGCCCAGACGCCTCTGCAAGGGACAGGTCGCCAGTCTATCCCAGGGCCACACATACACACACTCACTCACTCCTATGGGCAATTTATAATCACCAATCAACCTTACATACATGGCTGTGGGAGGAAACCGGAGAACCCGGAGTAAACCCACGCAAGCACGGGGAGAACATGCAAACTCCACACAGAAAGACCCCTGGCCGGGGTGCTAACCACTAAGCCACTGTGCTGCACATCATAGAGTCAGGATTTTCCAAATTTAATCTTCCCTCTAATGTATGGCCATTTTTAAAAAACTCACTACAAACAGATTGAACAATAAATACAGAATATTATCACCTCCAAAAATTATCAAAACTTAACAATATATCATGTCTCAATTTTTATCAATCATTAATATTGGATGTATGCATTTTTATTGTAACAGTGTGTTATTCTCAAGTTGATAAGATGCCTATAAAGGTGAAATTACATTTAAAATAATTTAATTCTTATTTTGTTAAAGTAGTTTATTTTAGGTATTATAATTGTACAATAGGTAATATTGCTGGGTCATTTATTCTACCACAAGATTTTTGGGATCACTTTTATGTTTGATTATCACATCCTCCCATATAATCTTTCCTAAATGTTGTTCTTTTATATCAACTAAACAGTTCCACTGTAAAAGATACGGTTTTGTCATCCCAACAAATAAATTGTGCTGCATTTTACTACACCAGTCTTTAAAACAAAAACTTTGGTGATGAAGGATGATGAGGCCATGGTTGTTACCACGACTTACATATTTTCAGAGACATTTCTTGGGGTCAGTATTTAAAAGTAAAAGAAAATTCTGCAGGCAAAACATTACTGAAATAATAGTAAGAAATGGTATTTAAATGTTGTTACTGATGAAATTAAGGTCAGCTTTTCTTTCTCTGACAGATTTTTTGCGATTTGGCAGAAATGTAAACAAAATGTAAAAAGCGTTAAATTAAAATATAAGCTGGACAGTAATTGGTTATAAGCACTTGCATAGAAGCAGATCAGATTTCTTAAACCAAAGAATTGTTTGGTCTCTTTTTTCAGGTTTATATATTTCACAACTCTTTTCACATTAACATGTGTGTAAATTAATAAGCTCATTTTTGTAATACTGACATACCATGTTATGTATGTCAAAAAAGATCTAGAGTGAGAAATCTTGAACAGTAGTTCTGTTTTCCTAATATTGTCAGTGTGGATCAGATTTGACGGTGTGTCTCAGCTCGTCAGCCTTTTTAACAGCTTTCTCCAAATTCTGAGGTGAGACCAAGTCCAAACGTCGCAGTTCGTCCAGCAGCTGTGCTCGTGAGTTGCTGATGAAGGAGTGTGACAGGAACCAAGGAAGACCACCGCCATTCCTCAAGGTATAGAGAGGCACTCTAGTCAAACCCAACACCTAGATAGATAGATTTGCTTAGTTTCCATATAGGCAAAGAAAGTAAAGCAAAATTGGTTAGAGAAAAAGTTTACCTCAAATCCATGATCCACAGCTGTAGCAACGGCAGCTCTCTCAAGCTCCAGCAGCTCAGCTTCTTTAAGCTTCTTGCTATAGAAGTGTAAGACGAGACGAGGAGGGGACGAAGAAAGGTGAGAGTAAACATAGTCGTCTGAGGTCACAGGTACTGCTGCCCCTAACTCCTCCTGTAGTTCTCTGCTCAGCCCGGCCTCCAGACTCTCCACTGAGGGGTCAACCAGCCTGCAGTGACCGTTTAAGAAACATTGATATTCTTGTCATAATTTTACCTTCAGATCAAATAAAACATTTTTAGTAGTGAAATATTCCAGATACATCATATTGTTATAAATGAAAGTAACCAACACATCCATATTTCTTACTCCCATAATAACCTCAACTCTTCTGAAAAGACTTTTCACTGCATTTTAAAGTGGGGCTGTGAGGATTTATTTATTTATTTAGCAACAATATTAGTGAGATCGGGCACTACTGTAGGGTGAGGAGGTCTGGGGTGCAGTTAGTGTTTCAGGTTATCCCAAAGGTTGAGGTCAGAGTGCTGTGTGGGACACTTAAGTTCTTTCACACCAGAATTGATTTATCATGTCTTCATAAGGCTCAGAAGCTTTGTGCACAGGGATAATGTCATGCTAAACAGTGTTTAGGCCTCTTAATTGGTGTGAAGGAATAAATGTAATGTTACAACATATAAAAACAATCATGTGCTTCCAGCTTTGTGGCCGTTCTAAGAGGACACAGTTATGTAGACATGCTGGTAAGGTATTCACAAACCTTTGGCCATGAACTGTAATTGCGTTCAGAATGTGTTACTTTTGCTTATATTTGTCTTGGGTGGAAGTGGAAGTGGTAGCGCAGCGTTGGACTGCTAATTGGAAAATCAGGGTTTGATGATTCCCAGTACCATTAACCTACCATTGCTGGGCCCCTTAAGGCTCTTAACCTCCAGTTGCTCTGTTGTATAAAAGAGATAAATGTAAGTTGTTCTGGATAAAAGCTTCTCCCCGATGTCATAAATGTATATTTGTATAGCGCTTTTAAGACATTGTCATTGTTACAGAAAAACATAATTTAACTTAAAAATTACAAATGTAGAAATTAAGCTTATATTTATCCAAAATGAGGCAGCGGTGGCATGGAAAAACTACTGCGATAATGTTAGAAAGAAACCCTAAAAGGAACCAGACTCAAGGGGGCGACCCATCCTCATGTGGGTGATAGTGAACATGTGATTATTAATTACAAGTGACTAAACTGGTGCTGGTGTGACTGAGCTGGTTAATGATGATGGTGCCTAGAATTGGCCTGGAATCCTTTTTAAGTTGTTTTGCCGCCCCACATCCAGTGTTCCGCTGACAGACGTCAGTTCCGACACAGTTATTCAAGATAAATTGGTAACAATAAACATTAAACAGCTAATCGAATGCACTCATAACGAACTGATGTTTGGATGAAGCACAAGACATATATATATATATATATATATATTTGACTGCGTGTATTAAAGCTGACATGCCATTTTTAACAGTCTCTCGTGTTTCTGTAATGCATGATGAGCTCTGATGGCGGTGCTGACAGTAAAATCAAAAAGGAGGTAAAATCAGGAAGTAAAATTCTAAAAAGGATGAGAATAATTTAATGTAAGCCGTTAAGAAATTATAATGGTGTTTACTTAAGGAAGACCTAATACGTCATGCCATGGTTTTAAAAAAAGGCATGGTTTTAAAAAAAGGCAGGATTATTTTAAAAAAGGCAGGATTATTTTGCAGTGACTTAGTATTTAGCACCTCCCAGGGTTGTGGGTTCGATTCCCAGCTCCGCACTGTGTTTTAAAAGTTTGCCCGTTCTTACGGTGTTGCAGGTGTTTCATCTGACCTTCAGTATCTTCATCCAATCTAAAGACAGGTGTTGGAGGTTAAGTAGCCTCTCTAAAGAGGAGTGTATATGTGTATGTTTTTAAGTCCTGTGATGGGCTACCACACTATCCACTGTCCCCCTGCCTTGTGTCTTGAATCCCCTGGGATGAAATTCAGGTTCCCAGCAACCCATAGTAGAATAATTAGTACAGAAATTGTATCGATGGATGGCTAAACTAATTTGCATCAAACATGTGATATTTTAATTCTGTTTTTTGTGCCACTTTATTGCTGGTTGCTGTTTTTAGAATTGCAGCTTATAAACTGCTCACTTACATGAGAACGAATGCTTTTCCTGTTACTCATTCGTGTGAAGGAATTAAACGGTTCCCTTTAATTAAACAAACTAAATTGAACATCATTAAACAAATTAATTCACATTAGCACTCACCCTCCAGGAAAGCCTAGTAAACCATCGAAGCGCATCTGCATCTGAAAAAAAAAAAAGAGTCCGATTTTTGTTTCAGTTACATGTACAGGGTTTCGTGTGACATCAGAGGAAGCGCAGTTTAAAACCTTAAAGACAGACAGGCAGGCAGAGAGACTGACAGAGAAAGATACAAACAGGCAGAGACAGACAGACAGAGACAGACAAAAACAGGCAGAGACAGACAAATAGAAAGACAGACAAAGACTGACAGACAAAAACAGGCAGAGACAGACAAATAGAAAGACAGACATAGACAAATAAACAGACAGACAATGACAAACAAACAGACAGACAATGACAAACAGACAAAGACCGACAGACAAAGACATTCAGACAGACAGACAAACAAACAGACAGGGACAAAAAACATATACAGACAAAGACAGACAGGTTTTCTGGCAAAAACCAGCATACACTTTATAATAAACTCTCCTAATGCATCATTCACTGTGCTCAAAGACACCCCGTGATCAACGTCTGCGGCTCTGTTTCACAACCTTAGAACTGCTTTTTTAACTGCCAGTTACTCAGCACAAACCCTAGCAGCCATTCTGAGGATTATGTAATGAAGTCGTCTAAGTAGCTTAATGATGCAGAAGTAATGATCTCAAAGACAGGGCGCAGTTAGACAAAAGAGACCTACTGAGAATGCATCACACTTTATCTTAAATTTCATCATAAAATATAAAACAACTAAAGAGGCCAATTTAAGCTTACTGTGGGATTAATCTCCTCAATCTGTTCAACTGGTTTATAATACAAATGGGTTAATGGAAAAGCATTTACAAGCAGCCAATGTAGAAATCCTTCATTCCTTATGTTAATTCTATTCTTCTTATTCATCAGCAATGCAAAAGAATATATTAACAATAAAATATACATTTAATATTGTATATAAACCCGACAAAAATATATAATAATAAACGGTTTATTGACTATATGCAGCGCAAAATAATCATAAACATATCTATAAAACAAAACATCATCTGCTATGAATTCCTTAATGTCCTCATTCTGATCTCACATGCAGTGTCGGCCGGTCAGTAGGGGGCGCTGTGGCGCCAGCACCTCCCAGAAAAACTTATCATATGTACAATAAGTAACTATAATAGTAAATATACAAATTAATAACAAAAGAAAACTAATTAAGATGTACTATTCAGTTATAAGTCATTTAATTATTTATTAAAATAAATAAATAAATAAAAGAACAGGTTGGTTCATGTTGTCTTCGAACAGAAAGGATGTCGTCATTAGCGAATCAATATTGTTTTAATATTTTGGCCTGTTGTGATTGGACAGTTCTTAACGAGTCTCATTCCCGCGCAGTTATTGTCCCTCCCTCTAGCGGACAATATAAGTATTACATCCTTTATCTCTGAATCCGATTGATATAAATGGCTAAATCATTTGAATGATTACTTAATTACTAAATAATAATAAACCAACATTAAACATAAATTCACCGATTCATGAAACCTTTACTGCATTTATCAACAGGTTAACATAACATCACCATTGGTTATTAACAGTGAGGAGTATAAACTTTCCCACGCATTACCGGAAGGAACCCTATTCAACCATATCCTGCACTTCATACTTTTAACCGCTAGGCGGAACCAACGTGCACTAAAGAAAGAAAGTTGTTTTCTTAAAATATTCTCGCCGCCATTTTATGTCAATTTCAAAATAAAAGTGCAAAAGTGAAAAACTGTTATAAATCAAATCACTCAAAATTCGTTTAAAACAAGAGTCAAATGTCTGCTGCTTTCTGTAAAATTAGTGACATTCTTGGGATATTTTGCGTTAAAATCAGAAATACAAACGTCATTACCAGCACGATATGTTTAATCGGGATTTTCCCGAAGAGTTTAGCTTTACTATCTGCATACAGCAAGATGTGACAGGCGTGTTTATGGTCCAGGCGGGACAGCGCATCTTCTCTGCTCATCTCCTTTTCTGCCATTTAACATTCTAGCTATGTTTAACTGATCAGAATAGCTTTATAAACACCACTTAAAGCAGACGTCTAATAACAGTGTGAAGTCAACTTCAGTAGCCAAATTAATATGATTTCAAAATATGAGTCCAGGTGCTATGAATAAATCATTTTTAATTCCAGCACTGTTTTTCACCTGGTAGAAGGTAATAAGGTGAACTCTATAACCCATCATCTGTATATACAATTGCATATATATGTGTTGACTTAAATCCATAGTAAATTAAACCTACATGTTTCTTATTATTTATTTACATATTATTTACATTGTATAGGTAGAAGTTGACAAATTAAACCCCCCAACTCTAAATTATGCATGCATTTCTATACATTCCCAAAGAAGTAATATGTTTTTAAAAAACACCATTTAGTCATTACCGCTAATTAAATCAAGGCAGTCTTAAATATTATTTAAAGGATTTTTAATGATAATGACCGCCCACCAGTCTGGTTTATTGGATACTTGCAAACTCAAATTATTGTGTTTAATTGTAATAAACGGACATATAAGTGTTACCCAGACGAGGACGGGTTTCCTCTTGAGTCCAGTTCTTCTTAAGGTGTCTTTCTTATTTCATCTTTTTCCTTGCCACAGTTGCCACTGGATAGCTTATTAGGAACAAACTTACACTTTTCAAGATCTTTTATTCCACCGTTAAAACTCTATATAAATAAATATAATTGAATTGAATTGAGTTTTTAGTTAGCTCCTTAACAATAATTCAGGGCGTGTAAACACCAAATATGTTATTTACAGATCAAAATGTTTTCCATAATACTTTGGGGATGTGATTGTTGTTTTAAAGTTGAAATCTAGGCTGTTTTAAGGGCCAGAAGCGGGAGTCAACTCCCCAAGTCCCTCCCCAAGAACACTGATACACCCTGGTCTGTTTTTAGGGAGATTAACTTTACATTTTCACACCTAAACATGTTGCTGAACAAAACAAACTGTTATTGGTTGCTTTAAATGTCAATCAAACACCTTCTTGGTCAATAAAAGCTGCTATGTGCTATGTAGTCCATTCCTTCAGACTAATGGCAGAAGATCTGGCTACATGAGAATAGACACACAGTAATCTGAAACTCAGAACTGAAACAGCAATATCAGGCTGCACCATATGATACACGTTTAACTAAATGCTTATCTACAACTTTGGTTTATGAATCTTACCTAACTTCCACCCATCCATTCATCTATTCATTCATTCATCTATCTATTCATCCATTGACTATACCTTCAACCTAACTGATGTTATAACTATAACCGTATTATACTTATAGATACCACATATACCATATATACACACTACTGCACCTTTTGTACATTATTTACCCACCTCTGTAATTATTAACCTCATTCCCTTATTTATTACACAGTTATTTATGTAAATAAGCCACTTATGCACTTTTGGTTAGATTCTAACTGCATTTCATTGGCTCTGTACATGTACCTTGCACAATGACAATAAAGTTAAACCTAAATCTAATCTAATCTAATCTAATCTAATCTAATCTAATCTAATCTAATCTAATCTAATCTAATCTAACTAATGTTCTAAATATGGGCTGTAGTTGTTTTATTCAACTGTATTTCTCAGGACTCGGTCAGGCTCGCCAAGTGCGTTGCCCTGCCAGGCCACCGGAGGACAACAACGAGTCTTTATGTGTCATTGTTGTAAACCATGTGCTTAATGTTTGTTTATAATGTCATGTCTTTTTATTGATTGATTGTTTAAGGTAATGTTCCCTTTTTAGTTTATATATAGAAAGCCCTTTTGTTGCCTTGTAGTTTAAGATATTGATCCCTGTACCGCTTTCTATGTTAGTGTTTAAGTCAAGTCTTTGTTTATTTTTTTGTGTCACTTTAATTAAATAATTTGCACTTGGGTTTTAAGCTACTCGACTCAGTCAGTGGATGCCTACAGTATTTGTATGATGGTGTTATATTTTCAGTGTCTTGGTGGCTAGCGTATGGTTATTTGATATATTTGTTTTCATGTTTCCAGTGTAATTATGTGAATCATACATAAATGAAAGGAATTCTGTATATGGAAGGAATCTGCTGCACCAGTTCATACTAATGATCATCATTTGCCATATATTATAACATATGATCTTTTAAGGGTTATGGCAAAAAACAGACAACTATTTATTTATTACTTATTTACCCATTTCGATTTTTTTTTAAATTGTACTGGCCTCCACTACCAAGTAAGTTCTCATTACTCAAATGTTGTGATGGATAATAACCCAAAGAACATGGGGGATGAGGTATATCAGTGGTTAAATTGTTGGACTGCTAATTTGAAGATTGTCGGTTCAATTCCCAGTATTACCAATCTGCCTTTGTCAGACCACGACCATAACCATTAACTGCTCTGGATAAAGGCATCTTTTCAATACCAGAAATGTTCATCTAAATGTACCTCTGAAAATAATTGTATCTATACATCTCAGTTGTACTGTAGCATTAATAAATATCTATTTGTTTGCCTACTTGTGGTTTGCCAAAATCTTCACAGTGACACTGCAAATTCTTGCCTGCAGTTTTCTTCTTCTCAAAACAAGCTGCTAAGTGTCAGGCCCTGCAGAGTGTTGTTGAGCGGCATGCAGCCCTGCCTGTAGTGTTTGTTGTCCATCTAAGGGGTGCAGAAATACAGCAGACACACAGAGAGGCAGGAAACAGATGGCTGCTCAAGTGTCTGGCCTCCTGCCCCTAAGCACTTGTCAGAATTCTTAAGCAGCCTTACAGTGGGATTGTAGGCTTGCACTATTACTCTAATACAGACCTAGAATGGGAAGAAACATGTTTTACAGCCACACCCTGTTTAAGTGAAAAATCATTTGTCTTTACAGCTCCTGTGCCAGCTGGACTTTGCTACAAAGGAAAGACATATACTAAGGATCAAAAAGACATTAACCCCTGAGCCTTACAATCAAAAGCAAAGCCAGCATGAGTGGGTTTTATTATGAGGAGATTTCACTTTGTAGATTTATGTCCGCATCAGACAAACTATGTGGTTTTTAACTAATTTATTTTAACTGAATTATATCACATACATACATACACTATATTGCCAATAGTTTCTGGACACCTCACTATTAGATCCATATGTGGTTCATCACCAAACCATTGTCAAAAATTTGGAACCACACAGTCGTCTACAATGTCTGTGCAAGTTGAAGCATCACAATATCACTTCACTGGAACTTAAGACCCAAACACTGTTCCAGCATGACAAAGCCCATAAGTTCCGTTAAGACATTAAGTGTTATATTTGAAGTGGAAAAATCCTAGTGTTCTGCACAAACCCCTAAACATCACTGACCACCTTTGAAATGGACTGAAAGGCCGACTGCACCACAGACCTTACCCTACCTGAAATTAGTGCCTGATCTCGCTAATATTATCGTAGCTGAATGAACACATACCTTACATACCCGCACCAAATAGTAATCAAAAAACTTACTAGAAGAGTGGAGTCTGGAATAAGATGTTTAAAATTACATGGTCTGCTGCCCACAAATGTTGACCAATTTTTAATTATTTATTTATTTATTTATCTTATTGTCATTCATTTATTTATAATTCATTTAATTTTTGTGTGTGATTGTGGTGTTAATAATAATGATATATTAATATTAATGATATATTACACATTCAACCACATAAGGTGCTTTAAAATAAAAAAATAAACAAAAAAGTATAAGAGAGCAATAGAAATAGTTTCTCTTATTTTTTTAAAACTAAAGTTCAAGTTGGTTTAGGAAGCATTAGATGGCTACTGTAATAATGATGTTAATCAAAGGTCCTCATAAAAAGAGCAGAACAAGTGTGTGTGTGAGTGGGGTAGCAGTTGTTGCAGAGGACAGGTGTGGACCTTGTCCCTCGAGACTTTCTGAGTGACCCGTTCTGAGGCATCCCCTGACTGCCAGCATTCTCTGCCTCTCTGAAGCTTTGCCTTGTCTCAAAGCGGCTCTCTATGAACACAAATAATGTTTGTGCAGCCGCACAATGACCTCTTCTCACATATCCTTCCAACCATGATTTAGGCTCCTGCAGTGTCCCATGCTTGTGTGTATGCATAACATTTGTACAATGTCATGTATACATTTGTGTATAGAGAAAAGGTGGATTGCTGTTGGAATTTAAAGTGCATTTTTTAATGCTTCAAGAAACCAGTATGTGTGCTTTATATTTTCTAAGAGAAGATCATTATTAATTTTTTTCGGTAATAGTTCCTTTTTTTGGTAATAGAACGAATGGAATAGAATAGCAGATTCAGAGCCAGTTTGTTCCCCACAACCATAAATCTTCTAAACTCTACACTATCACACCCATGTCTTACTACATTTCACTTTCCTGCTACATTTTCTCTGTATAATAAAATTTATAAGGAACAAATTGTTAATAGTTTTATAGATATATTACACTAGTTTATCTATCTATAAATATAAACTATTTGTATATATGCTTTACAGTATATTATCTCTGTCACTGATGTACATAAAATGTGCACAATTTACACTTTTTGCACAATATATAATAACACTTTATATGCTGTAAATACTTGCACATACATCACTATGCACATACTGACAGAGTTTTATTTATTAATGTACATATTTACATATTTATCTGCACAGTTTCCACTATTTGCAAAGACAATAAAGTCTGTCTGTCTGTCTAGCTATCTATGCGTTGGCTCAAATGGTTAAGGTGCCAAGGTGCTTGTTGATCAGGACCTAGGTTAAAGCCCTACCACTGCCAGCCTGAAATGTTGATCTAAAGACCAAGAAAACCTGGGTTCAATCCCCACCACCATCAGCCAGCCACTGTTGGGCTCTTAAGCAAGACCCTTAACCCTTCCTGCTCCAGGGGCGCTGACCCTGTGCTTTGACCCCAACTTACCAAGATAGGATATGCAAAGAAATACATCTTACTCCTTTATATAAAGTATATGTAACAAAATAAAGGCCTTTTTTATCTGTCTATCTAAATGAACTAAGTAACACACATACAATAGGGTTATAAACAAATAGAACAGGTTTAACTTTACTGCCAAAATCACTTATTTGATATTTTAATAACATCCAAATAAAATGCTATAGAATCTTATAATCTATTTGATAAGAAGGCATTGGCTTTTTAAGAGATTTCAAGAGTTCAAGAAGCTTTATTGTCATTTCAACCCTATATAGCAGACGCAGTAAAATGAAACAACGTTTCTCCAGGACCCCATAGTACTACACAAAACAACACAGAATTACACAAAACAATAACAACAAAGAGCCATTCAACAGAACAATACAAAGCTAAAGACTAAACACATAGCTATATTAATACTAATCACCAATCTTCGAAATTTTATCATCTTTATAATAACAAGTTATTTTTATAGGCAACAATTCACACCAACTGGTTTCAAAAATGATTATAACTTTTTTTAGCTGTTCTTTTCATGTAAATTATTTATAACACAAATGTTCACATGAAATAGTAAAATGGTTATAGATACAGGTGTCATTTTTCATACCTTGTGATGGTAAAAAATAATTTACATGTATATCAGGGTATGTGTTCTTAAATCAAACTTCATATATTTTATTTAACATAATACAACCATTTAGTAACTAAATTACTGGGACGTGGTAGCTCAGTGGTTGTGAGCAGGGCCTGTAACCTCCAATTGCTGAGTTATACTGAAATATATGTATATTTGTATACGTATAGAAGAAATATATGTAAGTCATTCTGGATAAGGGTGTCTCGCACATCTAGGGTTGTTTTCCATCTCTGCCTTCTGAGTTTTTATGTTCTCCTCATGTCACAGGGGTTTTACTCTGAAAACATTCCTTTTTCAGTTCAAAGACATAAAGTGTTGATTGTTTGTTCCTTATAAATATTTCTATGTGCATCTGTGAGGGCACATAGAAATTTGTGCCCCTGGGATAGTGATTATCAGAAAATGTAAAAAAATATGGTGCCTTAATAACATATGCTTAACTAAGTCAGTAACGCATCAGCATATAAAGCAGCTAAATAGTGAGTAAAATTTTATTATAATAATTAGTAAATATTAATAGGAGCCCATAGGTTTACATACAACTATGTTAAAACTTGAACCTTTTCACACAAAGCACACACAAATGTTTACATATACTTTGTCAATATGTGGTTGTGTTGCCTTCATCAGTGGGCCTAAATTTTTGCTGATGTCTCCTGTAACTTTTAGTTGTTCTAGATCTGTAACTTTTAGTTGTGTTTTTTAGTTGTTTATACTTTCACTTTTTATTTTATTGTCCTGCTAGAAACCCCAATTGTGATTAAGTTTTAGGTTTCCACAGTTCTTGGAGTGTTGCTTCAGTGACTTAAAAATCCTCCTAATTTTGTGAAACATTCAAACAGCCTGATGCGGCCACAATAAACTTTCCAGGCAAAGTTCATTCACTTAGTTTGCGCTTCCTTCTTAAATTGTTCCATGTCTGTCTAGTTTGAAAATTGCAAATTGATCCTAGGGAGAGACAGTTTTAATTGGGTTCTTGAAGTTCTTTAAGATGTCCATAACTCTTTTGTATTTATATTGTGTGTCTTTAAAAGCCACACAAAATAAATACAGCCACATGCACTACTACTACTACTACTACTAATTATTATTATTATTATTAATAATATTATTATAATGAGTATTGATCTTATTCTAGACTAAATCTATTTAGAATAAAAGTCTAAAAGTTTTGACATTAATTTCTAAAATTTTCTAAACAAGCGATCTTTGAAGAGATTATCATCTTGGTGAATATAGATCTTTATACATTCTGCTCAATTTGATAAAGTGAAATTAGGGCAATATAAATTTATTTTAACTGTTTTAAAAATACATCTGATGTGTGGACATCCAAAGTAACTCACGATGGATGGATGGATGGATGGATGGATAGATGGATGGATGGGAAGATAAATAGATTTACAGGTGGATGGACAGTTGGATGGACGGATGGATGGATAGATTGATGGATGGATGGATGGATGGATGGATAGATGGATGGACGGACCGATAGAAAGCCAGATTACATGCCCCAAAGTAGAATTTTTAGGTGTAGACCATGAACCATTAAATGCACCTACTTGTCTAGATTTAAAGCCTTGTTAGAGCTGTCCATCTTATTTGGGCTGACTATGTGGCAGCAAAGGAATTGCTCTGGCATGGCCATGCTATTCTGGATCTACTTGCAAAGTTTTATGAGCGCCAGTGGCTATTGTCCTGGTTTAGGCGTCAGGCTCAGAGAGGGAGGGGTGGACATGTCGCTGTCATAACAATGACAAAAATAGACAAACAGCTGCAGGTGCTCCTATCTAGGTTACATTCTAGTGTTTGTGTGTAAGTGTGTATGTGCGTGTGTAGTGGTAGAAGATTTTGGAGGACAGGGAGATCAGCTCTATCACAATGGTTGAGCCTGGAACTGGAGCCATGAGGTGATGGTGATGACGCATGGCCATTTTGAGAGACACTTGCTAAAAGACTGATTAGCTCACATTATTCCTGATGCAGGAGGAGCACTGGAGATTAGAGGTCCTGAATATAACTTAAATTGAACAGACTCACACACACACACACACACACAAATGCATGCAGTGTGTTAATTGACTGCAGTGGGTAGTCTACCTTTAAACCTGAAATTAATAAATGAAAGTTATTAAACAAATTTAAATTTGGATAAATAAATCAAGGAAGAAAATCAAAAAATACTTCTTCAGGTGCACCAGTGAGCATAAACCATCAACAAGATCAAGGAAAGAACTGCAATAAAAATTAAAAGAAAAAGGAAATTACAGAATTAGTTATAATAATCATAAAAATACCATAATTTTATAAAGCACCTTTAAAAACTCTACAGTGGAGAAAATAGAAGCATAAAAACTAAATAAATTATCACATAGCAAAAACAGTTTAAATACTATTTAAAAATAATATTACAACAATGGCGTTACAATAATACAGTAACAATTTTTAAAATTCATTTATACTAATAAAAATGTTATGAGAGAAGACTTAAAAGATGTGTTGATGAGTCTTTCTTTTTGAACATATATAAAATATTATGTTCTACAGGGCCCCCTGCCAGCTTTTTAATCTCTTAAATCCAGTTGAAATAACTTTGTATGTGATAATCTAAAACAACTGCTGAGCTCTATATGTGCAGCCCTCTAAACTCAAATTCTAGGAATCCTCCTGATTCCTAACCGTAAGAAGAGTTATTGAATTACTTCGTTAAGAATTATGCAGAATAAAATCTTTACCTTTACCAATATTTTCCTTTTGTTAAACATTTTTTATAAATTCTGCAAAAAAATATTATGTGCATTATCTATAAGCACATCTGTACCTGAGCTGCTAATTAAATGTGATAATTAAGTATTTCAAAGCCGTTTTACACTAGTAAAACAAGAATTGTGTGGTCAGATTAAAAAAAAATCAAAATAAATAACCAAACAACAACAACAATATATTACTACTACTATGAGTACTACTAATAATACTAAAGCAAAGGACATGCAGATTTACAGTCTATTCAAACACAATCAATATTTTTAATGTTATTAAAAAAACAGTGTTAACTAATAAAATGTGAACCGAAGTGGCGTCTGCCTCTTTAACCACAGAGCCATGCCAGACAGCATGTCTATATCTAAACATGTCTATCGCTGCACTGGAATGGCTGCCATCAGGACTGGGAGTATTCTCTTCTATTTTCAGCCTCCACAGTGAGATCTGTGCTCCGCTAGAGGACTCTTATCTTAGCTTTGGCTATCAAGGTCGATAGCCTATGAACTGCAACAACTAAAGAGGAGGTTCAGGATTCAATAGTGATTAGGTGTAAACACCAGCCATTAAATCCTAACACAAAGAAAAAATATTTAAACATTACATTGTCCTGAATTTAAAAATATGTAATAAATTATTTGTCCATGTTAGACCGTAATAAAATATTCTACCCAGATCCAACATCTTATTTAACTTAAATAACGTGTTTAAAACATCATTTCATATGTACTCCAGGACATAATACATCAAACATTACATACACATTAGTGGCAATTTAAAAGAAATAACAGAATCTTAATAAATTGCTAGCACAAGCTACCAATGTATACTATAAAAAATTAATAAAAAGATGATCAGAAATCTATTATAAATCAATTCATCAGCAAAATGTTTCTACCTTTAAATGTCACCTATTTAAATAGAGATGCCATTTGGCATGATACTGTTTAGCTAGATAATTTATCATGCAAGAGTGCTAAAATACTTTTCTCCTGAAATATTTTATATATGAAATATAAAATCTTAAGTATAAGGATTTAAACATGGGATGAGTACAATATTTAGAACTTTTGTTGTATAAGCTATTTTTCTGGTAACCTACTGGGGGCATAATGTGATGTAATGCAATGTAATGTAATAATACAATGCAGTACAATTAAAAAAGAAAGAAAAAAGACAAAATTAAGATAATCACAATAATACAATAATTCACATAATTATTTTTTAATCATAATTAACATTAACATTAAATGCAACATTAACATTAAATGCAATAACTATTGTAACTGAGCAAATGTGATGCAGGCGCAATTATATTATTACTATTATTACTATAGTATTACTGTATATTACCAAAATATAAAAAAAAGGAAGAACAGAAAATTAACAACGTATAACAAAATTTTTCAAACCAGTATTATGTTACCTAAATGAAGTATTGAAGTAATGTATTGCTTCTGTAATCTCCTGTATTATTATTTAAGAGGTTTTTTCTAGGGTGGAGAAAGATTTTCCCAATAGTTTCTTGGCTGTTCTTATGTTTCGCCTCCTGTGTGCAGGAAAAAAAAATACTCGGTCTCTAATTTCGAGATGTGGAATGATAGTCAGATGCAAAATCGATGTGAAACCTGAAGGCATTTAGGTTATTATTTATTAAATTTTCGCCTATATATAGGCTTTCATATTGCAATAATCCTGCATTACAAAGGTTTTGAAAATTATATCAATGTAATAATCAGCAACCACAAATGCATTCAGATATCTTTATTTACACAGTTCGAAACTATAACTATGAATCTGTTAACAGTATAAAAGGAACAAAAGTTGGATCGCTGAGAGTGTAATGCTAATGCTAATTGATGGCTGCTTTTGTGTTAGCGTGTTTGGTCAGGGTCTTGCTTTAACCTTGATTGCAATGTAGAGATCTGTGTAGAAATGTTCACCACAAACATCAGTCGGCTTTTAAAAATAGTCGGCGTACAGTACAGAGCTGAGCGCAGATAAAAATGCCGCTGGCCTTTTGTGCGCGCGCACAGCCAATGAGCGGGGAGCTGGCGGGTCAGAGCGCGAGCGCGTTTCTCCCCTTTCTGCCCAACTCTGACCTTGAGGGAGACAATAAAAGCGGGTCAGGGCGCGCGCCTGGGGCAAGCTGAGCCACCGAGAGCCTTTCACAGGTCAGTACCCACGTGCGCGAATTCCTAATGTCCGCTGACAGACTAGGGTTTGTTTTGATACTCAAACTTCTTTCATTTAAGACTGTTTATGAAAATCGACATATTGTCCAAAGTGTTATATATGCTTTCTGACCTGGATATGCGTGCTGTAAATGTGTGCAGATGTGTAAGGACAAGTTTTGCGGGCCGGTGTGTTTACTGTGCGCCGCTTTATGGAGCTGACGGAGTTCGCGATTCCGCGCCGTTTCTGCGCCCGCGCAGCCTGGAGTCGTGCACGCGCAGCATTCGAACGGTACTGACTCACCGAGATGCGACTCAACAGCATTAACTCAGTTTGGAATTTGTTCATTTATTAACAAAACGTGTTAATTACTGATCAATGACTTGCGACGTGGACTTTAATAGCATGTTTTCTTTCTTAAAAAAAAGATTAGAAAAAAGAAAATAATATAATAGCACAATACCTCGTTTTCCGATCAAATACCTATATATAAGTAATTTTTTATTTTACAAACTACTAGGCTTCAAAATGAATCACTTTGCTTTAAGTTATAAAGTGTATTATTATTATTTAGTTGACACAAGTTTCTTTTACATATATTATTATTGTTGTTGTTATTATTAATAGAATTATGTACTATTATATACAATTTCAATTAAAAAAACTATACCATTAGTCAGCATGTTAAGCTATTATCACACAGCATTTCTATGATAAAATCTGATTAAATCATTAGATATTTTGTTCCCTCCAGTATCTAATTTAATATTTTTTCTCATAATAACCCAATATTTAGCATTATTACTGCATGCCATTTCTAATACAATTCAAATGTAATGTTAGTTTTTATGCAAAATATAAACAAATGTTTTATTTAACACATTTAAAGACAAATATAGTTCAGAAAAACATAAATAATCAATTAAAATTAGAATTGAAATATAATACAAACAGTATATTTGTTTTTTTCTTTTTAAAAAATTAGACACGCAAAGTCTCACTGCTGCAAGAATTGCTGTAAGAATTACTTTTACACTGGCTTACAGCTGAAATGAAATAGCCGCTTTACTACCAAACATTTTGTTAGCCTCATAGAAAGGCCACACATCAAAATTTATGCAAATATCACTGCATTCTCTAATCAGTTTTTTAGTCATTCTTTCTTAAAAAATATTGATTCAGCTTTATGTTGTCCCCTCTCCATTCACAGCCCCTCTGGACCTCTTCACGGTCGTTTTGTGTGACAGAGTGCTCTAACAAATGGCAGCCCGTCTACTCTGCTCATGCCATGTCTGATTATGAGACCGAGCTCAGATGCTTGATTCTGTGTCTCCTCCATTGCTGGGAGTGTGCACCATGACTTGCTACAGTGTAAGCCAATGTCCACTTTATTTACTTCATTCAACTGTTGGTTGCTGTATTACTCGTCTTTTGTTATTTGGGTATTTTTTCTTACATTTTAAGGTTAATTGTAGTGTATTAACCTTACACTTTAACTTGGATTTGTAACTGAAGCTACTGATTGAAGCACTCCACAGATTCTTCACCAATTCTTCATAGCTGGATTTAAGCTCTTTGAGACCACAGTATTCTTTTGTTCTTTTGTTTATTTTGTTATCCTCACCAACATATTTAATAGGTTTTTTTAAGAGGATTTTTTTTGTGCATAATAATATATACTATATTAGTCTGTTTTAAGCAGTTGTGCCTCAGTTTCCCAACTGACAGCAGTTTTTTAAGCAACACGTTCACGTTGGAGGAGGAATATAACAGCTGGTATTAAACTGACGTCTATTGACTTTGGCTTAGACCTACATTAACCTCATTGAGTAGATGAGCTCATCTTGTATAAGTAAGATTAGGTAATGATAACTGCTGAATATTTCAACCCGTGGATGTATTTTTATTGTGCATGCCAGCCGCTGGGTTTAATGTTAATAACAGAGAAGGTCTGTATCAAAACTATGATGCTGAACTTTACAGATACTTTACAATGTTAAATGTTGATGTTAAATAAAAAAAACTGATTTGTGGATTAAACCAAATAGAAAAAGATAAAGTAATATAAGCATATAGCTGCATGTTAAATATGTGTAAAAATTATATATTCATATACAATAAAGAACGTGTTCCATGAACACATAATTCCTGCATTGATAGAGAGCGAGGCAGTTAAGACTTGCAGTGATGTTTAGGAAATTTCACCCATGAACATCACTTTAAGTCTGTGCTGACTCAACTCTCACCAGCAGCTCCAGTATTCAGCGAGGTAAAAGTCACTTTGAACTTTCTTCCTCTGCTCTTAAAGTGTTGCCTGGGTTTCTCTTTGTTTATTGGCTACTTTTTGCATATTTTCACAGGAGAATTATAACAAGCTGATGATCAACCAAAAGAGCACACAGTCTTGTTGTGTATATGCTACAACGTTTCTGTAAGGCAAACCTGAAAGAACTACAGAAGACCACCATAAGTTCCATCGATGCACCATATCATGGTTACTAACTACATTGAGTACAGGTTAGCAAACTTTATCTTTTCTTTTTAATTTCACAACTCTTGCACTGGCTAGAATTTATCGACCCTGACATCCTAACTATGGTCCTGCTGGTATGCTTGGTCGTGTGTAAAATATACTTGGTCGCGTATATAAGATATCTTCTTATATCATGGGGTTTAAAAAATTTTGCCTTTATGTATTTTATGCATACTTGGAACTAAAATGCTAAGTGTAGTGCCATGCAATTTGTATATCTAAATGTTCCTGAGATATTTGTGGTGTAGTACTTGCCGTCGAATGTGTTTATGTATGGCTGCAGGTTTAAACAGCTATTTCGGAAATGCATGAAGTATGTTTGGCCTGTAACGTGGCGTGTGTCCAGCATGTCTAGAAACGCGTCCATGATTGTGTGTGGCCCCTTTGAAAGACGCCTGTTAAAACCCCTTCTACCTCAAATAGCACTGACAAAAGCAGGTGTGATGGTGTGTCATGTGGTGGTTCAAACGAAACCCCATGCCAGTTGTTGAGTATTCTTTTCCCTCACCCCTATTATAAATAACCTCCATCTATCTACCTCCCCTCTCCCTTACTGCTTTGTTAGAAACTGTTGCTGTCAAGAGCATAAGCATTGCTGAGATGCCAGCCCAGGTGATTGAGGATTAAGTCCTCTTGTTTCACCAGTGAGTTGAGTTGCAGATAATCAACGACCTCTGTTCAACCTCTGACTGAGTGTTTCTGATTGTCATGCCATGCCAGTAATGCGGAATTGATTTACTTTTCAGGCTTGTCCAGTGGCACCATAGGCTTACTGATATAGAACACAAGACACAATGGCGTGTGGTGGTCTGACCCTATTTGGTGTTGGCCTCGCTGAGCTAATTTAGAACAATTGGGAGGAGGGTTTAAGTTTCACTCTTAAAATGGAGGCTGTTACTGTCAAACATGTACCCGAATAAAAGGAGAAAATACTTACTTACATTTTCAAAACTATTGTTACAAGACTTACATAAAATGAATAACCCCTACTTGTTTTTCACAGGGAAGAGACCCAAGTATGTGGGTTAATTTAGCAGGCAAGACAGCTCTGGATTAGGAGCAACATCCACATGCCACTAGAGGAAACTCTTTGTTTGCAGAAGATAAAGATAACCTTGGAAGACTTGTAGGAGATGCTGTTTCATCCAAGCTACGCTAACGAACTACCTACAAAGCAACCAAATAACTTCAGCACTGAAATAACGCAAAATCAGCTTCAATGTGAACATACCTATGTTAACTACAGTGAAGTTTTGGGTTAGTATTATCGTATATCTATCATATTTATGTATCTATCTTACACATAAGCAACATCCATAAAGCCTATGTGAAAAAAACTAATAAGGCAATGTAGCTTGATCAGTTTCTGTATTAGTATTAAGTAAAATAACCGATCACAGCTTGTTAAATCTAGAACTGAAAATGCTGTAAATAAACGAATTGGCCAAAATGTACAAAATTGCCTGGAATCCACTACACAAATACCAAACAGAGCCATAATAAAGCCAAAAAAGATTTGTCTGCGCTCGGAATCTGATTGCTAGAAAGTGATCTCTCAACGCTGGGCCAAGACTATCCCAACGCTGGGCTAAGTGTACTATCTGTAGAACTTCATATTTGCTTTACATATCACATATGTAGGGAGGCACAGACAATTAGTGATCATATTGGTCTACATCACTCCACATATAGTGCTTCAAGTGTGTATGAGGTCTCGTGTCTCTAGCCAAATCTGTGCCTTCGCACAAGATAGACATGTCGTCCAGCCATGAGTTTATCTAGATTTAAAACAGGTAATTTAACACAGTTATAATGGTTATGATTACATTTTTGCATTACACTTAGCTGTAGACCCAGTTGCTCAATATGAAATTTACTTATTAGCAATAAAGACTGCGAAATAATCTATACACAATAGAGGGTTTATAAAAGTAACACAATGCATTTTAAAACTCCCAGATATTTCTCAGTATGCCCAAGTACAATAATTAATAAACAAACAAATATATTACCAAACAAAGTAAAATTCCTGTTATGGTGCATATGTGCAATCATTTGTAAAAGTGTGAGCTTATTTGATGCTCATGAGATTTCTATTCTGAGTATATTTATTTTCTAATAGTTGCATTTAAATAATTCCTCAATATTGATCAGCATACACATTTACATCTTACATACTGGTGATATTTACCTTTAACCTGAAACACACTTAGACCTTGCACTGTCCTATCAACATCCTCTAAATATGCACAGCCTACACAGTATATTTATATATTTTTAAAAATCCATGCTTTAATTGTGTTATACTAAGAATAAAACATGGAAATAATTCTGCACTAATCACACTTAATTCACATCATGCGAGTTGTGAATCCAAAGATTATACTGAAAATAGTGGGTGAAAAGCAGGAACACGTGCCAGACGAGATACAGTCATTAATACCCTTGGTCAACTTCTTGAAAAACAGGAATAAATTCACAAAAATATATTCACAAAAATAATTGCTCAAGTAACAGTAAAGAATGAAATATTTAAAGTTACTTGAGTGAGAGTAATCGAATAAGACGACTATTAACATACTAAATTACTGGTTTCTTTGGATTTGATTAAATAAAAGGAACATCCTGAATGTAGAAAAATCGACTAGATAAAAGACGAAAAAGAAGTCAGTGTGTGAGATTCTAAAGCAACTTACGGTAAAGTTAAAGTGCACATAGTTGCAGAATCGCCCATAAATAGCCTTTATGATGAAACCGACTGCAACATGTTTTCTCAGGTTGGAGCTGGAATTCCTCTACGCTGAAGTCAACTCGTTTTAGTGCACAAAGAAGGCATCACATTATCTAACTGTTCGTTTCACTTCTTGGAGTGAAAAAAATGGATTGTATGTGACATGCTCACTTCTCTCTCTTTGGCCATTATTTTCCAAACTGTTTAAAAAACAAGCAGGTATAAAATGTAGCGAAGTAAAAGTACATTTAACTTGAGTGTAAGTAAAAAGAAGGCCAGTTAAACCTACTTTTAAACTATATTTTTTCCAAAAGTCTACTTATTGATTCAACGATGTAAATATAACGTTACTACCCACATCTTTGACTATATTTGACTAAAGGAATGTGCATTTTGAGTGCCAATATATGACAAAAGGGCCAAAAAAAAAAAAACGTATACTGCCTCTCTTTCTCAAAATTTGAATTACAACCATGTTAAGCAAACGAGCCAGATTTCTGTTCTTAGCTGACTGTAGAATGTGATTTAATTGTATTCTGTCATATTTATCAAGGTTCATATCAAGCATTTGTAGTTGCCCTTTTGCAAGTACTTTTGGGTTGTGGCTTAATGATAAAAATACAACTGTTGACACTACGGCAACATGATATGAAACCACACCCTAAATGACTTCACTTGTTTAATTATACTTATTTTCCCAAAAATAAAACTCCTCTGTGAATAAACAAGAAACCCGAGTAGTGAAACAATATTCTAGTTCCCTGTTTCAGCTATTTGTTCAACCAGTAAATAAATTGAGAATGTTTAGGTTCATGTGTTGACCCCACACATACACACATTCACTCACTAAAACAGGAAACAGATTATATATATATGTAATAAGACAAGTAATAAAACATGTTACATCTTTATTTTTAATTATTGTCTTGTCACTGGGCTGAAAAGTTAGAATTTGAAGTCAAGAATAAGCTAAACATTATCCATAAATATAGAGGCAGTATTTTAAACTAAGCAAACCACAGTCACATTGCATTGGCCCTGAAGTTTGTTATTTTTTTGCTGATGCAATAGGATTCTCTCATGTTTTTTTATTTAGGTTACATTTCCATATATCTAAAAAAGTGGAGAGAGCCCTTAGACTACAGCTGAAGTGTGTGTGCCTCTGTAGGCCTGGAGAAAACATCCAGCATTAACTGCAACGTGCGTTAACACATGCGTGCTAACACACTCACACAAAACTAAGATTCAGAATCACTGGGTCATTAAAAACAGTACACCCAAACACACTTTTAAAACATATGCACATCCACTCCACTCTTGCCCAAGCTTTCTCTTTTGTACTTTTTTACTCTCTCTCACTCACTCATGCACACACCCTATAGCAGTCCTTTTCAATGAGTGCTGCATGTTGCTCTGTGGAAGTTCACAGCAGCATCTCATTAACAACCCTCTATTGTCTCCACAGCCACACAGTCACCATAATCACATTTCCAGAAAGTCTCTGTCCAGGTCCCTGTAGGCCTCATCTATGTAGGTGGCTATGGCACAGAGCGAGCTCCTATCTGAACTCAGCAACACCGTCACTGTCTCCTTCCAGTAGGTGAAGGGAATACAGGAACTCTGAAAAGCAATGTATACACAGTAGTAGATAAGCCAATTGAAAAAAAAAAATATATCATAGTAAAAAAATCTGTCTCATGGACAGATCATAGGCTCCTTTATTTCTAGTAATCCAGACATATAAATCGCTTATCCTTTTTTTCTCTGGTTACGATCAGAGGAATAATGTGGTAACAGTGAGTAATCTTCAACTAAATAAAGATATAGACTGCTTACATTTTCGAGACAGGTGCTGTCCTTGTCTTTGTTGAGGTAGTGATGTTGCCAGAAGCACAGCAGGTGGTGGAAGTTGTTAAGCAAGCAACCGGGGTATTTCTCAGCATACTCCTTCTCCTTAAGCGCTCTTAAGTAGAATGGCAGCTTGCCCCGCCACCGTGCCAGCATCAGCACTACCAAACTCGTGTTCAGGCAACTTACGTTCTCCTGGGAATGGATAACAAGCAGACATTTAAAATGCCATTTAAAAGGAAAAATAATGTTGGTCAAAAAAACCTTGTAGATTTTTTTCCACTGTGCACTATGTGAGCTTCAGTGCACAGTAGAAAAAAAAATCTAAAGGTTTCTAGAAAAGCATCTCCTAATATCGGCGATTTTTTTCTTTTTGGCAACTACTGACAAATCATTAAAGAAAACAAACTGAACTCTTGCCTGAGTTAGCGTCTGCACATTAATGATGTTGATCAGCCGGAAGAGGAAGGAGAGTCTGTTCTCTACTTGAGCCATGTAGGATAACAGGCGGCACTCGGACAGCACCTCTATCACTGAAAGAATAACCCGCTTTGTAAAGCCACATCGTGCTTTATACATTCATTAAAACCGCTTTATTTATTTTTACATTAGTACCTTTCAGGTCCTCCGTCTGCCCTTCGAAACGGTCCAGGGACAGAACGATGCAGCGTACCAGCATGTTGGAGTCCACGAGTGAGCTGTTAATTTGGTTTAGAAATGTCTCAAACTGAAATAACACAAAATGGATACAACAATCATGTCAAAGCATTTGACTGATTTTCTATAATTATGTCACTGGATATTTTGGAGGAAAACATTTATAGATTCAAAAATACACTAATATGAATAGGAACTGAAATTCAATTTAGTCTTTTTTTCAGTTTTCTCACCTGTAAACCTATTACTAATGTTAACTGAAAATATATGTATTCCCTTAAATATGCTTGGTAATAAATAATCTTTTTTTTTTTAAATAAAAAAAAAAAAAAGGAGCTGAAAACTGGCAAACTGGTACATTTGCCTAGTTTGGTAAAGCACTAAGGAGGCAACACTAACCTTCTCTTCTGTGTTTACATATTTGTTAAATCTCTTAAAGGCATCGATGTTGAACTTCATAAGTTCACCTAGCAGATCGAAATAGCTCTGGAGGACATCCCGTGATTTACAGCCACTGTCAATGATGCAGAAGAGGATGTGCTGCAGGGACAAAAAGAGAGGATTAAACATGGAAGTCAACACATTACACACATGGACATGAATGTGCAATGTATAAGGGAAAGCATACATAGAACGCAGAGATTACTTACCTCTAACAACCCCCTCTTCAGCAGGAACATCTGGTCTGCATAAGATGTGGCGCCTCTTAGAAAACTTTCTACTGCTCTAGCCTGCCAGAACCTATGGCGACGACATTTTATCAGATCATGTGTTATGTAAAAGATTAAATTAAATTAGATTAGAGTACTTACCTGAATGATGAATCAACTGGCTCTTTCTTCATGACTGAAATCAGCCGTGTGAGAAGGCCCTTCTTCCCATCACATGCTAGATTCCTGCATAAAGCACATTTACATAACAGAAGATCATGAAAACTTTTAAGTATTTGAGTGGCTAGTGAGAACAAAGTGTACTTATTTTCTTAGTACCTGTCTGTGTTGACCAGTGCCTCCACTTCAGGAATATTTGCTTTCAGAGAGATGGCACTGAGCTCATTCAGCTCTTGTCCATTAAGAAGAAGATATTTGTTCCTGAGACCAAACAAGTGAACACAATTCATTTTAAACTAATATCATTATAACACACACAAATATTTTCACACTGAAGCATGGGATCTATAGGGACAGAGAAATACACATTATTAAATGTACTCACTCATGGTGGTCACTGAAGCTCTGGAGAAGTCTGAGGAACTGGATCTTAAAAGAGATCTCCTGTGAATAGAAAAGCATTGCCTAAGTAAGCCTCCACATATTTTAGATGTGTGTACACCTACAATATGAACAGTTTTTACACCAGATATATTTTTATATGCATCTTGAGAAACAAAAATTACCTTTCAGTAAAAAGAAACAGATTTGCATTCTGGGTAATTGTCAATTAAATATTTTCAGTAAGCATAACATAAAACTTCTCCATTTTCCAAGCAAAATCAATGTAAACCCAAGTTAATTTAAATAACTGTATTTGTACAATTTTTTTGGTGTAACTTTCAGTTTGTCCCGAACGCACAGGCCAAAAAAAGGCCCCACGGCTTGGACTAGGTTTGTCTTAACCTAAACCCCTCTCCAAAAAATTATTTGCTGGTCTACAGCAGCAAATATTTCGTCAAAATACTTGTTTAGGTCACTAACCAGTTACAAGATGCATGTGTGTAAAAGTGTTTCTTTTTATAGTAAGTTAGGGGACTAGTCTTTTCATAGCAAGCTCAGGGACTAGTCTTACTGGACTGCAGTCACAATTCTGGTTTTGTCTGTGTAAAACGTGACTAGATGGATGTCTCCTCCAAATCAGCTTGTCAAACAAGTTGTTCAGACCCGGAATCAGTCGGAACTCTGCTAGCATCCTATGAACCTGTGATAGAGAGTTACTGTAAGTCCAAATACTGATAAAACACCACAATTACATGTTGGACAGAAAGTAATAAAAGTGCACAGTCAGCAAATTCAAAATGAAACGTGCGTAAATAGTCGACCTGATTTCTCTGTCGGCCCATGAGCAGGACACACAGCACGTAGAGAACCTCCACTTTGTACATAATCTCGTGCACGATCTTCATGGACTGAGGCAACGTGTGCCTGAGAGGACTTGAAGAAAGTGAACCTTCATCAGATGACTCTGGAATACAGGTGATAAAAAGGAAGAAAACTGACGATGCAGAAAAATTACAGGATTACGGGTACACAAGCGAATATTTTCAAAACCTGCAGCACTGTGCACCAGGCAAATGTTAAATAATACACATTTGTCTATCGCTGGCATTTAAAGCTTGTTAACGGTTATTTTAAACCCACAAAAGCTTAACTAGTCCTGTAATTGGGTTTATTTCTAATAGAGCTATGATCTAAAATTAAAACTTTGATTGATTGAACGATTTTACATAGATGAGGCCTTGATTACGATTAATAAAAGGTTTATTTTTTTATTGTTTTTTTGTATTTATTATATTCTCTATTCTATTTTGACCTTATAGTTCACTGTGATTTTCTTAGGTACAAGCTTCTGCTGTTGCTTCACTGACTTTATATTTGTGGTCGCCACCGTGTCCCTTCAGTGTCACTGACTGGACCAGGTGGAGTCACGTAACAGGTAACGTAACGTTTTTAAGGGGGAAGGATTTTAAAAAATTAAATGAATAACTGGCATGGAATAATTATGTGGGTTAGCGGTTCTAAATTTTGCTTTCTATTACTTTTCTATTAGTTATCCAGCCCCGGTTTCTAACCAATCAAAATATTTCTAATGGACTAATTTGTTTATGCTTGGTGAAACCTACCAACTAAGCCATTTAAAGATAATTCAACAACATAATTTATGCCTGGTAAACAGATCTAAATTGGGCTAAAGAAAGAAGGATGCAGTATTGCCTAAAAACAGATTCACATCTGCCAACAAGAGCTATGCATGCTCCAGAACTATAAATCAGGACTTATAGATCTTCATATTTTTTAAAGCAAAACTATTTGCTTTCTGGATCTAGACATAGTGGCGAGCGGGTAAAGC
This sequence comes from Bagarius yarrelli, assembly GCA_005784505.1. Lineage (NCBI taxonomy): Eukaryota > Metazoa > Chordata > Actinopteri > Siluriformes > Sisoridae > Bagarius > Bagarius yarrelli. Next base: position 1,711,816 of record VCAZ01000040.1, on the reverse strand, counting down.
TAATTATGCCAAAAGTTTCCACAGACTGGAGAAACACAGTCATTAGATCCTGATGGGATCCACTCCACCAAGCTGGCCATCTGCGAAGTAACCAGTTTTGTTGCTGTTCACATGACTGGGGTTAGCAACTGACTCAGCATTCCTTTGTGGCATAAACTGTTTCTAAATTCTGTTTAATTGACTGCAAATTATAGGGCAGTTTTACTGCCATCTGTCACTTGTGCTGATTTTCTTAACCTGATCCCTGTTTATTTACCATTTACTTAGTTATTGATTAAAGCAGTGTTATGCATTGACTTTTTGTACACTTTTTTCCTTCAACAACCTTTCCAACTTGTCTTGAATCTCTTAACAAAAGAACACAGGATTCCTTTATAGTCCCCAGCTGGGCCCCATATTATTTATCAGTTGTTGTAGTTCCTGGATATGTGGTAGCGAGCAATCAACACTGTTGTTTTTCTGGAAGCTGTTCCCAATGATAAAACACTTCCTTACCACTTCACCACACCTGCCATCTGATTATTTTTTCCTTAAACTGTTTCCTGGTGAGCAAATAATTGTTCGATAACTCACACCGGTCACAAATCTGAGATCAGAAACTGCTGCATTCATTCTTTTCTTACCTGTGCTGCTCTGCTCAGCCTCCTCGATTGCCATCTGCATGAGAGCGTCCAACACCAGCGCATTGTCCAGCCAGCTGTGCCAGTCCTCTAGCTCCTGCAACAATGCAGCCGTGCCTGAAGCTTCAGAAACCTTACGTGTGGCCAACTTGCATAGCCGCTCAATGAAGCCAGGGATATTTAGTAGAGTAACTGAATAGACATAGAAAGTCTCAGTTATATACACTTTATGAGGTTTTATCGTCTTGTACCTATATACTGCAGGGACAATACTATGAAAATGATAAGGCATCAAAATTCATTCAAACACAGAAACACTTCAATCCTCTCTGCCAATAGAGAGAGACTATGTAAATAAGACTTTTGCATTTTGTTAAGCGTGTAGCTCTGACCTTGGTTGCTCTCTGCACGTGATGGAGACGCTGTATTCTTCTGCTGAGCGTTGCGGGCCAAAAGAGTGTGTTTATCATCCATGCCTGCATCCGGCTCCGATATGGTAACAGACAGGATACGGCAGAAGTTAGCCAGTTGCTGCTGGTTAAAGCTCTGCACCAGACTAGCCAAGTTGGGAATATCCTCTAGCTGTATTACCTCCTACGATAAGAGTTTTGAATAAGATTTAGAGGTCTTATTTGTTAAACCTGGATTGGTGTCTTAACCGAAAACAACCAAATTAACACACCTTTCGGACCCCCATGATGTCCTCTATAAGTGTAGCAGTTTGTAGGAAAGTCTTTTTGTTTGACATTAGAGTGAAAAGAAACATGACAAAGTCGTCCCTTGCAGCAAGACTTTTGGTAACACCCTCTGTCTGCAAAAAGAATTCAGAAATACTACTGCATTTCCAAGACTGACTGGAAACCAAACACTTTTAAATAAAAGAATGCCAAAAAATACATACACATATACAGCAGTTGTAAAGAACACTTAAACAGTCTTTGATGAGATCATCACCCACTGCAAACACAGAAAATAAATATCAGGCCTGCCGCAATGTCATGATTGTATTCTTAACATTATCTGCAGACATAAAACAATTCTGTTTAGCAAAAAATATATTACAGGATAAAGAACTGCATTTAGTTAACAAGAAGCGAGACGTTTCTTAACTGTACATATGAGGAAGTTACAGTAAGCATGCAAGCATTTCCTCTTCCATTTCATATAAATCACTTTCTAGGCTAAAGTCTGACCATCTAAGCTCCAGCATGCTGATTTTTTTACAATCGTTTTCATGGCTCGCAAAATTTAAAAATTCCTGGTAGGAATTTAGTTAGGCACTGGGGGGATTGTTGCAGAATAAATCCAGAGCAACGCTCACAAATAATTTGTAAACTCAGTACTACCGCTTTGCACGATCACGGATTTAAAGTGTAAAAAGCAAGCAGGAATTTTAATATCCGATTTTCAATACCCCACAGTTTAATAATGGCTTCCTGGTACCCGAAAATTATTTATTTATTATTATGTATATTGAATTATATATATTTATTTCAAATAAATATTCATTAAAAATATGTTTTACACTTATATACCATTCACAGGCTGGTTTCTCTTCCCCTTTTAGTAAATAAGAGTCCTGAAAATAAACAACTCAATTATATTTCTGAGAGAATGCAAAAGCACTGGAACAGATTTTCCACCCGATTCCAAGATACAGGGATACATTTTGGTAGTCCGACTGGAAAATGCTATAGCCCCGGGATGTCAGGCTAAAGATTTTGCGATCCCTGTTTTATGAAATACAATTGGACCGACCAAATTTTAACTTGGTCACCTTTAGTTTCATTTTAAATGTGTCTTGGCACGTTTCATCATTTAGTACTTTTTTTATATAGTTGTAATAAAGTTCAGCACTATTTTCTAGGTTTCTATCTGTCCCCATCAACAGAATTATTAATTCAGTGTTCATTCAATATAACCGACCTAACCATCAGTTTAGAAAAAACTCCATTATTGTAGTAGACAATACTATACACTGTAACAGGAATTTAACATTTACTTGTATGTAATTATATTATGGATAATAACCATGTGTACTTACTAATTGGAACATTTCCCTGTATTGAAAGTGTGGGACGCATCAAAATCTCTATGAACAACTGTAAAAAAATTACATAATAGATTAACCATTAAGACATAAAATGGTGTGCTAATTCACAAAAGTAAATGCCTCAAATCCATTCACATGTTTTTGTACAACATTACTCACATCGACTCCTCCAAATAGGTCAAAGGTATACGTGTTCGGTGAAACAGACTCCTGCGGTGTCTTTCTGTCTTCCGTCACAAAGGACATCGCCTCCATGGACAGCAAGGACGACAGTTCCTGCGTTACCACAAAATGATTTTAAACATCGGAAACAGTCAAAAAGAAATATGACACATGCATTAATATAATGGTGATCTATTTGTAATGGGGGTTTCTTTACAGATACCTTCACCACATTGTGGCTCTTGGATAAATCGCTGTTTATGTGGCTGCTGTTGTACAGTTTTCTCAGCAGCAGCGGTATTCCCTGCCATCGAGCCTTTTTATCCCTCTCCTCAAGAAGACTCACTGGGATCTAGTTACACATGATAAAAAAAAAAAACAAAACACACATTCAGGCCACTAAAGCACGAGTGGTAACTGAAGGAAAGGTAAATCACATGGCAGGAACAGACAGAGTAAATCTACTCTTGATTAAGTCAAATGAGCTCGTTGATTCACTAAATGATCAGCTTATGGCTTTATTTATTGCTTCACATTGCTGACACAGGGAAATTCTTTTCTTTGCATATTATAGCTTTGAACACTAAACACAGGGTCAGCAATAGTTCAGCATCTCTGGAGCAAAGAGAGAGTGGTAGGGGCCTTGCTGAAGGGCCCAACAGAGGCAGCCTTAGCAACGTGTTTTCCCTAATTTTCAATATCATACGAAGTTTGCAAGACTAACAAACAATCTAATCGCGATTTACGACATCATTAAATACAAGTCTGAATATACGTTACTGGCTTGTAGCGTACCGGCGACCCGGAACTGATCGGTTATCTTTAAGACGTTATCGTACTGTGGTAAGATGTCTTTTTATAGTAACGTTAACTCGGTAACACATCATGTACTGATTGATAAGTTTGTGCTTTGGTAAAACGGTAATCTACACAGTTCGATTATGGTTCGCGCACAAATCACGATACTTATTATCTAATAAACGCAGTATGATCAACTTGAGAAATACTGCACAGGTTTAGACTGTATTAGCAAAACAGCTAACTAAGTAGCGAAGACAGGGTTTGCATCCTGGCAACTGTTTTCTCATCCAATACGATAAATTATCTATCGCATACGCAGTGCGTTTTTTATTTAACCAACTATATGTATAGACTACAGCTAAAATCAATATCACGGCATTATTTTGAATGAGTTTGTTAGCGCGATTTAAAGAGCTGTTAGCTAAGCGATAACTTCAGGCTCGGGACTTCTGCGGCCTGCTAGTCTGAAATCTACTGCATAGGCGTTTAATTTAACTACAACAGATATGAGTCGTGATCCCTCTACCTGTGTGCCATGGGTCATCCCCAAGCCTGTTATCTGTCCACATTTGATCTTGTGCAATATGTTTTTGCTTCGATTTCTCCGTCTCGCTTGAGTTCGGGACGACTGCTGCCCGTTAGCCGCCATTGTTTTTCCTTTGACGTCGCAATGTTTTCTTTTCTTCAATAACGCCTTTGCTGGACAGCGGGAACAGATAATTTACTGACCCCTACCGCTCCGGAGTGGGGATAAAAACATTTTAATTCATTAATTCATTCATTAATTCATATATTAATTCATATAGCTCTATTAAAAGACAATTTTATTGCAATTTCGGGGTTAAGTTACATTCTTAGTTTTAGTGTAACATTCGACCTCTTCCTCAAAAATGTAAAAACATCAAGTTACTACACATTAGCATTGACTTATGCACAAGCGTTGAAACGATAGAGGAGGTTTACTTTAAAACTGTTTCTACTTCACTTAAATGTTACTGAATTAAAAAATTGTACAGAAGATTGCAGTATAACGCTTTAGTAAATGTTTTAATGTGGTAAGATTCTACTTAATATTGTTTATTTATGTATTTATTTATTTCTTTTTTCATTCATTTATTTATTTGTCCATTCATTCATTCATCCATTCCCTGATTTATTCATTTAAAACACTTTGCTTCAGTAAAATGTTTTATTGTGGTCAGATTCTACTTAATAGTGTTTATTTACTTTTTAATTCATTAATTTATTCCTTCATTCATTCGTTGTTTCACCAGGAAAACCCTTTTTCCCCCCAAGAGCATCCTAGCTAAGACAGACAGAGCTTCTGCCCAACACTGGGACTAGAGGTATTGTATGTTTCTATTAACACATGCATACAACACCACAGGTTACAGGCACAGATAACCGGCATCACATGGTACAGGGGCCACAGATTGGCCAAAAAAGAAAGAATTAGTGTGGAGTTCCATTAGTGTGATTTTGCAGGCTGTTCTGCACTAATGCAGATGCTGTAGTTTCTACCTGTTGGTTTAAAAAAGCTGAATGTGGTTTGGAGCTTGCCGTTAATTCTGGGAATTTTGTTGCTTTGCTGTTTACAGTTAGGTATTTCATTTGTAATTGTTTAGTGGCTGTGGCGGCAGAGGGTAATATCTGGTATTTTTTTCATTTGAACACTTTGTTGATGTTAGTTTTGGTTGTAGTGCCGGTATTTCTTGATCCTGATTAAAGAGCTGCTTTCTAGCACTGGGCCTTCACTTGTGTGTGTGTGTTAATGTTTTGTTTGTAATGTTTAATTTGATCATTTTACCTATGTGGTGTAGTGGTAATTTTCTTACTGTTGTTGTCCCCCACTTGAGTTTCCTTATGTAGAGAAAACTGTATTTGCTGTTACAATACATGTGTGGGAGCAACATGGTGGCTTAGTGGTTAGCACTGTTGCCTCACAGCAAGAAGGGGTCTTTCTGTGTGGAGTTTGCATGTTCTCCCTGGGTTTACTCCGGGTACTCCGGTTTCCTCCCACAGTCCAAAAACATGTATGTTAGGTTGATTGGTAGCCCATATGAGTGAGTGTAAGTGTGGTCCTGTTATGGACTGGTGACCTGTCCAGGGTGTACTCCTCCTGCCTTTCGCCCTTGCAGAGGGCGGGATAGACTCCAGCAGATTCTTGTAACCCCGAATTAGGAAATAAGCGGGTATAGAAAATGAATAAATAAATAAATACATGTGTACGCCAGGTTACCTTACTGTTCGTGTTTGGACCACATATGGCACTTTTCTCCAAGAAAAGCATAATTATTAAAGGGGGAAGTGGTGGCTTATGGTTAAGGTGTTGGACTACCAACCTGAAGATTGTGGGTTTAATTTCCAGCTCCACCAAGCCACCACTGTTAGGCTTGTGAGCAAGGCCTTTAACTCCCAATTGCTCAGTTGCATAAAAGAGATAAATGTAAGTCGCGCTGAATAAGGGCGTCTGCTAAACAATGGAAAGAGGGGCCTCACACGAAAAGCAGCCAAAGAGCCCCTGATCACTTTAATTCACCCCTGATAGTGCATCATGGTTAATAATGTCTAAAGCATGTAATCATAAAGAAGCATACATACACATCTCATCACTATAGTCCAGCACAGATTATAATATAAACATTATTATATATAAAATTAGCAGTGACTAGTCTCTTTTTAAATTTAACGTTAATGCCTTTATCTAATCAGCCAATCATGTAATAGCAGTGCAACGTAAAGATCAGCTTCATTTAATGTTCTTAAGTAAAAATCCAAAAACTGAATAGTGTAAAAAATCTGAAAATCTGATCTCTGTGGATTTAACAATGACAACATTTTTGGCTTACACCAAATAAGATGAATTTGAGTGTTTAAGCAACGTCTAATCTTTAAGAATATCTTGGAGAAAACGACCAGATAATTCTCAAGCTGTTTGTGTGCCCAAGACAGCCTCGGGAGTGGACCCTGATGTGCTTTCTTTCTGTTGTCACTTGCCATTGTAAATTTGGATGTTTCATGAATGCTGAGATATTTTCTTCCTCACAAATTTTGTACAGTATATTGGCTTTTTAATGAGTTAAAATCCATTTTTTTTGTAAAACAGTGTGGAAGCTACCCATTTTTTTTATTACCTCCCAACTAATTTATTTTATGCCACATAGTCATTGCCATCGAACAAATTACTTGTAAATAATCCAGTTTACAGGTGTTCCTAATAAATTGGATGGTCAGTGACCATTTAAATAGCACACACAAAGCATATTTAAGCATTACTCTGTTGAGATGTGTATATGTTTTGGTTGCACAGTATGTCATTAATTCCAGGGAGAATTTTGAATGTAGACTGTGAAATATATAGTCAAAACATCCCTTTTTTGTCATCCATTCAACTCTCAATGAATGAATGCTGATTTCTGATGTTTAATCAAAGTAGCTGCCATTAAACATTTGGGCCTTTATCAGATACACCTAAAATTGTTTACTACTTTGTACTGAATGTAAAAAGATTACTGACTGCATCCTGTCTGTCGCTATGCACAATTTGGCATCCATCCTACTCCACCCTTCGGTTGACTGAGAACTTTCTAAAACCTGGAATATTTTGGGTGGTGAATTGTTCGACACTAATACAGTAGCTTAAGTCCTGCTTGTTATCTTTTGTTGTCTATCAGGTACAGCAACACTGCTCTACAGCTGCCACTGTAAATAAGAAATTTCAGACTTGAATATGATGCAGTTTACAACAAATAAACACAGTTATTCCTGTAATTTTCCATTTGAAGGTGTTCCCCCTTCCTTGCTCAATTTGACTGCGATGAGAGCCGCCCTTCAGCTCTGGGTATTATACACAGCAGAGGAAATCTGGGGGGCCGAACGACGTGTGGATGCTCTCGTGTGTCTTCGTTTAGCTGGGTGGGCCTGCTTTAAAGCCTGAACTATTTTTGTAGACGTGAAGGACTGCAAGGAAGTAAAAGGGGAGTATTGTTCCAGCAAAATAGGAAATGGCTAACAACCAAGCCCGAAGCAAATATAAAGTGTGGAGTGAATGAAAAAGAGTAGAACAAAAGGAAATGTGGACTCGATGAATTTTTCCCCTTAAAGCGCCTTCTTGTTTTAAATCGTTGTAGGTAAGCCATGACTTTTTTCATCATTGACATATTCATTTGAATCAGGTTGTTATATAAAGTTACATCAGGATTTTATATTAATATGAATTAATATATGAATATATTTTTAAAAAAAAGCTTTTTGTAAAAGGCAAGCATTTGTAAATGTTTAAAGAAAAAATCAGCTATGAGATTTTTACTCAATAGAAAAGATTGATTTAACATTTGTACCATATGATATACTGCGAATTAATTATATGATTGAAATGGAAGATAACCCAACCTGGATAGTCCAATGACTAAAAAAAACTCTGAAGTGATTTACAATTTCCCATTAAGGCTTTTTATCACTTGTCAACTTTTTAGTCTTGGTTTTGAGAAAAGAAGACACGTGGTGGACACCCCGCACGTGATAAATTTTATGGGTACTATGCAGATGTTGTTAGAATGATTTAATATTGATTTAACACGCTATATTTTTTTCTTCAACCTCAAGATTTTTTTAATAAAATACTTTAATTTCCAGGGTAAGAGACCATGGCTATCTTGCTGATTTTTATCACTTTGCTGCATCTCTTCACACTGGCAGTGCTGTTTATTGCCACCATGGAAAAGGTTGAACATAGCGAAGCTTTTGGTCAAAATTCAAGATTTTTTAAGATTCATAATCTTTAAAAACATATATTATATAAAACAACAGTACAGTTTTACGTGTGTCTTCTAATTCAGTCTTGGTGGGTGTGGAGCAGCACTGAGAAGTCAGACCTCTGGTCTAACTGCAGGCTAGACAATGAAACCGAGACGTGGCTTTGTATGTCATTAAAAGAGACAGGTAATGCCCTTGCCCACATTATAAATCTTAACGGTTTGAGTTGGGTGGAATTGAGTGCAAACTGAGCTTCTTTATTTTTACCACTTTTTTATTGATCCAAAAAAAAAGCCTTTTTAAGTGCTGAACTTTTATTTTTCAGAGTGGCTTCAAGCTGTCCAGGTCCTGATGGTCTTGTCTGCTGTCTTTTGCTCCATCTCATTCCTCGTTTTCCTTGCTCAGCTATTTATTATGTCGAAAGGAGGTCTTTTCTACCTTACAGGAGTATGCCAAGCATTCGCAGGTAAACTTGACATTAATCATAGCAGTTCTATCCAAGACTTATTTCCACCTTCCAATTAAAATTATCTGTGTATTTTAACAAATATGTACGAGATAAACGAAATTTTCTTCGCTCCAAATTGTTTCTAAATGATGTTTGTTTGCAGTTAAATTCTTTTAGAGTAATGTAGTTACTGGCACATCATTAAATATAATAAGAACCGATAACAGTTTTACCAGATAATGAAAAAAACCCCACAATTCTAGCCAATGTACAGTTTCCTTGGCATTTTTTTCTGGTTGTTTCTTGCAGGTCTCAACACCATGACTGCAATACTCATCTACACCTTACACACCAAAGAAATCCTTCAGGACTCAAGACCGCTGAGCTCAGGACACTTTGGTTATTGCTTTATTTTGGCCTGGGTGTGTGTGCCTTTGCTAATGTGGAGTGGAATTATGTACATTTATTTGCGCAAAAGGAAATAGTGTCACACAGATCAAGTTAATTAACAGCCACTGTAGTATGTATGTTTAAACTGTATCACTTTTTATATTGTAGCAAGAAGAAAAAAAACATATTAATAATGAAAGATAATAATTAACAATCAAAGATAAAAATTGTGTACATACTAATTATTTTTGTGAATAAAACCTGATTAATAAAACTTAAAGACTAATTATTTAGCTCAGCACTGAATTATTCAGGGACTAAATATAGTGGAATCAAATTTTAAAGTCCACTGTTATTTTATCGTCATATAATTAATGATTATAAACACACTTTCAGTAATAATGTAGCTGGTGCTGTCGATCTTAACACTGGACTAAACACTCTTCCCAGGCCTTCCAACCAGCTTTATTAAACTTGTTCAGATGATTCAGTACACAGCAGCATGCCTTTTTTTAATCATCATAAAATGGTCATAATCACAGCATCTATATATCATGTGCAGTGGATGACTGTAGCAAACCGTATCAAATTCAAAGCCTCAATGCTCAAATACAAAAGCTTGTTTGGATGACCCTGAGGATTATGTTCTATCAGTTTACGACCTGATGGTGGATACACAGACATCGAGTCTCTAAGCAGAACATTCAAAATGAATGTCTTTCAGCTGTGAAATAAAAGTGGTGGCTCATAGTTAAGGTGTTGGACTACTAACCCAAAGACTGTTGGTTTGATTCCTGGCTCTACCAAGCTACCACTGTTGGGCCCCTGAGCAAGGTTCTTACCTGTAACTGCACAGTTGTATAAATGACATCAATGGAAGTTGCTCTAAATAAATATTAAATAATTATTTAATCTTATCCATAACAAACTTAGGTGAATATGTAATTATTTTGTAAAAACATAACTAGCATTTAACTTGTTTTTTCAAAACTAATGCTTCAATGATTGTCTGCTTGATATATTGGAAAGAAAATGCACACTTTGTCTTTTATTATGACCCCATGACTGCTTCTATGTTAATAGCTTTAATCATGTACAATAAGCATGACGCTTGTATATATATCAGTAGCAACCCAGACTTCTACATGGCTCCATATGACTGCATCGTAGAATGAAGAAAAGTTCTCTCCAGTGGTAGACAGAGAGATTTTAATCACAGAATTACCACACAAACATGCAGTGTCTCCACTTCTACAAGTGGCTGCATAGAATACAACGTAGCTGCCGATGTGTTTAGCAGCACAGCAAGGGGCTGACACTCAACCAGCGATTATGTAATTTTGCTAGCGTTTAAATCAACAAAACAAATAAGGTGCAGATGTCAATTAAAAAATAATATTTTTGTTAACAACCATCAGCTTTCGTATTTAAAGAAAATTTGAGTTTGACCCCCAATTTGATGGGGGGGGGGTTTGAGTTGTAAGGCATTATGAGTTTGGTGGAAAAAAATGTAAAACAGTACTGCTTATGAAACACTTCGATAAACATTATTAATGTGAAAATGATAGAGAAGGATCTTTATTTTCAGTTTGGATTAGTTATCCTAGTAGCTTTGATGGGTAAATTGGTTTGTTAAGAAATTTTATTCTTCTTTTTTTTGGTATTAAAACCTCTCACAATAATTGTTTATTTTTTTCAACTCCTTTATGTCATCTTAGAAAAAAAAACCCCACAACACCACCATGACAAAACCGCCAAATAGGAAAAGGTCACTAAGGGAGAAAATCAAGTAATGAGAAGTCTTTGAGTCCATGTGTCCCCTGTTAAGTAGGAAACCGAGTGCTGTGATAAAACATAGCCACTAGAAGGCACTATCACTTAAGCCGCTGCACAATGACTGCGTTCAGCAGGTTGGCCTCCTTCAGTGTCTGCGTCTCGTCAGTCACCTCCTTATTGGGGAAAGTTGTCATGAGGACGAACTCTGTAGCCGCCATGGCTGGTCGAGCATTCACCACAAACTGGCGAATATCAGAGACCCTGAGAGGAAAACAAAACAAAAAACAGGTTTTAACATGTCTTGTTTTAAGTAAAATAAAGGAAACATAACCTCCGAACATTCCTGTACAGTAATGTATTCACAGGCTAAAATCGACTATATTTAAACCAGCATTCTAAACTAGATCTCTTTTTATCACAGTGTGTGAAACATACGTGGTAACACTGAAGCTTGTTGTAAGAATATCTAACAGTTATTAAAAGCGTCTCATATCAATACTTTGTAATGCCTTAGTTTAGTAAACATTCCAACACTCATTCAGATGAGAGTTCTGGTACTTTTTACTTGCTCTGTATTATATACTGTGTTTTAAACCTGAGAGTAACAACAAAAACAAAAGCAGCTGCATTTCCATTAGTGGCATTTTGCAGAAATGCTTATTTGGAGAGAATTCCATGCCATACTCAAATTTGCATATTCATTTTGGCAAACATTTTAGGGCCGGAAGCCCTTTTGGCCACTTCCTATTACTTTAAAAGAAAAAAAACAAACATGTGGCTGTCTGTCTGCAAAAGGAGGTTTTTGGTTTGTGTCAGCTGACTCATTCAAATTCTAGAACAATCCTGAGTTTAAAAACATAGACCTAAAGTAACCTTAGTGAGTCACATAATTACCATAGAATCTGCTGAATAAATATCATCTTTGGTATCATTTTATTTCTCTGCTTATGAGTACTGTTTTATGCACCACTGTAGATTGGAAAAACACATGACTGCAGACAGCAAGATATCTGACTACATACAAGTAAAAGCCAATAGGTCTGGTTGTAATTCATTACCTGTGGGTGTGGTTAAACTTCTGCACCAGTCGTCCTCCATCAGCCAGTCTGATCTGAATGTTGGTGACAGGCTGCGACTCGTCCACGCTGATAGACGCGCACGCCTGAGCCTCGCTCGCAGCCTGATGTGCCTGATTCATTCTCGGGACAGATACCAACTCTGGGGTGGCACTAAAAAGGCGGATTTCATGAAAAAAAAACCAAAAAAAAAACAAGAGACTTTACCTCAAAGCAACTTAAATTATAATAGTGGCAAAAAAAACATCCTGAAACAATAGCAGGAATAAACCTTGACCGAAACCAGACTCAAGAAGGGAAAACCCCCGTCTTCATCTTAGTGACAGCGGAATGTGCGATTATCAATGTTCTGTATACATATGTTTTTATCCAAACAGAATTTAGACTGGAAGCAATATATTGTTTGGCCCTAAATGCTTAACACTAGATTTTGGGCACCCTGTAGGAAAATGGATTTTTAATTGACTTAATTTTTTTTTAACATAGAGTGGGTAGATAATTAAAAAAAAAAAAAAAAAAACAAAACAACTTTCAATAAATGTACAGTAAGCATCTACATAAATGTAAATGTTTGAAGTCAGGATAAGGGAGATTGTGAGAGCCATATACTAAAGGCAAAGTCTAAATTCTAATTATAGACAATAGGGTCAGGGTTAAGGTCATTTTGAGTAACAGGTTTTTCCAGTGTGATAAAAAAATAACATTTTGTGCGTCGATAAAAACCAGAAGAAAAGATATACTGGAAAAAAATATCAATGCACATTGATTAGGTTCTTTCTCACTACGTAAATGTTTTTAAAATAATACCCTGAAGCTCTTTGGGGAACCACACGCGTGTCTTTGATTTCTATGAAGTGCTGATTAGCTGACCTTTGAGCTGAACATGCAAGACACAAAGATTACTTGCTTACCTGCCCAGTTTCTGTCCCTCCCCAGTGAAAGCCTTAAAAGCAGGTCTGGGTTTAGTAAAGTCTTCATCTCTGTGGTCCTCCATATCCAGATTCACCTGGCCACCTCGAGCACGCTGCCTCAGCTCCAGAGGAATCTCCCTGAGACACAAAGCCAGTTTATACTGTGAGGATTCACAGCCAGTAAACATTGTAATTTGTCCCACAAAAATTCTTGTTAAAGTTCCAACATTCAAAACTCACCCCCTGCGGATGGACTCCAGGAAGAGGGCATTCCCGGGATCATTGTAGTTTCTGAGCTCTCCCTCATCAAGGCTAAATCCGGTTTTCCACAGTTTCAGCACCACATGTACCTGTGATGCAGCAGCAGTCAGGAACAAAACATCAGACCATCAGAATTAAACCTGCTGAAAGCATAACGCTAGACCAGGAGCTTGTCGACTCACGTCTTGTGTACCGCTAGAGGATTTTCTCTCTCCAGCCACATAGGCAGACTCTTCTTCTGGTGCGGCACCCAGACGATATCCTCCTCCTATAAATGGCTGCAAAATGACACAATACACAAACACTGACTTAGAAACATAGCTGAGGTTTTAAAGCTGGAATATCAAAGCAATAAAACAGTTTAAATCTGTAATATAAAAGTTCAACTACCTTATTTACTTAAAAAGTTCAAAGTACAAATTTTATTATCCAATTTATTTAGATGCATTTTCCATTATGCTACAGTGTAAAAAAAAATCAGTGACTAATTATATATAATTATCTCTACAAATGTCTCCACTAACTGCAAAAAATGAAAAAGTTCTTGACAGATGAGGTTTTTTTTTTTTTAAATAAACAATAAATACATTAACCAAGGTGTTTGTTTTCTTGATATATTAAACAAGCAATTAGTGTTTCAGGTCCCTGGCCAGGTCAAATGTCAAGGCAGCGGTGATATCTGTCGACATTTTTCTAAAGCTTTTATTTCCTTTGACAATGTTCTTGGCAACGGTTGTTTTCAGTAATCTTTCGGGGACCTACCTCTTTAATGGTTAAACAATGTGTTTTGTTGACATGCCATTTCTGCTTTTACATACTTTGCAAAAATCTGATGCTTTTTTTGTGTCTGAAACAGCTCCAGGTACTAAACTCTTCAACGTAGTGAGTTGTGTAAGCTAATGAACTACTTAAGCTTGGTTAGTGTGTGTCAACAAGTGCTACCCAGTGGTGGCTCTGAGGTTAAGGTGTTGAAATGCTCATCGGAAGAGTGATTCGTGGGTTCGATTCCCAGCACCACTAAGCTGCCACTGCTGGGCCCCTGAGCAAACCTTAAGTGTTTGGATAAACTACATACATGTTTATGAATGTAGGTCGCTTTGGATAAGGGTGCCTGCCAAATATCAAAAATGCAAATGTCCAAACAAGCTGCACATGCTTAAATTTAATGATGAGGCAGTTTGTTTTCACTTTTCTTATGTTTCTCAGTATACGTATATGATACCTTAGACTTGCTAGACTCTCCGAGTCCTTTGCCAGCTTTGTCGACTGGAACGGCACCGTGTTCCTTAGCGCCCTTGAACAAATCTTCAACCACTTCATTTGTACTCTTCTTTTTGGGTGGACCAACAATCTGTTGACCGCTGCGCTCCGAACCACCAGCGAAAAACCTACAAGAAAAGAAATCAACTATTCTGAATATGCTGACAGCACACAGTGTTCATGAAAGCTAGTTTCATGCTAGCATAGTGGATGGATGCAGTGCCAAGTTTTAGTAGCAATTCTCATTAGCATAATGTCTTTAAATAAAAAAGTGCATCCACCTGCCCATGATTATTTCCAAATTTACTGCTACTTAGATCCATTAAACGCCTAATGTTGGACTTAACATTGAAGCACAATAATTTACATCCTGACCATGCTACAAGCCATGTACATATATAGAGATGATTAACTGACAAGGGTTTATATACAGATACTGACCTCTGACCTTCTTCATCACTCTCCTCCTCATCTTCATGCCTTAAGTCTCTGAAGGAAGTCACTCTGTGTTCACTACACACAAGCACATGTTAAATGAGTCTGTGCAAATACTAAGGCTTACATGTCACGACACGATTCTAATATCAAAAGGAATTTGAATCTGAGGAACCTCAAGCCCCTTTCTAAAGCTAAACCTCAAGCACAGCCAATAGCTTTTTATTTTTACTAAGTTAGTTGTGATCGAATGTCTTTTTTTAGGCAAATCAAACAAACTGAAGTTTTGTTTTAAAATTTAAGCCTTTGTCGATAGGGGCCATTGGTTTTGTATTATCAGAGCCACTAATACATGGTGCTATTTTGTAGCAGTTTGAGAATTGCATGCAAGACTGCCATTAGAGCACCGCACCATGAGAAAACATGATTTGTTTAGTATTATTTACCTGTTATTATTTTTTTTTACCTATTTGTTTTCGTGATCAAAATTTCTATTTCAAAAAGGAACTAAAAAACTATTTAGATTAATGTAGAAAGACCTTTTTTTGGGAACGTGGTATGATTATAATGTCAGTTACAGAGTTGGATTGCTAATTGGTAGAACAGGGTTTGATTTCCAGCACCACAAAGTTGCCACTGCTGGGCTCCTGAGCAAGGCCCTTAACCCCCAATTGCTCAGCTGTATAAAAAAAGATAACTATAACTTGCTCTGTATAAGGGCATCTGCCAAATGCCACAAAATGTTTGCGAGAGTAGAGTAAAATTTTTTGCATGCACTCTGTTTGTTCTTCTGACTGAGATGATTCAGTAATATTCTGCAGGACTGAACACGTGCGAAGTTGTCAATTCCGAGCTGTTGTTTACATGTGCCGACACTTCAGTCAAAATATTTTTGTGACATGCGCACAGCTTGTCATACATTTTATTCTTTTCCACGGTTTTACTCCTGTAAAGATGAGCTGCACCGCTTAATCGCGCTACAGATGTGCAAAACTAAGAAGGAAACAAGCCACAAAATGTCAAGAAAGTCGAGCACACATAATTTCCTTGACAAATGATGAAAAAAAAAGTTGTTATATAAATAGTGACTCTGCTGCTTTACCTTGGTCCCGAGGATCGAGGACCCGGGCCGCTTTCTGGCTGAGGAAGAGTAACTATATCATCATCTCCTCCATCCTCAAAGAAACTGGCAAGAGCGAGCTGAGGAAAAACAAGAGCTTTCTAAGTCACGCGTAACGTCAACGCCAATATGACTGAATCCGACGTAAGAAATTAATCAGCAATAATCATCAATAACGAATGTTAAATGTTACATAACAGAAATGTTTGGAACTCGTAAATAAAACAGGTTCCTGTTTGTTTCAGTATCTGGACTCAGTTAAGCGTTAACATTTGGTGCACGTCATAACGCTAATAAATGATTAATAAACGATTCACGGCTCGTCTGCAAGTCACTGGTGTAGCTAAAATCGCTAGCAGGCTATTGAACCCGTAACATACTTTAAAAAGTTAGCTAGAAAACCTTAAGACGTCTGAGGCAGATTTAATTTATTCAAAATTGTAGTATAGTTTACTGGCAAAAAAACTCCGTATGGGGTGTTTTCCGTCAACAGTGACTTGCACAATTCACTTAACGTTATCAGCCTGTGCTAGCTAATTAGCTACACACAGGATGTGCCAGCCTAAAGTAGTAGCTTATTTTAATTTACAGGTAGTTTACATGCAACTTTAAGCATTTTCACCTGCAAATCCCAGCCAGCCGATTCGAGGAAAAAACGGGCTCTCTCCTCCTCAACACCGGTAACTGCAACAAACTCCCTCACCGATTCATCCTGTGACGCCATTTTGGTGTGTGGAACTGCAGCGAGGTCCGACTGCTCGAAGGGAAACAATGAACTGGAAGCTTAGGTTCCGAGTTCGGTATGAAACGTATTAAGAGTGGTTATAGTACACGGAGCACACAAATACAACAGCAACAGACAGCTTCTTTAAAGTGGAGTTTAAATCAGCATGTCTAAAAACGAACTCTGGAACCCATTTGGAGAATCGTGACAGTGGCGGGCAACCAGTGATGTCCTACCTGAATCAATCTATCTCTAAACACTAACATTAAGACGTCACGGCTATGGAAACCATCAGAATTACACAGAAACGCAGCATAATAAGGCGCTGCATCACAGATATCTAATGCAGCGAGATCAAATGCCATTAAATGACATTGACTATATATAAAAGAAATAAATTACACTCACTAATGGTTAACTGTACATAAAACATTTATTTTAAAGTACAGATTCTACAGTTGATTCTTAATGCTTCAACACAGATTTCTTTGACTGTGGCAACCCATGATGACTAAAAAATATTGGATAATATCTCTAACATAAACCTACACCACGGGAAGCAGGGCAACTGAGAAAAAATATAGAATTAAATAAATATTTGGAATAATGTAATACATATTCATGAAAATAGAAGGTTACACTAAGGTTACACTATTTATACACAAGATACGTGTATAAATAAGTTTAAAATAGAAGTTTGTATGTATAAATGTTGTGGGTTGCCCTGTGTTTATCCGTAAATACAGTATATGACGAATGATGTCTAGTTGCAGTACTTTCTTACGTCACTAGGTGTCATTGTAAGTTTGTAAGTTTGCAGGTCGGGTGAATGTGGGAAAACATTCTCACTACGTTGTTACAAAATTTTTTATCAAAGAGAAAATAAAGTGCATGTATTTTACTATTTAAAATGCTTACAAACACATAAAACCTGTTTCAACAGGATAAAAAAGTAACACAACAACGTTATATTCAGTTATCTTTCCATTTACTTGCATTAAAGAGATAGTTTAACCCAAAATGACAATTCTGTCATTAATTACTCACCCTTGGTTCCAACTTTGGAAGACAACATACAATATTTTTCATAAAATCTGTCTGCAATCTGATCCTATTAAGTTTAAGGCCCTGAAAAGTACCAGGATGATCGACAAATGATGAGTGTTTACACTCGGAGAATGACGTACACTTTAACACTACTTTAAAAACCAAACCAAAAATAAAAACTCAATTAATGTAGAATCAATAGCTTTATACAGCATGCTTCTTTCTCCTAGTGACGAGTTATAAGACGAGTTAATTTACTGAGTTCTGTGTTACTAATGTAGCTTTGCATTTTGTGTAGTATTATGATCCTGAAGGAATATTGTTCCATTTTTCCATGTACAGCATCAGCTACATATGGTCAAAATAATAATAAAAACTTCTTGAGCTAAATTGACATGATCTACAGCCCTGTCTTGGTCTTTGAAAAAAAATTCCTGAGGCCTACGAGGATTAGCAGCTAACACAGAAAATGTTGCCAGACAGGCAAGCTCTGGTCCCACAATACTGTGTGAAACCATCTAAATAAGGAAGTCTTATTGTGAAAAACTTACAGTGAAATAACAGAACGGGCAGACAAGTTTGACCACAACTAGCTGAATAACGAAGTCTGACACAATACAGCTATGATATTGTAAAACACAATAAAGTTACTATGTGTATACTGCGGGTTGGGCACCCGGAATTTAAATTCTTTTAAAATTATATGTTGTATGTATATGTATATTCTCATGGGAAATGGAGCTCTGTAGATATTGTTAATGTGGCATGTACAACTGAAATAGATAGTTTCCATTTAAGTAAGGTTTCATTAGTGTTTAAAAAAGTGTTTTCAGTGTATTTGCTTCAGAATGGAGACAGCAAAATGAAGGAGTGATGGTAAGAAGCAGTGAGTAGGACTGAGCGGCTTGCATGAATCTGTTAGAGAGGACGTTGGAGACACAGTCAATTCAGACCTGCCTGAGAGACTAAAACTAAACAAACACAGTGGCCTCCATCATACGCTCCAAACATCGAAAAGAAGGACGTAAACGTGACTGCAAACTGGTAAAGCACAGCCACTTGCGCATAAACATCCACCCAATTGCAGATTTTCATCTTATTTAGATAGCGAGGCATCATTTTCCTAAACAGGAAACTGTAAAACGTGCAGGAAAGAAGAGGGCAGTCTTATTATCGCTCAGATGTCATACACGTTCCCAGTCCCTTTGGGGTGCATTTTTATGGTGGATGGCACAGAGGATAAAGCTGTAATGCATCTATAACCACCTAAACTGGCCACCAGAGAAACATCATCATTGGTCCATTATCCTTGTTAAAATAATTTGTCATGCTTACTTTTTCTTTCTCTTATTTATGTACACTCAATGTGCCTAAATATTGCAGCGTCTGCACACATTTTGTGGTGTTTTTTTTTTTTTTACCTCAATTTAATTAATGTCTTCTAGGCTTTAATGCACACTTAATATTTTGTCCATGGTTAAGGTGTTGGCCTGTGGACCAGAAGATTGTGGGTTCAATTTCCAGCACCACCAAGCTACCACTGCTGGGCTCCTGACTCAGTTTCCTAACCCTCAACTGCTTAGTTGGAGAAATTAGATAACTGTATGTTGCTCTGGAAAAGGATGTCTGCCAAATGCCAGAAATGTAATGTAAATAAAATTAGGTCTGGTGTATTTACATTACCATTGCTAACAGACCCTACTTGAAGGTGGATTTAAGAATTTAGATAAAATAATTTTCATAATAACGGAGCATCCATTCCATACACAGTAAAATTCAAATACGAAACCTCAACCGTCAGATCGTATCTATGTAACTATTCTCAATGTTTATTTAGAAGAGTGATGTTTCCCCCGCTCTCTTGGGTTTTGCTGTTTTAGAAGACTTATGCCTGTGTGGGGGCTTCAACAGGAAGAAGCTAGCTTATGTCCTGAAACAGCCTTGGTTTTATCTCTTTGCTTCAGCCTTTCATCTTATCTTTGCCCCTACTGTCCCTCTTTCCTCCACTATCTCAGCACTATAGAGCCAGCACCAAAGTTAACACTATTCTTCGCCTCTCCCTCTCCCTCTCTCTCTCTCTTTCTCTCTCTCTCCCTTTCTTTAAATAAAGCGGTTTTCACAATCGTGTAGTATGTTATTAGCTAAAAATGACCAGGAGATGCAGATTCTAAATAAATTTAATTTAAGTCAAGCCCATACATTATGATTAAAAGTTTGTCGATACATTAACACAAATGTGTGTCTTTTCCAAACTTTTACCTCCAAGTTGGAAGCACACAGTTGTATAACATTCATTATTCCTTCACTGAAACAATGCAGTGGCATTGACAATGCTCCTGTGCACAAATCCCCTGATCTCATAAAGACATGACATGCCAAGTTTGGTTTGGAAGAACTCAAGAGACCTAAACTCAACTCCACTGAAAACCTACCCACAAATCTATTGGCTGAATGAGAAAAATCTTCACAGCCATGCTCCAAAATCTGGTGAAGGTTATTATAGAAGTAAGAGTGAGACTAAATCAAGTAATAAAAAGTCTTGAAAAATGCACACAGATGCAATGGTTAGGTGACCTGTTATTTTTGTCTATATGATGTATTTTTCTCTATGCTCAGTGAAAGAAATGAACATTAAGTCTTTGATTTTTAATCATTATTAAATCTTGGCCTATAGACCACAGCACTGTAAATACTGAGCTTCTTGTGTTATAATCAACAGTTCCTTTACATGTTAAGTCTTTAATGTGTTCTTGATTTACTTCCAGATCTTATATTCAATACAACCCACTAGTTTAATACACCTAGCTGTGTAAAATCCCTGCTTCAATTTGCCCACTTTTATAGATGGTGATGCAAATGGCTGCCATGGTGTGGAGCTCTTCCATTCTTTTGCTGTGTTTGTTCCGTTAGTCTTTTACTATCAGTGGTTTTTTTGGTTTTTTTTTTTTAACCAGAGATAGTCTATTCTCTTAATTACTAGTGTTTTATTACTTTATGAAATGTATGTCTGCAATATGATTGTACTTTTTGTACTGGAAGCTTCTGACATTAAGACAAATTCGCTGTGTATGTAAACACATTTGGCAATAAAGGTCTTTCTAATTCAATTTTTTTCTTATTCTGATTTCCAGTCCTGAGTCTTCTTTTTTTTATGTTCCAGGTTTGTTTGTGTCTCTCCTGACCCCTTCAACCTGACCTGGGTGTCCACGTCGTTTTTCATTCTGACACTTTAATCAGAAGGTTTACCAAAGACCTGCTCTGGCTCTCTGCTGACCAGATAAATCAGTGTACATATCCCTGTCTCTGGATAATATTCTACTTATATTTATAGTAAAAGAAAAACATTTAATGCCCAGGCATCTCTTAAGGTGCAGTCTACAGCCTTTGACTTAGATTCATAGTACAGTTGAGATTAGAAGAGGTGCACATTATAATTTTTTGCTATTCTTTGGGAATGCATATCAACAGCTTGAATAGCAATCTTCTCAACACAGAAAAATACTCTTTTTAACTGTTTATTTTTTAAATGCTTTGTAGGGTAGCAAATCTTTTCCTGGTTCCTTGTTTGGTTCCTGTGGACCTATAAACCATGAGCAGAAGATCTAGGATCAGCGGGACAACAAGGGCAGATTGATTGCTCCCTTGATAGAGTCAGAGTTGTAAATTTGGAATCGGAAGAGCAAAAAAGCAAACAGCCACTCAACATGTTTTACAGTGAGCTTCAACCAGAAGCAGGCCACCTGCCACCACCCCATTCGTTCCTAAAGAACAAGCTGGCCTTTCACTGCTGCTTTAGAGACTTTTATTTAAATAGACTGGTTGAGAGAGGTAGAGTGCTTACAGGTCCTACTATGATACTAATGTTGATTACAGATGGCTATACAAACATGGAAGGACTGTCAGAATAAACACACTGACGATGCAACTGTAGTGCCTGATGAAATGTAAAAGACGTTTGCTTTGGATACAATGAATATGCGAGCTGATAAAGCTCGGCCCCAAAGAGACATCAAGGACTATGCATGAGTGTAAACATTTAAACAGGAGCTTGCTGGCCCTTTGTTAATAACAACTTTCTTTGTGATTAGATAAAATCCCGGCAGCCTTGATGTAATTACTGGCACAATAGAGCCAATAAAAGTAAGTGAGTGCTGTCCAAAACAAATAGCTATAAAGCTATGAGGAACAAAACGCAAAGCCTTATGTCTTAATTTAGGGCCTGGTGCCACACAGCCACTTGCTCTGCTAGCTTTATATTTAACCTTGCTCCTATATATTTGGATGTTAAGGGTGATTCATTACGACATTCCAATTGCAGTCTCCAGGGCAATCGCTCTTCTGCCCCTTAAATGCACTATAATGACTAAGGGAAAGCGGGGTCTCCGTGGCAACCACAGAGAACCTCATCTGCTCTGCCACGCACATGAACTAAGCCTGGACGCAAATGTAGTAGATCTCAGCTGACATTTGTGACCTTAATGTCCTTATGTCACCATGTACATGTGTGTGTGTAATTATGTATGTAAAGGGGTTTGGAAGGAAAGAGGCTGATTCATGGCCCTGGTTAGGTTAATCACCACTCTGTATGTGCAAGGTTTAACGCATGCAAGTTTTAATTGAACAAAGCCATAAAAAGGTCTTTTTTATTCACAATGATCTGACTTAGATTTTGGCTGACTGGGTAAGATAAATCAGTGGTTCAAATATGGTAAAGGTCATACAGTAATTATGGCCAACCTGTAATAGACAAAAAAATATTTATTTTTTTATTATTATTAACCAGATCTCAAGCCCATTCCAGCTACAAAACACTGAGCTGGACAACACACAGGCACACACTTATTCACACCAAGTTTCAATTCAGATTAGGCAAAATAACTGTTCAAATCTAACTTACAAAACCCACATCAGCATGAGCAAGAACTTGCCCACACAGACAGTAACTCAAGGGACCCTGCAGTAAGGTGGCAATGCTACCTCCACTGTGCAGGCAAGAGCAATCATTATATGCAAAAATGACCATGATTTAATTGTGTCACTAACAATAGAGCAAAGATAATGTCAAGTCAATAAGCTTTTAACTAAAGCAAACTTAACGTATACGGATGGTGGATATATGCTTTGGGTGTTGATGTGCAGTTGGTAGCTAAAATTTGAAAAAAAACCCAAATTCTTATTTGGCATATACTATCTTAGGCTTAGGTTCTGCTGAAATCCTGTGTCTGGAATTGCAGAGGACTGTTTTAATGTTTAAAGCTGAGAATAAAATTATTTCAAATATTGTGCAATATGTAGTGGACCAATTTCCCTCTAAAATAACTCCAGTATTATTTATCATTAAAATAAAAACACAAAAAATCAACAAAGTTGAGGTTTTTTTTATTATGTAAAATGCAGTAACTATTGCTTTAGTTTTACAGTATTTAAAACCTATAATGTAACAGTGTATCCTCATTTTTTGTCTTAACGAACTTGTAAAATATGTTGTTGAATATTTGTTTTCACTATCTACAGGCCCTGTATTGACTGGAGTTGAGTGATACTCTGTTGGCATGCACTGTAAGTGAAAATGGCAGGAGCCTGCTGACATTTCACCCAGTCAGAGATCAGCTGTCTGAATGAAAAGGCTTGTTGAAATGAAATGTGTTTGCCAACTATGGTATGTCTGAGTTTACATATCGTATTCGGGACACACAGCTGTCTGTTAGCTCTGTGGCTGGGGGCAGGGAGGGTGTACAAGGCCATGTTAGTGGACAGACAAAAAAAAAGTTACACTTTAGCAATAATCAGCAATCAGTGTTATAATAATTTAACAGTCACTTAGAAAGTCAGAAACAGCGAAAATTACACACACACACACACACACACACGCACGCACATGCACGCACACACATACAGTAGTCAGCACAAATAATAGACAGTATTCTTTTTCTTTGCAAACACCTGTTGGCCCAGCTGTCGCAATTTACATATCACTTCCAAACCATAAAAACATCCACATATTCTTTTCGTCAGATTATTACATTAAATCCAGATTTTGTGATAAGTGTGTTCCCAAACTTCCTTATAATATTTCTGCCCTGTTGTCCACCCCTCTTGGCTGATTCAACGCCACCCTGTCCTAAATCCATATTGTGGTGAGTGATGAGAATAAAGAAAAACCAAAAGATATTTAATAAAATGTAATAAAATATCTAAAAACATACCAGGATACCTTTAATATTTATAACGCTTTTAACATCATTAGCAAATTGTGCCATGCATCTCCTTCTGCACCAAACAGTTTTAATGTGTTATTGCTTACAGTTAGAGCTGATATGTAGTCTAAAGTCTAACTAAAACCTGCCTATTGAGCAAATGCTTTCATTTCAGTTGCATGTGGGATCACCAAGACACCCTTGTTTCTGTTATCAGTGCAATCTGTGGCTCTTAAATTTCACCACCTGGCTGGTACAACCACAGTGGCATGCTGCAGCCAGAAACACAGGTCCAGTCAGGTCCATGCAACACAGAAATCTGACAGCCTATTCTTATGAATTTCTTACACAAGATAAACTGCCTGGCCAAAAAAAAAATCATTGGACTGCCTTTAATGGAGGGGATTAATTACAGCACATATTTGCTATGATATTATTTCGATACGCTTCTGCAGTGTCACAACATCTATTCCCATCCAGAGTTGCATTAATTTTTACCAAGATGTTGTATTGATGATAGGAAAGTCATTTCAAGATCTGGACTCTGTGGTCGCCAGTCCATATGTGATAATGATGTCTCATGCTCCCTGAATAACGCGTTCACAATTTAAGCCTGTTGATTCCTGACATTGTCATCTTGCAATATGTCTGTGCTATCAGGAAAGAAAAAATCTATTGATGGAATAACCCGGTCATTTAGTATATTTAGGTAGTCCGCTGACCTTATTCTTTGGCCACATGCTGAATGTAGACTTAAGCAACTGCAGCAACCGCAGATTATAGAACTGCCCTTACAGGCTTGTACGGTAGGCACTAGGCATGATGCACTTCATCCAACTCTTTGTACCCTAATGCAGCAGTCACTTTGGAACAGGGTAAAACTGGACTCATCAGAACACATGACCTTCTCTCATTGTTCCTTAGTCCAATCTTTATGCTCCCTAGAAAATTGAAGGCTCAATCCCTCAAGTTTCCTTTGTATTTTGCAGGTGAAATGCTGTTACTTTTACTATTAAACATCTTTATGAGTTCTGCTGTTGTTTTTTTAACAATTTGGGACATGTCTTCCCTGCAGATGATGGTTCCCCACTATCCTTCTAGTTTTTAATAATGTGTTGAACAGTTCTTAAACAATTTTAGTAGTTTCAGCAATCTCCTTTGATGTTTTCTTTGCTTGGTGCATGCCAATAATTTGACTCTTCTGAAACAGATTAACATCTTTTCCATGACCACAGGGTGTGTCTTCCAACATGGTTGTTTAAGAACTGAGAAGCGACTCACTGCATCAGTTTGGGTTAAATAGCCTGTTTCTATCTGAAACATAATCACCTGTGCAGTAAATATTCAATAGGAGATTTCTACCTATTTACTTAGTTTATTCCAGGTAGTGACTTTTTTTTAAAACAATATGAATGATCACTTATTGTTACATTATAACATCAATATTAAAACCATCTACACATTCCTATCATATTCCTATCAAATCAGATTATTGATTAAAACCAAATTTTGTGATATGTTTAAAACCACAGCGATGTCCAACCGGTGTCCCCAAACTTTCTTTCAATATTTACTATTGTTCAGTCCTCATGGTCACCTTTAATATTTATAAAGCTTTTGAAATCATCAGCAAATTGTGCCTGCACAACAGTTTTAAAGTGTTATTGCTTATAGTTAGAACTGATATGTAGTAAAAAGTCTAACTAAAAATCTTTAGTTTTGTTCAAGTCTCTGTAATTTTTTTTTATTTTTTACATTTGGATTATTTATAAAGCTGCACTTGGATTTTGGATTTATTACAATCTGTAACAGATATGATAACACATTATATATAACACATGTAAGATGTGCTGTTCTTGTCTTTTTATATATTGTATATGTATGTCTGTGTTGTAAGTTATATTGTTATATTGAATTGGCATCATTGAAAAAAGATGTAAAATGTGTGTCAGCGGTTTACAGTTGCTTCCAGAAGGCCAGACTGAAAACCCACACCACTGCTTTTAACATAGTGTACCGCTTTACCTTCATTGCACCAGTGTTGCAAGACCATTGTATGTTTTCTTCTTTCCAAATTGGTCACCCCCACCCACAGAGGCCAGCTCATCCTTTCCTTCCATTAGATTTTTAACCAAGAAATGTAAAGAATAACATTTGGTTCCTCTGAAACACATTAACATCAACTTTTTTTTCAGGCATTTTTGCTTTTATTAGGTTGGTGAGAAAAAGGGGGCGGGTTTGAGAACATTTCCTGAGCTATGATTTGAACTTGGGTTGCCCAAAGTGCAATAATGTTATGTAGCTATGGGCTACTCACAGGGATACTGCGCCTGCAAATATCATATTTTAAAACTGCTTTTTAGTGCCAGAAAGTGTAGCACACTCATAGGGAAGCAATACTACCTTTTCTTTACATAAACAGATGGATAGCCTCTATTGGCTACTGCTGCTGTGAATAACACCAAGAGAGAAATGGTATTTCTCTGTTATACAAACCATGACCAATTTTCGGAGGCTCTGTGTTCTGAGTGCAGATGGCGATGGCATCATCTGGATCCAAACGTACAATCTCCTAATGATAGGGCCAAGAACCGCGTTTGTTTGGTGCATGAGATAAAGCACTGAAAGAATGTGGCTGGTGAGGTGTAGAGACAAACTGGAACTTTCATTATCAGCATGTCACATATGTATCACCTCAGCATGAAAGAAGCACCTGGAGCACCATGTGGTCTGGTGTCACTTTGCACTGGTTCAATGTAATTCGATACAGTGGTTAGGTCAACTCCACATCATCCTGATGAAGGGTTAGGGCAGTGGGTAGGTCATCTACGTCACACAACAGAAATATGTGTGGCTTAAACTGGTAGGTGCTAGTAGATTTTCCTGGAGTACCAAATTAAACATGATAAAACAAACCATTCATGGAGGGAAAAAAAACCCTTAGTCAACCTTTACATTTATACATGAGTAATCGTGCACACGTCCTCACAAACACACAGATACAAACACTCATCTCCCTGGTGAAATTCCACACCTCTACTGTTTCTGCCTCAGGTTACATGGCTGCTGTCGATCCAGTCTCTTTTCTCTATGCAGTAAAGTCAGTTCATGAAAAACAACAAAAACACATGGAACAAAGCCAAGTTCACTAAACCATCTAGAGCTCCAGCTTAAAAGTTACTTGCCAAGCTATTAAACTGTAAACTTTTTGTAATAGATATTGTGTAAACAGTTACAACAGGAGAGGATAATATACTTTACAAGTGAAAGAACCACACAAAGGCTTCCTGTTTTAAAACAGTAATGAATATGCTCTGGTGTCTCACCCCCACTGACCTCCACACACACGCTGCAGACTCAACATGCTGCGCTATGACGTCAGTGAGATTGCGGGTCAGGTGTAGACCATGACAGACGGAAAGCTGACCTTAATCACACACACACACACACACACACACGCACAGACATTTAGGCCTGAAGCCAAGGTGTGCACATAGACTGTTATTTCAGTTACTGACTGCTTTCAGGTGATTATGTTTTGAGGTTTTGCAATGCATTATTAAAGCGGTAAACTGTGTACATCAATATAAAAGTCATCTTGTGTCTCTGCCACACCTTCCTTTGTTCCACTTAAATGTCTATCAAGGAATTGAGTCAGCCATCATGAATAAGACCCTTTTTCATCTCTTTTTTTTGCCAAAATGAGCAATGAGCAGGGTTTAGAATAAAGCCTTACCCAAATGAGTAACACAATACTTGTAAAATGCAAAGAATGGATTAAACAATGATTTTTTTTTAAATTTGTTATGGTTATTTTACAGGAAATAAAAGAATTGCAGTTATTGTTAATATGTTTAAGTTTCAATTCAAGAAAAAAAAAAAAAAAAAAAAAAAAAAAAAAAAAATATATATATATAATTATTTAGTGCAAATAGTAGTAGTGCAATAGATGTAAAAAGCAATAACAGAAGCAGTGTAGTATCAGAACATAAATATATGTTCTTTCTAAATCAATGAAAATATGTTTTTATTCCAGGAACTACAGATATCTACTCTAGCAGCTTTAAAAAAAGTGCACAATGTATAAATTTAACAGTGTATGATTATAGATAAAATTTCCAACAACAAGTTACACAATACAAACAATAAACAGGAAGTAAACCTCTAAGTTACTGTATAGTCAGTGGTTATGCTGCAGTGTGTGTGTGTGTGTGTGTGTGCCAATCGATTGTGGCAGATAGTTGTTCAGGGTGTTTATAGGGGATTCCTGGTGGAGTGATTTACAGCAGTTATGGCTCCAAGGAAAAAGCTATTTTTTAGTGAGCCTAAATGGCTTTGTGATGTTGAGGATGGTCCTATATCGATACTATAAATACTGCAGTTACCAAAAACAAAATTTTATATCTGTGTGTCATGTATTTTAGTGAATAACTTTACTTAAATCCTTTATTTTTGTAAAACATTCTTTTGTATGCATAATGAACCTGATGCTTGGAGATCATTTCATTTCAGCTTTACTGTTTTACAGTGTGACTTTGAAGAATGATAGAGTAATGATTTATAATCTATTACCTAAAAGAGGATGTGTTCAGTCTGGCTCCTTTTAAAGTTCATGTCATTTACCAGTCCCAGTTATTTCTTACCAGTCCCTGCTCTGTTTTTCTCGTAATTAATTTTAACCAATATCCAGATCCTTAAATACATCATATGGAATGGAAAAGCACGGCTATCACATCAATATGTGTTTTTACAACAATTTCAGTTAACTCTTACTCCTAAAATAACCTCCAAACTTCTAGTAATGTTTATTCGACCACAACAGTATTATTTAGTTCAGGTGCTAATGACTGGTGAGGAGGTTTGGATAGCAAATTTGCATTTGAATTTATCTTAAAAGTGTTAAGTGGTGTTGAGATCATGACTCTGTGTACAACTTAAAATTTGTACAACTTAAAAAAACTCTGTGTACAACTTAAAAGTTCTTATACACTTTCCTTGGCCAACTATGTCTTCATGGAGCTCAAGGCGTTTGTGCACAGAAGCATTGTCATGCTGACACAGGTTTGGTTTTTGCTCTAGTGAAGTAATAATAGAATGCTACAACATACCAAGACACTCCAGAGAACTGTGTTTTTACTTCTATCCCACTGGATTTTTATCTTTGGAAGCATTTAAAGGCCTTGGTGTATCATGAAAAGACCAACGCCAACACAAGCATAACTGTAGCATAAATGTAGCATAACTTATACGTGTTCTTTAGCAGTGAAGGACAAAATCAAAATGTGTTTTTGAAGCAATGACAGTCATGTAGAGCATATTATTCAAATAATAATGTTTAAATAATATTTTTTTGCTATGTATGGAAACATACGGGACACCCTGTATAAAATGTTTTAAGGCATCAATGTCCAGGGTATATAAATATATGAAATAATCAACCAAGGCTAGTATCTAGTGATGTGTGTATGCTAGTGAACAATTAGTCTTAAGCACATATTTATTTTACACACAACAGATGGCATGGGTTGATCCCAACTTAGTAAAGTGTGGAATGAATCTATCAGCATGGTAAACTAAGACATGTAGAAATAAGCAGTGACCTTGCAGACGTGCAGGCTTATAAGTCAGCTATTTACAGGAGCTCGAGAGACTTTCGACATAAACTGATCAAAGGATTTATTTCCTTTACTAGTTTCACATTCTGACAGTTGTGTTGCTATTTACAGCTTTGATAGGCAAAGACACATGCAGTGCTGCAGAAATGCCATAGTTACTTTATCGCTCACTTTCCTCAGGATAAACTCCACCTGCCAGATCAACCCAGACTTAAACACTCAAGCAGCATGTACCCGTCTGACTCTCTGTGTTGTTTCAGGGTTTTTTTCTTTGCGTTAAATCTTTTCTATGGTGGTACAACCCAGTTTGGAAGCATTGCCTCTGAGATATCAAGATTTTCTTTTGAAAATGCTCACATCATGACACCGTATTTTACAATGAAAGAAAAGAGCAGGAGTAACGGTTGGTGAGGATTAAAGAGGAACAGCAAATGTCATACAGGAATGTTTGTAGGTCTGTGTTTAAGGTGGATTGATGCAATTAATGTTTGCTTTGTTGAAATGGAAAAATGATTCCAGATTCCAGTCAGTACCAAACAAATGTAGCTTCAAGTAGTAAAACAATTTGATGGGTATCTGAGAAAACAGCATAAAAAGCAGCTACATGATTTAATTATTAATTATTTCACAGTAACGATAAGCAGAATATTGGCATTAGATAAAAGAATTAAAAAAGAAATAAATAAATTGGACAAAATGCTTAGTAGTTTTATTTAACTTTTCCTTCCATGCTGGAGAAAATGTAAAGAAAACATTCTGTAAATTATTATGTATATAAAAGATGTTCTACACACACTGTAGGTTCGCCAGCACATCTCTGTGCATGCCATGGCAGCAGGATGTGGCTGCTAAAGTGTCAAAACCATTCCTAAGACTTTTCCATGCATTAACAAAAGCAGACAGTGTGCTTAATTTGGCATGTTTAATTAGAGAAAAGATTTTATTTGTGAAATTTTCCTTGGCGATGTGAATGGAAACGGAATAGAGAAGCTAAGAAAGACAAGGATGTGTTTTAGTGTCTCGGTTGCTTATTTTCTCAATATCAAATTACCTCTAGAAGCGTCACTCTGGTTGTCTCTTTTTCAGATTGAACGTTTCAATTTGTGTTTATTTGGCTTTTCTTGCCTGTTCCCACACTGTTCAGACAACCAGGTCATAAATTGGAAGGACACCGAGGACAGCTGCCCCATGTTCAAGCCAAGTCCGGCTGAGGTTAGTCATGCTGCTGGTACAAACAGTGAAGCCATAAGTGTTGTTAAGTTATTCTAGAGGTAGCCAAGTGCAAGTGTTATCTTATAGAGTTTATACACGGCTCTCGAAGATGGAGAGAATCAACACTTTAACATGATCATTTTTAAATACACATACAGAGTCAAGAAACAAGCATGGCTAATGTACTAATTTCACGCTCTCTCACACAGTCATACACACACACACACACATACTTACATACATACATAGAGGCACCCACACACTCTTTTGCTCATTATGCCCCTTATCTAAGAAAACACCTGCTGCCAGTTCAGACCCCATATCATTACCTTTTATGATAAGAATTCAGACAGGATGTGTGTCAGTCAACTGAACACAATTCTCAAAACCTTCAGGTCTGGAGAGAGAAAAGTAGGGCAATACGACAGAGTTAAGTAGAATAGCAATGCAAGTAATTACCGGAGAGGAGCCATAGCAGTAAACAGAGAAAAAACAGCTGAGATCAGCAATTGCTTATAAACAATGTGGGCCAAAAATATATTTTTTTCAACTTAACTTTACAGGAACAGCTGGCTAAGCTGAAAACCAACTCACCAACAACAACTCACAATTTACATGACAGGAATGGACAACAATGGGAAAAAAGAGAAACTATGTAATAAAAGTCTGTGGGTACTGTGTCTGGAATGTGGGCAGCATTCTTACTAATTTATAATCCATTGCTGTGTTTAATCTAATTAAAATTATATGTAAATGTAATAGATATTGAGCTAGATGGTATGCGCTGTATGTGCTATGCGCTCTGCAAACAGACAAAGAGATGTTTTATTCCTGGACCTTTTACTGGCAAATCCTATTAGAAAAGGTGCTGAGATCATTTATTTATAAACCAACTTGTTCCTTGGAGTTTTTGGTATTTACACAATTGTGGAATAAGTGTAACATGGTCGAAAAGAGCAATTATGTAACCTGTAATAAATTTTGCCCTGAACTCACATTGATATAATTCCAGATATAATTTCTACTTTGTTAGTCTTTTGTGATCTCTTGACGTACTTATACTTTACTTTGACATTATTAATAAAAATGATTAAGGAGGGCATTAGGACTGTTGTCTCACAGCAAGAAGGCCCAGGTTCGATTCCCTTTCTGTGTGGAGTTTGCATGTTCTCCTCGTACTTGCGTGGGTTTACTCCGGATTCCTCTCACAGTCCAAAAACACGTATGTTATGTTGTTTGGTGATTCTAAATTGTCCGGGAATGTGGTGGACGGACACACACTCACTGTGGTGGACTGGAAACCTGTCCAGGGTGTACCACTCTTGCCTTTCGCCCTTTCAGAGACGGTTGGGATAGGTTTCAGCAGATCCCCGTAACCCCAGATTAGGAAATAAGCGGGTATGGAAAATAAATAAATAAAACATGATTAAAGATAAACATTAAAGTATTTAGACCTTGACATTTTATCTGTAATCAGTAGAGAAACGCAATTTACCCCTCATACTATAAAATGTAGTTAAAGTTATACACTAAAGCTACCCATGTGTGCTAAAAGATTGATAAGCCATTGGATGACTGACAAATCTAAAGCGCTATCATCATAAAATGTTTTATTATGCTGTTGTACAGAAACACTTAAATGTTGCCTTGTGTGCCTCTTAAAAAAAGACATGAACTCCATCAGTTTTATTCATTTGTTATTATAAGCTGGTTTTATTGAACTAAAGCTCTTTTTTGCTGATCAGCTAGATAGTATTTAGGATTGACTACAGTGAGATAGCAAAAATTGTAGTATATTACAGTATTTACTATATCTTACTCCAGCATACTATAACATATTGTAGTAGAGTTTTCAAGTTACTACAGTAAAGTAGCAGTCTGTGGTAAACTGTATTATATTATAGTATTTACTAAATAATTTTAATTGGTAGTATTTAAACTTCATTAATGTATACACCATATTATTAAAAAAAGACTTTAGTTACCTGATAAAAAATATAACGGGGAACAGTTCCAGTTTTGAAAGGCTTATTATGAGAAACAGATTCTGAAAATCTTAAACTGCCAAACAAAAAACTTCAGTGTGTTCCAGCTGGAAACCTGATCAGGTAAGAAATGTGACGAAAACACCAAACTTCACTGGAACCTGAATCGGTAAGAATGTGACGAACACCAAAACCCATAGCCTCGATGCCCAGACATCTTCAAACTGTTTTGAAAGTAAGAGGAGATGTTACACCATGGAAAACATGCCCCGTCCCAACTATTTTGAGGCCAGTAGCAGGCATCAAATTTTGAATAAGCTCATTAAGGGCATAAAAGTGTAAAACTTCTTAGTTTAAACATTTATGTAATTTATTTTCTATTGTGAATAAAAAAATTGGATCTTGGGTTTTGAAAGTCTTTTAGCTTTTATTTTATTTTAATTCAAAAAACAACCCAATCTTTCCAGAATTGATTCGGCAAAAGTTTTAATCAAACATTAATGGTTTAACATACAGCAAAAAATAGTTGTAGAAAATTTACTATAGTAATTAATTGTCAATTGTTTACTTTATTAGAGTTAATATGACAAGTGTAGTAGAATTACCACAACAAATTACCACGCTGCAATTAATTGATATAATTTATAGAAGGGTCTAAAAACACTACAGTATTTACTACAGAAAATTTTAATACATACTCTAGAGTTAGGTTACTCTACAAAACGATAGTATTTTTTCACATAGGTCATTTTCACAAGGCCAGTTCTTTAAGCAATTTTTCCACATTGTAAAGATGTTGACACATTATCTATACATTTACCAAAGTATATTATCTCAGTCCCCACTTCTGTTTGCCTCACACCGTGTTTACCTTGTTTATATTAACATATTAAATGTGCACTGTATTATGTCTATATACAGCATGTGTATAATAAGGACAGCAGCGTCACGACAGCTTTATGAATCGGTTCTTCTCATATACATTAGTTGGCATTAAGTTTCAGATTGCAGTTTTTCATGAGGTCGTAAACATTTTAAGGTTAAAGTCCAAAAAAACAGAACTATCAGTCTTTCTCAATTGCAAGCTACCATAGAAAATGAAAAATTCTAAACTAAAGTAAAATCTGTCGGATGGGCTCCATGTGACACTTTTTAACAATAGAAAAAGTCAATTAAAAAAATAAAAAAGTGAGCAGGCTTTGTGGTTAACACCTCCTCCACTTACAGATCCTCTGCCTTTGAGCTGTGTGTGTGTGTATGTGTCTGGGTATTATGTATGAGGGAGTTGGCAAAAATGTAGTGCTCATACCATGACTCATACACTTACAGTATCTAGTGTTACAACACAGCCTATCGAAAGCTTGATACACATAACTGTTTTTCATCCAAACTGAATTGGTTCTGGAAATTTTCACGTGTTGTGGTATGAGGTAGATGACTAACAGCAGAATCCAAGAAATGTGCTAATCTTAGAATGTACCAGGTTTAGAATGATATGGAGGTTGGATCACAGGACCTTGTATTTTTGTATGATCTGTTGCATTTGAGATGATGCATAAAAACCAATAACCTGTTTGTAAATAGAGGTGTGCTGATTGTGTTGTGCGGTGATAGCCAAATCTGCTGCGATGAGGTTCAGATCTCAAATCCTCCTCATGTATCTTACATACAAACATACACACATGCCTGAAAGTGCTCTTTTCCCATGCAGATTAATAATACAGACCCCCTGGCAATCTGCGTGTAAGCTGTGACATACATTGACTTTGGCTTTTTTTTAACAGTTCGTTTTTTATTTTAATAAAATGTATATATTTAATGTATAATTAAATACACCATACACAATTTTAAAGAGTTTTATAGCAATAATTAAGTAAACTTTATAGCGTTATATTATAATAAAGTGATATAGTATATAATATATTATAATATAGTGATATAGTATAGCGTAGATACATCAAGTAAGCTTAAAAAGATCAACGCTTGAAGTCACTTAACTGCTCATTCTAGTCTTGTCATGTAAAAGTTTGTTAGATAACTTTAATTGATGCCATTTATCAAATTATTTACATTTCTTTATAAACACCCTAAATATGTAATGCTATCTGTCAACTGACATTACTAAATTTTCCATTCTACTTAAACATTAAAACTACTTTATAACTAATCTACTTTAATACATATCTGCCCTGACCCACTATTGGCATAAATGATATAATTTTATTTTATAAGTTCATGTTTTTTAGGAAGGCAGGTGTTGGTCATTGATTGTTATTTGAACAGAAATGTTTTTTTGACAAGTGATCTGACCAGCAGTAACCAGAGTAAAAAAATATACAATATTAGATTTATTTCCATTTCAGAATTTTAGTGTTTTTGTTCCCTTTTTTGCTTTATTTAAACATTTGAGCTGACACAGTCTCAACAAGTTTGTGTAAAAACTTATGATTTATGTTAGATAAAATCCAGCAGACAGGCAGGTACAGATTTCAATTTTATTGTGATTGAGCCAATTATATTTGGCATCTACATTGACTGGATTCTGCTTCTTTAAGCAGAAATCTCATTGACAACCACAGAACATAAAATAATCTGCATATTAAAAAGTGCTTCAACACAATAATTGCTGCCAGTAAAAAATTAGTGCCATGCTGGGGAACACCATTTCAGCTAAATCACCTTATTTCACTACCGGTGTCACTTACACTTCTTTCTATTCCGGCTTTTTGTTCGCCATACCCACGTACACCAAGATGACTAAACTCATTGCCATGCAAAGATTCTGACTCCTACTTCCTAACAGCACTCCTACCATCACTTCTCTCTGACACATCAATCGTGCTTCTCATCCTCATCGACTCTTATATACTGGAGGTGGGACGTGAGTTACAGGCAGCCTTGAGAACAGTCTCTCACTGTCCACGCAGCAGCTTCACTAAATCATAGAAATGCATGTATTTACTGTACAGCAGCTGGCATGAAGATCAGCAGCGCATGAAGTCTGCAACAATGTACTACTAATTCATTTATGTGTTCTGTAAATAATTAGCTTGTGAGTTAGAGCTTGGAAATCAAAACCAAAATGTCAGAGAAATGTTTAATTTTATATCATTTTTTTGTCATTTTTAATGTAATAATTAGTAATTTAATGTAATACTAATTCATGGGTGCAGTATACGTCACTATATTCTGTTGTTTAGATTCAAAAATTCATTGTGAAGCACTAAAATATAACATTGTTCAATGTCACTGCAAACCAAAAGCTTTCATGCCGGTTAGAAGACATACAGTTTTGGGATAAACTCTTAACAAAACATTATTTTTTAAATTTTTTTTAACAGTCCCTTTTCGATCAAAAGTAAAAATAATTAAATAAATAATTAAACAGTAAAAGCACAGAGATATATTTTTAAAAAACATTTTCTGTTTATTAATATCATGACATCAAGACATTAAAAATTCAGTCTTCAATAACTTTGACCACACATACACTGGTCATACTTCATTGACCAGAGAATATATTTATTCATTTGATTTCTGAACAGGTAATATGACTATGTCGAACATCTCAACTGTAAAGTAAGCAAACCCTGAATGCTTGCTGTGTTGTTGGTGAGGTGAACAAACAAAAATAAAAACGACAAAAGGAAAATGTTAAAAACAGTTCTGTCCTTTTGGTCAAGTTACATAACCCTTCCATCAAAGTAACATTTTTATTTTTTAACCATTTACTCTGCAGATGTAAGATGTGAATGCGTTTTTCCAAATCAAACCAAAACTGAAAATCAACGCTGGAATGCATATTTGTGCTTTGCTAAAAATGTCTTTTCATACAACCCCTATACATAAACGCATACATGCTAACAAAAGCTGTTACATCCCGCCAAAGTCATAGCCATGTATAAAAGATGTTTAAAGGAACATGTTTAAAGCTGCTCTGAGTTCCTTCACAGTATCATCAAGTTGTGTGCTTTGCTAGTGCCATATCTCACTAGCCGTTAAATATATATTACACAGTGACCAATAGCAAATGTGGGAAGTTTTTGTGCAAGCATCTTGTTATCTGTGTATGTCTATGAATATGTCTTAGTGTAAAGTGTGGTTTACGGAAACTTTTTTTAAAGTTCTGAGGGATCGGGGTCTCAGACAGCTATGCTCACTTCCTGAAACAGTACCATGTTAAGCCCCTAAAATTGGGATAATGTAAGATGCGTCAATGCATAATTAAATCTAAATCAAAAGTTCGAAAACTAAGTACCTGATTAGCGACATTAACAACTTTCATGGCTTTTAATATCTAGTACTTTAATTATTGCTTTAAATGACTAACTTTCTAGAAGTGACTTTTTTTGTGCAGAGGTTAAAGCTTTCCCCATTCTTATCCCCCTTTGAGGTAAATCAGCAAAGCCCAAATTAAGTAGCCAAAAGAAAACACTAACAGGCTTCCACGACAAAAAATCTATAATGATGCAATACAAACCAATATCCTTGAGCTTATTGTAGGGCAAATAAACAATACTCCGTACTTATCACAAATATACAACACAAAAGATCTTTCAGTCTTAAAAGAAATAATAAATATATTTTATGTAACATGACATCATTATTTTAGAGCATGTTCTGTTTTTGTCCCTGTTCATTAACGACGCTCTAGTGTTTTTTCATGTTTCAGTGAGGGACCTATACATTGGAAACAGCTTGCCGGATCCCATAGAGCCACTTGATGACACGTGCATTTCTCTCGATGACCGAGATGCCATAGGGAACACGTTCACTGCGCCTTGCAGGGTTATTGTCTTCATCATCTTCATCCTCTCTATATGCACGGTCTTCATCTCCACACTCGGAGCTGGGTGTGCTGACGCTGCGAAGCTTTGAAATGGAGATGATATCAGAACTGGCACGTCCAAAATGCTCCATGCCCATACCCTCCAATTCATTGGGTTCTAAGCCACAGTAATTAAAGAAGCGCTCTAGGTCAGCATTCGCTCGCGCATATCTGTCACTCAGGTCTGATTTGGAACGGTGCAGTGAGGGGCGCCTGCGTGTTGAGCCCCGTGAACTTGCAGATGACAAGCGGGTACAGGCTGGTGAGGCTGGGGGGAGCATGCCTGCTCTTAGCAACAGGGGGCTGGAGGTTAGGCAGGAGGGCGATAGAGATTGTGAGGGAAGAGGTGGGGATTTAAAAGATGGTGTGGATGGGGGTGGGGCCTGTGGTTGTGGTGTCTGTCTGGGTTTAGGCTGGAGCTGTGGAGGTTTGGACTGAGTCTGTAGATGCATCCTTTGGGGCTTCCTAATTTCCGCTTGTGGCCGCACATCGACTCGGCGCACTGTCACAGAATTTGGGCTGCTGTAATTGCCCTGTACATGGAGTCTGTGAACTCTCGCTGGCACAGGTGGGGGCCTGTGGCTCGGCTCCTGAATAGGAGAAGCAAGAGAAAAGGGCTGATGGTGGTTGTTGATAGAAAAGGAATGGCAGGAGGAAGAAGACTTCAACAGAGAATGATTTCCATGAGGTTCTGCCGACTGCCCTGACATGGCTGAGGGAGAGGGAGAGTTAGAGACAGGAGACGAGGGTTGGGGCCCATCAGAAATGTTAATGAGGTTGTTTAGGGCATCCAGATTGAGTGGTGTTGCTCTACATGGCCCTTGTCCCCAGTTTTCGCTGTCTGAGGGTCTGCGGGGGACTTTCCTGGCTGGAGGTGTGTGCAGTATCATGGCTGGAGACATCAGTGGTTTACGAATAACTGGGGGCTTGATGGGCTCCTGCCTGGTAAGAGCTACTTGCTGGCTCTTCACATACTTGGCTTTGTCAGCCTCCAGACGCTCGACCGCACTCAGCTTGCGAACACCAGTCTCGGGAACCCTGCGGAAATAGTCTGGGCCTTTGTTTAGGATTCTAAGAGGCATGGCTGAGGTAAAAGGTGTTCCAGCCAAACGGCCATCTGAGGGACGAAGAGTCTCCACAGGCATAATGAGTTTAGGTCAGTGAATGTGATGTAGGAAGCAATTCAAAGACAGGTGCAACAGAGGCTAATGGTTCATACCCCAAGTGCTTCCAAATGTCCAGGCTTTGGAGAGAAAAGTCTTTTTTTCCCTGGTCTGACTCAAGTGATCTGCTCCTACTGTTGTTATTTGCTCCTTTTTGTGTCACCTCTCGTCTTTATCCTCGCCCTTTCTCGTTCTGCTCACTGAATGAAGACTTGTTAAAGAGGGTCACCAGAGGTTGCGATCAGTCTGAAAGTAATCCACTAGTGGGTGCAGAAAGAAAAGTCACTGCTGAAGAAATGCTGGATCTTATTCCCTTTCTCAAATAGGCATAAATGATTGATGTCCCATGCAATCCCCCGAAGATTTAGAAGTTCCTGTTTTTAGACTGAGGCCTCCTAAAAAGAAAAAAAGAAAAAAGAAATAGCATGTTCAGAATGAGGAGGAAATGAATAAAAGTTCTGTTCTCATTGCCTCAGTTCCACACATGCAGTGAAGAGTAAATAGGACAGATACTCCGTTTTAATGCACTGCTTGGCCCCTCCTACTCCACTTCTAGAGCCTCCAGATGCTGTTTGAGCAAGCATCCAATAAGAGAAAAGGAAGAAGGAGGGGGAGACAGATTTAGTCTCCAGTTGGCTAACATCCCAGGCTGAGACTATTGTCACACCCACACCCCCACTCACAACAAACACGCCTACTGAATTTTCATTCAAATGAAATACTTTCAAAGACAACAAAAAAAAAGTGGGGAAAGAAGCGAGAGAACAGCTGCAATCTTTTATCCTGAATTAAAATAAAAGGCAAACAATTGAATCTCAAACAACAACTCAGTTCTAGTACATTTCCGGAACTGCAAAAAGCCTCACCCTTATAATTTCATGATTTTTCTATAATCAATTTGCTTACAATTACCTTTTTTCCCCTTTCGTTACATAATTGTGGAATTGTACCACAGTACAAAGCTAACAGTTTTTTTAATAGAAACTGAACTTGTGTTCAGTTTATGAAATATACTTTTGGACATCAACAACAGTGGAAGTAAATAATCTATTAAAACAGTTTAAAATAACTGGTGGCGGCTCATGGTTAAGGTGTTGGACTACCAACCCGAAGGTTGTGGGTTAGATTTCCAGCTCCAAGCTACCACCTTTGGGTCCCTGAGCCAGGTCCTTAACCCCTAATTGCTCAGTTGTATAAAAGGGATAAATGTAAGTCACGCTGGATAAGGGCGTCTGCCAAATGGTGTAAATGTAAGCTGTGGTGTAAATGTAAGCTGATTTACATATACACTTAAATATGTTTAGCTGTCTCTCAGTGGCAGGGCTTTAAATAGAAGGAGCATTTTCTGAGGCTCCAGGCAGGCCAGAACTGCTGAGACCCAAACATGCAATTACCAACTCCTATCGAAAGGAACTCAGCACCTTGACACCCTTGATCATACTCCCAGTATTTCATGACCATTATCATAGGGGAATCACAGTAAAAGATCCAACATCCCTCAATATAAAACCAAATTAGTCCATATGCTTTTAAATTGTGGCATAAAATGTGTATATTTTAGCTTTGTTGATATTTTCATCTATCTTCCTGTTTTCTTTCAAATTCACTGACCCAAACACATACAGAGTCACACCCACACCCAACATTCACACCTTCTTGTGCAATATGTACCTTTAAATCACTGCTCTAAGAGCCAAAAGCATTAGAGACACAGGTAAAGACTCTGGCATTATAATGAGGCAGGCAAGACCAGACTCGAATATAGAGGAATAAACTGGGCTGTGCGGAAGTGTCCATGATGTCACAGAGCAAGTTGAACTTTTTTTTATAAAAGACTGAATAGATTGAGATATAAAAAGGACTGGAGCACTATCTAGAATACATAACAATTAGTGTGCAAAATTCCAATTAGACTTTTTCAAATGCAAATTCTCCATTGTCAAATATTTACCAAACAATAGTAACCTACTTCAACAAATTCCTAAAGTAGTTGCAATAGCCATTCAGCCAGTAAACACCTATGTAAATGCACACATCATGTACAATCTCTTTGGTTAGATTAAAATGAACTCTGAAGTGACTGCTCGCTTTGTATGGTTCATTTGAGTGGGTGTGAGGGCTGCTATCTAAACCCTGGTGCGCACCAAGCAAGTGGACCGAGACCGCTAAAATGATGGGTCTGAATGTGAACGCTAAGCCCAAAGGCCAAATGTATCAGATTTCTTTTTGGTCCAGACCAAATAAAACTAACATCCCGAATGACAAGTGTGAATACACCCTTAACTAAAACCTGATCTACAGTACCATTGAATATTTGAATTTGGGTCTACAATATATGTTTTCAAGGAATAGATCCATTATTATAAAAGGCCAAAACATTTGTAATACATGAGCTTTGTTTGTAAAATCCGGACTGCTGATTTACATTAATGAAACGGTTTTATTGCTGTAATCTGAACTGGATACACTACATGGCCTGAAAGAAGCAACAAAAAACAGTTTGATACCATCGGTCAACCTCAGCAGTCATCATCCAGCAAATGGAAAAAATGACCATACAAATTCCAGCAGAGCGAAAGTACATGCTGTAATTACAAGGGGTTTGGGTAAGAGGAGATATTATGTTTTACAAGCCAGACATAATATGAGACAGTGGAACAACAATAACAAAGTTACGAAAAAAATGAAAGCAAAACAGGCCAGCTGGGCACCAGCTTGTGTTTTTTTTTTGTTAAGGAATTCCTCGATATAAAGACTTCTATGACAAGGAGTAAAAATATTTTAGTGGGCCACAACTCAGAAATTATCTGGACCTGACAGTGACGTGGACTGGAGCTCAGGAATTGGCTCATTTCTCCCTATTAAGCTCAGAGTAAAACAAACAAAACTCCCTCATGCTGGGAGACACAGAGCACATCCAGCAAACCGCTGATGACTACATTCTTCAGGCCCCACTTTCCTTCTCCTTCAGGAGAAACGTTATTTTTTATATTTATTTTATTTATTTCTCTTTTTTTGGGCAATTTTAAGAAACAAAAAGCATGTGTAAAAGAAAGCCAGGTTGACTACACATGGGGGACAAAATATTTAATGAAT
Organism: Bagarius yarrelli; assembly: GCA_005784505.1. Lineage (NCBI taxonomy): Eukaryota > Metazoa > Chordata > Actinopteri > Siluriformes > Sisoridae > Bagarius > Bagarius yarrelli. Next base: position 1,669,881 of record VCAZ01000040.1, on the reverse strand, counting down.
TGACACATGAAGGTGCTAAAATACATTACCATTACCTGGAAATTAAGATTGATCTGTGAAGAGAGCTAAAACTGTAACATTAAGCATGAACTAGAGTGTCAGGCTTGGTTAGGTTTCCTTTGGGAAGCTTTTCGGCTTTTATTGTGCTGGTTGAAGGACGGGTTAATGTCTTAGATGGAACACACATACACATACAGACAGTAACCAATGCCTGGTGCCTCAAGCAGGCAAACAGATAACTTTACACATCTCTACTACAGTCTCTTTATCAGTAAACGGCCCTTTTTACATGCAGCACCAGTACAATAGGACAACTTCTTCTACTAACAGCAGGACAAAGTAAACTTTGGCACTCTAATGGCCCTGTATTCAAGAAGCTGTAACAGTGTAAAGCCCCCCCCCTCCCCCCACAACAGCCCACTAAGCCTTCAGGATTTTCACAATATTCATAATTTTACACGCATCCTGCAATAAAGGAAAGAATTATCCCAACATCACTTCCCATTCATCTTTGAATGCAGAACACAAACACCATGTTTGATCTTCTATCCATTTGGCAACAATTGCTGATCACTGAAAAAGCACATTTAGCGGGATCCTCTATCTATACACACCCTTTTCTTATCAGACTTTCATAAGATAAACAAATAAGAGCAGGTGGTCCAACACTCCCACGTACCAAGCAAAAATTTAGTTTGGCATATGTGCATATTAGCCACCTAATCCAGAAATACAGAATAAGTAAAAAAAACCCCCAAAAATCCTATAAATCAGCTTCTAATAAGTAGGACAAGTTAAGCCTTCACTTGTCTTTGACTGTGCAGATATGAGCTAGCCCGAAGCCCTTCCCACGACTGCACATTCCTCTCATGTTCCCCATTCTCTATTATCACATGCTGCCAGGCTTTCAGAGATAAAGCCATCTGATTCAGGGTCTATAAGGTTAAATCTATCAGGGTGTCATTCTTCATCAGTAACCTTACCTAAAAGCACACAGAAAAAGACTAAACCGATCAGACAGATGCATGATCCATCAGAACACTGTTAGTAATGTTGCAAATCAAGATGTTCTCCAGGGACCTTTTTCAGGCCACGTCACAGGGGGGCCTGGGGACTATCGAAACTATAAACTAACAGCTTCAGTACAGTTGCATTATCACCTCAGTGGAAAACATGCATGACTGCAAAACTATGACAGTATCTAAAGCAATGTGTTGATTAAGCAGGGCAGCAGATAAATGGTCTAATCATTCAATTAGTTATAATACACAACTATGGCGTTATTTCTAAATGTGGTCTCTTTAAGGGCTACATACAAGCTCTTAACACAGCAATGATAATTGAAATGAAACGAACTGTGTTGCTTAACTGTTTGCGTCACCATCCTATACTTGAAGTATCTAGAAATAAGCCTCAGGAAATATATATTTTTTACGATGTCATGAGTGGGGAAAAGAGTTCATGCATACTTCATACATACTGACACACATCCTTTTATAGAGTGTAATCATGACTACGTGGTGTTGTAAGCACCCCAGTGACATCACTGCAGTCTCAGAGTGTGGTCTTTTTTATCTATTTCAGACTACGGTCATCGTTAGCCATCTATCTTCCTAATCTACGGTGTCATCTCAAGCCAGCCACTCTTTCCTACAAAGTGTCTGCAAAACACACGTGAACACACCCAGTCAAAGTAAAACTTTAACTATAAAAAAGATACAATTTTTCAATTACCCAAACGTCTGTCAACTATTAAATCCGGGCTCTATTTGTTGGAAATACATTATTTTAGAATAATTGTGGTGATTTTGTAAGGTAGTGCATCTGCAAAAACTATAATCATAAATACAATAAGAAAGATGTTAAAGAAAAACAGTGCTTTATGTTTTTCTGGAGATTCAGAAATTAAATAATCAGATGTAAAATTGCACGGTATAGTCTTCACCATATACATTATTGACAAAACAATTGTCAAAGCTACAAATGTAATTGTTTCTAAATGCTTCAAACTTGCTTAAAATGTTTACACAGTAACAGACCATAATACAATGTGCAAATGCTAAACTTTCACTTTATGATTTAACTATGCAGTCAATCCGCAAATCACAAGCATGTTGCACATCCTGCGATGGGATTATTGCAGATGCACACTGTGCGATTTTCCGACGCTGAAGCGATATCTTGTGCAGCCCTGCTACACAGTCAAGAAAGTTTTTAGAAGTGTACAACGCATTTCGATAAGAAAAATCTAATCTCTGCAAAAAAAAAAAAAAAAAATCCATGCAAGAAAAAGGCAATGACACACTACTGTGATCCAAGGAGGGACGGTAGCTTTTGTCACTTTGTGTAAAGTACAGCTTAATTAGCAATAGCTTAGACAATAGCTTAGGTACATCAAGCACTTACACAGCCTTCAACAATCTCACTTATTAACAATTTGCAAACAGTGTTGTTTACAGAAACATCCGTGTATTCTATGGATTTCTACATCAGTGCAGAAAGGTAGGTTGATTCTTTCACTGCTTAAAGTGTTTTCCAAAATTAATTGTTAAACATACAGTGCTATCTATTAAAAAAAAAACTTTTTACAGTGAGTCAAGGCAAGCTGGCACTTTTACATCAACTACACCAGACATTTGCTTTTAACCTAGTCACTCTATTTTCTGTACTGCAACTTACCAAAGAAAGTGTGAAAAGCTGCCGGCTGAGACCGCAGAAGTAATGTCCTTTCAAGAGCAGAGAGTGTTAGTCGCGTTGCACTGGAGCACCGACACTCGTGTGGGAGAGTTAAGCATGCAACTGAGGAGAGAACTCAAATACTCCTCCTTTTGCTCTTCTCGGCTCCACCCATCCTGTCCAATCAGCTTGTCTGCTCACTTACATGCAGGAAGGCCACTTCCCAGTAGGCACATGACAGGAGGTACTACAACAACAACATGTGTCCAAATCACCACTTTTTCCTGTACATATTTTCCTGCCTAAGAAGTGCACACCATCTAGATTTTCATAGAATAAGGTTTTCCTATTCTCCATGCCTGAAAAGTTATTTCCCAAAACAGTGCCCAGCAATCACTTCCTGTGCTTACTGTTAAGGAAGTGATATATAACAGGCTTAGACAGCTTCATCAAAGTTGTTGGGGAAAAATTATAAAAACAATACACTTGCAGTGTTGCTAAAAGGATATCCTGTCCTGGACTCTCTAAGGACTTACCTGACTAAATGAAGTGCATATATATGTGTGTGTGTTTTACAATTCCTGTGCTTTTCCAGTCAATTCCATTTCTGGAAAACTGCTCACACACACCATAAACCTGGTCATTTAATCAGTATAGAGCAGGATTATGTCTAAATAGGGATCATGTGTGTAAAAACAAAGCAGTAAATGCAAAAAAAAAAAAATTATATATATATATATTTGCACTGATTTAAATTGAATTAATTAAAAAAGGGAATTCTCACATTTTTGTTAATACCAACAGGAAAAATCCTTAAAACATAGCTTAAACTTTTAGTGTATATTTTGTGTACATGTAACATAATTTAAAACTTTATCCTGAAAGGATTTTATGAAGGAATTATGTAGATTAACTTCAACCAGTACAACAAAAAGAATAAGGTAATTTTTCTACCTTTTCAATGATCATGCATTGATCATAATAATTAATCACTATAACAAAATAATTGCTGCTGCATAGTAACAATCACCATTATAAAAGAGAGAGAAAGAGAGAGAGAATAACGGAGACAGAGAGAGCAAGAACATTAGTCATTCAGGGGACCAATGGACCTCTATATACCCCAGCTTTGAACTATTTTAATAATTCTAAGCATGATTTAACCAGATGTTATACAGCAACATCACTCTTACCAAACCAAAACATCTTATAATTTAGACAAATTTAAATTTGGTTTCAAAAACATTATTACCAATTCGGTATAGGCTTAATCACATACCGACTCTGTCAAGCAGATGCAAAGCAGGTAACCAGTTTAACACAGCATTAAATCTTCTCAGGTGTGTCAGGTACAGGTAATGTTTTTATGCTCCTCTTCGTCCTTGTAGCCACTGAAACCCACACCGGCATTACCAGAGGCTTATATCTGACACACAATAGGAACAAATCACAGATACCCACGGCTACGGTAACAGATATCAATGAGAACGTCTGTAATTCTGTCCGAGCTCTTGAGCTCTGTCTGGCAGCTTCCTTTTTCCACTTGTGTCAAGACAGAAACAACAAAAGGTCCCTGATGTTTCACAGATCGGCCGAACATACACTACGTTTTAAGGAAATATCATAACAAAATGACAGATGCGGAAAATTAATGAGTGCCTTAGCAGCAGGGCACTTTGGACACTTTCATCATTTATTTGTTCACCATCTATCTTGCTATCAAGTTCAATGTAGGAGGTGAAGCCTTACTGACCCCTGAACTCCAAACTTCTAACACCCTGGTTGTAATTTCATCTTGCCGAGATGTTTATAGCCAGTCCTAAAGCAGGAGCTTGACAGTGCCTGCTGCCTTTAAACTGAGTTATTCATTTGAACAGTACAGGAATGGGAGGATTTTTGAATAGAGGGATTAAAAAAAAGGATTCTGGGTGGAGGATTACTGCTCAAATCCATCCTCCATACAGAAGATCACAGACCACGCTCTAGGCTCTAACACACACACCTTGTCTGATCACCAGACTGTTTTGCACATGGGCATCCCCCCTTATATCTCTAGACAAGCAATGTAAAAAGGCTTTCGTACTAAATCAGCAACAGGGGAATACTCATTAGTCCAGGAAATAGAAATGCTTAGTCATACAAACACTGAGCAAAGCAGGAAGAGGGTAAATCAGACACAGTGTAGGAGAATCAGCAACAGATGGCTCACATCTGAATAACTGTACATGTCAATGAATCTGAAAGGTGGTTACAGGCAAATACAGACATTGTATCTATTTAAAAAACACACTCACCCGCACACACCGGTTAGTTAATAGGGTCAACCAGCACAAAGTAACTGATAACACAAATAAACATGACAATAGGTGAGTGTATCATTAGTCATGCTCGGCTGCAACTGTGTTTCACAACAGAGTTGTTCAGATTTCCCGAGCAGCAAAGCATCCAGATCAAAGCAGTTAGGAGGTTTCTGCTTACCTTGGTTGTTAAGAGGCATCACAAACATTGTCAAGAATCTGTTAGTCACTTCTTCCCCAGTTCAGTTTGGTATAGTTCAGCACGCTCAAACAATTTAATAAAGAGATTGAGTTCTACGAAATACTAGACCTGTAGCGATTATGAAAACTGGATGACGATTAACTGTCAAATTAAAAATTGCGATTATGATTATTTAGTGCCTGTTTTGGGATGTTAGCTGGTTTTTTGGTTACGTTGTTTGCAGTATACAATTAACACACTTTATTTATTAAAATTAATTTAAAAGTTATTTGTTTAATAACTAATAAGAAATAATGGATGAATCTTTTAGCGATTCTGTAGATACCATAATGACCATAATAGTTGGTAGATTACAGGCAAGAAACCCAAATAAACATCTTTGCTGTATAATTGCGCCGTATTAATGCTCCAGAGTAATTATTTTATTATAGATAGACAGACAGTATGTAAGGAAATCCATATTTCGTGTTCTTTCAGTGGTGTTTAACTGTGTAGCAACATGAATTTATGATTTATGCAGTCGCATTATAGGCCTCTAACATAAGTTGAGCTCACAATGGAGCATTAAAAAAAGTCCTGCTACAAACTCCAGGCAAAATCATGCTGCTTCACTCTGTGCACATACTCAAGTTGGAAGTAGGGCGCTGCAGGTACTACAGCTCCTCGCTTGTGGCTAAAAAAGGTGCACAATAAATGTGTTTGGATACACCGATCACAGATTTGTCAAAAACTTGCAATCATATGCCTAATTAATAAATGTGAACGCCTTAGTAAGAACTTTCCCCTAACCATTTTGTGCATCACTTTTCAAGAGAAAGAGTCTGGAGTCTGGATTCTAGGCACTTGGCAGAAAAAATACTGGACAGACTGCCAACACAGAATGCACAATCACAAACACATTCACACACTACAGATTCTTACCCTAGAGTTGCCAAATCAGTCTACAGTGTATACCTTTAAGAGGAGAAACCTAAAAAAATATATATATATATTGCTAACATCAGTAGCAAAATATGCTTATTGTTGTATTTGTTTGAATTGTTGGACTGAGACACAATTATTTTGTATTTAAAATGGGGAGAATAAACATATGCAGGCATAAACAAAGAAAAATTGATGAGACTGTAAAAACTACGATTAAAAAGAGGAACTACACTACATTTGAATAGCATTAAGCTATGTTTCCTCAGTTGACGGCTTTTGGCCGAAGCTATTTCTAGTTTCATCTAGAGGAAGTGTAACCAAGTTTAGCATTAGTACTGTGGAGGCAACACACATATTTATTACTGTACCATACTGTCTGCTGTTGGAACTAACAAACTATATGTATACATGTGTATATCAGGTCAGGAAAAAAAACATGCAAAGGAAAAAGGTTGTGTGGTTCCAGAACACATTCAGACTAAACCCACATAGATGGAACAAGTAAAGTCAGCAAATAAACAAGGGTCTTTAAGTTATGTCATAACCACATCATATTAAGTCCTGGTTATTAAGTCTAAGCAATGTGAGCACTGCTGTGGGGAAACAAATTCTGTTAGTGCATAATCATCCTATTGTTTCTCAGGAGCCATTTATTATCTGGCTATTCTTTAGAATACACAGTACTTTTTTCTAAAACTAATTTGCTGTATTAAATTAGCAGCCCTAAATTTTATTAAATTAGTGATAGTGTCTTGTCTGGCTTTACTTCAAAATTGTTTAGTTTTTTAGCTGATCAGTGGACCTATACAAACATGCTAGGGAAACAAAATTTATTTAAATGTTTAAAAAAGTAATAATAATTAGTTTCTTCTAAAGCGTTTGGCTTTTGTGTTCTGTTGTGCAAGTTAAACATTAAATACATGGGCTGCGTGTGTGTTTGTGAAAGGTCGAGCTAAGCCTTCCAGTAAGATAATTGTAGAATTAAGCTTTTTTTTTACAAAACATTCATTTCAACATGCCTGAATCTTTTCCACAATAATGACAGCTTATTCTATGCTGTAGTTTAGGGTAGGGGTAATATAAGTTACTGGAGGAGAGTGTGTGTGTGTGTGTGTCTAAACAATTACAGAGGGGGAAAAAAAGAAGGAGGGAAGGACACTATAATCTTGGAATCCCCACAGATCCGTCTATTTTTAAAGGGTAGATGTTTAAGCTCTGGTAGAAATGCCTTAAGGCAAGCAGCTTTATAAGGCAACCCATATGTACAGTCAACAGAGACGTGGAGGAAAGATAGGTAGCATGATGTCAGAAAGAGTCTTTAAGAATAGAACGAGGGTGTCAAAGAATATCCAACATTTCACAAGCTCCTGATAGAGGCTTATCTCCAAAATAGAGACATCAGCACAAGTACTGAGTTGCTCAGGGCGAAGTCATCAGCAAAAAAAAAAAAACCCACACTGAGTGAGCAACAACATGAGAGAAGCAGACGCTGATAAGCCAAACTGTGATCAATCATTTTCCATCAGACAGGATGGTGTTTAAATGCTGGATTATTTGAGGGATATTAAGGTTGTGAAATAGCTGTTGGTTTTCATCAAAAAATATTGACACACTAGCTCGGGTAACTCAGAGTCCAAAAATAGGCAACATAGTTAGCCTTTGCTTATAAACACAGGAATTTCATACAAAATGCTTTTTTTAGCTTGATTTTTAACAAATTTAACAACTGTTTAGGTGTGCAATAAGTTGTGGGTACACGTGTTGCACAATTACTTCCCCTAACCATACCATTGTCTCATTTTAAGCACTTGTGTTTCACACACACACACACACACACAAACACAAAACAGTCTTTACATCAAACTAATACAATTAGAGCGACTAGCGTGATCAGCTGACCAGGTGTGTGTGGGAGTGAGGAAGAGAGAATGAAAGTGAAGTATGCAAATTAGTTTTGGTAATAACAGGGCTTTAATTTTTACATTTAAACACGGAGTGTACTTGGTTATATAACTAACATTCATTGGCAGACTGTTTGCATAGTAAATTCAATATTTTTTAATTGATGGCATGATAGCGCAGTGGTTACGGTGTTGGATTGCTAATCAGAAGATTGGGGTGTGATTCTCAGCACCACCAAGCTGCCATTGCTGGGCCTCTAAGCAAGGCCCTTAATAATAATATAATAATAATAATATTCAACTTCAGTGTCATTGTGCAAGGTACGTGTACAGAGCCAATGAAATGCATTTTTCGCATATCCCATCTTAGTAAGTTGGGGTCAGAGCACAGGGTCAGCTATGATGCAGCGCCCCGGGAGCAGGAGGGGTCTTGCTCAAGGACCCAACAGTGGTTGACTTGCCAGAGGTGGGGCTTGAACCCAGGTGTTTCTGGTCTTCAGATTAACAACTCAGCACTTTAACCATTTGAGCCACCCCTGCCCCTATTAACCCGTTATTGCTCAGTTGTATAAATGAGATAATTGTACGTCTCTCTGTATAAGGGCGTCTGCCAAATGCCTTAAATGTAAGATGTAAACGTTGCATGAAATTATCGAGATTTTTTAAATGAAGAAATCATTCTATAGCTCGGAAAAACTGTTTTGATACAAGTTTAAAAGTTACACGGTTTTATTACAGTATGATATAAAATTACTATTGCCATACAGGTTACGCCCACTGACTCAATTAAAATATTGTCCGAAATTTTGTAAAAGACTACAGATAAACGTGTGTTCGGGATCTCAGCTCAATCTGCAATTATTCAAAATAAAAACAAGTGTTTAAGTTATTATTTTATAAACTGTTACAAGTTTATTTTATTAATTAGTCTGTATTCAGTTAAAAAAGGAAGAAAGGCAAATAACAAAACAGTCTTGTTTGTGGTCTGTGAGAAGTTTAAGCAGGGGAAGGTGCTGTAGCCTAAAGTTCAGTTTCATCATTAACAGGGAAGATGAGCTTCTCCTCCATCATGTCTGCGTTAATATGCCTCAGCATTATGTTTAAAATTAGGGCACGTGTCTGTCTAGCTGTGTGTAGGTCTGGATATTTGCGGTTACTGGGCGTTCACATATACCGTTTTAAGCACTCTTTTCACTGAAAATACTCCAAAGACCAGCATCCAGACACCGCCCGAAGTAATTATCAATAACTATCTTTACTGTGGCAACTGCGTAGCCAATGCGTTCATACCGCACGTGTGAAATAATAACAATTAATACAACAATAATTATAAATCCTTCAAAAGCAAACTATTAAACTTTAACTTACTTTACAGACAGTCAACGCTTTAACTTTAAGAACTAAACTTGATTCCACGTGATATTGAAAAAAAAAAACAAGAATTAAAACTTTAGCTCACCCGTCAGACGCTGCAGAAATATTCAACAAACCGACACTGAAATATTTAATGCATTACACGTATATTTTAAACTTTATGCACAACAATGTTTAGTTTATGACTGTTTTTTAAATCCACCGGCTATGAAAAGTCCGGTTCAGTTCCTGCGACGAACGTACCACCACCGGAAATGCTAATTCGGTGGTATTGTGGATTACTGAACAGCAGAACGAATTTTTTTTTTTTCACCGTATAAATTTACATCTTTACATTCATCTTAACAATATATTATTAATTAAAAAAAATATAAAATATAACTTTTAGGAAACCCCTACTTTGGGACACCCCTATTAAAGATATGGTATAACCCAAATCCCGCCATTGGTCGTTTTTTAGTTCAGAAGATGCAGTAAAGTTTCCAAGGTAACAAGAAACAGCTGCTGGGTGGGAACCCGAAACTGCTCTTTGGATGACGTCATGTCCACGAGGCCTACCTCGACTGACAGCAAGACACTGCACCCTATTCACTATTCACTATAAAGTGCACGAGTTTTACCTTTTGACATTTTGCAGCCATGGCTGACGTATAGTAGATGTACAGTGTGCGCCTAAACTCAAAATATACACAATCAAATATTATGCATGTTGAGGGGACACAATTGATTCTTACAGTTTTTGGTGGTTGAAATATAATTATTAGTATTTAAGTTTTTAAGATAAATGTAAGAAAGGGTAATATTCCAGGGAGGAAACAAATCAAGGGGAAATAGAACCACAATATGGAAGCTATTCTTTATCCTACTTGTAGAAGTGTGTCTATAGAAAACAACAACGCTCTCTAGAGATACAATTCCCATTGTGTATTGGAGGCGAGCCAGCGTTGTGAATAGTGTTATGGGGGATGGGAAGATGCTGGGTTAATCCACAACCTGGTTTTATTTTTTTTTACAAAGGTGGCACCCATTATGCAAAATGGTGATCAAATTTTTAGTCTTGAAAGTGTTAATTACGTTAATAAAGCTCACTTATCTGTGGATAGACAAGATGGTGTTAAAGAACCCTTGCCACACTGGTCTGAGATCCATTCATCTAAGACAGACAAATGCTCTTCTCACAGTGAATTACATTAATTACATTACATTTGGTTAGAGGGGATAAATTTAATTTTCATAATGGATTTAAAATGTAAGAGATGTTAAAGGTGTATGGCATGTCTAGACCAAACTCCTACCACCTTGCCAAAAATGTATTCTCTAAACATTCAGACTGCTCCCCTCTTTGGTTCCAACACAATGCAGGCTCCAGTGTCCTGGATCTCAAACTTAACCATGATAGGTGGAAACAGAGACCTCGGGGAAACAAAGCATTTCAGTCCTTGGGGAAAAACATCAACCGTTGATCAACTCAAATTACTAATGCCTGTCGTTTACTTCAAGGTCTGCTATTGGTAGGCATTTTCTCTATGGAGCAACAAAGAATGTGCAGAAAATACATTTAAATACAAAATGTTATTAAATCAGTAGGTTATTTATTCATAGTCTTTGGGATTCACTTTTAAATTAAAAAGACATAAATTTGTGTTGGAAATATTTTTTGTTGTTGCTTTATATGGTCATGTGGTACCATTTAAATGTTTTAATTTCTTTTGTAAACGTGATAAATATATTAAATTAAAATACGTCTAACATTAATGTTTATTATTCTTGAAATAAATATTAGTTTTGGTTACGTTAGATAATTTTTTCTCATGTTGTAAGCATCTGGACAAAACATCAGCTTCAACAATCAACCCGTACATTTTTCTTCTTAGAATGTAAAAGTTCCCTTTCTTTCCAGACAAGCATTTAACACACTGCATTACAATGCAAAAAAGTGAGCTACTGCCAAAAAAATCCACTGTATTACACTAAAAACTATTGTTTTGGATTGTGGAGAGTTAAACTAGCATGTGTTTTCAATGTTGTTCCCAAAACAGCTTTATTCTCTGTCTGACTTTACAATTCTGGCCACCATTAAATAAGGGGAAGTCTCTAGAGCTCCTCATACACATAATTACAGCTTCCTGTGGTGGGACATCATAAAATTTCCCACAGTAAAAAAAGGCTTTACTTGATAAACCCTTTTGCGAAGATGATCCAAGTGTGAACTGAAAATATTATTCATTTGGCTCCTATTGCTGTCATGAGGGATAAATGTTAGTACATTAAATGTCAGAATTCACTATACTCTTTGAGACAGTTTTACTGTTTACTTTTTAAGTATAAATTAATATCTTTTCAGATTAATTAAAAAATAAACTTTTTTTTCCTTTTTAAAATAATGTCTGTATACTGTGGCAATAATTTCAGATTTTTACAGGCTGCCGTTGCTTGTTTCATGCTTATGATCTTATGATTATCATTTAGCAGCTGGTCCACCACCATATTTTATTTATCATATGTTCATCTCCTTATCTAAAAAAAACATTTATTTTTAATCACTACACACAAAACCCGTGTGACTATTCAGATCACCCCTATTCAATTACTCAATATACAAAGTTTAAAAGTTTTACTATAGTCTTTAATTCATTTTTATTTGTGTTTCTTAAAATATAATAATAATTATGATCTACTGTTTTAAAATATCAATAAAATGGCTATCTTAGTGATTCCAAGCAGAGCATCACACAGTAGGAAAGAATATTATATTATTAAACAAATTGAAGATAAAGATATATTTCAAGGGTCAAATGTGATATATTATTGCAACAAAACCATAGAACAAGAACAAAACCATATCAGCTGTACATCAGATGTACAGCTACCAACATGTGTATTTCTTATAGCTAGGTTAGTAGCATGAAGGGGATGATTTCGCAAAAAATGTTCTCTAAAATAAGGAATATAGTTAAGGGGGTACCAGTGCACTTTTGAAAACTGTTGTTGCTTGAGGCAAAACCTGACCTCAGCAGATAGGTGATGCTGCATCTCATTAGCCATTAACACCTCTCTCTTATTTCTCCAAGCCGGCATCAAAACACATTATTATCAACTCCTCTCTCTCTCTCTCTCTCTCTCTCTCTCTCTCTCTCTCTAATTATTCTTATTATTTGCCCTCTATTATACCCCTTCATTCATTGATTGTTCCACGCTCCCCATGGAGTCTACCCATCAGGCCCACAGGGGCAGTATCAGCAGATGTCAAGCAGCAAAGACACATTTTAAATAAAAACAAAGCACTTCCACTAACTCTCACTTCCCTCTTCCCCAGTAACCAGCTATGATATATGAAAAAAAAATGAAAAAGCCTAATAAAAAAGTATTTTCTACAGTCAGGGCAGAGTATGTGTGTGAATTCTAGCACCAGTTAAAGAAACATAAGCTTTTACTTTGATATTATCATACTGTATCTTTGACCATGTGTAGAAATTATTACATAAACAATGTCCAACCACCAAAGTACCCCTCATATGATTAGTATTTCAGTCAAAAATAAGGAGGGTGATAAATATATGTTGCATTATAAGCTTTGCCTTTATGTATAAATACATGTGAGTGTGTGTGTGTGTGATGCTCTGCAATAGGCAGTATCTCATTCTTGATATCCACTGTTAGGCTCCAAACCCACAACCTTCACAAAAATAAAATTGTAACTCATTATAAAGAAACTATTATTGCAGGAATGCTTTATGGCCGGTTCATAAAGTAATTCCCAGTCTTGGGTGATGTTCAGTTAGTAGTTCATAGAAGGGCAACAATCTCAATATTTTTTGCTGATAGTATATTGATATTTTAACCTTCAGTACTGATGCATTTTTAAATTATGTTTATGTTGATATTTATTTAAAACTCTCAGTGCAGGTTAAACAACTTCTTCCTTTGCTCCTGTAAATGTCGCTGACACGTATGGCCTTTGTTTCGGAAGTAAGCATGACGCAAAAAATAAAGGCGCTTTGTATTCGTTGCATTTTTAGCTGTTATTTTTACATATTGGGGCAGCACGGGGCTTTTGCCTTACAGCAAGAAGGTCCCAGGTTCGTATTCCCAGCAGGGTTTTTTTTTGTGTGGAGTACATTCTCCCTGTACTTGTGTGGGTTTACTCTGGGTACTCCATTTTCCTCCGACAGTCCAAATACTTGCATGTTATGTTGGTTAGTGATTCTAAATTGCCCATAGGAGTGGGTGTGAGTGTATGTGGTTGTATGTCTGTATGTGGCCCTGCAATAGATTAGTGACCTGTCCAGGTTATACCTCTGTCTTTTGCCCAGTGACAGTCGGGATAGACTCCAGCAGTTCCTTGTGACCCTGATTAGGAATTAGCAGAAATAGACAATGGATGGCTAGATTTAGTTTTATTTTTTTAAGTATTAAAAATGTATTGCAGTATGTATTGTACTGTAATATGTCATGGTATATTTTATCATTACTGATGTATTATGATATTTACTATATTGGAGGTCCAAAACTATATTTGTATATCCCTAAAGGGGTCAACCAAGTCTTTTGTACTGCGCAATAAAAATGCAGTTTTTGCTGATCAAAGATATTAATGCTTTATTAATTCATTAGACTTTTGACATATATAACACTATTAAGCTCCAGGCATCCCGAATTTAAATTCCACCCCCACCCCCTATCTCTCTTTATCATCTCACTTTCTGTTCTAGCAAAAATGCCCAAAAATATATCTTTAAAAAAAGATCAAGGAGAATGTTTTTTATATTTTAGGGCCAGAGATTATTGATTATATAACTATAACGATATGCAGTGCATGTTATATAAGCATGTTCAGATGAAGGCTGTGTACTGGGGTTTGGAGAGTCAGTGTCTTGGTGTAAAAAGCTCAGGCGTTAGCATGCAGGGGGACAGATGGGCTATTCAGAGACGTTTACTAAGGACATAGCATATAGACAATACATTACACTTACTATGCGGAACAAGATAACACACCGTAACTGCTTCTTTTACTATGTAAACATTTATATTTTATGTAATTTCAGACATCGCTGAATATATTATAATTTCTCTGTTGATAATTATTTGGATTTAATAGAAAAAAAACACTGATTAAATAGAAAAAACACTGATTAAAAAACTGTACATCTACAGCTATCATAAATATATCAAAGTTCACTTTTCCTGTTCCTGTGGCTACTTCCCTACATACAGCACTTCCCTACATCTACATACACTTCCCTTTTCTATCATCAGACAAGCAGCTGCTCGGGTTCTCCAACTGAATGGCGAACCCCAGGAAAGAGTGCTGGGAGGAGGATGGCAGGAAAGATGAATGAATAGACACCAAAGGTCAGGGTTTGAGCCTGCATGCACCATGGTTCCAAGCGAACACACTCATCCAGATATATATAATTCATGAAAAAATCCAATGTATTTGTATCTGAATGCAAATAAAATAGACTAAAAGGTGATTATATATCATTCAAAACTAGACAAAAAGTTACATACACATCAATCAGGATTGAGAAATGAATACAAAAAAAAATCAGAATCCTCTGTAACTGAAGCTCATCAATAGCGATATCAAAATCCACCCCTCTTTTTGTCCATTTCTGTTTCTCTCTCTCTCTCTCTCTCTCTCTCTCTTGCTCTCTCTCTCTGCTCTCTATCTCTCTCTCTCTCTCTTTCTCTCTCTCTCTCTCTCTCTCTCTCTCTCTCTCTCTCTCTCTCTGCTCTCTCTCTCTCTCTCTCTTGCTCTCTCTCTCTCTCTCTCTCTTTCTCGCTCTTTCTAAAAACTAGGAATTATAATGAAAGATGAATAATGAATGAAGCACAATGTTCTTGTCTTGGTACTCTGCAAATATTTCTAAAGCTCATAGAATGACATGAATCATTCACTGACATGAATCCACCATTTATTCATTTCTATTGTTTTGAATATGGACTTTATTTTGTGGTTTTGGGTTGGACTGCCAGCTTTGCCCTATGTTAACGGAATGTTCATGTTCTCCCTTTACTTAAGGTGTTTTCCTTAAGTACTCCGGTTTCCTTCCCAGTCCAGACACATACACTGTAGGGCAATTGGCATCTTATAGTTATGTGTGAGTTTGTATGTATTTTCCCAACCCCTGTTTGTCCACAGCTTTTTGCCCTAAGTCCCCTGGTATATGCTTTTAGGCTTCATGGACACTAAGGTTATGTGTTAAAGTAAATCGGTGGATGGATGAATAGATGTATAAAAAAGTGTAATATCACAAAATTCTAATAAAGTAACACAAAGTTACCTATTTATGAAAATCTCACCTAAAAAATTGTAGTAATTGCTGGAAAACTGAGAAAAATATTCTTTTTTAATGTAAACATGATTTATATCCACTGTGTCATATGTGTAATTATTACATAGAATTTTTAAAGAAAACATGCATTTAATGAAATTTTAGGTAAAGTTCTGGGTGAAATTCACAAATAATCATTTGATCAACTAAGTAAATTTTAAATAGTCTGCCACTGGTTTTACCCAGGGCGACGCTGGGGGGGGGGGGGGTGGGGTCTGGCATAGTTAGGATAACAGTATTAGCAGTAATTTAATAGTACGGTTGTTACAGAATGAGTGTGGTAGGGGGCCAAACTCATTTTTACAGGCTCCCCTGGTTGTACCTTAGTAATAAACATTACAACAATACAAAATAAAATATTATACAAAGAATAAAAAAGCGGTCTACAGTTTAGATATGTTTTTGTTGTGTCCGTTGATATGTCTATAACTATATTATTTGGTCACCAGTATATTTGACATTATAATAATCAGCTAACCTTGGAAATTAAAATAACAAATTAAAGGATTTGATTACATTCCTGTTTTAACAATGACCAGCATTTACTGAACAGCACCAGCAATATACAGAAAAACACTGGCACTGAACACAAAAAGGAAGCGGAGGCTGAAAGTAAAAAAAAACCAAGGAAGTTACATAGAAGAAATTACAGGGTGGTGCTGATTAATAGGGAAGCTAAAAGTGGGTCATCTTTATCAGCTCCTCATAGATGGTTATATATGTAAGGAAAAATTAAACATGTTATCAGTAATATATGGAGAAGTTACTATGAGGAAAAAATGTGCCAATCATTTACGGTATCTCTTTTATACAAATGATTTTAGGGTTTTGCTCAGGGGCCCAGTGATGGTAAATTGGCGATGCTGGGAAAATAAGAATTTCCTGGTGTTTAAATGTAGATGTGTATATTCAAATAATACTTAATATTTTTGGTCGCATATTCAATGATTGCGATAGCTGCATCAGGTTAGTTAGACTCACTGGTCATAGTAAATTTTTACATTCTTCATTTGTGATATTTTAGATCATTAACAGATCATTTTTTAATTAGTGGTTTGTAAAATACAATCCTTCATTTTTTTAAATTATACTGTTTATATTTAAACAAAAAATGTAAACATATTAACAACAGATAAGCCAGATAAATCTTATTATTAATGTAAGGAGCAGTATTGTTTTGGATTCATATTTAACTCAGTAAAATACAAAAATCTAAATCTGAACATGTTCTAACTTGATTCAGGGGAATTTATACAAGTACAGAAGGATGACACAACAGATATTATTCAGCTATTGATTTAGTATATATTTAGCATCATATACTGAATATACCACATTGTATGGCTCTCTCATATACACACACTGGTTATATCACACAGAAACACACTTTCTTCTTCATTCTCAAAAACTTCTTTGTACTTGGAAAAGTTAAAGATTACGTCAGCCTCCACACCTGGTCCAGACATGTTTAACGGACAGCTTTCCCCAGCATTATTACACAACAGTTGAATAATCAAACACCACTCCTTTGTTATTTATGGAATAAAAAATCTGATCTCTTCATTTTCTCTTAATTCATTGTAGGACACACACGTTCTGTTACAGCTTACTTGTTTTAGGTTACTTGGTATAGTTGTGTAGTTTCATGCTGCTGAAGAAAAACAGGATAGGAACTTCCAAACATGTGCAGAAGAAAAAAAAATGCATTTTTGATTTTATTTGTATGATCACAAATGTATTTTACTGCAGCTCTGTGATAAAGTAGTGGAGAAAATTGAAGTAGGCATCAAGATTTAGCTTTCAAACAAGTATGCATACAAATATACAAATATGCATACACACAGCCCTTTATAAGAAGCCATACTTGTTGCTTGGGAATTGATTGCGCCTGCAGAGGCGACAGAGTGCTGCTGTCATACCCTAAGGCAAAACGCTTCATCTAATTTTCCTTATTACATCCCCTCCCTAGTGATTAATGTTAAAAAAAATGCAAATAATAAAGCTACTTTAAACCGATCACTGGATTTGTAAAAGAATATGTTCAAGGGTGTCGTGTTGCAATAGAATAAACGGGGAATAAAGATAAAGCAGTTCTAATAAGCGAATAAACAAGGCTCGATACACATCCACACACATACTCTCTTTTCAGGATGTTACTGCTGTTAAAACAGAACTGCTATTGAAGCAGAGAAGGTACAGCTCAAGCCCAACAGAAAAACCACACAAACTAAGCAAACAAGACTCTCAAAACCAGCTACCGAGAAACAGACCTATTTCCTCAACATGTCTCAGGCTTTTTTGTGATGCCAGCATTTAAACAGACTGTAATAGAAGTGTAAACAAAAAGAGAAACAGTGGGATGAAGACCAGATAACAAACTGGTAACACCAGGAAATATGGGTCTGTTACTGTTATGTTTGATAAGATTTTGGAAACTTCCACCTCCCACACATGCTATTCATGTTTGGAGCAGCTTTTGGAAAGAAAAGCAAAAGAAAATATGAATGAACGTGTAAATTATTATTTAAATCGATATGCGGATATTGTATTTATTTTTATGTGTTTATCTTTATTATTAACCACTTTATCCTGGTTAGGGCTATGGATGGAAAATCACTGTAGATATAAAGCCAGTCTATTGCAAGTCACCAACATTTTTAATTAGCCTGTATTCAGGATTTCCAATGCACTGATTTAAAAAAGATTAAATTAACTGAATAGAAAAGTTTATTCCCTAATTTTTTATTTTATTTAATTATTAAATTTATGCAGAATCAGGTAACTTTTTCCATATTAGCTTTGCTGAAAACAGTAAACTAACATGGAACTGCCAGCCCTAAATCATAGCTACAGTGGCTTTAAAAAAGTGTTCATAACCCTTGAATTTTTTTTTACATTTGGTCACCTTACAAGAGATATTTTTGAGATAATTGTGAAATGGAACGAAAATGATACATAGTTTTCAAAATTTTAATCAAATAAGAATCTGAAAAGTGCGGTGTGCATTTGTATTCAGCCCCCCGTGTCCATACTTTGTAGAACCACCTTTCACTGCAATTACAGCTGCAAGTTATTTGGGGTATGTCTCTACCAGCTTTGCGCATCCAGAGACTAAAATGTTTGCCCATTCTTCTTTGCAAAATAGCTCAAGCTCAGCCAGATTAAATAGGAAACGTCTATGAACAGGTATTTTCAAGTCTTGCCACAGATATTCAATGAGATTTAGGTCTGGACTAAAACATGAATATTCTTTGATCCAAACCATTCCATTGTAACTCTGGCTGTATGTTTAGGTTCATTGTTTTGCTGGAAGTTGAATTTCCCTCCCAGTCTCAAGCCTTTTGCAGCCTCCAACAGGTTTTCTTCTAGGATTGCCCTGTATGGAAGATGGGATATGCGAAAAATGCATTTCATTGGCTCTGTACACGTACCTTCCACAATGACAATGAATTGAATATACTTATACTTATATACTTATTTAGCTCAATCTATCTTTCAATCAACTTTGACCAGCTTTCCTGTCCCTGCTGAAGAAAATGATACCCCACAGCCTGATGCTGCCACCACCATGTTTCACAATGGGGATGGTGTGTTCAGGGTGATGAGCAGTGTTACTTTTCCGTTACACATAGTAATTTGCATTTAGGCCAAAAAGTTGGTCTCATCTGACCAGTATACTACTTATAGTTGTTCTGTGGACAGATTCTCCCACTTGAGCTGTGGGTTTCTGCAGCAACTCCAGAGTGACCATGGGCCTCTTGGCTGCTTCTCTGACCCGTGCTTTCCTTGCTCAGTCTGTCAGTTTAGGTGAACGGCCATGTCTTTGTAGGTTCGCAGTTGGGGCATCCTTTTTCCATTTTTGGATGATGGATTATAAAGTGCTGCTTGAGATGTTCACAGCTTGGGATTTTTTTATAACCTAACCTAACCCTGCTTTAAACTTCTCCACAACTTTATCCCTGACCTGTCTGGTGAGTTCCTTGGTCTTCATGATGCTGTTTGTTTACTAGTGTTCTCTAACAAACCACAAGGCCTTCACAGAACAGGTGTATTTATACTAAATTACACACAGGTGGACTTAACTAATCAGGTGACTTCTGAAGGCAATCGATTGCACTGGATTTTATTTAGGGGTATCAGAGTACAGGGGGGCTGAATACAAATGCACACCACACTTTTCAGATTTTTATTTGCTTGAAAAATTATATCATTTTTGTTCCACTTCACAATTATGTGCTACTTTGTGTTGGTCTATTATACAAAATCTTAATAAAATACAAGTTTGTGGTTGAAAAGTGACAAAATGTGGTATGAATACCTTTTCAAGGCACTGTAAGTGACTCAAGGCAGCAAATACTAAATTCCAAATATATGACAATTTATTAAAGTTTATAATTTCATATAGTTTTCTTGTGTAACTATAATGTGGATTAATCTATCATAATATTTATTATAAAATCTGTTTTACATTTTACAAAGTGTTGTCAGAGATAACGTAAATATACAGTGTCTGTGTTCAGAGATCAGAGGATCTGGGCTAAAATCCCATAACTGACACCTGACCACTTGAAAGTTTTGTTGGAAAAAAAAAACACCAACCAAGAAAGTATGCGAGTGTATGATTAGATTGTGTAGGGGGAAAATAAATAAAATATAAAAGCTAAATGATCCCTTACAAAACACCATGTCTCTGCCTACTGTATGTGGCCTGTTAAAGCTTCAAGTGTGGGTTAAAACCATATGCTTTCTTAAAATACTGTACCATGTCTTCATGTCAGCCGCTGCTAGAAATAAACCAATAGCAGTCCCTACTTTTAGCGAAGTATGAGGTCAGAACCAAAAAAACAGCATATAAACTGTGGAACTGTTTTTTTTTATGATTGCTTATAACATGTGAACACCAAACAGTGTGCAAGTCTTAGTGAGGACAAAAGTATCGGGACACCTGGTATTGGGAGTTCTCTTCCAGATTAAGTCTCACTCTTATTTACTAGCTTTTGGAATGTGACTGTGAAGATTTTCTGATTTACTCACAATAGTTGTAGAGACTCCAGGCTCAAATGTCAGGTGAGGAGGTCTTGGGTGGAGTCGGCATTCCAGTTCATCCCAAAGGTGTTTGATGGGGATGAAGTCAGTTCTCTTAATGCAGGACACTTAAATTCTTTGACACCAGCAATAACACAGCATGTGTAGGAAGTTTAATTTTACATGTGTATGGAGGTGTATTGCTCATGAGGGCTACTATAGAGTGTGTGATTTTATATCAATGCCTCTATAAAAGCTGGGTCTATTTTAGTGTTTAAAGACAATCTGGAGTCTAAATTCATGTATATATGGTATGTATTATATGAGTATATAGAGTTTAGAAAATTGTGGGGTGTGCTAGACAGGTTCCACATTTAGCTCCTCTACCACATACACATAAATAAAAAGACAGTGAGTTTCTCTTGGCTACGTTGCATCTGAACGGTAAAAGACTCCCGCTGTCTTGAGACACCTTTCAGTTAGGAGTCTGTTTAACACTCTTTATCTTTATAAAACAGTTGTCCTTTGTGTTTGGTGAAGTGGGACATTGTGCCATGTGCAGTTCAGTTCTGTCTGTTCAGACTGCATGCATGGACAGTCTCATTACTGATGCCCAGACTGACTCCAAGCTAATTTCTTTTTCAATCTCCATCTCAGCTCTTTTATTATTGTGTAAAGAGATGGGACATTGTGAAAGGCGAGAGGGACAAAGACAAATGGTGTGTACGTGTTTCCTCCAGAGAGTGAAAAATGCTAAATTTGAGATTATATTAAGGTTCAGTGGGAGGAAGGGAGACCTTGTGGGAGTGCATGATAACAAAGAGGGTAAGGAAGGAGGGGTGAGGATGTTCTGAGTTTCATCGATATTTAGGGGGGAGCTGATGGGGACACGTGCCAGGTTTTGTGGAGTGGGGAGATGGGGTGAGTCTGGATTGTCTAAATCGATTCTGGGTTTTGTTCTGCCAGCTGCCAATGGTGTCGTCTGCAAACCATGTAACATCAGGGGGCTGATTTAAAAAAAACTATTTTACCCCCAAACAAATACTGTCACCTGATCACTTGAATTAACGGTTAAAATTTGGGTTAGGGACAGAATTAATCTCAGCATTAACCGCATTTAACAAACACTGTTAACCAAAAACTCTCAAAAACCCTTAAAATGATCTGGTTATGTGTATGTAAACAGTGCGCAGACAGATAAGATATGAACAGACTGCTGCTCCTAGTGGTGGTTTACAGAAGTACTGTCTACCGTCAATTTATTTTTACTAATTGCTTCCACCTAGCGGATACATTGAGTAATTGCACATTATCGAAATTAAACCTGGTCGTAAGATATGCTCATTTCATGTAGTAATTAGTATTGCAACAAATTAAACAAAATATCTGACTGTAGTAAAATCTATAACCTTTATAACAGCTTGTGCTACAAGAGTTAGACAAAACCTAAATCTTAGAACCATGTTCATTTATTGACTTGCATACATGGTATGTTTTGTTCCTATGAGCATATTTTAAGAATTTATAAGAGACTTTACCCTAACAGACAAAAAACTTATTTTAACCCTGTGCTTTTACCACTGCCTTTTTGTATCGCACGTCCTACACAGGGTTGCAGTAAACTTCAAACCCTATACAAGGAGACTCGGACAACATTGCAGAGACACTCTAGACAAAGTGGCATCTCCTTGGAGGACACCGTTTTACACACAGACACGTTAAAGTTGTCCAACTACATACAGGGGAGGAAACTGAAGTACCCAGAGAAAGCCCTTAGAAACAGTTCTATGCTCGGGTGGGACGCATCCAACGCCCAATACCAGATGTTAATGTAAAACCTGCTAAAAAACCTCTGAAACAGTTAATTCTGTTACAATATAAATCCCTCTCCTTAAAGGCATGACAAAGGCCTTGAAAATCAGGGGCAAAGGAAAATTATGAAGGCTATAATTACTGTTTAACCAGCAGATTTTGGTCAGTGAGTTGTTTTTGTTATTTGCCCGTTTGTTTCGGCTGTAAAAGACCAATAGTGCCCCCTAGTGTCTAATGTGTTGTAGTGTTAATTTTCCCAAAGTCAATGCACTCTCAACATTAGGATGAGGCAAATCTGTTTATTACCTGGTTAATGAATAGGTTGTGTCAGAGAAATTGCAAAGAAACATGAAAATGAAAACCAACTCACCAGACATGATCATGTTTGATTTGGGGTTTTTTTGGAAGAACACCACACAGTTCACACTCAAACATTTTTTTTTTGTTAAGCACTCTAGTTCTCTATTGTCTTTTTTGCACTGTCTTTGTAATGTTTATATTGTTTATTGCACTGTCTGTTTCTGCACTAGGTTGCACACATGCACTTTATGTCTATTCTGTTTAGTGGCTCTTTGTTGTTTTGTGGAATTCTGTGTTTCGTGTAGCACCAGGGGGGTCCTGGAGAAACATTATCTCATCTTACTGTGTACTGCATTCTGCTATATATGGTTGAAATGACAATAAAGCTCCTTGAACTCGATCTTAAGTTTCCTTTAATGTTCTTATTAGCTGGCTACATTAACAGTTGTCCCAAATCAATATACCTTATAGTTTACATAGGGAGTACATACAGCACCCATTATAAAGAGGTTCATAAGGGTCTAATTTCAATGATTTCTTTACTAAAGAACCCTTAAAGATTCTGAATGAGTGTAATGAACATTTTGCTGTGTATTTTGTAGCCTTATGCATCTCTATGATGAGTTGTGTGAAAACAGTAAGAACACTGAAGCATGTTTAGAAGCATGTTAAGAAGCTTGGCACTGGTTTAAGGCCTGTGGCAGGAGAAGGGTTAGAGTTTCATTTGGCTGATCTTGGGACCTTAAATGACCCAGAGTGAGCTGCGTTGCCAGAAATAATTTTTTCACACAGTATGTGGATACTTTAATTACACTGCGATGCAAAAGTGTCCTGGTCCATATTTTTTTTTTTTCTAAAACCAAATGTTTTGTTATTACGACCAAACTGGAAGCAGTGAATCCAGTCTGATTTTCTCATCTGTGAATAAACTCTTCTCGAAACCGCCTAATTAAACCCATTTTTATTGCGCCATTTATTTCCGTCTCTTCGTTTTATTCTTTCTTATTCTGTCGTGGTTATTTTTTCTTTTTCTGTTTAAACCGTTTACACTTCCTTCTTTCTCTTCTTCTTCTTCTTCTTTCGGCTGGTCCCTTTTAGGGGTCGCCACAGCGAATCATCCGTCTCCACCTACCCCTATTCTCTACATCCTCTTCACTCACACCCACTAACTTCATGTCCTCGTTTATCGCATCCATATACCTCCTCTTTGCCTTCTGCCTGGTAGCTTCATTTCTAACATCCTCCTACCAATATATTCACTATCCCTCCTCTGTACATGTCCAAACCACCTCAATCCGGCTTCCCTGACTTTCTCTCCAAAACATCTAACATGAGTCGTTCCTAATCCTGTCCAACCTCCCCAAAAAAACCCTCACCATGTTCAGCTCTGCTACTAAAACTCCACTTTTCACCTTCTCAGAATAGAAAAAGAGAACATTTTACTCTTTACTGCGTGCTCTAACTCCGACTAATATGCCGTAAATGATATATGTGCTATTTAAATAATAAGCGCGTGTGCCGTAAATAGTCACGTGACCATAGCAATTAAGAAACAACAGATGTAGTTACATTTAAAAAAATAAATAAATAAATAAAGAAAGAAAATACACAAAAAGTAAAATTTGGATTCTTACTAAATAAAATTTAGATTCTTATTAAATAAAATTGTCTTCTTATTAAATAATACTAAACTATATTTGCATATGCGTTACAGAGTGTGCGGCTCTTAACGGGTTAATTCAGTTACATTCCCAGCTGGAATTAATGGGTTAATTAGACTCAAATTCATTTGCAGTATTATGTACTTTAATTCTGGTTTTGGCGCGTCACTGAGTTTTTACTTGGAGGGATGTGATGTTAATCTGGCAACCCAGTCCGTGATAGTTTTTTTTAAGGGGCTCGGCTGCGTCTGCAGAGGATTTGAAGCAAATCGATGTGTGTTTTCTCGCTTATTTGTGGTTTGTTTATTTTCCCGTGGTTTTGGAATCTCTTGTACACCCGTAAGTTCCTTTAGTTTAGTTTAGTTTAGTTTAGTTCTCCGCATTGAGGAGGTTTTTCTAAATGTTGCACAGATTAAAGGCGAAGTTGTGGCGCATATTGAAATTTCAATAAAGGCCGCTTTGGTTTCTTATTAAATCTGTAAAAAGATGAAGAAAACTTGTGCATCTTACTTACTAAAATGACGCAGAATGAATGATGAATATTGTTGTCAGTAGTGAATAAAGGAAAGAAAAGTGTTACAGTTTCATGTTTTTTTTCTGTGATATTTTAGAAAGTGCTTTTTTTTTTTACTCCTTTAGTTGCAATACCAAGACAAGGTATTTTTAACAATACAGTTACACAAAATTTCCTTTTGGTTTAATGTTTGTCCTTCTGGTTAATGTGATAACAGCAGTCTGTTTATTCTTGGGCGCAGCTTGTACTTAATCTTGAACTAACGCCAGATTCGCCCGTTTTAGTTGCGTCTCGTGGCGCAGGATTCCAAGTCGACTCAAAAACACACCTGTTTCTTCCTTTACCTATTCTAGTTTGCTGATTTCAGTAGTAGTAGCAGCAATATTAGTAATGGTAACTTTCTTTTTACTTTTTTTTTTTACAATCCGAAATGAAAATGTATTCCTGTGATCCATAAATAATAAGTTAACCAGACCAAAACGTGCTGCATTTAAATATAAACCCTAAATACAACGATTAAGTAAACCACTTGTGATGTCATGTTTATAAAATATATTCTTTGTCTATATTATCATCTCTTGTGTCCCAGATGCAGTGTCTCACTGTTGGACGGTTGGGGGCGCTGTTGTCCAGAAGGGCAGTAGCAGTTCTCAGCAGCACTGGTTCCCGGATGGCCAGTCACGGTCAGGGTAATGATATACTTTACTATATGTTTTGTGCTGGTTATACTGATCAGAGTACTGTAGCTATGTTTTGGGGTTTGATTCCAGTAGGGGGCGCTCTGATCTTATAGTACAGTCAAAGCGTGTTTGCAGACATCAGAGCCTAAAGATATTCTCTTACCCAGTCGCATGTCTCATGTTTTTATCATTCTGGTCTTCCTCTAGTCCCCGAACAGACTGACATGTCTCTGCCGTTATACTGGGATCGTTTGGACAACCCGCTACCAGACCGACCCTACAACAATACCCTTACTGCTGCGGAGAAGAGTCTGAAACAGAAGGAGAAAGGACCATGGACGAACCTTTCCAATGAGGAGAAAGTGGCCTGTTTGTATCTTAACATTAGTTTTAGTGTCCAGTGCTCAGTGCCATGCCAATATTCACTAACTCTTTGCTTATGTCACTTTCCTTTTATATAATCTATAGAAATGAAAACATGCTTTAATAGCGTTAGATTTTCTTTGGTTCCCAAGAATCTGTGGAGGTGCAAATAATAATTTTTGTAGTTGTTAAAATGTTCTTGTTTTTTGTTTTAAAAGAATATTTAAAGAAATAATTTTGCCCTCTAACATTATTTGGTCATTATCTAGATTTTGTTGTGTGTCTCAGTGTACAGGATTATGTTTAAAGACACGTATGCAGAGATGAAGAAGCCCTCCAATGAGTGGAAGACTGTTTTTGGTGGAATCTTTTTCTTTATTGGTTTTACTGGCCTGGTGGTTCTCTGGCAGCGCATTTATGGTAAGGAGGATCGTTCATGTCATAAGTTTTAGTGGGGGGCATCAATATTGTTCATATTGGCATGTTTGCTTTCAACAGAATGTTTTAGAAACATGCTGAAGCTTCTTTCCTCTCCTTCCTCAGTGTATCCTCATTCTCCTCATACGTTTGATGAAGAATGGCAAGCTAAGCAGGTGAACAGGATGTTGGACATGCGAGTGAACCCAGTGCAGGGTTTCTCCTCCAAATGGGATTATGAGAAGGGCCAGTGGAAATAGATCATAAAAGAGCGCACACAGTCTGTAACTACATGTCCGTGAAAAATATTTCAGATCTTCTACTAAGTGATTTAAATAAATATAAAAAGTACAAACTTGTGTTAGTTAACTCTTATAGCAAGTGAAAATAAGTAACAATATATTTCACAATATAATCATATAATAAATAGGAATTTATACCAGAAAAAAAGGAGCTTTATATTATAAATAAACTTTAATACTTAAGAAAATGACTTACTATCTACCCTTATGAAATTACTTTTTCTATTGTGTGCCTTAATTAAAACAGTAAATGAAATATTAACCTTTTATTAAATAAAATTCCACAGTGTCACCTTTCACAGTTAAAAACAAGTAAACAAACCGTATATACAGGTGCATCTCAGTCAATTAGAATGTTGTGGAGAAGTTCATTTATTTTTAGTAATTCAACTCAAATTGTAAAAGTTGTGTATAAAGTAAATTCAATGCACACAGACTCACTATTGGCTCATGTTTCAAAAACACCAAATCGCTAGCTCAATAAATTAGAATACGGTGACATGGCATCAGCTAATCATCTCAAAACAACTGCAAAGGTCTCTCCGTTTGGTTCACTAGGCTACACAATCATGGGAAAGACTGCTGATTTGACAGTTGTCCAGAAGACAATCATTGACCCTTCACAAGGAGGGTAAGCCACAAACATTCAGTGCCAAAGAAGCTGGCTGTTCACAGAGTGCTGTATCCAAGCATATTAACAGAAAGTTGAGTGGAAGGAAAAGTGTGGAAGAAAAAGATGCAAAACCAACCGAGAAAACCGCAGCTTTAAGAGGCTTGTCAAACAAAATCGATTCAAGAATTTGGGTGAACTTCACAAGAAATGGACTAAGGATGGGGTCAGGTCATCAAGAGCCACCACACACAGACATGTCAAGAAATTTGGCTACAGTTGTCGTATTCCTCTTGTTGAGCCACTTATGAACCACAGAAATCGTCAGAGGCGTCTTACCTGAGCTAAGGAGAAGAAGAACTGGTCTGTTGCCCAGTGGTCCAAAGTCGTCTTTTCAGATGCAAAAAGTTTTGTATTTCATTTGGAAACCAAGCTCCTAGAGTCTGAAGGAAGGGTAAAGAAGCTCATAGCCCAAGTTGCTTGAAGTCCAATGTTAAGTTTCCACAGTCTGTGATGATTTGGGGTTTCAGTGTCATCTGCTGGTGTTGGTCCACTGTGTTTTTTGAAAACCAAAGTCACTGTTTTACCAAGAAATTTAGAGCACTTCATGCTTCCTTCTGCTGGCCAGCTTTCTAAAGATGCTGATTTCATTTTCCAGCAGGGTTTGGGACCTGCACTCACTTCCAAAAGCACCAAAAGTTGGTTAAATAACCATGGTGTTGGTGTGCTTGACTAGCCATCGAACTTACCAGACCTGAGTCAAAAAAAAAAAAAAAAGAGAAACAAGAGACCAAAAAATGCAGATGAGCTGAAGGCCACTGTCAAAGAAACCTGGAGTTCCATACCACCTCAGCAGTTCCACAGACTGATCACCACCATGCCACGCTGAACTGAGGCAGTAATAAAAGCAAAAGGACCCCCTTACCAAGTATTGAGTATATATACAGTAAATAAACATACTTTCCAGAAGGCCAACAATTCACAAAAAATGTTTATTGATCTTATAAAGTATTCTAATTTGTTGAGATTGGTTTAATGTCAGCCAAAATCATCACAATTAAAAGAACTAAAACTACTTTAGTCTGCGTGCATTGAATGTATTTAATACACGATTTGAGTTGAATTACTAAAATAAATAAACATATTTTTTTCACAGGGATGAAATAAATACCAGTTAAATAACAGCAAAAAAAAATCCTAAATCATTAAAATTCGTAAACATAAAAAAATCAGTTTTTCCTCATAAAAAAGTTAGCCACACCCACTTCTTTACATGCCGCAGTATAAAGGGAATAAGAAAATCTATTATGATTGACAATTTATTTCGCGGTAACAACATTTAGTCATGCCGCTCAACCCATGAATTATTTGTTGTTGTTTTGAATAAATTTTTCTATTTCATATTTTTTTTTTTTAATAATCTCTCATCCACACGGCCAGGAAAAAAAAAGCTCTCTGTAACTACAAACGCAAACATTTAAAGGTTTAATGAGCACAAGCACAGATCTGCTTTTTAATTCCACTGGTCTTTATTCACTTTTGATGATATCAGACATTTAAAAAAAAAACTTCCTAAACATAAAACATTCAATTCAGGGGATGGTGATGTTTAAATAAAACCAAAGCTTTAAAAAAATAGTTTCTTTTTTTGTCTTATTTTCAGTTAAAACTCGACTAAGTACACAGTAACAAAACAACTTACAGAAATAGTGGAGTTTAAGGCCATAGGAAAAAAAACAAAAAAAACCAAAGGAACACTGTGTGTTATCATAAATATCATGAAGACATCCAAGAGGCTTTAAATATTTTAGCTATGCTATAACGCTACTCTAAAAGTCATTTAAGTTACCTAGTTTACATAGTGTCCTGCCAAAGGTCATTTCACTCCTCCAATGCTGTTGTTACACACTGTTGCTACAGAACACTCAAGTCTCTCATTGGTAAACACAGCACAGCACATGCAAGCAGCGAATTTTTCTTTATACGGAATGCATTCTGTTTAATCAGTGTCCACAGAGCAGCTGTTCTAAAGATTTTCTTGGCAGCTGATCCCAGATCCATGCCGAGTCTTTCGTCCACTTGGCATTGGTCAGCTGTCAAAAAGTCAAATGTACCTCTTAATTAGTCTCTCTTGACTAATATTGTGACGATGTGTGGTATCCGTTAATATAGATATGCAAAACGTAGCTAGCAGATTTCTGTTTTAGCTACTCTTAAGTCTTTTCCATGGTGAATCTGTGCTGAGCATGAAGTCCACCAGATCTGGTATAAACAGGGCCCTTTATAGTAACCCTTATGTAGAAAGTAGTTTGAAATTCAACCCCAGGCTTTTGTTAATTCTATTCAGGTGACAAAAATGTACCCACTTGCCAAACACCATTAACGATGTCAACCAGACTTAAAATAAAATGCATTAATGAAGGGACGTATGCTTGCTTACGGTGATTTTAAGGTGCAGAGCAGCAGGTGGCCTCACTGAGTGACAAGCAGCTTGAGCCGCTATTGAAAGCGACTTACAATTAAAACACAGCAGTACAGACATAAAGAGATGCCAGACAGAAGTAAGACGTCGGGGAAAAGACTGACTGTTAGTCACAAAGATTGTTAAAGTGATTAAAATAAAATGTAAAAAATTTTTAAAAAGAAGAGAAAGAATTTAGTTTTGCAAACTTTTACCCTTTCTGGCTGCTTACATTAAAACAGTTTGGGCATTATTAGTGTATGGTCCTTAACTAGCAAATGAGGGAAATAACACTCCCCAGTCTGAGCTTGTACCTTAATTTGAATGTGATATTTTGAGGTTACTGTGGATTTCATATGCACAAGGTTCCAAATGTAATTTTGTTTACTTCAGGGTCATGCATTGGTCTATCACACAGCTTTGGGCTGGTCAGGGTCACAAGCCCAGTTTGGAAACACTAGGCATGACAAGCAGACACCTTAAATGGGATGCACTCTATCCCACCTAACATACATATACACACACACACACACACACACTAACTAGAAAACGATCCTGTTTCTGGGATGTGAAACAACCGAACACGGCGTCCCAGTTCAAAACAAAACGAGAAAAGGTCCGAGGCGGAGGGAAAGGGGAACGGTTTTAAAACTACAACTAATTAACTAACTAACTAGAAACTATAGGATGGTGTCTGTGGTGCCATGCAGAAAAGGTTTTAATTCAATTTCCAGGCGTTTGTTTTTTTGAATAATAAGCAATAGTTGCTTATTAAAATTTAATTTGACGCCTTGCACCCACAACAGACAAAAGCATAAAATTCCTTGTTTTTTTCACCCCCTCCATTCGATTCATTTTTTTTTTTTTAAATGAGATTTCTCATTTTACATCCCCTTTATAGCACTCTAGTGCACAGTTCATGATAAACTTAGATTTAAACTAAAGATTTAAACTAAAGATTGTAAGCAGATGTGGTAAATACTAAAAAAAAAAAGCCATGTGAAATATTCATTCATTTGTTTTTTAATATCAAAATAAAACTGTCTTTGTTGTAAATAAACGAGAATGTACACTTACAATAGAAGCACCCACTCACTATCACACTCAGCAAAATAAAAGCATTTTCAGAAGTAATATAATAATCACTAGCTGATAAATTAATTTGAATTAAACTAAGCTAGACTTTAAGCATCTCGTCTACCACCTGCTCTGGTGGGGTTCAGAACTTTTAAAGCCAAATTGAACATTTACTGCCAAAATCACAAACGACACAATGAACACAGTGTTTTAAATCTAAGTTTAGTCTAGTACATGTTACGATTTATAACGAAATGTGGCAACAACTCTCTCAAATTCCAATACTCCAAAACGGTTTCAACAAAATAAGCCAATTATAACCATTTTAGGTTTAATAAGAAACATACAGATGAACCCACACACACTAAACTGAATTGTTCTTTTTTTTTTTTTAGAACATGGTCTCACACAGTGTCTCTAAAAGCACTTTGGAACCAATGAGAAGCTTCAGACCTTCATTGTAAAATCACATACACTCAATGGTCCAGGGCTTTTTTTTTTGGACACAAAGCAGCCTAGAAATCTACACTATACTACAGAATAATCAGGAATGAACTTAGTTGACCAAAAGGCATGATCAGAAAAGGTGTATGCTGTAGTGCATGGTTTGGAACATGTCTGCTATTTTAGTTTTACAAGGAAGCAGAATAATGAACTGAGACTCCATCTAGAATCTGTGAGTAGGTGCTTCGCTGATAAATTAGCTTCCCAGCGTCCTCATTTGAGATAAAATAGTGTATATTTTAAAAGTAAATGTTTTAAAAGAACTCAAGAAGAAACAAAAAGAAGGTGAGCCATTTGAAAGGTCTTTCAGAAACAATATATTTTTTCTTAAAAATGAAAAAAAAAAAAAAAATTAAAACAAAACAAAACAAAAATAGTGACTTAGGTAATGAAAGTCTTATGATATAAAGCAACATCAGGTTGGGACTGTGTTACATTTACAGTTAAGCAGTCCACAGTGCACCATAAGAGGAGATGGGTGTAAACATGACAATTCTTGGCAAAGAAAACAAAAAGTACAAAACGAAACCAAACAAATTTTAGCTGAGTAAAAGTTCCTTCATGTACATTTGAGGTTTATACTGGATGGAGGCGATGATGTGTCTTTACTGTCGCTTCTGAACAATGTAGGAGCTCACCACCACCCCAATAACCAGAGTGACCCCTGCAATAAGCCACTTCCTAAAGCTTTCCTGTGCCCTTCTGCTCTCTGCTCCTGCATCATGGCCAAAGATCTCAGCAAAACACTCCTGTGAAAAAACAGAGAGAAGAAAAAAAAAAAAAAAATTAACACCATTTGTATTAACTAACTATCACCATAAATACTTGCAAATATGTTTTTCTTTGTTCTTTTAATGCCATTAAGGAGGGTGAGGTTAGACTTTATCAGCAGTTCTTGTGGTAAAACACCAATAGGATCTTAAAGTCTATAACAGCAGCTACATTTGTTTTTGTTTTTTTACATAAATACACAGGTTTAAATGTCTAAAACAGCACTCACAATTCTATATGTTCACCAGAAAATTCCTACAGTGGTAGATCCACAGACATGCACCAGCCAATCACACTGCTTTCTTAAGGGCCTGCCCATCACAGGCCCCTTTCTGGCACACCCCTTCTCTAACAATCTTGTGTGCCCCCCCCAAACATAAACTAACCAGCAGGGGGCGCACACCGCTTTACGCACACCGCTTTACACAGACCCTGCTCTACACAGACAGATTCTGCTCTAACTGTCTTTAGAGCAGAATTCTATAGCAACCAGTTTTTATGCAAAGTGCCGAGAGGGGATTTCAGGCTTAACGTTTTAACATGTTTCCAAAAAAAACATCAAATAAAGTGGAGCATCTTCGGCTATAGAAAAGCATGAGAATTTATTGCCCAGATTAGCTCGTCTGTGCACATATTGCAATAATATTTTCCAATCTTCTAACAAGTCAATAAGAACGGAGCTGTTTTGGTTCTTTTATAGGCTTTGTGTACTTAAATGTTCTTTTCTCCTTCCCGTCGCCTAATAATGAGATCACATGTCAAACAGCGAAAATATTTGGAGCACGTAATCGTGATTACACCTCACGGTGTAGTCATGCAGACTGATGTCATCCCCCAGCTTTGCCTTTCACCCATCATTCTGTGTCCTATCCGTTCTGGAGTAAAAGTCAGAAAGTTGACAGATATGGTGGAAATAATAGGCAAAAGTAAATGGGCAGAAACACAAGTCTTTATGTTCCAGTGCCACAGAACACACAAATACAAGAAACCTTAGAAGACTGGATCATGATGTCCGATGATGAAATACTCCAAACACAATTGCCCTTTATACTATATGACTGCACCCTTGTGCTTCAAATGAAGGGCTTTAACATTCGCTGGGTTTTCTAAGAAACTACTTTCCTTGAAATATATTATAGATAGAAAAACATTGTGTGTGTGTGTGTATTTTATATATATCACATTTGATATATATTTTAAAAAAAAAACATGCAGACATTTATGCGGGTAAATCCAAAATGAGCTTTGGTGAGGCTTGATCTTGGAACACAGCTACACTACATATTCAGCTTTAAACAATTCAGAATGCTGTAGACTTTCTTCAACTACATGTAAACATTTTGCTATCCTACAACCCGATTCAGATCTTTTTTTTTTTTTACTGAAGTATTTCTTAAATCCACTCAGGAAATGGTTTGATGCTTGTTATCGCGACATGATATTCGCAAAAAAAATGGAATGTGGTCGTACGTGTCTCGGCACACAGAATAACTTTCGGTACTCACACCCAAACCCAAGGCTGGTCAGTGACTATAGGTATGTTGACGCCTTCCATGCGGAATCATGCACTGATAATTAACACAATGGGATGGCTGACCTCTGGGTTTTGGTTCTACTCAAAAAAAATTAGGTCAATAAGTACATACTTGCTCGATTACTCCATTGTTTCTGTGGTAACAGCCCATAAACATAGACTTGCTCACTGGATGATAAATATATTTTTACAGTTAATAATATTTATTTTGAAAACATTATTATACCTTTTCCTGTTATAAATCTTATTAAATGTGGTGACGTGTGACATGATTTGTAGCAGCAATTTTCAACAATTACTTATTAATTACACCAATGTTTTACGCCTGTTCCAGTAAACTAAATATCCAGCATGTCCTAATTTTATGTGGACAGGGTACTACGGCTGTCACGATTATCAAATTGGATGACGATTTATTGTATTTAAAAAAAAAAAAAAAGAATTGCGATGATGACGATTTATTGCCCGTTTTGGGGCTTTAACAACTGTTTAAAAACAAAATTAAGCATTCAAAAAAAAAGCAACTTAAAGCATTTTATAATTGCTCTAATTTGTGCCTTATTAACGCTCTACTATAAAAATATTTATTATAGATAAATAGTATTTAAGGAAATTAATTTTTTGCGTCTGGTCAGTGGTGTTCATCAAGATATAAATTAATTTATTGTCCATGCAGTTGCATTATGGGTTGTTAACGAGAACTGGTGGAACTGGTGATGGAGCGTTATTGAAGCGCCACGGAGCGTGCAATAATTGTGCAAGTGTGCAATAATTTCGGTTGAATTCAACGATTATGGTTAGCTCATTGCGATCATACGATTATTTTATAATTGTGACAGCCTTACATGGTACAAGTCTATTACTATACTAACACTATATAAGGATAAGTGCATTAGTAAATCTCACATTTAGAGCTGCTCTCAGGCTTCGAAAAAAAATTTAATCAATTTATCTTCATCTATACCAGCTGCCTGCTAATCCTTTAGCATAAACAGAAACAAAATACACAAAAGGCATTTTGAAGCTGTGTGTTGTGACGCAGATACGCTGAACCCAAGACCCACTTAGCAGCAAGGTACAAGGTGTACAGACGTGCATAGCCGAGAATAGAGACAGAGAAAGCATTGTGTAGCTCTTTTGGGCCAGGGCCCTTTAAATCCTGCTGCTTTTATGGCAGCAGTGTACCAAAATCGAGTATACATGACGTGAGCTGGTCAGCAAGACAAAAGGAGGATAATAAAAGAAAAAAGTGGATCAAAGCTCCTGAAAGGGGCATGAAAGAGTTCTGCTGGCTACCGAGCCAGATGAGATCCCTCGAAGCATGAATTTAAGGGTAAAAATGAGAGAGCGAGAATTTCTTAGGAAATTTGTGAGAAAGGGTGTGGCGTGCGAGTGTATGGGGTGGTGGAAGCTGATAACGTTTCGGAAAGAGTTGTCCAAGAGTTGGTATGACAGGTTAAGAGCGAGTTCTTGTATTTTTCACAGTCCTGCAGCTGAAAAACACACCGACATCACATACCGTCAATACATCCGAGCTGTTTTAAATTATATATAAAGTCTGGACTAAATCAGATTCTGGACTAAATGAGAATAGCTGTTTTTGTTGAATCGAGATCATAATTCTCTTACAATTCCGACGTTTTGTGATTTACAACTCGCAGACGTCAAGTTACCATACAAGTAATCAATAACAGAGCAAATGAGATAATCTCAATTGTTTTCATCGAAACAATTACCACCTGTTGCAGAAACGATAGCTAAACATTGCAGCAGCATTTGATTTTAAACCCGAAAATAGTTCACAACATCGGATTCATCTGTTTTTAATGTTATCGTTAGTTTTTGATTAATTGTTAGATATAACGTTTCTGTGTAACAACTAGCAATATCTAATGCAATGTTAAGGCGGCATCACGTCCACTGCGCACAGAGGCGTAGCAATGGGGCAGGCAGCTAAAGGGGCCCCGATAGCTGATCATTTGAACAATTAGTAATGTCATTATTAATATAACATAACATGGAGTAATACATCTCATGTTACACTGACTGTGCTTACTTTTCCCTGCTTTGTTGGCCGCTGTTGTCAAACTGGTATACAAACAGCGCATACTTAATTTAAACGTGAAGAATCCACCTGTCCAGCCGGCAGTGAAAAAAAAATTTAAAAAAAGAGGGAGCATGTTAGTGGTGAGATTATTATTATTATATTATATGACAAATGTTTTTGTTGGTAATTCCAGCTTATTTCCGTCTAAGTATTTCCCAGATCAATTACTGGTAATAAGTTCGATCACTAATAAGTTTTCTGGGAAACAGGTTAACTACAGCAAGGGGGGAAAAAAATAAAATAAAAAATTGACATTTGTACATTTGACAAATAAATTAATTTGTCTACAATTTTTAAAAGCACATTAATTTATTACTTTTTTGTTGTTATTTTTCGTCTCACTATTAGAATAAACCTACAACTATAACCTACCTTTTTTTTTTGTCAGCGGGCAAACGTACAAAGTCATCAGGGAATTGATCTTCTTCTACAATGTGCTCTATCCTAAGACTGTTTTGTACAGTATAGTATCGTCTGCCATAATAATGACTGATATTTTGTTAAATAATAAACACTTTACCCTCTATTTTACACGTTTTGACTACTATATTCTGTTGTATAAAAATATATCTAGTTAACTAAGATATATTAATACATCTTTTGTCCTCCTCTATTAATTTTGCCTGGGTCCCCAACCTCTTGGTTCACCTTCTATGCTTCAAAGCACAGATGCAATTGTTAAAAAAAATATTTTTTTTTTGCTGAAAAATAATTGGCTGAATTGGACAAAAGTATGATTAAGGTTGTGTGTGGGGTTGAATAGAGATAATTTCTTTTAACAATTTATTGTGCTGCTTTCTCTTCCATACAATAACAGGCTCAGCCTGCAATAACAAGTATACCTGAAGCTGTCTGACATTCCTGCACAAAAAACAAATACCATGCTTTGCAGAGCCAACACTGAATTCGGAGAGAATGAGGATGTTAACGAGCCTGATGAAGATCACACCATGTGACTCGTCAGGATCAGCCGCTTTAGAAAGAATGCAAATATTGACTGAGCTGAGGCAAGGCTGTGCAATGTACACTCGTGCACACCCATGGGCCAGCACATATTACCTACATACGGGATGAACTTGTATGTAGGGAATGTGTGTGAAAAGCAGACTGGAGTGCGAACAAGGGCATGTGACTTACAATGCACCACAATCATAACCTCGCGGCTCCTGTGTTGGCCATTTTTACAACTTCTCAGTGGGTCAATTGAATTATTCAAGTAGACGATCATTAAAATTCACTCACCAAATTGCGTTTTTGGGCTAAAAATGTGCTCTAATTTCAGCGCCTGACAAACAGCTTGACTGGGGTAAAACAAGTTAATTGTGTGGGTTTAAAGGTTATTTTTTCCACGCCCAGTCCAACCCAGACGATTACAACACACACTAAAATAACAAAGTTCCAGCTCTGACCCTAAGCCAAAAAAAAAATCATCCACTGAATAGGAAAACAGAACATATTTGTTGTGATGGAAAAGTTCAGTAACTTAAAAACAGACTCGCTGAACATGACAGAAGGGATTTCATGTCTGAACAGAACTGAACAAATTCACATTTAACAGATGTTTAAAAAAATAAATGTTAAAAAAACAAAAAATTTAAACAGCGGAGAATCGTGAAAAAGGAATAAAAAGGTTTTGAAATTTCTGAAACCTAATAATAAGAAAAATATAATAATTTGATAGAAGCTGCATCCTTTACAAACGCATACTAGATGAAAGAAGTTTATAGTTTTTCCTAAATCAGACCACTGTCTGGAATTATAACACAAGGCTTCTCTGTATGGAGGTGGCGTTAAAAAAACCTAACTTGGACCCCTAATAATGAAATCTAAAGAACGCGTGTCAGGGCAGTAACTTCTTGCAAAACAACTTAAGTTATTTTCAGTTAAAGACATTTGTATATCAAGCTCTAAATGATTAAAAACCTTTTCCTGAAGAAAGCAGAAGTGTTTTTGTGTTACTAATTTAGTCATATCCATCAGTTAGCACACATGCCAGGAAAAAGGGAAAGCTCAAAATAAATCGAAATGAGTAAATTATGTTTCAGGAAGTTAAAGGAAACTACATAAAATAAAGTAAGTCTGTGTAAGGTCTATATTGTTGCCATGATACTGCATTGTTTCCCAGATAATGGACTATTTTAAACACTGACTGCCGTTGTTGAAGTCAAGTTTTCACCAGATTTCCGGTCTATTTTTCATATGGCGAAAGGTTTGTGACACAACAGCTAATTACAATAATGTACAGTTTATGTCCAATATGTGGCAGGTTACCCAACACGTTGAACAACACTGGAGTGTCCTTTGACAATAACATTTCATAAAACATTTACGGCTTCACATTTACTACAAATCACCAAATCGTAAAGAGCTCTTAAGATTCCACAAGTGCGACAGACTATTGTGAAGGACAAACTTTTTCTGCTTAGTCATGTTCAGCGGTACTCAGACCAGACAGGTCCCTGAGTCATATCGGCCAGCTGATTCAATCTGACTCCATACAACCAGGTAGAGAACATGTCTGAACATGCCTCCATCAATACCATCAAGCATAGAACACATCAGCAGAAAATATAATCCTACAAACACCACAGGCAAGTTCTTATCATCCGTAAACGGCTACACGGAACGGTATGTACTATACGACTGTGACAGTGGACGGATGGCCACGCCTGCACACACGATCCTTAGAACACCTAAAGGATGGGTGAGTTAGGAAGATGTGCGCGCTGGGATTGCTGCTGCTAGGCAGCCGTGTCCACACACATCTCTCCGGAGCACTTGCAGAAGGGGCTCAGATTCGAAGTGTCGAAGAATCACAAAGGTGCAATTTACACCTTACGCTGTACACTACCACAAGCGTTTTAAGGATGTGATCATTAGTGCACATTTGACAAATAAAAAAAATTTAAAAAGGGGGGGGGAAAAAATCAAGAAAAAAAAAAAAACCCCCCCAAACAAACCCCACAACAGGTACAAGCATGCCTGGCTCTCCGGGCATATGTAAATGCAATCTGTACCGTCTGCTTTTACAGTTAGAGACAAAAGGACACACCCGCAGGATGTACTGTCATTAAACCTTTAAACGGAAAAAAGGCAGATGGTTCTCAACGTTATTTACGTTGTAGAATTAAAATAATCTTAATTAAATTAAATCCGAGCCATGACAGCTACCCTGAATCCTCTAGCTATCACGTTTGCATAAAAAAAAAAATTATCTCGAAGTGGACATAATGGAATTGATGAAAGTATTTGCAGGCCAGGTGTTAAAAAAAAACCTTTGCTTATCCAGATGATAGCCAGATGTTTATGATAACGGTAACGTAAACCCAGAGGGACAGAGGATTCTCGTCAAAGAACTAATAAGATTCATTCTAAACCAGAAACTTTCCCAGAACACCCTTAATATCTTTAAGGGTGGATCTGTGTAACCTAGTGACCTAGAAGGAGCCTTTAAGGTGCTTTGTGAATAGATTATACAATAGAAACAGCAGGGAAAAAGTCTTCCTGAAAGGGGGGGCATGGAGGACAAAAAACAAAGCTGGCAAAAGGATGGGTGTGTGACCGTAACATTGCTTACTGGTGAAAATATTAAGAGGTGTGTACATACTGTGGCAATGCATGTGTAGGTGTTTTAGGAATGAGTGAGCTGGGAGGAGTAATGATGCAGCAAGACTGATAACTAAGGGGAAACTGGTGACTAAGTGTGTGTGTGTGCGCGCCTTTGTCTAGAGTAAGCCAAGTTTCTCCACCACAGTGACTGTTTGAACTCTTATTTTTCACCTTTCTTGCCCACTGGCTGTGACTCCAAAAGAATCTCACACACACACACACACACACACACACACAAAGTAGGGCT
The DNA here is from genome assembly GCA_005784505.1 of Bagarius yarrelli. Lineage (NCBI taxonomy): Eukaryota > Metazoa > Chordata > Actinopteri > Siluriformes > Sisoridae > Bagarius > Bagarius yarrelli. The sequence continues at coordinate 1,630,175 of VCAZ01000040.1, read as the reverse complement.
GTGTATTGGCAAGGGCCTCAACATGTGATAAATATCACGACACATGGGTCACGATATATTGCAATGCACTACATTGCAATGGATGTATGTGTACAGAAGCGGAGGAGGAAGTAGTTTAACACGCACAGAGAGTTTTAGTTAAATATTAACCTAAACGTGAATTCAGTTAAAACTGTATATATTTATTGAATGTATTGAAACTAGAGGTTAGAATATCGATACACTATTGTGAAAAAAAAATATCACAATTGCTAGCTGTATCGATACTTTTTAAACAGCCTTAATTTAAAGCATGGTCCTGTCTAAAATTGTATCCGTCCATACTGTATAGTTAGCATAACCAAGTATGTTAGCCGAGTAGTAGGTCTGATTCCGTTATGCAAAACACAGTTGACGTATGGATACTAAGAACACTTGACTAACCCACGAGTTTGCAGAAGAGACGACATGTCATTTGCAAAAGTGGCGGAAAGAGGCTACGCTGCACTTTTTAAGTGCTTTATTACACGTCACGCACGGACAATGGTCGGAAAGAAAGTATTTAATGGCATAGTACTTAAGTATTTACTACATTTATGTGTTCTACTAACACAGTTACAGAATTTACATTTCCTGCTTTTTGCAAATGTCCAGAGCGACTTACAACCACTATTTTGGCAGTTAAGAGTAAAGGGCTTTCCTTGTGGGCAACACACCCTCAACAATGAGATACCACTTCCAGCATCATGATGAGTCACCCAACAAGTTATGCATTACCTTAAAACACACTGCACATACCAACATACTTTCATTCTGTAAGTCACTGACATGTTCTCCAGGCAACTAATAAATAATAAATACTGCCATGACATCTGCTTGTCCCAGGCTCCAAATTTGGCCAGCAGAAGAGTCATTAACTGGATTACTGAAATCTGAGAAACACAGAACCGTATCACGGTCCCTGACTGTAACTTGGTTCTATTTCAGATTCATCAAGTTTTATTAGATAAGCTTAGCGGAAACAAGCAGAGCTGTTTCACTTGTTCCCCTGAGCCGGCCCCCCAAACAGAACAATCAGTGCTGGCAGGAAGGGCAGAACTTCCTGACACTCGCTGGAATGCTGCTTGTCTAAGTTTTCTTTTTGAGCGGTGGTAGAAAGCGTGGGGGGGGGGAATCAGGTGACATGAATTCTGATAATTCCCAGGAAGAGTTTTCCTGGATTTATTTGGCTGACCTTGCTCAGTCCATTAGTGACATCACTTTCGCATAAGTGGTTTTAAGAACGCTAGGGTCCAGTGGCTTACAGAGAACTTGGTAAAGGGAGAGACATGGATTTTGAACCGGATATGTGATGAAATAAGGCACCTTCACAAACAAAACAGGACATGCGTGGACGTGTGTCAGTGTCTTTGATCAAAGAACAGCAGCTGATAACTTAGCCTGTGTTTACCAGACTTGCATCATCCTAAATATTGCCGGACGTCCTCTTTAAACCCCCCCCAATAGGTCAATGACATCAGCATGATTCAGATCATCGCTATTGGGCTTCCAGACACTGTTGCCGATTTACCGTTAAAACATTTCTGAAGTCATGTCCTATTTCAAAAGCAGCCTTGTATGTCTGAAACATCAGTAAGCACATAACGGTCCTTTTTAAGAAGCAGAGGAGGACAGATACACTGTGTTTACAAAGCACATTCTAGGGCAACACCCTGATGCTACACTGTCTTCTTAAGCACCAGGACAACCCACACCTTGATAACAGAGTAGATCATTTAAATATAATTCCCACCACACAGAGAAGACGCATTATTATACAGTCATAAAAATAGATGGATTTTTTTTTTTGTTATGATGGCAACCATTTAAGTGTTTTTTCCAACTGTTACCAAGGAGATGGTCCTAATCTTTATTACATTATTGTCTCCATTACTGCTGTGTATATTCTGTGCCCTGCCAATGAAGCGATCCTAAGCGGAGGTGATCGAGAGATTGTTCGATTGCAATCTAACAAACAGCGAAAGCGATATTAAGACTCTTACCACTTGCCTCGCCTTATCTCCCATCGCTGTGCTGCAGAACACACCCCGTTCACTATTTTAGGTCATATCTCTGGAGTATTGTCTAAATGAGGGTTCCTTGCTGTTACTATGGCATGTCTGTGTGTGGCTTTAAGTGTGAGGAAGATGTTATGTACAGTTTTAGGAGCAGATTGACACACAAACACAAAAATGATGTTAACTAAATTAAAACCTTAAACTAAATTGTACTGCATGAATAATTAGACCAGTCAGGAATATTAATCCTCTGAACACAGTTAAGCATGGGCATAATAGCTTAATTATTTTTTTCCGTGATTCCATAATTAAGGCATTATTAGGTCAAGCCCACAAAATACTCAAACCGTGCAATAAGATTCTAATAAAATGAGAAAGGCTCTTTCGGTTATCTAGAGATGATTTGGCACTAGGTATTGTCTAGGGCTGGGTATTGGCGAAGACATTTGTAAAACTTTAGGAAAAAGGACCCAAATAAATTAAAAATACAAAGCCGGTGACGTCCATATTTTTCACGTCATGCTTTTTTCTGAAACAAGACCGTATGCGTCAGCGCCAACTACAGGATGAAAAAGAGTAAGTCGTTTGACACATACAGAGTTTTAATTAAATATTAATATCGATACTAGTTAGAATATCCATACAATATCGTAAAAATATTACGATAGTTATCTGTATCGATATTTTTACAAAGCCCTAGATTTTACGTGTAATAAATCCCTGAACCAGGGAACGCTGTTCTTGTTTCTAAAGAATGTGCTAATGCTCTGTTTTTTTTTGTATACATATAATTTACTTGTAAAATGTGACTCCTGTATAAAATACTTGCATTGCAAAAGGGGCACATGGATTATTACAGTTATCTAGTTTAGGGAGCAGAGAGCACAAAATGCTCAGTGCATGCTGCGAAGGCTCACACGGGTCAATAAGTAAGAAATAACACAAGGGCATGCTGTTATTACTTTACAGTGGATCATTTTTCAGAATTATGAGACAACAACTACATGATCCTTCTTTTCAGTTTACAGTTGTAATATTGTGGAACATTATATTGCAGCGGTTATTAATTTTTGCTCGCTCACTAGCCTCTTTTTGACCTTAAGACGAAAACGGTTTTGTTTTTCAATAGCTGGATGCTATACTTTAAAACCAATTCTACATAATAGTCTGCTAACAAATATAATTATATTTAAGATAAAAAAAAAGGTATCTACATGAAGCGTCCACCTGTACTGTTACCATAGACACGATAATGTATTAAATAGGCATCAACATGAATATGCAAATGTTTAAACACTTACAGAATAAATAATATAAAACAAAAACAAAAAACAAAAAAACCCAATCAAAATCCAAAATTCCAAATACAATCTCGAAGAAGTGATAAGTTGAGTTTAATTACTTCAATCATTACTGCTGTTGAGATTTCATTAAGACAACAACTGCACAGCACTACAAATGCACACAACACATACAGATGGGAAAAAAACCCTAAAAGCAGACATACAACAAACCCACAGGGTCGTCTAGCAGGAAACAGACTGCAGACTTTGGATAATAAATGATACCCAAAGCCTGGGTGTGTGCGTGTGTGTGTTTTCCAGACTTAGTCATGGTATGTTAGCGCCATCAATCCATGCCTAACCATGCCCTCACACATGAGCCAAAAGTGACAAGTTATCTGAGACGGAGAAAGAGAAAGGAATTAAACAGCCAGAGATTAATGTTGGGAGGCGTGCATGAAGAAATCAGCTAAGAAAAATCAAATGAAAGACAGAGTGAAAGACAGCCGATTAGAATGCCGTTCCACAGCGCAGTTCATCCGCCGCATTGTGTTAGTTGCTGCAGTTGACAAAATCTTAGATTAGTTCCCAATAAAAAAATAAATACATAAAAAAAACCCCAGAAAACACTCACCAAAAATAAATATAAAAAAAATAAAATCTAAAAAGACTGACACTGTTTGCCGAGAATTGGAGGAAATCTTACTTCTTAATAATTTGCTATGCACATTTGCACTCAAATGAGAGAGAAATTTAAATTCATGAGCGTCATTGGTTGAAATTGATTCAAAGGAAAATAGTGATATTTCTCTTTGACAATCTTTCATTTAATAACTTTTATCATCACTTTAAAAATAATTAAAAGGTTAAAAAGGGGAACTGTGCACTGTACTGTTCCTCAAACTATTCATTTTCTTAAAAAGATGTAGGATGAGTTCATGTTCCACGTAGGCCGCATGTCCACTTTTACTTCTGTGGCTTTTGGGCAGCATTGATTATTGATTGGTTGGAACTAGCAGACGTCACTCCAGGGAAGAAAAAATAAATAAATAAAAGGTCACAAAACTTGATAACGAGTTCAGGATGCTGGTTAACAGACACTTGGAAACGATTAAGGAACCCGCTGCCAAGTTTTGACTGGTTCCTAATCTGCTATTAGCGCCATGTCATAATGATGAGAGGAAGAACATGAGGGGAGCGTGGCGGATAATGGAAAGAACAATCAAGGAGGGAGACATTAAAAACATAACTCAGTTGGTGGTTGTGATGACTCAAGAGGACAAAAAGAAAGTGTGAAAATGAAACTATTGTTCAGAGAAGAGAAGAAAAAGAGCGGGAGAGTGAGGCGCTTCATGGTAAAGCAGGAACAAGAGATAGGAAGAGGATTAATAAAAGAAACTGCTGATAGTCTTCCAGATGAAGCCGGTTTGAGCTGGCTTCGGTTTGAGACGCGTAAAAAATTTGTTATTTCAAACGAAACTGTACTACATAGCCAGACTGGAGTCACATGGCACAGCAAAGCATGCACCATATACATCACAGAGCACACACTTTTCCTGGATTATCAAGGAGGGAAATTATATCAAAACACCACAATCACAACATACCAGGGATAAATGGTGCAACGTTAACGTAACAAGCATCTTCACACACTTTTGCTCAGCTGGGATGCTAACGGATCTTAACCAAATGTCAGTCTGTTGGTGTTTTTTTTTTTTTTTTTTTTATAAATTAGAAAAGCATCAGCATTTACTCTCTTTATATGAACAAAAGCCAACTGCTGGTTAACAGGTCAGGATAATGTGATAAACAGAAGAGAGAGAGAGCGAGAGAATGCCACCCAGAATGCTGTATATCTTTTACTCCAAAACATTCCATTTATTACCAAAAGCTGGAACGAGGAATCAGGTGACTGAAGGTTTTTTTGTGCACAAAGAGAGTCTCAGCAATCTCTAGACTGAACACAAGGCGAAAACAATTGACTTTTATACTGAGAACGCTCAAGAACATATAGATAATGCTCAAGGCTAAAGTGAGAGAAAAACAAAAATGACAAAAAAAAACAAAAAACAAAAAAAAACAAAAAAGACAGAGCAAACGAAAGATAGATGTAAATGTAAATGTAATGTAAATGTAGATACGGCTACATAGTGAGTAAGCCAAAATTCCATGGTGCTGAACTGTGATGACCTAAGCGTAGATTGTTAATGATCATCAGTTAAATCATGTTGTTCCATCATGCTGAAGAAAACATGATTAGGATGACATTTAGACGAGTGCAGTCATAGAACTGCACGTAGTCTGATGCGACAATTTATGTTGATATATCCAATCTAAAATCTCCTGTACAAATTGTGCAGTTTGAGCAGATTAGATTTTAAAGAGTGCACCGTGTAAAAATCTTATCTAGCAGAAATCTTATCTTACATAATGCAGCGTTATTAGCATCTTCATGCTGTCTAATCTTAATGCAAACCCCAATAGGAGGAATACTCAAAGCCTGACCTTGTTCTTCACAAGACTGATTTAAAAAAAAGAGAGAGAATGTTTAAGTATTTTCTATGATGTGCCATCCTTCTTTTGCACAGAATGCAACAATAAAAAAAAAAGACAATAAGCAATGGATCAAAGTAGCGTCACATGTACAGCAAACGATTATCAAATGTCTGGCTTGTGACGTCCTCACATGTGGACCGAACTCGGGGTCATAGTGCACAGAACACACGATTACATCTGAGAGTCATAAGGAAAGGTAACTAGGGACTAGCAAAATCTATAGAATGTGTGCAAGGAAATGAATTATTGTGCACAAACAGAATTTTAAAGGATTTTAATTAACACACAAGTTATACACAAATAGAACAATTGGTGAGTGTCTGGAGGCCGAGTAGTTAAAGTGTGGAATTGCTGATTAAAGGATCATGAGTTAAATTTCCACTACCCCCAAGCTGCCACCACTGGGCCATTGAGCAAGGCCCTCAACTGGATTTTAAAAAAAAAGCCCCCATAAAATATTAGCCACTCAATGTCAAATGGCACAAACACACAACACTTAGCGCTTGGATCAGTCTGCTGAGCTTCAACTCTACTATTTGCTGTGTGTGTTTGTTGTATTTTTAGCTAGTTGTGTTACATTGCAATAATGAAAATTTAAAGAAAAGTATTACAATTATCACTGCATTGCAATATATCCTTATATACTGTATAGTAAGGCCCTTGACAATACAATACACTGATCTAATCCGATGCGAAACGCCTAATTGTGCATCTGCAATACAGAGGGAGGAAAAAAAACACAAAAAAAAATAATTTTCTGCTGCAATATAAAGCACACACATGGGGGTGACTCATCACGCTGATGACAAACACACACACCTCTCATTTCATTTTCTCTAACATTCTCTCTATATTACAGAGTCGCTTAAAACAAATTAAAGTCAAACTCACGATTACTACAACAATGTGTATTACGAGAGAACTCATCTCTAGCACCTGCTGAGATTATCTTCCCCTCTCCTCCTCCTTCACGCTCATGCTGACACAAGCCAGCCCAACTTCACCTTTTCCCTCCACCCCCTTCTACGAAACATCTCTGAGGAGTAGGTTCACCCTCCTGCCCTACCTGTTTTTATCCTCAGCACTTTCCCCTCCATCTCTCTCTTTCTCTCTACCACAGAGCGACACCGGTGACAAGGCAGCAGCACGCTACTACCTCACCATCTGCTTACCACCGTTCTCTCTTATTCCACACACACACACACACAAATGACACACAAACAAAATCTCTAATAGATCTTAAACACTTAGCTTGATTTACTGACCAAACTTAAACAGCCATGGACTGTAAATTCGATAGAGAGCGGATGATGTTGTGGCAGGATAATAAACAGCTGGTGCCCTCAGAGAAAGGAAACACCGATTTAATTTTTTTAAGTGAGGGGTGGGGGTGATAGGACACGCTTTGTGTTAAGCTGCTCGGTCTGTAGGGGCAGCAAGAGATCAGCCATGGCTTGTTTACAGTCTCTATTCACCTGGACCACCGCAGGGTGTGTGCGCGCATGTGTCTGTACACATATGCATTGTGTGTCTTTGTTTAGTGTGATGTGCAAAGTATGGGTTAAAACGCGGTGCCGGAAAACAAATCATATAGGTGGGGATTTGAGACACTCTCTTGGATGTGCATGGATAATGGATAATCCAAAGATAAAAAACTGCTCATCGTCAACGAAGAGTATATATTACTATTTATATCCACATGGCACATGAAAAACTGCTCATCAACGAAGTCAACGAAGAGAAAGCTTCATCACGGTTGACAAAAAACTGGTACATCTATTTTAAAAAAAATTATAGCAGTATTGTATTCAACAGGCTAAGTATAAATCAGTCCACCTAGCATTTTATATTAACGTTAACATGTTGCAGTAATATGCGGTCTCGCACACCAGGAAAACAGATGTTAATGAAGTATTTTTGTATTATCAAAAAAAAAAAAAAAAAACAAAAACAACCAGAGTTCCAATGCAACACTTTCCAGAAAACATATTTTTGTAAGCATTTAAGCAGAAATAGTGCAATATGAATAAGAAATTAGTGAGAAGAGATGGAGGGATAAGGACATAGAATACTGGCGGATCGATAATGATGAAATGCACGTTGTTGCATGTTGGATCTGCAACACGTTTGCCAATGTGGAAGAAACAGACAGGCAGAAAGACGGGGGAATGAGAGAGGGAGAGAGAGAGAGAGAGAGAGAGAGAGAGAGAGAGCGAGAGAGAGGATGAGATGTAGAGAGGAAGAAGCGACAAGCAATGGGGGAGGGCAGGGTAACCATGACAGGGAGCTAAGGAGACAGAGATGGAGAGAGAAAAGGAGGAGTGTGAGGGAGAAAGTGAAAGTAGTGCATGATGGGGAATTTCGGAAAGTCATAGAAGGATGTGATTATAGATCCACAGAGCATATTTCCCCCCAAACACCTTCCACATAATGCCCTGAGCATCTAATAGAGAACAGGGAGAGAAAGTCAGTCAGTCAGACCGTGGGGGGTGGGGCAGGGGCAGCACAAGAGTACTAGAGGTTACACAGAAATTAGAGTGTCTCTCTCTCTCTCTCTCTCGCTCATTATAGGGACAGCAATCAGAAGAGGATAAAAACAGCCCGTATTTAAAGTCAGGCTTGAGTGCACCCCGCTTAACTGTGTAACTGTTTGGTGTGTGTGTGTTTAATTAAGAATATGGCCTGAGTGTTAGGAATAAGTGTGGTGACATTAGGGTGAAGAACCCTGTTTGGACATTGTGCTAATGAGCGCTTTAGAGGAACACACACACGAAGGAGAAATAAAGGACAAAACCTCCAGAGATACAGCAATAGTCTCTTCTTCTGCCTCTCTCACATGTGCGCTCTCACTCACTCACTCACTCGCCCCCTCTCTCAACTGTCTGTCTCGCTCTCTTCCTAATTGTCTGCCTCTCTCTCTCCCTCCCTCAACTGTCTGTCTGTCTCACACACACAACTCTCTCTCTCTCACTCACACACACCTGTGTCTGTCTGTCGGTCTCCATTACCTCTTTTTCCTCTCCCTTTTCTTTTCTGCTTCTCATCAATCTAAAACTCACAGGTTGAAAAGATGCTGTATGTGATGCTGGCCTGATTGAAGACAGAATTGACTCGGACCACATTTACTTATTCATTCAACATCCTTCTACCTCAAGCAATTTACCTCACCCGCAGACACACACGCACACGAGCACTGGCATGCCCAGACACGCACACACAGACCTGGAAGCACAGTTAACAAGATCCTCAAAATATTAGTGCACGTCTGCTCACTCCTCTCAGGGAGAGACCATGTCAAAAAAGGGAACGAACAGACATACTTGGGTACTGAGACACATCTGCAGCCAACGGCTTCTACCAGGCTACGTGCGTGTGTGTGTGTGTCTGTGTAAAAGAGTCAAATCACTAAGACATAAGCATAAAGCAAGTCATGCATCATGGAATGAGCTCTACCTGCAATTTCAGTCATCCAGAGCTGGACACACTTCAGTATATGAAAGCGGCTTGCGATATTTAGTGTTTCTGCAAAGTATTTTACAATATAAAAAAACCCCAAAAAAGTTCAAAACAATTTCATTTATTTAAAACAATTTTATTTCATTTTAGCAGCGCTATTTAAAAAGAATTCGTTGTTTTAGAATGATTGCGGTAATTTTTTAAGGGAGTGCATCTACAATTTATCCACAAATCACATGTTCTGAACTGTGGTGCAGTCAAATATAATCCGCACTTGACATTGCACATCCTGCAGTGTGACTACTGCGGACACACACATTACGATGTCGATGCTGAAATAAAATATTGTGCAGCCCAAGTACACATTTCATTCAACTTTAGGAGAGTCACCAACAGGAAGTCTAACTGCAATACTAGAAAACCTGATCAATTCTAGCCACTAGCCAAATTTAACCAACAATTAAATGACTGCTCTTAACGGGAAGCCATTAGTGTTTGTGTGTGTGTGTTTGATACTGAACATGGTGCACAAGTCTCTAAGGGTAGTTGGCCTACATTTCGTCTGTTCCTGCACCATATTCATGCTCTTCTTTTTGTCAGACTTCCAGCCCTTCTTTTTCTAACAACAAAGGAAGTGACATCAGAACCACTTTCCTTTGGTAAAAGCAGAAATGAAATAAGTATTTCTTTGTTACTGCAAAATGACTTCATTCAACTGTTTTTGGCTTATTCAGTGCGAAATTAGAATGGAGAGTAAATTTCTTGGCAAAACAGTTGTGATCAGGTGCCACCCCTCATTATAAAAAGGAAAAAAATGAACCAAAGCTGTGTAGATTTTTATAGCTTGGAGCTAAGAGGGTATTTATTTTTAGGCCTTTACTGAAGTTTCGATCATGGCTGCATGTTGACATTTTGTTACCAACAATGGATGGACATGATGTCCTCATGCAACGGTGGGGGGTTGGACACGAATCATTGTGAAAGTGATGTGTCACCTGATCTCCGGAAATGGAATCGACGAGCGGCAATACAAAAGTTACCCAATCAGAGGGACACTAAATGCAACTTCAAGCAATCATAGGAAATGGTGTTGAAAATGACCTCCTAACAGACTGGAACTTTGATAACACATCTCGAGTGGACCACCCAGTCGTCTGGTTCTCACCACAAAGCACCGCTGCGTTTTATATTGCCTCTCTATAACGCACAAGAAGGCACATGACCTCTTTGACAGCTTAGGTTTTCATTTACTGCATGTTCGACCAAAGAAGAATAAAATGGACATAAAAATGGGGGGGGGGAACAATGGAATACCAGCAGGAAAACAATAGAGCATCAGGGGGACCTTCCCCCTCCATCCGCCATATTTAGCATACACGTAATGCTGACTGCTCTGCTCTAGTGTGTCGTGTTGTGTTGTGTTGAGCCCTGTTCAGTTTCGATTTAGCTGAAAAGCAGCAGAGATGATCAATGCTCAACTGACCATTCACTCTCCTGCCACTGTTTTATCTCTGTCTTTTTTGCCATTACATTCTGTTTGAAGTCCCCACCCATACCCAGGAGAGGACAGACACTAAAAACAGCTCATCTTAATCCAAGGGGGCAAAAAAACAAGCTAAAGCAAAACACGGTGACACAAGCACTGGCGCTAACAACAGAATACAATCAATAATATCTGACTTTGCCTTTTTTAAAACCCTTTAACAAGCAATAAGGACACCTAATCAAGAAAAACGCAAACTGGTAAAAAATAAAAGCGCACAAAAAGGATAAACAGTGTCGACATCAACACATACAGCATATCCAGGTGTCCCGAGTTTGAATTATAGACTTTACCTGTTCCCACCCTCTTCTTATGTCCATTTAATTTCTTGTCTACGTAATGCCCCATCAGTTAAAAAAAAAAAAAGAAATGGCAAGAACTACCTTATCGCTAACTAAATGCTAAATATCACAGCAAAAAAAAGGGCACAATTTAACAGAATAAGGATGACTATGATCACCAAAATGTTCTTAGATAATGAAAAGTTCACCTACCCATCCTCCTTGCTCCTGGATCCAGGGCTGGATGTGGTTGTCCAGGTAGAGGGTCATCCACTCTGCGATACGTGCCACCAGTGGACTCATTTCCTTTTCAACACACTCCACACAGAGGGCACCGCCGAACGCGAACAAGCCCACGATACGGCCCCAGTTGACACCATCACGGAACACTTCGTCCATCACGCTCTCGAAGCTTTGGTACACAGTGTCCGGAGTGATGTGCAACTGTGTTGACAAGTCGCTAAAGGCGCGGTTGTAGCGCAACTCAAACTCGTTGGCAGACTCACGCAGCGCCTTCTTTATTGCCTCAAGGTTCACACTGCCGTTCACCTGCCTCTGGGGGGACAAAGTGGGTGAACGGGAGGAGGTCCCTGCTGAACCGGTACCGTTTATGGAGCCATTAATGACCGGTGGAGGTGCCTCTGGTTCTGCTGCGTTCCCTTCCACCACCTGCCCTCGACCGGCACCGTTCACTTCGTCCGGGAGCCCGATGTGGTTGCAGGGGTAATTTCTCTGGGAAAGCTTGTACCTGATAAAGTACAGGACCAGTTCTTGGTTGTGGTAGGACATGATGAAGTGCGTCGTGTGGTTTATCTGGCGCTTAATGACGCTTCCGTTTGCTTGTCAGTGTCTGAAAAAAGCTGTGCTTTCTAAACAGGAGGAGAAAGTCAGAATTAGAACATTTGTTCGGGAGAATGAAGGAATTTAATTAATGGCAGATTAGAAAAAGAAACAATTGGTACAAACACAGCTATATTCAGGATAATCATCTCAAAACTATAAAAGACACACAGTTACTAAGAAATGCTTCCTATATTTTTTGTGACATGTTATTCTATTGTGCAACCCTGGGCTTTAGTAAATAAACAGCTTTATCCTCCTAACCAGAGTGTTTCATTCACTGGTCCGGAGCAGCAGATGGTGCTTCTTATCACCTGCCTCTAAAGAAGAACAAAAACATCCCACAACACCTTCTCCACGACTCAGCAAGCTACACCAACCTTCACCAAAGTAAAATCAACTATCTGATCAAAATTAAATCCAAGATGAACAACAGGAAAATTGAGTTGGAGCTTTTAATAAGTGCGTGCTTTTTTTTTTTTACTATCGTTTTCTCTAACACCGCATAATAACCCGCAAAAGAGTTGGCAGAAACCGCGTGTAGACTCGGGATCCCGTACAATCTGGGCTAAAAGTCACGGGGAAAAGCCCCAACAATAGACTGGAATTAAAACAGCGCATTTGTGCGTGAACTCAGACACGCAGCCTGAGCAGCAAACACGTGGTGAAGGCAGGGCTGCTGTTAGACTCATCCCGTATCAGACAGAAATCAGAACCCGAATAATCCACTCGTGTGTGTGCTGGATTTTTTTTTTTTTTAAATCATCCCTAGACGTGTCTATATTACAGATTAATGACGGGATGCTATGAAGCTGTAATAGCGGTAAATTGTGGCGAGACTCCCAGGTCGGGAATGCGTGCCCTAAAGCCAGCACCCTGATCCGCAACAGAATGAGAAGGATCCTATAGAGAAAAGGCAAGATAGATAGATAGATAGATAGATAATACACCCTTAAAAACTATACAACACACACCGACAAGCTTAGTCAGAAATGAACTAAAAACACTGCCCATCAATCCATCGCATCGCTTCCACGTTGGACATTGTACAGCTTTTATCTCTGTTGTAAACAACACACATGACAACCTGCTGAAGCGCAAAGTTAAACAACAACCCTGCTTACCCATACGGAAATCCGGTCCGGTCTAAACAGGCATTTAGACTAGACTAACTTCTGCGTTTGTTTTAGTTATTGTTATTGAGGAGCTGCTTCACCGATCTGCTTTCTAGACTCTACTGTCAAGTGTGAGAAATAAGAGGTATAAAAGCCCCGCCCCTTACGCAGCGGTTGTCGCCACGCCCACACTAGCAGCAATTAAAAACCTCCATTTTATAGTACTGTTTTATGTAATTATTAACGAATTTTGAGAAAATGTACAATTTCTTTAGTTTTTGTTTATGGACAATAAAAAATAAAAAAAATGTTGGACATTTTCACCAGTTGGTCTTTTTTTTTCTCCACCGTGGATCTGAAGGTTATTCTGTGAACCCAGTATAATTTCTAATAGTATTGTGACGTTTCTAATAGTATGGTGACGTTCGAGACTTTTCTCGAAATTTCTAGTCTTTCCCATGCGACGTCATAGGCGTCAGATTTTCCCTTGCCAATTGTGACGTCGTGTGAATGTCGTCATAATAACTCGTTAGCCGCTACAGCAAAAAACAAAAATCATTACTTTTTCAGGCATTTTTGACCTAAATACTTACATTTTGACCTAGAATTATATCAGGAACATTTAAAAGGGTGCTAGCTAGCTAGCAGCAGCTTGTAACTTCGGTATACCTAATAAAAATTTTATTTCAACACAGTACCAATTCGAAAAAAAATTATAAATAAACAACTACGATATGGTGTGTATAAGTGTACAAATGTACGCTTAATGCAACAAAACAGAAAATAACATGCAAAAATAAGCAGAAAAAACCCAAACATTTTAGCTAATGGCCCTTTTTCTAGCAAAGCGAACTACGCCAGTCCTGGGCTACCGCAGCCGACTCGGCTACCCGGCTAGCAGCCTGACGTTAGCTTTCCGGAATGGCCCCAAATCCTTCTAAAGAAAATACTAAAATAGTTCATCTTCTGCTACTTACTCAGATTATTAAAAGCGTTTTGTCTTTCTCTTCCACATGATCGAAATATCGAGTAAGACTCCAGGCAGCGCTCCAATGTAAAGCCGACATTTCTCGCTCAGCCAACACGAATCCTGCACCGCAGCTCAGCACGTCTAAAGCTATCGCGCCAACTAACCTTTATTCTTTCCACACTCCTTTTCCGAGAAATCCCACCCTCTTCGCAAAGACTAGGCAAATCGTTCACTTTTAAAGGCACCCCCACTTAAAACTGACAAATCGCAGACGATCATTAAAAAAAAAAAAAAAATAAATAAACCAACACTGCCTACCTGCGCATGTGCATATCATCATCATCATCTCACATTTATCTCCATTTATACAACCGAGCAGTGCGTTTGGGATTCAAACTAACAACTTTCTGTCGAAGCAAGTTGATCAAAATCTTAATTTTTTTCAAGATAAAGCTCAGATCATAATATATGCATTTCTCTGATCTAAATAAATAAATATTAAGAAAGAAAAGCAGATTTACCAGTTTAGTTGTTTTCACCGTTGATCTGGAGGTTCTCGGTGAACGCAGTAAGATTTAGCAGTGCTCTTTGCAGAAAGACTGAAAGTCTTATGACGTTTGATAGCAAGCGTCGGTGCTTTAATATTTTAGTTTTGCCATGGCAACGTAAACAAAAACATCGAAGCTTGGGGTCCGCTCATAATGAAGTGACGTCACTTATTTAGATTTAAAAAAATGAATCGAAGTTTCGAGAAAATCGGGGCAGTGGGCTCGAATACGTCACAGTCATGACACCTGTCTCCTCAGGGCCAGGACAGAACCCTATATGTGAAGGATAAATATAGAGCTGCAAGTGTTTAAGGCAGATTCATAAAATTGCAGCACGATAAAGTTAATATTTCTCTTTTATACATTTTTCACTTATTCATTTAAACAATGTGTAGGAACATCATCATCAACACATGAAAGTGTGGTTTTTTTGCACCCCCCCCATTCTCACAAGATACCCTAGCAGAAATGCTTAATACCCTAGCAGAAATGCTTAATATTTATTATTATTTATTTAAGCACTCAAATACTTATTATTTGCTATTACAATTACCATTTTACTTATTCTACCAGCATGTTTTTGGGGTACTGCTACCCTCTGTGCCACCATGACCTGAAGTATCATTGTGATTATGTAACATGAAATCCTATAAAAGCTGGGTGGATATTTTGCTTTTGCTCATATAGAATATTTTTGCTTATCAATTACATTATTTTAGACTAAAACTTAAGTTGATGCTGAATATCTAATACTAGCAATACTGCAGATGCATTTCTGGACCACACACACCCCTGTAATGTCTCTCGCAATGAAACGCAGTGCAGAGAATTATTTAGTGCTTTTTCTGGTGCAGAACCAGCCTCCATTTGTGAGTCCTGATTACTTGAAGTGGTGAGTGTAAGTGCACCTGTCTCTAGTGACAGATGTTTTGTAAATGCTGTTGTTGGCACCTTGGCATACAGATTGCTCATAAAACTTCAAATGCAGCCTATTAAAAGTCAAGAGGTTAAGTGTACTAAGCAAATTGAAATATTAACACGCACGGCAGCTTGGTCTGTTAAAGCGCAAGAGGCATTTGACTGAAAGTGTAAATACATGTCATATTCCATCCAGTTTCAGGAGTAATGAAATGGCCTGGAGTAAAAGAGCATTATATTTTAAGAGGAAAAAAAATCCCCATGCTTTTTAATTGACACCACGATCTGTGTAGTGCATTTTTTCCTTTATTTACATGAAAACTTTACAGTTCATATTTTTTCATACTGTATATATATATATATATATAGATTTATTTATATTCCCCTATACATCAGGGAAGCAAAGTAGATATTTATAGTTGCAAGGGAAGGAATGCTTTCAGAAAAAATTAAATGCACTTTAAAGAGTTAAATCAATCCGCATAAAAACGAACCCCGAACTTCACACACTCTGTTACAACAGAGGCTTTACAATGTTATACTCAGGTATAAATTGAATCTTTATTGTATCTGGGATGCAATCTTTTTTTATATTATTGGTAGGTTGGTGTTGGTAATGGCAACACTGCAGGATATTGAAGTAGGCCGATTTAAATCACATTCAACACTGAAAGAAAACTCAACTGATAACGGCGTCTGGAAATACCAAAAACCCGGGACTTTCCACCTAGTAGAAAAAACAAAAATACAACCTACTAGATTTCTTAACTAGGCTGAAATCTAGACTGGGCAATTTTAACATTTTCCTAGACTAACATTGTTTGCACTTTTGAGCAGTGTACTGGAATGTCTTGGACAGAATACTTGATGAAATCGAACCGAAATGACAGCAGCCACTCTTTCCTTGGCCAATAAAAGCTCATCCCTATTTAACTGTTATTCGCTATTCTTATCAACAGGTTTCTCAGTAGATGAACAGCAAATGCCTCCACATTCAGGGTTTTTACTGCTAAACCTAAAAAAAAACAAAATTAATGTTTAACGTCTGTTGTTGAAGAATGCAGTATGCTTCAAAAAACCAGCGACTGCCCGTTATTAAAGCTGCTATCAGAAACAATTGGCACACGCCAACAAAGATTATCAATGTATTGTATTATAAGTTATTACATTTTTACCGCAATGTCCCAAACCATGTGTCTCTTGCTGTGCTTCCTGAATGAGAACTAACCAATTTGCTTTAATTAAAGGCATAACCTTGGTTTAAATTACAGCTGTGGAAATAGTCATGTATTCAACTGCTCTTTCAGCGCTACGCATTTAATCTTTGCTAAATAAAGTAAACGAATAAAAAAAAAAAAAACAAGCAAAAGAAAAAAAAAAACCTACACAAATCATCTGACAACCAGGAAGAGGATAGATTAGCATACGGTTAATAAATTAATTATTCTTGCCATACTGCTGCCTTCTGTTTCGCAATAAATGATTTGATTTTTGCTGAGCTGCACGTCATGTTGAACAGTCAGCAGAGAGGAAAAGCTCTGCTGGCTCACAGTGCTGTTCTCTTTTCAGGAGGAGTGCGAAGGGTGAAAAGGTCATGAGATCCAGACACAGAAAATAGGCTTCACTCTTCCACACACACACACACACACACACACAGCCCAGGACAAACAGTCTTAACATCGGCTCAGAGAGATCCTCTTCAGCTTTCCTGCCTCCATATTTTCTAGTCTTCTTTACACACAAGTCACGTAGACGCCTATGAAGTTGTGGCTCGCACCGTATCGGGGCCGGCGATGTGGAAGACTGAGCCAATGCGAAGGAAGAAGCGACGCAAGACTGCACGCAGCTCGGGGATGAGGTCGAACTGCATCATCTCGCAAAGGTGGGGGTAATAACAGGAGGCATGTGGCTTGAACTGGAGAGTGATGCAAAAAAAAAAAGTGTTTATTAGAAGAGCTGTTTTCACAGAGTAATAATGTATTCATTTCAGTTTAACGGGAATCATTGCCTTAAGACTTACTGTTAAAAAAAGTGTGGTGTACAAAAAGGTGGCTTGGTTTTAAAGTTATCTAAGACTCCTGAAGCTGTCAGGTGTCTATCAGTGCGATGACCTCTGTATGTAAAGGAGGATCCCTGATTTACAGTCACAATTTGCCTTATCAGCTGGGAGTTACCTACAAGCGAGGTTGAACATACAACCCTGAGGGATATGAAGGAAATATTCAAATCGGGGTCATCGTTCAGGAAATAACAACCATCATCACCACCATTAAACTCTCCTACGCAGCAGCGTTAAAGGGAACTAAACGTTTTATACTAAAGACCAGAAGTCAGCGAAGATTTGAAAGTAAAATTTGAGGGACATGTGGCCTATTTTCAGCGCACATCTGTGTGTCATGAGTTTACATCCCTCTTGCTTAATTTGCAAAATGGTAAGATATAAAAGAAATATAAGGGATCTTATTGAAGGTATTTTTTTATTTAGTTTTTATTTAGCTCTGATTAAGCTTGTTCACCTAACAGATGTTTGCATATAATATAAAATATTTTTAAAAATGCAAATTTATAAACAAATGAAACAGCTTAACATCCTCTTGATACTAAATGATTGTTGTTACTTGGATGATTAAAAACCATTCTATACGGCAGATGTTTTAGAAGGCAGATGTTACCCTCTGGCTCTCCTCTGGACTGGGACTCATTCTGCTTCACTGACCCAAAGCTACAGTACACATTCATCTGATCACCATTATAATATGCTGTAAGTAACAAAAATGGATAAGGATGGGTTCCCTCTAGAGTCTGGTTTCTCATAAGGTTTCTTCCTACTTCATCTCAGGGACTTGGCAAAGTCACCACCGGCTTACTCATTAGAGACATACTTACATTTTTTTCACTGTTACTGCCAGCTGCTTTGAGACAATGTCTATTGTTAAAAGCACAATACAAATAAAATTAAATTGAATTAAACTGAGAAATTTTGATCCTGCACAATCGTTTCTCTTCCAGCATTTTCTGCATCTTTGCCCCCTTTCCGTCTGAGACGACGTGAACGAGCTGCAACTTATCACACAGCTAATGGACATGTACAGTCTAAGGTATATACAGAGTAAAGAGGATTCACCTTGACATCAGGGAGTCGGAGTGTTCTGGTGAGTAGAAGCAGCAATAAGCTGGTCCAGGCTTCTCGGTGACTCTCTGAGGTTAGGCTGATGAAGTAGGCCAAGGCTTCACTACACACACTGGGGAAGAAGAAAATAATTAAATGCTGGAATGGACACATGTGATAAAGTAAGATAAACGAAGAAGAAAAAAAAAAAAAAATTCAGAGCCTGATTTTAAAGCCTGCAGGTTTTCACTGCATTAGTATAAAATAAAAATTCACTAACAAAAAAACAAAACAAAACACAATCACTTTATTAACTATTTTTAAAACGTGTGCCCACCAGCCGCTTTATTAGGAACACACATACTTCAATGCATTTTATTAAATTAAATAAGGAAAATATTTTTTTCCTGCAATCTTTAATTGGTGTGTATCGTTTCTACTGAAGTGTCAGCGGTTTAAGCCTTTTGTACAATTTTCAAGTCTGCAAACAGAAAAGTGCACAAACTAGTTTTTAAATCTATTTCTATTACCAATAAGTTCATTTTAAATTAAAAATTGTAAAATTACAATATTTAAGCAAAGCTGCTACAGAAACAAACTAGTGTTCGACACATGTGACAGCAATTTAACGATGTGGATTATTACACATTACAGCCTGTACTTTGTACAACCTAATTACATGGGCTACTTGTATTAGTTACTGAGAGTAGAGTAGAAGTAACCTGTTAAAATAAAATTAAAAGGCTGCAATTTATAATATTAAACCTCCGTAGGCCTTGACGTCAAACTCACAGTAGCAGACGGGTCTGGATGTCTGGCCATGCGCCCTGTAACCGATTATCCGAATACATCTGGAAAAGGATCCTCAGGCTGCAGGCCAGGCTGCTCGTCTCCTGCTTCAGCAGGTTGGGTTTGGATTTGCCTTTGAATCCTGACGAAACACAAAAACCTTATAATCAATCAAATAGTAGGGACTTTCTCAGGGAAGAATTTGCAGCGTACCTAATAGCTGATCATAGAAAACACCAAGAATATATACTGTACATACTAATACTTGTTGATAATGACATACTTTACAGACCGTTATCTTTTAACAGGTTGACTTGAGATCACTCAAAAATAATCGCTTTACTTGTTTTACTTGATTTTTACTTCTGTTTGTTTTTTTTTTTTTTTTTTTTTTTTTTTTTAAATTGAGCCAGTTGGAGGCCGCCACAGTTGCTGCAGAAGATTTGAAATTGAAGAGGACATTTACATTTGCAGCATTTGGCAGAAGCACTTATCTAAAAGGACATTTATCTCTTTTATACATCTGAGCCATTGGTGGTTAAGGATTTTACTCACGGTGGCAGCCTGGTGGTGCTGGGAATCAAACGATCTTCCGATCAGCAGTCCAACACCTTAACCACTGTGCTACCACTTACCTCATGCAATGACAACATGCAGACTCAAGTAAATCTTAAGTGGCGAAGCAGACAGGAAACATTACAAGTCTTCAGTCATCCAAAAAAAAAAAAAGCCCACAATTTGTATTAGCTGTGCTCAGCAAAAAAAATCTTCAAACACATGTGAATGCATTTTAAGTCTCTTGCTTCTGTTTCCTTTTTTTTTTTCATTTTGAACTTCTACTTACAACCTGATAGCGTGGAATGCGAATACTTGTCATTTCCCCTCAGGTCTTAAGACTTTATATACATGAAGAGGACCAACCTGCCCTCCAGAGCGCTGTCCTTTGCTCGTTGTTGGAGTTGAAGGTTTTAGCAAAGCCGTGTGACTCGAGTAGGCAGTCGAGCAGTTTAAAGAGGTGCTGAGGAGAGAGGTACCTATACATGCCCTGCTCTGTCTCCACCTGTGGCTCATTCTCCTCCAGACCATCTCTCTAAATATAGAGAACACAAACAGAACCTGGCATTAGAACCTCAGCTCTGTTAGGGCTGCACTAACTTTAAACTACAGTACCATTTTGCAGAAATGCAAATACCCCATAAAAAAGGAACAGATAATAGTCTTGTTGGTAGCACATCAACATATAGAGCTATTGCAATCCGAGTGTTCCAAACTCGAATCTCGGCCCGTGGACCTTCCCGATCGCGCCTTTTTCACTAATCCACCTTAATTTCTATCTATTAACTAATAAATTCTTTAACAATACAATTAAAAATAAATCTTGAAAAAAAAAAACCCAAAGCAGACACACGTACCAGAGCGGCAGCCATGTTCTCAGCATCCTCCTTCTTGCTGGTGGCTGGGTAGAAAACAATGTTATCTATGGTCTGAATGAGTTCCAGCTGCACCACACATTTGATGAGGAGCCCTGCAAAGAGCCTCTGGTCTGAAACTCCTGTCACACACACAGCATACGACTCTTACAACAGCACAGTCTCACATATATAAAATATTAAAATGACTTTTTATCATTTTTCCTTGAGTTTAAGTGTTATTATTATTGCAATCCATTATAGCCAGTATTCGCTTATTTTCTTTATTCAGCACTTTTGTGTGAAATTACTTTTGTGCATGATCAGTTATATTCAAGAAATCAGAGTCATGATGTCATGAAGGTGCGACGTAAACAATCAGCACAGGGAAAATATCATCATGTAGACTTTTTAAAGGTTGATTGGTGGCGTTCAATAGTTTTTAAATTTATGTAACATTCTTTGCCGTCTAATGACTTGATTTTATTGAAATAAATTAAAATATTTCTTTTAAAAATAAATATTTTTTTCTTTTTAAAGCCCTATCTTAGGGGCAGTGTACATGTCACGCCTGAAAATGATACTAAGGCATTCTGGTGTTGCTAAGCAACCATAGGCTGTGCTCTATTACAAAGTATCCTCAGCAATAAATTTCCACCTTTGCTGTAAATCAGCAGAAAAAAGAGGAATAGCTTATTTTGTAGCAGAGGTATCAGTGTAACAGAAAAGGTGAGGGCATTGGTTGGTTCTCGTCACATGACCAGCAGTTTATTTGCAGCATTCTGGAAAGTTAAGATGCTTCCATCTTAGTGCAGTGCAGACACTTCTGGAAAAAACACGCCGGGAAAAACATGTCTGGACCACCGCACATATGACGTAATAGACTTAAGCGTACAAAAGACTTAATATGTGACTGTCTGGATTAGCTGGATTATTTTCATGTAGCTAGCTCACAGTCCATTTTACAGTAGTTTGTAGAGATGCTCTGATTGACCGGCCAGAGATCTGTATCAGACGATAATCTCATTTTATGACTCGTTCGGTACTCATTAAACTTGGCTGATCCAACAGCAATTTGATGACGTTTTCGCGCCACAGTCATGTCACTGGTGAGGGATTACTCTGACATTCTCTATTTGCCATAACGAATTAATATAAAATAGAATAAAGACAAAGACTGTAGTATTATTGTAGAGTATTGGACAGTAGTATTACTGCAAAAAAATGGATCATCATTGGTACCCTGACCTTTAGGACAAAAGCCCAGCTGATCATAAAACATCAGACAGAACAGAAGGTTTGTCTTTAACAGTGTAGGTGAGAGAGGATGAGTGTTGGTGTTCTTACGTGTATGAGGCTTTCCCCTCCAGGCCTCATCACTGGCAGTAGACATCTGACTCTGTCCTCTGTCTGACAGTGTCCTCTCGAAGCTGCTTTGAGACTGAGAGTCCATTTCCACATCCTGAAAAACACAGAACAGTTTGCATCAGAAATATAATTTGTTCTGGCACACCAACGTCAGAGTGTCATTCAGCTGCTGATTATCTCTGTGTATCTTTTTCATGCTGTGTGTAGGTGATATTTGCTTATGTTAGTCAGCTCACCGTGTGTTTCCCATCTCCCACCTCTTCTTCCTGCCCAGCTGGTCTCCATGTCAATAAGCTATTGAGAGGACAAAATCCCATCAGGTCAGTATAATCGAATGAGAAGCTTTGTAAAATGTCAATCACAGTTGCCTCACAAACAGAAAAAAAAAAAGATATTAAAACTGTTAATAAATGGAGGCGTGGCTGGATCAATCATTGATTAGTTAACATGCATTAGTGCACAGATTCATTTGTTTAGAAAGCTTTATAATAGCAGCAAAAAGTGACAGTGTAATAACATTTAAGAAGCTACTTATCTGAGGAATCTATTAAAAGACTATTATGCAGGGTTATTAAAAAGTTTCGAGACACACCAACAGATGGCAGTGCGGAATAACTCCACAGACTCGTAAAACTTTGATACCCCTCGTATGTATAATACAGAGCGATAGAAGTATATCATCTAATATCAGCGAATTGTTATTTATATTGTTATTTGTTAGAAATCTTTACAGTTTTTTTTAAATGTTTAAAGTCATGAAGTGACTTCAAATTATGCGAAAGGAGAGCAATGTTCTAAAATATGTTCTGCACCACCACGTACTATGCAGAATTGATGTGTGCAGCATAGAAGGTGACTGTAGCTCAAGTTACAGTTACACTGCTATAGAAGTGTTATTACACATTTATGGCATTTGGCAGACGCTCTCATCAAGAGCGACTTACATTCTTTTATACAACTGAGCAATTAGGGGTTAGGGGCCTTGCTCAGGGGCCCAGCTGTGGCAAATTGGTGGTGCTACCACTTTTCCCTGTTCTTTAAGGCATGTGAATATCAAAAATTATACAAAGGTGTATGAAGGTAGTGTACATGTTCACCCAGAAACTGGAAAAGAAAATAAGAAAAGTAGTAAAAGTTAGAGCAAGAAAAAAAAAAAACTACAAAAAACGATAGTGTCAGGAAGCCTGGCTGTCCCACTGATTTGTTCCCTCCTAATTTACGAGTGTAAGATAAATCAAGCTTATTGTGTTCTTCACTAAGCTAAAAGCGGACAGTAGTGTGTGGGGGTGTGTGTCATACGCATGAGGGCTGGTAGACTGGAAAATTTCCAGCATGCAGTTGCAGGTGATATCCCAAACTTCCTCGCTGAACTTCTCTCCGTTCTGGATCACCAAGTTTTCCAAGCAGTTGGTGCCCGATCGTGCTAACTGCTCATTATCTAAGGACACAGAGACACAAGGGACTTTTTACTGATTCCTCTGGCTATTATTGTAGCAGTGGTTCCAAGTAAAGATCTGGCACCTTGATGTGTATTTACAGATCAGCAACTTTAGAGATGGTTTTTACTGCATTGATAACGCTAAACTGTTATTAAACAATTTTATTTTAGTAATTTAATAGCAGCCTGAATCGGTTTGCTAACTAATCAGACCAAACGTTAATGAACACGCTAACATAATTTGGACTGCTTGTGAAACAATTGCTAGTGACGTCACTGGAAGCTTTTAAACTCTCTGACAAAATGGTGGAAAATTAACTCAACCACATATAACTTATATTAAAGCAGGGTAAAAAAAACAAAAAAAAAACAGCATGACCATTGTCACTACCATCACCACCATCACCACCATCACCCCAAATGAGCAACCTGCCGCAAGTCTCACACTATGTGACGCACAAACTTATAGCGCTGCAATAGTAATTGGGTGAGTAACTGAGAGCTCTTACCTTGTCTGACGCACCACTGGAGCTGAGCAAAAACGTCGACCAGCAACACCTCGCTGAGCGGCTCGTAGAACTGTGTGAAGACGTCACATATAGCGTAAAGCGCGTGGTTACACGTAGTGGTCATCCATTCGGTTTTCTGTGGAAGACAAAAGCACAATAGAAACGCTCTGATATCTCGCTTGCTGTTAAATGCTGTTAAAAGGAATGTGTGGATTTGACAGGTCACTAATATTGTAGCAGGGGGAGAAAGCTTGAAAAAAAATACTCCAGGCAAGTCTGTGCTTTCAGAGAAAAACTCACATGAGACACGTAGTAGAGGTGGGAAAAAAATTTGTATTAATCCATTTAAAGAAACAGCCATATCTTGTACAAATACAATTTAACTACCACAATAACAATTTTTCCGAGTGGATCAATAAAATCTTTTGGTTCAAAACTAGTAAATACCTATAACGTATAATAAAGATTTTTTTTACACAGCGTTATCGTGAGATAGCCGAGCAAAAGAGAATAAGAATCTGAAGCAGCTGCTTATTTAAATGATTATTTAAACTGCTTTTATTTTGTAAATAGGCAACACCAAGTTTTGAATTGTAGTTAAGTAAATTATTGGATGCTAATATAACGAAACATTGTAGCCAGCATGATCAGGATCTCTTTATCTGTAATACACAGCCGTTTACTAAAACTAAAAGCTCTTAACGAGTTGCCAAGATCTGCCGTTAGACAGCCATAATAATTGAGTGTTTTGTTAATTAAACATGCACCACACATGCAACAGACACTAAATTAGCTCTTAAGCATTCCTTCCAATGTCAGATTCTATTTTATGTCTAATCACGAGACATGGTAGCTAGAGGCAACGTCCTTTTGCCCTTATCAGCTAAGGTGCCCCTCTCACTGCAGTCACCCCAGCTCAAAGCGCGCTGTTGCCACTCCTCTAAAGATTCATTGTTTTTATCCGCTCCATGTTTTTCCGCCCGCTGTGCAGCATTACTCAGAATCGGTGTACCCGCTCTCTGGAGAGTGGAGACTACAGTTCCCGAAAATTGCCGCATTTCTCGGTAGATGCATTACGATCTGCATTACAGTCAGTGGTTGATCGGCTGAATTAGTCATTTGGTTGTTTTTGGTTTTTTAAAAGTGCTACAAATTAATATCCACATCCTTTCTATCGGATTATTGTATCTTATCCTGCTCTAAAATATAAATAACAACAAATTAGTGATGACAAGTAAGCTTGTATGCACTCTCAGATCATCTGCTTCTAGCCACAGAGAAGGACATCCTAAATTATAAAAAAAAATAATAAGGATATCGTAATTAAAAATTGGCTGTAAAAAGAAACAAAAAGGAACCTTGGGTGTTGGAAAGGCCCTATATAAATAAAATTATTATTATTATTATTATTATTATTATTAACAAGCAATAATTTTAAATAGTAAATAGTTTCTGTTAATATTAGTATGTGTTTAACTGAGGTTCTATTAAAATATATACAATAAAGTCTAAAATTATTACAGACTGTGCTGTCTTCTCTTTTAATTGCATAATTGTAACAAATACTTGGAAAATTTAGTGCCCCCCTTTTTTTGTCTGTGTTTGGCTCTGTGTCTAAAAGTATGTTCACCTCAGTCTGCTGTTCGGGAAGCTTCATGTTGTCAAAGATGCGAAAGACAATGCGGAAGAGGTCGTGCCACCAGTGTTTCTCAAAAGTGTGTCCGTAACTCTTCATAATCTCAAACATCACCGTCAGCCCTCTAAAAACACACATTCACACGAACAATGTGAACAGACTGAAAAACATCAGAATATTTAGAAGTGAACCAGAAGGTCAGCATTACCTGGTTCGAATGTCCAGCTTGCAGCGGTTAATGATACAGGAAAGTTCGAAAAGGATAGGGAACCAACCTCGCACCCACACCCGATCACCAGGAGCAACATTCATGTCATCACTAGTGTACTCTCTCAGAACCTGTGCAGGATGACGGCAAGAAAAAGCATAACAATGTGAGACTGTCGAAATAGAAAAATGATTTTTTATTAAAGTGCGAGTCGTCACCTGTGGTCTTTCAGACACATATTTAGCACAGTGGCGAATGAGTCGGATGGCTTCCATGCTAGTGTCAGGGAACGCGGCATTGCACACAAACTCAGACAGGCACTTTACAGCGTCCTGGAACGAGTCGATGGCTGCTGCAAAGTGCTGCTGAAAGGTTTTCACTAGAAGAGAGGTAGAGAAAATTTGTAGAAATATAATAGAAACAACTTTTACTAAAAAACAGTTAAAGGGGTTTATTTGTCACATAGACTCTAAAGCACAAAGAATTTCTTTCTTTGCATATTTCAGTTGGGGTCAAAGCGCAGGGTCAGCTATGATACAGCAGCCCTGGAGCAGGAAGGGTTAAGGGTCTTGCTCAAGGACCCAACAGTAGCAGACTGGGTGGTGGTGGGGCTTAAACCTCCGGTCTTTCTGGTCATCCAAACAACAATTTGAGCCACTACTGTCCACCTTTTTATTGGACTCACAAACGATATATCACAATACATGGATCAAGATACTACATCATGATATACTGCAATACAATACTTTTAAAAAATACCAAAATGTAAAACAACAAACAAAAAACACAACAAATAAAGCAAGAAGCGCCCTTATCCCCGCTATGCTTGTATTATTGAAATATTTAACATAAACGTGAATCAGTTCAAACTATTTAAACATGCGTCGATACTAGAGGTTAGACTATGGATACACTTTTGTTGATTGTGAAGCTGTAACAAATCTCTCATAGGTTAGCTGTAATAACTCACTACAAATCTGTCCTGTGGTTTGAAAGGCAAGCTCTACTATGGTCTCATCATGGTCCGATGCTGCCTGGTGGAACACAGAGAATATGTTCTTCCAACCTGAGCGGATGTTAGCTGCCTGCGAGTTCACCATTTGAGCCACACAGCGGATCACCATGTCACGGATTGTCGGAGACCTTAATAAGATAAAATAAAAGATGAAATTAAATAAGATCAGGGTTTGTCAGTTGTTATAGATATAGTTATAGGTCTCCAACCTGTTTTTCTTCATGATGTGTTCAAATGGCCTGAGAAAGTCCTTCTGGAAGCGGAAGTTGGCCAACTCTCCTTTTTCTAAAAACTTCATGGAAAGCTGTCTCAGCGAGTCAACAGCAAAGATGGCCACATCCTCATTAGGGTTGCAGCCCACCTGTTCAATAAATACATTTATTGTCAAAAGTTTGTGGACACCTCACCATCAAATCCATATGTGGTTCCTCTTCAAATGATTGCCACAAATTTGGAAGCACACAGTTGTCTAAAATGTCTATGTAGGTTGGAGCATTACATTATTCCTTAATTGGAATTAAGAGACCCAAACACTGTTCCAGCATTACAATAGATCAGTGCACAAAAAACTTGGGTTCTGCACAAAGTCGCACCAAGTTCTGTCTAGAGCTACAGTCAACAACACGAGTCGATGATCCAAACATCGAAAACTATAAAAGGAAAAGGGCTTCAAGCTATAACCATAATTATTGACAGCCACACAAGATTTGCACATGTTGTGTCTTTATATGCCCTCATCATGCATGTTTACTTACTCTAGCGCCGCAGTGTAACTTTAATAATAAAGTGTGTCTGTCTAGTATTATGTCAATTATGTTTCCAACGCCATTGTGAATGTCAGTTTCGTACAGCTTGTGCATAAGGAAAAGTTATCCTGCAGGTTTAGAGGCTCCGTTCAACAGATCGAGTGTCTGCGAATTGTAGCGTGTAATCCTGCGAAAGACCATTTTAAATACATATTTGGTTTCCAATGCCGTAAATAACACTACTGTGTTGTATTATTTATCAATATTTAAATATGTATGCTCAGCACTGGGGGGGGTCACAGAAACTGCATTGTTTTTCCTTTCAGTTACACACATTCAGTGTCTCCCGTTAGTGAGATAAGTAAAGCGAAATAATCAGCCATGATGAGAGGAAAAAAAATGGCTACAAGTTTAGCTCCCACAAATCGTTTAGTAAATGTTATCTTAATTTTCCAAGAGTACTTAGCAGTTTTAAAAAAAAAAGAATGCATGTTTTATTATATTATAACAGATTTGTGCATTTTTACTGATGGTACTGAGGGATGTCCATTCTGTGCAGCTACAAAGCTGTCAGTGTATTTGTGCATTATTATATGGGAAGCGGCAGAGCCGGCAGAGACTTCATCGCTCTGTGTGCATATAGTACCGTGTAGTGGAAAGTCTTGTAAAAGAGAAGTAAATCTGGAATAAGGTGTCTAAAATCCAAAGTGTTTGGTATGGTCATGCGTCCATAAACCATTGTTTGGTACAAAAATGTAAATGAATAATTATGCACAGTAATTGAAGGCTAGAATGAGAACACTGTTAAAAGCAGAGACATGGCTGACCTTGTTAAAATGGTCTCCTATGACCTGCCAAATGCGGGACCACTGCAGTCGGATACGGTTCATGTTGTAGTAGGAGATCTCCACGATCTTTTGCAGACTGAACATACGCGGCTGGTGAGCAGATGCCAGTTCATCCATAGACACCGCACACAGCCAGCGCACAAAGTCCACTGGAACAGAAAAAAAGTTCACAACTCCAATCGAGTATGATTTAAACATGCACCTGGATTTATACACCTTTTTTTTTTATTAAACGTCAAAAAGGTATAACCAAATATATACAATGCTACAGGTTAAAATGTTTATTAGAGCTACACACGCTTCAATAAAAATCAATCTCAATCATATCAAGAATACAGAAACAGGATATTCAGACACAGGACGTGCACAGGCATAAGCGCAGTTAAACAGACATTAACTCATACCAATTGCATTTCCATCAAGTTTAGTGGATCCAGTGAAAATTCTGAGAAAGAAAAAACAAAATGAGCACAAAATGCACTGAGCAGATCTTTTTTTTTTTTTTTTTTTTTTTTTATAGAGAAGTAATTGTTCTCTCACCTGTCCACTGCTACCACTACACTCTGAGAGCTGGTTTCCCCCACTGACTCCTGAATGTGAGCCATCTGACGCCTGTCTGGACCCCCAACCAACGTCCCTGTGCAAGGACAAAAATAAAAGTTTTATAAAAACAAGCTGTTCAATAATGTCACGCCATCTTATAGTGCTTTCAGACATGCAGCGTTTAGTCCTGCTGTGTTTTTCCTCTTGGGTCTTCTTATTTTATTTATACTTTATAATATAAAGTATAATATTATTATAAGCACATTAATTTTACAGTGGGATCCTGTGCATCACCCTAAAAATGTTTATATAAAAATCCTGAGATGCTTCGAAATAAAAGTCTGGGCTGAAACCAAAAATGATTTGTAATAAATATTTATTCATTTATTCATTTTCTATACCCGCTTATTCCCTAATTCAGTGTCACAGGAGATCCCGTCTTCCGTCGTCTTATACTTTATTGTGGTTTATGTGTTTCATATATGCAGCTAAACATGGTGTGTTTATCTATATTTAAACACTAAATGTACTGACAAATAAGTGTTTTATCAGTACAATTTTATATATTTATAAAACTCCCTTAGACTCAGATTTTCTTTATTTAAATTTGGTTGAATTTATTTGTTTAATCCTTGAAGTAGTTTAAAGCATTTATAACTAAAGCTGGACTCACACTGCGCTATTCTGGCTACGATTTAGTCTTCCGAGACAAGTTCAAAATCCTTAAAGATTACTATAATCCTAAACCAAAACCTATTGTCTTTAATAGCTAGTTTGACATGTTTACCGACAGCGGACGAATGGCCCGTGGCAATCTTTTTTTTTCTAAAGATTTTAGATACTTTCCTGCGCGTTTCCCAGAAGAACCACTAAGAGCACTGAACCTGATGCCACAATTAGTGCGACACCTTTAAACCACCTTGGGAAAATGCGGAAATGAGACAGGTGAACACAACAGCAAAAAAAAAACAAAAAACAAAAAAAAACCATATGTAGTTATGGTTGTGAAAGGAGTGTTTTTATTACCCGTCATCGCTACTGTTTGTTTGCCTCTGTTTAGCAAGAGACAGCAAGTTATAGGCCGTGCCACTAATTAACGCTAAAACTTTGGACGAGTCTTCTTATATGTGTGGGTTTTTTAAAATATCAGTACATTTTAATAATAAAAATCCTACAGTGTGAGACGAGGATCCTGTTTGTTCAGTCTGACAAGCAACAACCACTAAAGACTAAAAAAAAAAAAATTGCAGTGTTTAATGTAATAATTTTGTGCTTATTGGATAAATGCATTAAGAAACGTGAACGCACGCGGTTTATTACCTAAGCCAAGATGCATAAACTCGTCTCCGCCAGCAGGAAAACCCTTAACGATACCTCCCTGGTCACGGACAACGCCAGAGATATACCGTGTCTTCACTCCTGTCCCGATCAGCTGAGCCAATTCTAACTGACTGATACACTGCAGAATCTAGTAAAGTGAGTAAAAGATATCAGATCAGGCATTACATATATATATTATATATATATATATATATATATATATATATATATATATATATACTTAGCAAAGATTTTACATTGTGTTAACTAATAAGCTACTAAGATGTAGTGCTATAGCCACCTCATGCCAGGAGTTTCCCAGGTAATTTCCATCTGTGTGTGCCACCATGATCAGAGTCTTGATGGTGTCAATGTTCTTCTGCTTCATCTCTGTAATACTGGAGCTCGCTGTAAGCAGCGTAAACCTAGCCAGAGCTTGGATATATGCATCACGCTCCAGCTACACCCACACAAGAGTAAAGAGTCACATAGAAATTTGGAGAGTTAAATAGGTTCACAAATGTTTTCTGCCAGGCACTCTTTTTGCAAAATAAAACAAATTCAAAAACCTAAAACCACCATATCCCAAATCCCTGCCCATATACCACCACCACCGCCACCCAAACACACGGGCACTGTCATTCTGAGGTATCATGTGATGCATTTTATTTTTTGTATGTAGTTATTTACATGCAGCAAACATGAGCGTATCATAAGCACATTAATTTTACAGTGGGATCCTGTGCATCGCCCTAATAATGTTTATATAAAAATCCCGAGATTCATCGAAATGAAAATCTGGGCTGAAACCAAAAATGATTTGTAATAAATATTTATTCATTTTCTATACCCGCTTATTCCCTAATTCAGTGTCGCAGGAGCCTATCCCTGCAGATCCCGTCTTCCTTCTCTGAAAGGGGGAAAGGCAAAAGGGGTACACCCTGGACAGGTCGCCAGTCCATCACAGGGCCACGCTCACACTCACCCCTATTTAAAATTACCAATCAACCTAGCATACATGTTTTTGGGTTATGGAAGGAAACCAGAGTACCCGGAGTAAACCCACGCAAACATAAGAGAACGTGCAAACGCCACATAGAAATTATTTACTATTTTTTTAAATAATTCTATAAAACATTGTACAATGATACAAGTAAAAAGAACAAGTACAGAGGCTAGAGGGAGAGCCAAACCTGCATGCTAAACACTGCTGGGCGGTGCGGCACCGCATAGCAAATATTTTTGACTCATTTCTCTTTCAAAATTTATTTTACATTCATTTTAACAACTGCTGATTTACACTTAACTTTTCATGCCCTCCCTAGTATAACTCTGCCCCACTCTCCTAGTTTGAGAACCACTGAATCAGTGTATTGAACTCACCTGCATGCTAAAAATACAGGCTATCCTGATCGCACAGCGGATTCCCTCCAGACACAGAGACGCCACCTCCTGGTCATCACAGTCCTGCAGGCCCACGCTAAAAGCTGCTAATAGGGGTGTCCACGCTAACTGAAAAAACATTAACAAATCAACATTCATTTTTCCACTATACCTACAATGCACGTTAGTGCCTGAATGAACACATAAGCCTAGTAGAAGAGTGGAGCTTAAACAGCAAAATGGGAGTAAATCTGGAATAAGATATTTAAAATCACATCTCTTTGATATGTTCAGGTGTCCATGATTAGGAAAGTAAGGGGGAAAGAGTGGTACCTTAAACATTGGTCGGACATGCTCTAAATGGGTGGCGCTGAAGAAAGGCGCCTGAGCGTGGCTCACAGCTTCCATCAGAGCTTTAGCCGTCTTGGCCATCTGCTCCATTTCCAAATTATACAGCAGCCTCCTCTGTTTCTCACTAGCTACACCTGCCAGTGAAACACAGCCTTATTTGTTTAGTGTCCTGCCCGGACAGTTTTGAATCTTTCAGTAATACTTGTAATACATTCAGTAATATATGCTTATAACTTGTACATAAGAGATTTAATAATTGTTTGAAAAAAAAAGCCTTTACTCTGCTTGCTGGACTTTGGAGTGATGGAGTATTCTTTACTCTCCTTCATGGCGATCTTCTTTCCTGCTATTTCATCATAAATGGAGGACAGATACTCCTCAGGAAGATCCTTACTGTCATTTATGCCCCGGTTCATCTTGATATACTGTTCTTTTGTCATTTTGCTCTTCACCTGAAACAAAATATGCCTCTTAAGCAAATAGCAGGAATAATTTATACAAGTCTGCACATGAATTATAATAAAATTTGATGAGGAAAAAAAAAAAATCACTAAGATGAGACAAAAGAAGTGCTTTAACTTCACCTGTGGACTGTGCAGATCGGTGGTTAACATGATGATGGAGTATGCGAGCACATAGGCCGTGTCAGCACTAGCAAACAGAGTCTGCCTGGAAACAAAGAGCTGAAGGTCAGTACAAAGAAAACCCTCACTAACAAATGGACCACAAGTGGGAAAAATGCCAGCAAACAAAGAAATCAACTAAAGTAACTAGAGTAAATAACACTAAGTATAAATAATAAAATACTACTATTATAAATATAAAATGTAGTTCGGTTGCGTCCGTCTGACATTGCAAAAATATGAAACGTTAATAAATGTGTCTGATTTAATTTGTGAGCTGCCTGGTGAACAGACGTCATGTATTTAATTCATGGCGCCTCACCCCTGATTGCACTCCAGATAGCGTGCGGCAAACTTCTCCATCAAACGATCAATTTTCTGTGCCTCTCCTGGCAGCCTGAAGCCTTCGAGAAACGTACGTAATGCTGACACAAAGTCCTTGCCACAGAAGTCCAGCTGATCCACGTAACAGTACATCACCTCCTTATTGAATTTGGCGTTTTCACCGAGGAATTCCCCAACCTGAGTCTTCACAACGGAGGCAAGAAACAAGCTGAGAACATTCTAGATTTAAGAAAAACAAAGGCAGCACTTGGACCAAATACACCTACTGTGTCCAGTCTTTCCTCCTGGTGCAGGAACTGAGCGATGTCCTCTGCCGAGGGTCCCAGCATGCCTTGTTCCTGCAGGTATTGCACACCCCTCTTGGGTTTTTTATTAAATCTAGCCAAAAAATAAAAACATAACAGTTTGAACGAGTTACAAACTATTAACAATGAAAGAATAACGGTGACTTACAGCTCAATGCCATGCTCAATAATCTCTTTCTGCTGTTTGATAACCTCATACTGTTCAGGATGGTCAGGCTGGGAAGTCGGAACGCTAGAGGACAGAGCTGAGTCCTGAGAGCCAACGCTGTCTCGGCGAGAGGACAAATGTTCAAGGAGTTTTACTTCTACTCCTTCTCCATCAGCCTGATTCTCCTGACCTATACATACACCAGAACACGGCAAAGTCGATCACTGCAGCCATCCTAAGCACCGAAGGTCATTTAGTCCACCATGCAGATACAATAATGCAGAGAAAAAAAATCCACATACCTAGATTAGCCTGCAGGTTAGGATTGACGTACAGGTCTTTGCTCCACTCCACCATGCATTTCAGAATAGACACCAGACATTCTAATCCTTTCTTACGTAAACTCAGCTCCTTAGAAAAACAAACCAAAATCTTAAAGCATCTTTAACTTCATGAAGGAGTCAAGAGCTTGTAAGCGCCCATCAAACAGTAATCTGTAAATACTGTAGCTTCAAGCCCCCTCATAGCGCATATGATAGATGTAAAAGGAGAAATCTGCATGTAGAGAGTTATTTTCCAATGACATGCAGTATCATTGCAGACATTCTGACAGCAAACTGAATAGACAGTTTAAGGTTTGTTTTTTGTCATTTTTTGCATGTTTTTCAAACAAACTTACACTTAAATAGACCCCACGGGCTCAACATATGTTACATTTATTGGAAAATGCACTTTAGTCAAGGTTTAAGGGTCTTGCTCAGGGGCCCAGCAGTAGCAGCTTGGTGGTGCTGGGAATTGTATTTACAATTTTTTTTTCCAAAAAAATTATCAATGCATTATAATTTCTTGTTATATTTAATGTGGTACTGCAAATACTAGTTTTTGGATTTTTTTTTAAATTAGGTTGACCTACAAAGGTCACAGTAACAGGACACGGTTGGATGGAATACCTGCAGCGGAGTCATTCCCAGCTCCTGTCCACTTCGACCCTGTGCAATTTTTGACAGATCATTGACCAGCCGCTCAAAGATATTTGCTGCATTTAGGTCACAGTCATAGTTCACATAGATATCCACTACGCATTGGGCATCTGAAAGAGAAATAGAAAGACTGATTTATGCTATACATATTATTGATCTTTTTACATCACCTAATGAAAAAAAACCCAACATGGACGAAAAAGCAGCACACAAACCTGCACAAATGCGCGTCAGTGTCTGGATGACCATCCACTTGTGCTCGAAAGAGCTGGTAGTTGTTTCCAGAATAGTCAGGAAAATCTCTCTGAAGAACACCTGCCAGAAGAGATCGGTCAGGCTCTCCAGATATGACCAGCTGATTAGATTTACCTTTATTCTGGACTTACCTCGATCTGCATCTTAAGGTGCACTTTAAAGTGGGAAAGCAGAGTGAGGAAGATGGCTAAAGAGAGTTCAAACACTTCAGGCACAGAGGAAACTCCGTTCTTAGACAATGCTACACACAAGTATTGCTTGATAGCGTTGACAAACATCTCGTGGGTGCGGAACACAGGGCCGGCCCCCTGGAGCACGGACAACAACAACTGCAGTGAGACCACCTTGGAGCGAAGTTCATGAGACCTGAAGAGAAAAATTATTACAGTTAAATTATTTATATATATTTGTAATTTAACAAAGAGAGAGAGAGAGAGAGAGAGAGAGAGAGAGAGAGAGAGAGAGAGAAGTGTTTAGCTGGTGGCTCCACAATTTGGAGACCAACTGTCATGGAACATTAGATAGATCCTGTCTTACACAATTCAGACTTCCTGACTGTTTTTTTATAGCCTTCACAATCTAATCTTCGCTGCAGCATAAACCAACCTGCTGGTTTCCTGTCAGAGAAGAACTGGCCCTCTGACTGAGCCTGAATTCTCCCAGGGTTTTTTTTTCTCCATTCTGTCACGATGGAATTTTGTTATTTTCCCCGCTGTTACCTCTAGCTTGCTTAGTTGGGGACTCTTAGCAGTAACTGAACCAAATGTTTTACTATTGTCCTTGTATTAACACACTTTTCTTGTATTCGATTCTGTAACACTGTAGAAATAAAGGTAACTTGACTTGACTTTAGATTACCAACAACCTGACCCTTCAAGCATAATTAAAGCAAATAATAAAAAAATAAAAAAAAATACTGAGCAAATATATTTCTCTGAATACGGAAAATAAATGTTGCAGCTCTTGGGTAGGCCAGATAAGAGAATACTGCGGTGTTCAGTCACTAAAGTGTCGAGCCTGAACATGAACGTAATCGCAGTAGAACTGTTACAAATATAATAAACACCCAGTTCTGCAGACATCATGTCGTCTTAGTTTCTGTCTTTTTATTAATCCAACTGAGCAGCTGAGAATTAAGCAAATTGCCCAGGGGACGAGCAGTAGCATGTTGCTGGTACTGGGAATTAAATCCATGATCTTCAGATTACAAATCCTCAACAAAACACCTCAACAAAAAAAAAAAAAAAGACTGAGCCTATTTATATCAAAGGGATTAATAGTTTTGTGGTAGTGTTTGGCCTTCAGAGAGACTATGTATTAAACCATTTACATTACTAGCATTTGGCAGACACCCTCATCAATAGTGACTTAAATTTATCTCGTATGTATAGTTGAGCAGCTGAGGGTTGATGGTGTGGATAAATAAACCCACAATCTTCCGGTCAGCATTTCAATACCTTAACTACCTCCCAAATGTACTTCCCCCATACCAAGTAGTAGAAAAAAAACTGACGGCAGGTGTTCAAGACATATACAGTCAGTCACTAAGTAAGGTTCTAGGGTTCTTTTCCGACAGATGAAGCATTATTAACACAACATTATTTAACATTTAAATAATGTCCTAAATGCTCTAACCCTTTTCCAGAGACCGAATGTTTGTAGCAGCAAGCCTAATAAGAAAATCCTGATCATACTTCTAAAAAGATAAATAGATACCATTTACATGTATAGGAAAATGATTTTACAATAATTGGTGCACTTTAATTGAGTCATTTTAATTAACCAGCCTTCCTGATACAGTATGATAAGAGCTGAAATACCCCTCAAACCAGACACAGAGCTTAAAAGTTTATTAGAATCTCCAGCTTTACTTCAGGCATGCAACTTCATGGCCATATTTCGTAACATTTAGCCATCTGACGTGTGTAACTGGAATAGTCACTAGCTCAAAATTTACATTTTTTTTTTGTATTTATTAAGTATTGCAGGTTTCCCCTTGTGAAGAAAGTAGTAAATATCTTACCTGGGGTCTGGTGGGCCATCAGCTAGTGGCTTCATGGAAAGTTTGCAAAGGGAACGAAAGACCAGGAAAGCATCTTTCTGAAGAACGTGTGAGAAGCGGGCCGCTGTCTGCATGTTGTGCAATGCTTCAGTCTCCTGCACCAAACGCACGCGCACACACGCACACACACACACGCACACACGCACACACGCACGCGCACACACACACACGCACACCACAGTATATAATTTCCTATATTGTATTAGTAAAAATGCTCTCTTTTAAAGGCATTTATTTAGAAATGATTTTTAAATTTATTATAGAGACTATATTTAAGAACAGTATTCTAAATCAATCTGCAGTTTGACTTTAGGCAATGAAAAATGATAGAAAAAAAGGGACACTTTAAAGTTAAGTTTGGTTTATTTGCAGGGATCCTAGCTGTAATATGCTAAGCTCCACCTAAAAAGGTTTTAGAAGCTATGAAACCTGCGACACCAGTAAACAGATGCCTTTGTTGCTTTGGGTGTGACTAGATGGAGACTAAGCTAAATATATCTCAGATTTCCCATACCTAACTAACTTGGGAGTACCCAGTGCATCTACCACCACAGATCTCTATATTATTACAGTCGTATATGTCGATCAAAGTTTGTTACTTAAATATTTATGATTTAACATTTTTTAAATAGGAATTTATTTTTCAGAGCAAAAGACGACCGTATAGCACAAATAGATTTAAATGTTTTTTATTAAGGGCTGCAGTTAAGATTAATTGTCAGAAATGCCCCTTATATCATTCTCAGTTTTATATAACTAGGGTTTCTGGCCTTTTTCCAAAGCTGTGGGCTGAAAAAGTAGTTTAATGCTTATATGCTGGGAATTTTCTTTAAATGCAGCAAAATAGTGAATAATGAGGAAAGGTGGCAGCTCCTGGCAACTCTTATCCTGGCAACTCTTTAATACACTGAGTTTAGGTAACAAAGAGCTGAGTAGAAGCAAGGAGACCTTGTGAAAACTAAGATAGCGTGTAGACAAAATGTCACCTTGACTGAAAGCTATAAAAAAGCTTTAATAAACTTCCTGTTCTTATGGTCAAGCCAGAGCCAAGAAAAGTTGTCTGTATTTGTACAATACCAGAATATCTGAGGACACTGAAGTTTGGTCGTCCACAACACCATTTGTTTGCTGAAAGTCTGTTCTGGGCAGAGCGGGCGCCACTTTGGACTCGGAATCAGAATGCTGGTCCAAACCTACAGAAGCAGAAATAGTAGAACTAATAAAAGATCACATATGGAGCATAAACCTGATGCACACAGCAGGATTGTAAACACTGAACTTATAGATCTCAAAGCAGAATCTGTAAGGCACAGGCAGATTTATAAAAAAAATACTTTATGTTACAATAATAAATATCACAATGTTTTAGATTAGTTTGCTTTGACTGTTTAATTAAAGTAAATAGGTTTAAATAGAATTAAGTGTATTGCTCGGGTGGACATTTCGGAAACATTTTGGATGGACATTGCTATATTAGACTAATAAATTCAGATATTTTTTAATATCACACATTTAAGACCCCTATCTGAGTTACTGGATTACATTCCTATTATGCCTATTTTAACTGATAAAACTAATTTTTTTTTTTAAATGTCTTTTTATTAGCACTGCTATTATTTTACTGATTAATTAATAGGTTTTAGACAATTATTCAATTTTTGCATTTAGTTAGAAGCAAGTTTTTTAATATACTAACTAATAAATAAAAACTTCATTTCAATTGTTGAAAATGCCAATTATATTGCGAAATTTTACACTTTATTTATTTCTTTATTAGCTTGTTCATTTCTTTATATATCATCAGCTAAATCGAACTGAAAGGGTCACTAACATATTGATTCTATTGCACTATATGCTCTTGTGCCAATGATTGAGCTGCTGCAAACACCCTAATTGCTGTAATGTTTCCTACTTTTTTACATCCAAAACAAAGAATGGAAAAGAACCAAGCCGTGATTATATTGGAGCCTTCACAAGTTACTGAATAATTTGGTAGTTGTTTGAGGAAAGGTGATAACTTAGTGGTTATTCGCCTGCTAACCGGAAAATTGTGGGTTCAATTCACAGCACCACCAAGTTACCAGTGCTGGACCCCTGAGCAAAGCCCTTAACCCCCAATTGCCCAGTTGTATAATTGAAATAAAATTAAGTCACTTCGTATAGGTGTGTCTGCCAAAATGCAGTATATGTAAATCGGTTCAACGTGTCGTCTTCTATAGTACACTGCACGAGCTACAGCCCCTTACTGATTAATGCCCCCACATAAGAACAAAGGAGATCAAAATACTATTTTATAACAAAAATATTCAGCAATAATTTGTCAATAACTTCAACTAATCGTCACAGCCCTTAATAGATATTTACGAAATCGCAAGTGTAAATGATTTATAAGATGTCCACGGGAATGTTATCAGCCATATTAAAACATTAAAATTCTTTAAAAAAATAATATGAATTATTAGAATACTAATCAAACTGTTTATATTACTAAAAAGGCACAGAATAGTTCATAATTATGCAATTATCAAACACTGTTTTTATTGAATTTTGTTTGCCTGTTTAACTACAGTAATAAAGCAATAAAAGCAGCACAACTAGTAGAACCCAACATTAACAAAAACAACAAGAAAGACATCCACAGGTCCTACTTGTTGTGTGTGCCTGGCTTCATTTACCTCTGGCCTTATTTAAATGAACAAAAAAAATCGAAACACTTTACCTGATAGTTACATTAACAATCCTATAGAAATAAGACTAATGTTTAAATTAGCAGTGATTAAACCTTTAATTAAGAAACCTGACCTTGACCAAAATGAGCTGTCAAAAAACTATAGACCGATATCTAACCCTTCCGTTTGTCTCTAAAATTCTAGAGAAGGTAGTTGCGCAACAACTATGTTCATACTTACAAAGAAATAACATACACGAACTTTATCAATCAGGATTCAGGCCTCACCACAGCACAGAGACGGCACTGGTCAAAGTAGCTAATGACCTCTTACTGGCATCCGACCAAGGTTTTGTGTCTCGTTGCTTATATTACTTGACCTTAGTGCGGCCTTCGACACTATAGATCACGATATTCTTCTTCACACAGATTAGAAAAATCAGTAGGAATTAAAGGAACAGCTCTTGCGTGGCTCAGGTCCTATTTAACCGATCGTTACCAGTTTGTAGATTTAAATGGTGATTATTCTGCGTGCTCCCTTGTAAAGTATGGTGTTCCACAGGGCTCGGTTTTAGGCCCACTTCTTTTCTCTCTTTACATGCTGCCTCTGGGAAACATAATCCGTAAGCATGATATCAGTTTCCACTGTTACGCTGATGACACAGTTATACGTCTCATCAAGGCCTGATGCGAAAGGCCAGTTTTAATAACATTGAGCAATGTGTGAAGGAAGTAAGAGATTGGATGCTATGCAATTTCCCTCTTGCTTAACGCTGACAAGACGGAGGTTCTGGTTCTAGGACCACAGGTAGCTAAAAGTAAGCTTCCTGATCACACCTTAACCCTAGACAGTCTTTCTGTTTCACCGAGTGCAACAGTAAAAGATCTGGGTGTGATTTTAGACTCCAATCTCTCATTTGAAGCCCATGTCGATAATATTAGCAGGATAGCGTTTTATCATCTCAGAAATATCGCTAAAATAAGAAATATCTTGTCGCTTACTGATGCCGAAAAATTAGTTCATGCGTTTATCACATCCAGGCTGGATTACTGTAACGCTTTACTGTCTGGATGTTCAACTAGGTGCATTAATAAACTTCAGCTAGTCCAGAACGCAGCAGCGAGAGTCCTCACTAAAACTAAAAGATATGAGCACATCACGCCGGTCCTATCCGCACTGCATTGGCTCCCAGTGAGACACCGCATCGATTTTAAAATACTACTTTTAACGTACAAAGCTCTAAATGGTCTCGCACCGCAGTACTTAAGCGAACTTCTAGTGTCTTACGTTCCGCCACGCCTACTTCGATCAAAGGATGCAGGCTGCCTGTCAGTACCGCGTATTATAAAAACTACAGCAGGGGGCAGAGCCTTTTCTTACAGGGCCCCTATGCTATGGAATAACCTCCCTATGTATGTTCGGGAATCAGACACAGTCTCAGTGTTTAAGTCCAGGTTAAAAACATACTTATTTTAATCAAGCCATTTTTGTATTGATTCCCCTTAGATAGAGCGGATCTGGGGGACTCATGGGTGTTGAGTATTAAGGTGATCTGGTATGTTTAGATGCTGTCTTCCCCTCTCTCTTATTGATCACGGTGTTGATGATGAGAGCGGCTGGTTGCTTAACATATCAGGGAGCCCTCATGTCTGTGTTTCCCGCTGGTTCTCCTTTTAGTTATGCTGACCTAGTTAGTCTTGCCGGAGTCCATCCTTGCACTCTACATTATTCATTTAATCAATCCAAACCGTGTGATTACATTGTCACTTAACTGTTTTTTCCCTTCTTTCTTTTTGCCTCTCCCTCTCCCTCTCTCTCTCTCACTCTCTCCCCCTCTCTCTCCTCTCTACTCTCTTCTCTCTCTCTCTCCTCTCTCTCGTTACCATATGCCACAACGGAGCTGCTGGTAATCCAGTCCCCACCACCGACCCGTCCTGTGGGTCCCTTCCCTGTGACCTGCCCAGCGGATGATGCATCACCGGGCGATCTAGGACGACCCACTTCGCCATAAAGACGTTCCGGCTGCTCGCTAAGGACTGATGATTATAGTTGTTTACACACACACACACACACGATGTAACCTCATGATCCCTGCTACCTGTTTTCACCCAAATGAGGATGGGTTCCCTGTTGAGTCTGGTTCCTCTCAAGGTTTCTTCCTATCTCATCTCAGGGAGTTTTTCCTTGCCACCGTCGCCCCGGCTTGCTCATCAGGGACAAACTGATTTATGTTTAAGTCTGTTTTTTATAATAATTTCTTCAATTGTAAAGCTGCTTTGTGACAATCACCATTGTAAAAAGCGCTATACAAATAAAACTGAATTGAATTGAATTGAATTAAAGCTCTTGGGTTGATGGAATGACATGTAGACCAAAAAACATCACCACCACCCTAGGGTCATTATCATAATTAAAACATTATAATATTATTATTTTATTACGGAAAGCTCTTAACGCCACACCTCTGTATGCTATATGGTAAAGTAGGTATTAAAACTATGACGAGTCTTACCTCCTTCCACAGAGCTCTCTCCCAGGCCACTGTCTGGCTCGGCCTCCTCCTGAGCCTCTGAGGCTTGCTCTGTCTCAGTCTCCACATAACCCTCTTCTCCCTCACCGACCCTCTCTCTCAGTGGCTCGGGTGCAGCTAGATTTGATTCCTGCAGTTCTGGAACAATTCATAAATACAATAATCACCAACCAAAATAAATAAAATTGAAAATTAGAAATATTAGAAATGGTTTCCATGACATAAAAAGTACCTGGTTGTGAAGCTTCTGGTTGTGACCGACTGTTGATGGAGGTGTTTTGAGGAGTAGGGGGTGTGGAGGAAAGTTCAGGAGGGCTCAGGTTGGGCTCAGGTGGCCCATTCTGTGGGGACGCACACACACCTGGTGTAGGAGAAGTGTTTCGGGAGGTTGGGACGGGAGTGGGGACCTGAAGACGCTGCCTCTCCTTCTCAGCTTCCTGAGCTTCGAGTGCCTACAAGACGCACGCAATTATTTATGTTTTTAGAAAACTTACTGAGTAAAAAAAAAAAAAAAAAAGTGTTAATTACCCCATCAGATTTATAGGCTATTTCAGAGATTAAACAATCCAAATCATTCGAACTGTAATCATGCAATCGATAGAATAGATACAATAAAAACATTATTAAAAAACGTTATTCTAACACAGAGGTTTTACTAATAAGTTTGTTTAAATATGCTTTCATTTCTATTATAAGCTCAATTTTAGTAACCTTTATAATTACATTTACATTGAACAAATTCCTTCACAGGCTTAATTACATTTATTTAATTTACACACTGAGCAGTTTAAGGCTTAAGACCTTGCATTAAATTTAAAACAAAAGTCAATCTCAAGCATTTATACTGACCGCTTGGTTTTCCATGCGAGTGAAAATAACATTGAGCATCTGAGTTAGTGTGGCCTTGGCTGTGGTCTGGTTGATCAGGTTGCGGCTGGCCAGGTAGATGTTGTAGCAGGTGCGCACGGTCAGCAGAATTGTCCCCTCGTGAATCTCTATGTGTGGAGATGTAACTGCAGTGAGGAGAGCCTGAGAAAACAAACAATAACCGCTAAAACAGAATTTGTCCAAAATAACGTTTTAATGTTTTAAGTTTAGTGCATTTTGTTTTTTATTAAGTCTTTTACACTGG
The DNA here is from genome assembly GCA_005784505.1 of Bagarius yarrelli. Classification (NCBI taxonomy): domain Eukaryota; kingdom Metazoa; phylum Chordata; class Actinopteri; order Siluriformes; family Sisoridae; genus Bagarius; species Bagarius yarrelli. Next base: position 1,586,908 of record VCAZ01000040.1, on the reverse strand, counting down.
CATCAGTAAAGTTATTGTATGTATTAGGGCAGGAACAATTTGTCGCCATTATCAATTAAATATTTTTGTGGTTAAATAGTCGTTTATTTTATCATTTTTTATGACTGAATCTTATAGACTGCAATAACATGGTTTAACCAGCGAGGCGCTGTAGCACAAAACAGTCATCCAGCTCATAAACTGAACGCTATAAATAATGAATAAATAAAAATAAACCAAAATATATTTTGAATAAAAATAAAATGTTTATATAAATACATGAATTAAAAAAATAAAAATTAGGATTATAAAGGCTTGGCTTTAATTTAGTTGAAGTGATTTCTTGTTTTATTTATCAGTTAAAATAGGCGCAACTCTGCAGAAGCTAGAAAAACAGCTGATTAATTAAACATTCTAATGACTGCCGATTAATCGACTATTAAAACGATCATTTGTTGCAGCCCTTGTATGTACTAAAATCTAATAAAAAGGACAAAAGAATCATCTGTAATGTTAATTGGTTTCAAAAGCTCGCCTTCATTTGTCACTGATTCAGGTAGTCATGTGTTTTGAAAATGCTGCTTTAGAGAGAACATTAAAGGAAAATATAAGATGTAAGATATAAAGATATAATGTAAGAAACTGTGTACACATCAACGCTGCCGTTACCTGAAATTCAAATAATGGTAAGATCTTGAAGATGTTAATTTGGACGATAAATGTGCAGTGACATTATTAAGTTCCTTCTTTTGTGTTTATCCTGCAAGCCTGTCATTTATCACCCTGGTGACCTTTACAGGATCATCCCCTGCTATCAATCTGCCATGTTATAAAAAATTTAAATCAATAAAATCATAGCGAGTGCTCACTTTGATAATTTGGAGCTGCACTCCTTCATCAGTCTGTGGGCCCTGAAAACAGTTGCAGATCGTCTCCACTAGTCGGTCGATCAGCCGTTTTCCTGGTGCACCGCTGTCCGGGGCGTTTCCCGTGATATGGCCATATGCAAGAAGTTTCTACAAGGTGGCAAAAGCTCAAGATTAACATTTGAGAGGCATTAAATTTGCAATTAATGTAAACTAGCTCGTAATACAAGGAATCTTAGGTATAAGAGAACACATTACCTGTAAGCAGTCCAGTGAAGTACTAACAATGCGCGGAGACTTTGATTGACATGCCAGCTCAAAGGGTAATGCATATTTGTCTGCTTCTATATAATTAGCTTTGGGAGGGACCACAGTACCATCCCTGATAGATCAAAAGAATGGTTATATACATACAGTGATGATAAACGAGCATAACAATGCCAATTAATGACTTAAGAAGTGGCTTTAAAACCACCTTATTAGTTGACAATTACAGCTGCAGTTGAATAAATCCTCCATGACCATCTAGACAATCTGTATGAATGCATTATTACCATTTTTAAGTTAACTTTCATTTGCCCTATTCAGTACTGATTCTTATACATACAAAAGGTATCCTTTCTTGTAGTTTTGGCGGCACACTTAAAACCCACTAGCTTTGTCCGCTAGTAAGCTCATGGTAATTATGTAGTAGTAGAAACACCTACTGGTGATAAAATCGCTGTAAATGTTTATTTGACTCTGTACCCCGTATATTAAAGTCATCTGGTTTTAGCTTATGCACAATCCCTAGATTAGCCGTCCAGAAACTTCTTTCTTTAAAGAAAACACAGGTCAGTCTGTAAAAGAAGATATATGTATATCCTGTATATCCTGTATTAGTGTAAAGATTTTGTTCTGCTTTTAAATGTAATTATTTTGCCTTCTAACAATAGATTAGTTTATTTTTGTTATAAGTGACCATTACGTTTCACTATAGACAAACAGCCGTTTTTTTTTGCATCAAACAAAAAATATTTACCCGTCTACTTTTGGATAAATGTCCTGCATTATGAATCAACATTTCTCTTTTCTAACCATTTGACCATTTACTTGCTAGCCCGCGTGAATCATAATAGAACATTATGTTGAATGTAGCATTCTGTTGGGCGGTGAACCCAGCAAATAATGGGCTTTATAATCCTACCCTAAAATCTGTTGTCTTTGATAGCTAGTTTAACATATTCACAGACAGCCGACTGACAGCCTTCGAGATCAGTATTTTACCTCGGATTAACTTGACTTGACATTTTAAGTAGGTTTCAGACACTTCCTTGCGGTGTGACTTTTCCTACATCGACCGCCAAACCAAGAACTAATAGGGGCATAAAACCTGATGACGCAATTAGCGCAACAACCTTAAACCACCTTAGAATAATGTTAAAAATGAGTCCGGTGGACAGAAGAGCAAGAAGAGAAACTTATTGAGTTATGTTATAAGCAAAACGATCGCTAAAGAATCACGTTAAATGTTTTTGTTTACTGCTAGCTACCAATGAGCGAAAGAATGCGAGTTATCATGGATTGATAATGTAATAATAATAATAATAATAATAATAATATATAGAAAATAATAATATATATAATATAATGTAAATATGAAATTTTAAAATAAATCATTCTTACTATTAGTCCCTTCATCTAATAATAAACTAAAACAAAAATGTCTGATGTCTACTCTATGTATTAGAGTCATGAAATAAAGGTCATGAAACTTCACACAAGACACAAGCCTTGTCAAGTGTTTTAAACAATGATCTACTTGTACACATCTTTAGCTAAAAGTCTCGGTATAAAGAGTGAGAGAATAAAGTAAAAAACACCTACTTCTGGTTTTGCAGCTCAAGTTTGATCTCCTCTGAAAAACAAAAAAAAGGGGGAAAAAAAAAAACATGCATAAGTACAACTATTAGTGAGAAGATTAATTAACACAAAGTCATCACAATCAATACAATCACAACCAGTCAACTACGTTCAAGTGCTAATCCGGAATAAAAAAAGTGGTAGCACAGTGGTTACATTATTGGACTGCTTAATTGGAAGATCGGAGGACTATAAAACAATTTAATTAACAGCATGACGCAGCACTGATATTAATAAAAGATACTTTTCTAATTGAGATGTTTTTCCGAGTTGGAGAGACGCCAGTTAAACTAATTTGAAGTGCAGAAGGTTTGCAGTTTTCAAAGATTTCTGCAGAAACTGCCTTTTCTCTACCTTGATCTATTTCTCACTTACAAACTCACACACACACATACTATGTAAACACTATGTAAAATCTAAAAACAGGCTGGGTCTGGGGCAGGTTACTGTGGTTTTTCTTTGTGTTTGGTGGATACAAAACTCTGAGCAAATTCATGCTTAATTTAAGCAAGACAGAGGAAAGTCACGCAGATGATGCAAACTGATATATTGAAATATATCATCAGATAAAAGTGCAGCATTTCTGATAAATAAAATGCAAGTCATTCTAAAGTAAAAAAAAAAAAAACTTATATCAGGATATTTTTCGAAATAATCCCAGTTCTACTTTTTTCCCCCCATGTATAATGAGGGAATAACCACATGTCGGGATGAGAAAATATTGCAGAAAAATTCCACATTACTATTAATACAGAATACAAAATGATGCTGTTTACTAAGAGGTGGCATTCATGAGTCTAATAAAGTGAAGGAATCAGAACGCACAACAGTTGAAGTCAAAATACAAAACCTTTTTGGTTACATTAATAATAACATATTAGCAAAAAATAATAGTTTGTCCACACACACATTCTATTTTATTAAATAAGTTATAAATACATACATCACTTATCTCTTATTAAATTAATGCTTACATATTTGACTGTACATCTCGGCCTTAATAAAGAAATGATGGCGTAGAAACATGATTTATTTACATTTTAACATCACCTCTTAATCAACAGCTACCTTATAACATGGAATGTAAACAATGTGATTAGAAAACTTTTCCTTCACTATCTACCTCGGGAGATGCTCGAGGTATGAAGGATTGTGAGACGCTGCTCTCGAAGCTGTAGCATTGCACAAATGTTGCTCTCCTGGTGCATGCTGTCCCACTTTGACAGACCACCGTGCGTCACAAAAAACTAATTGTGCAACTGGCTTGAACCTCATTTCCGCTGACTTTTGCAATCGCTTTTGTTTTAGATCTTTTTGAGCCGTCCATCAAGCAGATGATAGCAGCCGTCCCGTACTGATTTAAAACCGAATGTGCTATTTCATTCTCAAATACGGGCCCCTTTCTTTATTTTTAAGGACGGGCAGCAAACCCAGGTTGCACCGTGTTTTTCCAAACGTTGTAAAAGTACGGCATACTAAAGTGACATGCAGTATATACTAAAGTGACATGCAGTATTACGGTATACTAAAGTGACATGCAGTATTACGGTATACTAAAGTGACATGCATTACGGTACTGCAGTATTACGGTATACTACTATGCAGTGACATACGGACTAAAGACCTGCATTACGGTATACTGCAAGTAAATCTAAAAACACACATATCGTAACTGTTGCCCCATTAAGTCCTTTTTTATTACTCGAACACTGACCATAAAAAAGAAGTAGTAGTAATAAATAAAAATAATGTGAATACTTGACTAATTTTGATGAAAATGCTGTATAACCGTAAGGGGGAAAATTCTACACTGTGATCTAACAAGGAGACAAATATGTTGTATTACAGCTACAGGTTCTCTTTTAGGGCAGTATCTTTAAAGACGTCTCGAATCTCGAATATTTTAGGTCAACAAGTCTTACTTTATATTTATATTAAGAGTCTGAGGAAGGTAAAGCAAAACGAAGCCAATGAATAGGTGGACTGTGTGCGCAAGGTAAGCCTCACACTGCAAACTGCTGTGCAAACAGCTCGACTGCGCCAGTTAGTCCAAACAGCCTGCTCGGTTTATTAAGGTCATGCTGTATTAAATAAAAAGTTTAAATAAAATAAATAAACTACATTAGCCAGCTTGATGAACAAATTCCATGTGAGGATTTGTAAGGGAGGGTGGGGGTGGAGTGAGCAAAGGTCAGATCAGGATTAGGAAACGTCAACAGGACACAGGGTCTACCACCTTCAGGAGTATCAGTTTAGGTAAAAGTAGCTGTAAGGTTTACACACACTACAAAAAAAACCCCTGAAAAGCATTCAGGAAGTGTGGACGGCTACTGTATATGTCTGCATGTGCAAAAAAATAATCCACCCTGAACGCTTTCCATATTTATTTTTATAATTAAATAAATTAAATTTAAACTTTATTTGCCTATACGGATCAATTTTTGCCTTCCTATATTACCCAAAATGCTGCCTGTCTACCCACTGAAAACACCACCACTTATTCTCGACCTCAAAAAAATAGATGCAGCAACACTTTAGTCTGTCCGGATCTCTTGTCCCGTCTAATTAATTGGTGCAGCTTGGGATCCAGTACAGAATAAATCATTACATTTACAGCATTTGGCACCCTTATCCAGCGCGACTTACATTTATCTTATTTATACAACTCAGCAATTAGGGGTTAAGGGCCTTGCTCATGGGCCCAGCAGTGGTAGCTTGGTGGAGCCGGGAATCGAACCCTCAATTTTCGGGTTGGTAGTCCAACATTTTAACCATGAGACACCACTTTTACATCAAATCCACTAAATCATAATTTTGGTGTCTGAATTTCCGTGGTACTGCAACAGACATGTACTATTCAGAATTCCAGTCCAGTGTTTACAGTCTCCACTATTTCCACAGTGGCTTTTTAAATATGACAAATAATCCCTAATTACCAGACTTACGTGTTAAGAGCATTTACATATTTTACTCCAATTAAAACAAAATTGTATCTCTATAATTGTCAAAATAGTGTGGCACACAACCTCCTGGATCTGATGTCCAATGAGAAATAACAAAATACAGGACAAACTAGTCCGAGAGAAAGAATGCACATTAAAAGCCATTTCATAATAAAGAATTCATACGTTTAGGGGTGGAGATCTTCTTAAATAAACTTCAGAGTCACGTGTACGTGTCATTTACTTAAGGCAGATCTGAGGTCAGTCACTGACTCGACTCAGCAGGCTAATGTTAGCTGATTACTAAAACAGTACGTATTCTCTTATGATTGGTCGCTCAGCTGACATCCGTGTTAACGTAAAACTAATCAGTAACATTATTTATTTAGTACCCAAAACACCGTTAAAGGATCTGTCAGGAGCGAGAACAATTACCTCAAATACCCAAGGAGCTCATCACACCCCTAAAGACGTACCTAGATTATTTTGGCTGATAATGTTAGCCTGTTAGCTAGTACAACTAGCAGAATAAGACCAGGAACTGGCTGTCTAAGCGGGTGAAACAACATTAAATAAACCAAAGCGCTGATCAGATAAACATTCAGGAATCAGATCCCAACTGTAGCATTAACGGAAACACGGAAATGATGAATGAGGCCCTGGGAAAACCCGATCCGGGTAACTTACACCTGCGCCGAATTAAAACAAAAGTGTTTATCATCTTAAATGTTATATAAAAGGCTGAAGATTTTCTGTTTCGAATAGTTTGTGGTGTGAATGGGGATGTAAACACCTCTTACCCAGAGCCACCTGACAGGCCTTGCGCAGCTGGTTGTGTTGGCTCCGCTTCACCTCCTTATCCGACAGGATTTTCTCCAGCGCCCGAGACACAAACATGCTCTTGGTCGTAGCGCTTTCTGTCTCAGTGTGCTGTTTAAAGTCAGAATGCTGCTCTTTCATTTCTTGTTCCGAAGATTGGATCCTCATTCAGGCCGTCATGTCCGGCCTAAGCCCTGCTTTAGTGCAGGTGACAGATGCTACCTGAAGCTGGCCGATGTCGCCGCTGTAGACGCTGCTGTCTCAGCACTGGGTCGCCATGTTGATGACGCGTCATGTCACGTGTTCTTTAGTAATATTACACACGCTGGACGTGATCGTGTCAAGTAGGATGTGATCCTGGATGAACATCCCGTGTTAATCCTGGATCAACATTTCAATCAACCAATCATAATCATCTGATGGCATCAGTGTGTGTCAAGCTAAATGTAATATAAAAAAGAATTAAATGACATATGCAATACATAACATGCTGTACTGAACAAGTTTTAACAACATGTATGTGCAGTTTAGTTTATGTGAACATCTTATTTTAGCCTCGTGTCCAAAATAGATGTGTGTGTGTGTGTGTGTGTGTGTGTGTGTGCAGTAAAATGTATCTAGGTGTGCATGCATGAATAAAAAAATAATTTCTAGGGGTTTTTGTCAGATTTTTGGTTATAAAAATGTGGCTTGTGATTACACTTCAAAAGGTTGTGATGGTAATTAAATAAACCTTAATCCCGTTTTATAGTAAGAATGTTGCTCTTTTCTTCTACAGGGTCGGTTCGAAAATTTTACATAAAATTTTTATTAGGGATTCATTAGGGATTGTTTATGATTCACTGCCTAAATTTATTCATGTTTATTATTATAATTAATCATTTTCTAATTCACTAATTTTGTTTCTGAACTGCATTCATTCTTTTAATATAATTTGTCTAATTTCATATCATGATCTGATGTTAATCCAGGAATTGTCATTGTCAGTAAATTGTTCTAGAATCAATAAATTCCCAGTCTCAGTTAATACAATTTTTTAAGCATTTACTCAATTAAGGTTTTTCAGTTTGTTTGTGGAAAAAAGGACAAATTCAAGAATGCATTGATGCGGGTTTGGTCTACACATACTGATCACGTCCTAGGGTTATAATTAATTGATTGAAATGTTCATTTAGGATCAACAGTGGATTTTAATCCAGGATCACATCCTACTTAACAAAATCACACCCACTAATAATACACAACATCAAATATTGGCCTTTACACCCTATAGCTGCATAATAAATGAATAATAGAGAAGAGGTAAGGATTGGCTTTGTATTTGTGTGTTTCTCTATAATATTTCTCTGAAAAAAAAAGAGAAGGAACATGCTGTTTTGTGGAAAAATGTTCATGTTCTTTTTTTTATTTGCATAAACTGCAATTTTCAATGTAACTGAATGCATAAAATATGTTTTGCCTGTGGGTGAAACCTAGTTGTTATTTTTCTATTGTATGCAAACATCCTATCATCCCAGTGGCTGTAAAGGGGTTAAGGGGGTTGCATATGTTCGGCCATTAGTGAATAGTCAGTTCTCAAAGTTGATGTGTTGGAAGCAGAAAAAAACCTGAAATATTTCTTGTGGGGTGTTTCCCCTATGCAGTGTATAGTACAGTATCTATCAAAAGTGGTCTAACAGGGTAGCCAAAGACAGGATCATTAATACTTAAGGATCAGAGGTGTGCATGGGAAATAAAGAAGTGGGAGGAAACCGGAGTATCCCAAGTAAAACCCACCCAAGCACGGGGAGAACATGCAAACTCGACACAGAAAGATCCCTGCCCAGCAATTGAACCCGGGCCTTTTTGCTGTAATGCAACAGTGCTATAGGACATTATGTCACAATAAAGGACAGAAAAGACAGAAATATTTCATTAAAATGTAATTTTAAAAAAACTATAATTTTTATTTAACTTTTATTATATCAAAAATAAAATAAGGTTTAATACAAAAATATAAAAAACCCAGCATTTTTTAAACAAATGAAAAAAAAAAATACCAAAAAAGACTGTGACTCCTTAAAAAAACAGGTTACAATAAAAATAACCCTCTTTTTTAATCAAATTTGTGTGTTTGTTAAAGACAAAAGACTTTTTAATTTTGCTGCAAACATCATAATCAAATTTTTTGACAACAAAATTAACTTTGACTTATTAACATGGCAGGTATTTAACGACTTTTCATTAACTTCCTGTTCCTTTTTTCTCTTTGTAATGCCATTTTCTGTCTTAAAAACAAAGAATAATCACATTTGTACATTTGATGTACATTTTCATCAAATTTATAACAGGTTGTCTGCAAAAAAAAATGTTTTAATTGACGTAAAGATTGCATTAAGTAACACTGAAAATAATCAGGGTGTACACATCTCATTTCATTATTTAAAAAAGCTTCTTAAAGAGACCTGTCCTCTAGTGGGGCATCTTTGTCACCCAGTGTAACAGTACAGGTGTCACGTGGGTGGATATTATCTGTCACACCAAAGGATGTTTCAGCTTTTATCAGTTAATGATCCTGATATTCGTAGCCAACCTGTCAATAGCAGTTACCAGGATTTATCTGCAGAATTTTTAATGGTCATATACTTTATCTTATAGTTTAATAAAAAAAAATGGTGAACCTTGAATGGTGTTGCACCAATGGATGGCAAAATCTAAAACTTTTTTTATTGTCGTACCAAAAAAAGTAAAATATTTAAACAAACCTGAGAAAAAAAACTATGTGACATCATTAACAAGGAGCTTCATTACCTTGACAGTAAATAGGGTTCTACTACTAACTTTTTAGTAATGTACCAAAATGTTTCAAGTCCCTATGTTTTTATTAATAAATGAAATAAATATTAATAAATAAATGTTCCTATGTTTTTAGAAATATATGGACACTTTGGAAATCATGTCTGTGGTATTTATTCATATTTTTATGCTTTTGTTTTAATTAGTTAATTAAATCATGCTTGAGAAAGTTACAACACATGACTTTGGCCTTAAGATTTGGCTAAAATGTAAAAACAAAGCAGTTTTAAGAACAACAGGCCCATGTAGGACAAAAATGTTTAATCATTTATTGCATTTCTGGCATGTCATGCCAACAACCCATATACCGAAAGTGCCACTGTGTAAAAAAATTGAAGCAAAAGGCCACAATTTTACCATTCTGATTTAGTAAATAATCTAACATAAAAGAACCCAAGCTATAAATTATCTATCCCACACTACAAAAATAACACAAATCGCAACAGGTACAAAGAAATTCACTGCTATGCGAAGAAGGTTCATCGTATAGTAACAAAAATCATATAGTATTACAACAAATATTTGGACTTTCTTTCTCTGTATATAACCTTAAATTACAGTTGCTGCCTGGTGTTCCTTTGACCTCGTGCTTATACCTTACTGTTCTGGGATCTGTTATGAGGATTGTTTTGGGTCACATGACAACAAGAACTATTTATATCAACATGTTTCTTCTAATTAGTTTACATAGAGATTGAGAGAAGCTTTTATATAGAACCATTTAAAACAAAGGACATGTTCAGGAATTCTAAAAGGAATACTAAACACTCCGTATGTGTAATATAAAAATAATACATACTATAAAGTCAAAAGTATTGGGGCACTTGACCATTGTACTATCAGGTACTTTAATGACATTGCAATTTAAATATGTGGACATTAATATGCAGTTGATGCCCCCATAACAGCTTCTGGGCAGACTTTCCACAAGAGCTTGGAGTAACTCTATAGCTACTACACGATCAAAACACAAGGGGGCAGTATTACATAAGCAGTTATTACTTTGACGCATCCATTTTCTTTCAGGGAAGCCTTTCACCTCAAAGTATATAGACTGAACAACAAATCATGCTTCTCTACGAATGATCCTTTATTTGAGAGACACCAGGTGATATTATGCATTAGAGACTTAATTGAGCCATAAAAATGAGTCATAAAAAAACGTACAAGACAGAAATCATTTCTACATATTAGTTTATTTCATTCATCTTATACACTAATGTATACAGTATGTCTTAATAGAGTTTTTATTCTTTTTAAACAGTTGAATTAATGCGATACAAATTTACAGTGTATATAGCATTAGGAAAATACTGGTCATTTCAGTAGAAATCTATACCTTAGGATTTATCTAGAAGCAAACGAATCATTGCTTATTATAAAAAAAAAAAAGAAACAAAAAAGACGATGTGAACCAAACAGAAAAAAAAAATCAGCTCTAATTCATTCAGGAAATGAAATAAATTCACAGTATGGAAAAAAAAACAGCAGGCAGGTTATTGAAATAAACACTAGAAAGTAAAAAGTGGCCCCAAACTGAATTTATAGACAGGAAACTTTATGAACAAAGAAAGAGAGAGAGAGAGAGAGAGAGAGAGAATAAGCAGTGAAGATTAGAAAATAAATACAGCAATGAAATAACTTACCAGTGCATCCGGAAATGCAATCTGATCCTGTTTAAAGAAACTGGAACTACTTGGAATTATAGAATAGGATATGTTGAGAACCCGTTCACATCACAGTTCGTACTTTTATAGTATAACGTACTATTAACAAAGCTTTTGTTTATTAAAGTGTCTGTGTACTAGGGAACGATAATAGATAAGAAATCCGTTCTGCTCCCAGTCCTCCGGTGTTTATTACTCTTATCAAAGTTAAAGACAGGAGAAGGTTAACGCTTCATGTATTATGCCAGGAATAAAGATCCAAGAACACTGATTTAGGATCGTATGAGGCTCAGTGGTCTAGCAAAAGATCATTGTGTACATTCAGGACGTCCGTTATTATAAATCAGACGTACTAGTGCGTTCGTCATAATTCATTTGAGCTGTTGAGAGTGCAGTCTGATATAAAGAAAATAAGCATTAGCCGACAATTTAGTGTCATTTATATTTAGTGTCATTTATATAAAACCAATCAGAAGAGTGTCAGAAGCAGGAGGGGAAATAGAATAAGCCGATATTGCTGAAGAATTAAGGAGACTTATGCCTTATTGGCAAGCGGTGCAAAAGTTGGTGAGGTAAATCAGGGATAAAAAACAAGTAGGGGTGTGTGTTTTCTACGAAAAAAGGTGCCTCTTTATGAGAGGGTGATAATCTAGTCAAGCCCACAAACCACTAGCCGTGTTCATATCTCGACGCTGCTTCTGTTATAATGACAGAAAGGCTCGATTGCTGCAGGTCAGAGTTCAGTTGAAAGGTTAAACGCACCCCCCCCACACACACACACGAGTCCTGATGTGTCACAATCACCTGTTACAAAAAAGTGTTACTACTGCAGCCTTCATCTACAAACATCTACAGACCACTGTTCGAAGGTGGTGGTTTAAAACCATGTTATAACCATGTTATAAACACACTCCTCATACATGAAACACGTCACTTCAGAGTGCATGGTTAAAAAAAACAAAAATAATAATTCAGAACAGTGGATGTCTTTGTTAGCTACAATAAAGGTCATTGGTTAGTTTAAAATTCTGGTGGTGTTTAAGGTCATAAAAGACACCACCTCGCATGATCAGACATCACAGGGCGGAGAGACGGCCCTAGTCATAACCATAAAAAATTAAAAACAGTTGCTACAAAAATATTTTTGGGGTCCATGGCGATGATTAAAAGCATTAGCAGTGACCCGCTACAGCCTGAATCAATCTCACAATCAATTGTAGGTTAAATCTACAGAAAGAATCGTACAGGGAACTATTTAAAAGAATCCTAGATTTAGTTAATGTTCAATATAAAGCCAGGAAGCAAACCTGACAGTTTATTACCCAACCTCCTAAATTAACAACATAACCGCCGAGCATTTATAAAGCGCAAAAGTCACTGAAATTTGTTTGTGGTTCGGATTGCAGAGTCACATGACCCAGATTGTCATCACTGATATTGTGTCTCAGAATTCTGTCTTTGTAGGTTCGCAGGCTGAAAAAAAAAACAACCTGCAAACATGTGCAACCGTTCCTCCACATTACTTTTTACTGTGCTTCCAGGTATGGAGAGAAGTGTGTAGGTCCTCCAGCAGAGGAAAAAAAGATCTAGAAATTCTGTGTCGTAAAACGTCTGGAGTGAAGTAAAGACATTATAAGTCCATTGGCACCCGAGACTGTCCTGGAGTTTGTGTAATTGGTGCATTGTATTTGTAAATAATTGCCTGTGTTTGGAGAATGTGGTTACGTTTATTGTATACTGTGTATATACAGTATATCAAGTGTGTGTACGTATGTTGTGTTGTTGTCTTTAGAGTGTGATTACCGTGCCGTCCTCTTCCAGGCACTGTGTGTGTACACCTCTGTCGGGTCTCCTTGGTGACCCTGTGTTAGTGCTGCTCATAACAGAAGGATGGAAGGTCCCATTGGAATGGCGGAGGTCAAGGTGTGGCTTGTACCTGGGCAGGGTGGACATGCTAAAGCTAGCCTCTGTGCCTGAGCCCGATGCGAGACTGCCATCACCTTCTGCTTCGATTACCAAGTCTTCGTCTTCGTCATCGCTCTCTACTTCGTCAGGGTGGAAGTTCTGGATGACCTGAGCAGGGGTTGTTGCTATTGCACCCGGCGCTGTGTAGCTGTAGTAGCTGGCGCCGCTGTCAGAGGACCGCCCCGAGCTGCCTGAAGCGGCGCCGCTGTTATTGTGCCGTACCACGTTGTTGCGCTGGTTTGCTGGCTTGACTGTAATGATGAGGTTGTGACTGTTTGCGATCATCATGTCTGTGACTTGGTCCAGCGACTTTCCGGCCACCTCGATACCATTGACCTCCAGCACCTCGTCGTTGACCGCAAGAAGACCCGTGCTTTCTGCAAGGCCACCAGGCACCAGGCGCGAGATGAAGATGCCTGGTGCTTTCTCGAGGCCGTGTGGTGTGACACGCACGCTGGAGCCATCTCGGATGTAGAAGCCCAGCGGCTTTTCCTGGCCGTGTTTGTAAAGGCGTACGCGCCGGTGCGTCTCGGGCAGCACGTCTACGTCAATAATGGACGAGACGGGACGGAAGTCTCGAGGAAAGCTGATGGCCACGGCTGGCTTCTTTCTGGCCGCGTCAGGACGCAGGAGCACTGCAGCAAGCGGAGGTTTCTTGCGTGTTAAAGAGTTGGTGCCAAATGCGGAATAGTCCGCCTCCTCTGCAAAAAGAGAGAACACAAATCAAAGAATAAACGTGTTTTTTCATTTATTTACAGACTAATCTACAAAAGAACACTTTACTACATTTACATTTTACAGCATTTGGCTTATCCTTATCCAAAGTGACTTACATTTATCTCTCTTTTTTTATACAACTGAGCAATTAGGGATAAAGAGCTTTGCTGAGGGGCTTAGCAGTAGGAACTTTGCGTTATATCGAACCCAGATCTTACAATTAGCAGTCCAACACCTTAACCACTGCGCTACCACTTGAATACACACACACTAAAAGATCACTTTCTCATCATTTCTCAACGCATACAAAGTTAGCGCCAATGTTGGTCTTCTCCTCCCAAATGACTTTCCTTCTAGAAAAGTTCATTCTCATAGAAGTGCTGTAAGAGGAGACCCGAGGGGAATCCCAGGGAGAAAAATGCCTTCAGCCCACAGATTTGAAGTTTAATCTACTGTAAAGCTGGGCCAAGCAAGACTCCTGTCCCCTTTCCTCCCTACCTCCCTCCCTCCTTTTTCAACATATCTCCTGTGCTCCTTCTCTCGTTCTGTCTGTCAGCAGCCGCTCGCAAAATTCCACAGAGATTTACTCGCACGGCTGCCCTCGTAAACTTTCACCTTTGTTAACAATGGTACCCAGGATCAAAGTATTAACATGAGAAGAGAGCAAGGGGAAAATAAGAGAGGAAATAAGTACAGGCAATAGCTGATAAAAACAAGAGCCTTTTTAGACTTGAACATGATCATGACTGTCCTGTGAAAACGCTAATGGTTAACGGTTAAACGCTGCTCTAATTATTAACCTGGAAAGCATTAGGTCACCAGTTGTGTCTCAACTGCTCGCTGTCCTTCAACTAAACCAAAAACAAATCTCACATCCTGTCTTTGCAGCAATATGGAGGTAAACATATCTGACATGAGAGTCGAGAAAATGACATTCATAAGCAAAAAAAAAACTTGTACTATGAGCAAAAAAAAACAACTAAATGTCTACTTCACACACACACACACACACACCCACACACACCCACAAGCACACACCCACCCACACACACTTTCAGGCCCAATCTGTAAGTCACAATTTTCCTCACACATCCATGAGCATAACCCAGGTACTCCAGCAAACCTGCTCTCTGAAGCAAGCAGACGCATGCAGTGTGTGTTCAGCCTGTGCAGCGGTGCATAGTGCCTGATCGTTTGTTCCCCCTTTTCCCCTTCCAATAAGCTATGATGATGCGACATGACACTGAGCTCAGTTTTACTATGTTTAATGCTCCATACACACTGCTTGTCTAATCAATAGATAGAGGAGTGTAATCGATAACTTTCATACTGCTGAAAACAAGGTAAACAACGTCCCATCGCCCAATTAGAGAGGGAAAAACTGCTGATATGTTGGTACTGAAAGCGAATCCTTGGACACTGTTGGAAAGAATTGTGCAGGACCAGGCTTCCTCAAAGAATCACACAACAAAGATGTCTTTCATAAAGACTATACAGGGTAGAGCTGCACGATATTGGGAAAAAGACCCCGAAAATGCGATATTTCGTTTTTCTCTGAGTTTTGCAATATAATAAAATCACCATATGACTTGAATTACTCTATTTCCTAATAATTTATTATTTTAGAAGAATTAAGGTAATTCTGTAAGGGCATGACTCTGTGTAATATATGAAATCCGAATAATAAGCATAGATAAATACAACAGAAACAAAGATGTAAATGAAATAAACACTGCTTTAAAGGGGTTTTTTTTCAAATGTAAAATTCCACTGTATAGACATCACTGTATATATTAAGTATAATTAATCTAAATGCTTGTGTCTAAATGCTTAAAACCTGAAATGTACGCAGGAACAGACCTTAAAACAATGTGCAAATGGTCAACATTCACTCTGTTATTAAACGTTACAATTAATCCACAAATCACGTGTTCTGAAATGTGGTGCAGTCAAATATAATCCCGCTATAACATTGCATGTCCTGCGGTGTGACTGCTGCAGATACACACATTGCCTCATCGATGCTATATTGTGCGGTCCTAATACAATGTGCCTCAAAAAACATACTATAAATAAATGCATTGTTTATTAACTTTGAAACAAGATGAAAGATTCTTAATGCATAAATGCACATTTACAAACATGTTCAAACTGATGACGTTTTTTTAAACAAAGCCGATGACACGGACTCGACACTGATTCAACATGAAACATTTTCTTTCAATTTTTAGCTTATCAACTATTGCTAGTTACTAAACTGTAAACATTATCTCCAATATATCCCTGCGGAAAAAAGTTTACTGCATTGAGGTCTGGGGAACGCACAGGGAATTTCTCACACTACCTCTTTGCACTCTTCTTCTCAGATCTGAACTGAGAAAAAAAATTAGGAGTCAAAACGTGGGTATATTTTTTGGAGCGCCCTCTACATGATTCTGTCTAGGAGAACATGTTCTGGATGGAAGCCAATACTGGATTTTTGTACCTAGAACATACTATAAAACACCAATTATTTATAAATCTAGTTTATTTTAATGTTATCTGTTCTGTCTTCTCACAAAAGATCATGTTTAATTCGAAGCTGGTTTTTTTAAACCCTTCCTTTGCCTAAAGGTGTGTAAAATCTTGCTAGCTATCTGTGTTTGCAATTTGATTAGGTTGCACATTTAAACAGCTTAAGAAAATTATCAGCCAGGTTTTTTTTCCCGCTGATCATGTGGCAGCAAAACAATGCAGGAATCCTGCAGGTACCAGGGCAAGAGCTTTAACTTTCACATCAGTCTGAGGGGGGAAATGTGAGCGCGACATAGCTGTTGGTGCCAGACAGGCCGGTTTGAGTATTTCAGAGTAGTTTAGGTTTAGCTCTCCTGGGATTTTTTAGAGGCAGCGTTATTTACACAGAACAATGTAAAAGACGCACGCACACAAACACACATAAAAAACAAAGAGCATAACTACAACAAACCAAATAACTATAAGCCAAACTTTGCTGATGAAAGATACCCAAGTAGAATAGTCAGATTTATTAGCAGAAGGCAACTGTAACTCAAATAGGCACTTTATAAAACCACGGTGGAAAAAATATTGTTGATGACATTGTGTGTTTCTTCGTGGCCACAATTAACCCATGTTATAATGGTTGTGTTTAGGCTGATAATGCACCATGTCGAAAAAGCAAAGCCATGTGGTACAATCATGCCAACATGCTGCAAGGTCTACCGAGGGTTTAAAGGTCTTTAAACCTTTACAACAGAATATTTTCCAACCACATATTTTCTGCAAAAATTCTTGTGATTTTAGCGTATTTTGGTTTGCTGATAATTTGCCACTTACTAATATCACACTGTAATAACTTTTTCACTGGCACGGGATACATTTTTATTTGTTCAAAGAAATGCTTGGCAGCTAAAACATTCATCACTGCAATAATGAACTTATTTTAAACTTATTAAAATCTAATATGCATCATTTTTGGCCAGGCAGTGTGTGCAGAACACTGGCTGTTCTGCTTGGCACTCGAAGCACAACTACTCAAACTATTGGGACCATCATTAAGCCCAGCACAGGAAACAGGGTCACAGCAGTTGGACAACAGAGACGGTGTGTATCAGTGTGTGAGAAGAGGGCCTCACATTAATGAAATAAAACACCACTGTCACAACTGGGTATTCTCTTACACAAGGTGAGGGAAATGCAGAAACAGGTGACTGGTAGTGTACCTGCATTGATTTAGCTTTAGCAGGTCATTTATAAATACAATTATCGTGGCATATTTAACCTCTGCGGCCATATTTATAGCACTGTGGCTAAAGATTGTGCAGAAAATCATCTTGAAATAAATGAATGGGGTCAACCGATTATCGGCCTGGCCAATTTTCGGCACCGATATTAAGTATTTTTATAATAATTGGTATCTGTCATTTTTAAAACCGATTTGCAGGTAAAATATATACATTTTGAAAAGTAGTATTAGGCTCTAATGAGCATCCATCGGTCCCTAGTGAGCATGTCTTTAGTGAACTTCCTGTAATTTATGACAAGAGAGTATGAGAAGAAGCAAGCCCACTGGAGAGCATGCCGAACACCCATCTCAAAAAACTTCAGGGATCTATTACATCTATTTTCTATTATTTGTTCATTTGTTGCTTCTTGTTGTTTCGTTTTTTAGGTTTTAAAAAAGTGTACAGACTGCTGCTGGGTGCTCCCTGTACTTTTATGTTATTTTAATGTTATTATTAAAATTTCTCAGAATTAAAGATATGTTTAAAAGTTTCTGTCAGAGCATTTGTTTTTCTCAATTTTGTCATTAATTTTCATTTTTATACCAGACATATTTACGTTTCATTTACATTTCTGGCATTTGGCAGACGCCCTTATCCAGAGCTATTTACATTTATCTACCTTATACAACTAAGCATATGGAGGTTAAGGGTATTGCTTAGTGGCCCAACAGTGGTAACTTAGTGACTCTGGTAATCGATCTTCCAATTAGGAGACCACCATCTTAACCACTGAGCTACCGCTTTCAGGTATATTTTATATATTTATAGTTAAAAAATATCGGTTAACAGCCTCCTTAAAACTGTAATAATTAGTATCAGCCTCAGCCCTGAAAAACAGATATCGGTCAAGCCCTACTTTGCAATATCTCTTCTTTTCCTATCAATGAATGGCTCTGTGTGCCGGCCGGTCACAGCCAGTGACGCGTCCTCACCTCATCTAATATTCAGCAGCTCTGTAGCAGGCCGTATGACAGATGTGATGTCTCATGTCTCGCTTTAATGAATGGCTCCCTTCAAGGCATTTTGTGTCGAGCTGCTGTACAATGCTGGGTTCACTACCTAACCAGCCCGAGCACTTTGTTGGACAGCCTAACACCGAGCGCCTCTGATAGGCATCCTGTTTCTTTAAGGTTCCCGGGCCGTGTATATCCCACGTGGTCAGTATGTGCCACTGCGTTCCAGTTACGGGGGGATGAAGGGGAGCATAATGAGTGCTTCTTAAGGACCAGAGAATGAGTGGGTGAGTGAAAGAGGGGGAGCAAGTGGGAGAGAGAGGGAAAAATCCTTTCAATAGGGAAAAAAATTCTTGAGGTGTTGCTATTCTGAGCCTATTTTGCACATACCTTGGTGGCACTGGCTGGAAAAAGTACACCTTCAACTAATAACACACAAAAAACAAAGGTACAGAGAGCAAGAGAGAAAGAGAGAGAGAGAGATAGAGAGAGAGAGATAAAGAGACAGATAGATAGAGAGAGTAGGAGAACAAGAGGGGGGAAGAAGTTAATTAAAAGAAAAAAAAAAAAAAGGAAAAATTTAAACAAGCCATTTAATAATAACCCACAAACTTCCTGAGCATAAACTTACAACTGAATTGCAAAAACACAATTATATCCACAAATCTTAAAGCATTTTTTATCTTTACCTATAGCAAAAAGTTGCACTTTAATGCATGCCATCTAAAAGAAATAAATCTGTAATATAATAAACAAGAGGAAGTGAGTAGCGCAAGGATTAGTGTTACATCTACATCAGTGTTACGCTACATCATCCACACCGCTCTACATCCGGAAGGTGAAAAAAATTCTCTACTTAGTGGCCTTGATTGGCCTTGGAAGAAATTTTAAGTCAAAGATAAATTCAAAACGTGACAGCTAACAAGATTAGATTATAGTTCTATTATAGTTTGTCTGGCTTTACTTTCTCTGGCTTTACTTTCTATTGCTATAGATAATAGATATAGATATAGATATTATCAAAATTTTTTAAATATATATATCAGAGGATCACAGAGGATCACAAGGAGACTAGATATAGCTGAATAAAACAATCATATGAGAGAGGAGAGAGAAAAAGGATTTGGAGGATCACAAGAGACAGAGAGTTTGTCATGTAAAAACTTGATATTTATAGTTTGTAATTGGCACTCTCTTTGGCACGCTGATCGTTTGGAGGATCCAGAAATCCAGAATGAACTGATAATAACTTTCTCTTGGCAGCACAGGCCAATGGTTTCATTGCATGACACTACATGCACGCGTCATTAGATCAGGGTCAGACTGTGAGGCACAGTGAAGCCCAGCACAACCTGGTTTCATTTGTTTATGTGCTGTTAATGGCGTCTGTGTTCACAGTGATCTAGCCGTCATATTTCGTTAGCTTGATGTAGGTCAGACTGCTGTGCTATTGTACAAAGTATTATTTAGAAGAACAAGGCCAGGAAGCTGATGCGGATTTTTGTGGGCCGCAGGACATGAGGAGACAAGTTATAACCTCTTCATTTGGATTAGAGTTTAGTGTGTGCTTAATAAAAGTGAGAATGGGAGGGCACAGGAGACTCCTTGCTTATGTATCTTGCCAGAACAAATACAGGCCTACATCAGCTGTGAATCTGCTGACAGTAGTCCTCTCTCTCTCTCTCTCTCTCTCTCTCCCTCTCTCTCTCTCTCTCTCTCTCTCTCCCTCTCCCTCTCCGTCTTTTCTCTCTCTCTCTCTCTCTCTCTCTCTCTTGCACTCAGTTACATGAGATTTCTAGCTTGTTCTGCCTCTTTCACTCACTTAGATGAAGCAACTGGGTTAAAGTTGATGTCTTGAAGCACATTCCTCCTGCTTGGTTGAAAGTAGGAGATAATACACACTTAAAAATATACAATTTCTGGACATTTACAGCACAGGTGCCCTTATCCAGACTGACCTTCAATTATCTAATTTATCCCTCTAGGAAGGTTTAGGGCCTTGCTTAAGGGCCCAGCAGTGGCAGACTCTTGATCCTGGGATTTGACCTGGTTTATGCTCAGTCGAAGTCCTTCAGTTACTGGGGGAAATGTCCTCACAACTTAACAGCATGCTGTGTTCAGGGTTGTTTACAACTTTTATACTTATATGCAAATATGGGGCAAAGTGAAGGAAAACTGTCATATAAACTTTCCTCACATTTAAAGTTTTAAGTGTTTGACAGATAGAAAGTAGAGGAAATATCTCACATTTATCTCCCGTCATCTTTGGTCCATCGGATGCGACATGCACTTTTACAAGTTGTTTGAACTGAAAGTTGGCAGTGTGTGTCAAGCCGTTTTCAGATGCCTGTTTTTAATGACATCACTCGGCCCACGATTGTTGATTGACACAGCAAAGATCCAGCCCAAGCAGTGTTGCCATATTGGGGGGGGGGGGGGGGGTTTTCCCTCCAATTTTGGTTCTTTTGATAACGTCAGAGCAACAAAAAAAAAGCATTGGGCGGGTTGATAAAATTTGGGCTGCTATTTAATTTAACAGGCAGGAGTTATATATATTTTTGCCGTTCAAACATTGCTGAGCTGGTATTTTTTCAATAAGCGGGTTATACCATAAACCCGGGTGCTGAAGCTCGGCAGGAGCTCATTGGTTGTGAACAATGTAGCTTCCTGTCACATTTATGTGGTTGTGACAGTATAGGTGTACATTTATAATGAACAATAAAGGAAAAACATGTGTTAACACTACATGCTTACCTTTGTACAAGGAAAACATGTTAACACTACATGGTTTACACAAACTGCGTTGTTTAACGGCGTTGTTTATAACTGCGTCACGTAACTATTTACAACTGATAAAAACTATTTTACAACATTTAACTACAACTATTTTATTTTGTTAACTAGAACTATTAACTATTTTTAAAGTATAAACAGTAAACACCCCACAGAACAGAGGGGTGGGAAAAACAGAGCTCATTTAAAGCAACATGCACTGAAACGGGTTATTATGGACAGAGCTGTTCACAAGGTAAAATAAGGGGGTTTTTTTTAGACTACCAATAAACATTTTTAATCAAAGTATATTATAGACTTTTCATTAAGACCCTAAAGAATCATATTAACTTGTGCGAAAAATCACATCTTTACAACTGCTTAAATTTTATATCTCGGTCACTTTAGCAGTCCTTTTGACTGTTTGCATGCATTATTTTTAGCAGAACTGGGGCAAACCAGTTTTAACTTTAACTGTGCAAACTCAAGGACACCATCATTTTTTTTCACTATCTATCACTAGCTTTGAGCCAGTTCCCAAATGCCCAAGCTAAAGCAGCAAGCAAACTTTATGCTGCTCGGTTTTTTTAGGGAAGGCTCTAGGTTCACTCTAGATTAACAACATTCCAAATTTCTTTGAAGACATCTACAAACATGGACAACTGGACAGAACATACCATAACCATAAGTGCCATAACGTTTTTTTTCTTTCAATAACATTTACTGGCGTTTGGCAAACACCCAAATCCAGAGCGACTTACAGTCATCTTATTTTTATTATCTGATTGAGCAGTTCCAGGGTTCCAGGGTAGGGGCACTGCTCAGTAGCCCAGCAATGACAGCTTAGTGATGTTGAGAATTAAACTCACAATTCTCTGATTATCAGTCTAACACCCTAACAATTGAGGTAGAAACAAGAAAAAACATAAATCAAGTGAACTATCTTATATTACTATCATGTGTTTCTGATATTAGAAATTTACCCAACTGTGTTGCTGCAACCAAAGCATATATAAATAATTTTTTTAATAGCTGTGTTGTATAAAGTAAAATTCTGTGACACCGCTACAATCAGTGCTTAGCTTTGTGAAGAGGCCATGGCATAACGTCCATCTTCTATGTATTCAGATTATATTAATTTGGCGCTCATTGAATTTGCACTTTCATTTGTGGATGACCGGAAGCACAAACGCAACGAAAAGACGTTTTGTTGGGATTTTGTTACTTTCCTGGTCTTCACATGCATATGCATATGAATGAAAGTCAATGGAACAAAAATGTACTGGGTCGGCTAATTTATTTTTACCCTTACTGTTTTTCCTGCCATCCCTGCATGGTTCATGCTTTGTATTTATATATATTATATATCCAATGCACCGTCCTGTCCAATCTAGCCAGGGGTAGAAGAACAGAAGCTGGCCACATTCCAAACAGAATGGTAATACATATCTCAACTCCGCTTATATTTTTTTCAAGGCTTGCTTGCCTGGAGCAAGCTTTTTTTCTGGTAATCACTCATCATGTCTTATCGTACCTCTGCGCACACACATACGCTCACATGCCATCGGGCATTATGATGTAATACAGTTTCTTAGTCACAGGACAACACACACCATCCTAAGAATCCTTAATCGCACTTTCCTCTTTCCTGTGTCAATAAAGCCTGTGATGCGAGGCAGTACTCACTAAACCAAAAGAAAAAAAATATTACTGCGCACGTCAGAAGTATCGCTCCACTCAGGAGCACACACCCCCTACTGCATAATGAATGGAAAATTCACCATGTTCCTGGTTTCAACAGAGACACTCAGGGCTGGTACACATTATCACCTCATTCTGCTGCATCAGGAAACTCCAGCCTGCCAACTGTTACAACATCCAGTCCTGTAAAAGCAAGCCTAAATATGACACTACTGAACTCTGAACTAAAAGAATGTTAAGCCATAAAACACACCTTAGACCTGGAGACTAGAACTAAACTTGTTTTATTTAGAACACAGAAAACTTCCGACTCAGTTAGAGGCACAAAAAAAACAACACTTTTCTGTCTGAGATCTAAGCCGGTCTTCTTAAAAGCCCATTGACAATGCTATGTTAATCACTGCTGTAATATGATCTCCGGCTGTGATTGGATCGATCTGAAAAAGGAGATCTGTGGTCTGAGGCAGTGAGGTGCTTTAAATGGGCCCATATACTTAGAAAATAGCAACAGTTTCAGGTTACATTAATGAGGATATTATTAGTCTAGAAAGCAGACTGTGTCTTTATCCTCAACAGAAGACATGACCAGTAAGAACTAAATACCTGTTTAAGGTTAAGACAGTCGGGATAATTACACCACAGCCTGTGGGAAAATGCAAAGCTAAGACAATCAAGGAAAGACCGCAATACATAAAGAAAACCTCTTTAACTGGACAAAAACCTTAAAATATATATTCATATTTATCTACTATGTTTTGCCACAAAAAGGAAGATGAAATCTATTATGAGAATTTTTTACCGAGTTAAGGCAATGATCTGCCAAGAAAAACCATTGTAAATATTGTACCATTTTATTTAAGACATTTTTGTATTAAGAACACATTTTCTGACATGAAAAAACAACAACATAAAAGCAAATATTTCTTGACTGACCAAGGAACAACATTTGAAAAAAATTTGGAAGAGGCTTCATGGAAACACACTATGTCTTTGAGCAGTAACAAAGCTCAGCTATAATAGTGTACACATGAACATGAGAGGTTCACTTAGAAAGTAGAGAAATGTTCAACATTACCTTACTTTAAATAAAAGCATAATAGCATAATAATTCTAAACGCTTAAGATATCTTATGGGGAATTGGGAGCTCAGTGGTTCCCAAATAGGGAGCGTGACGTTATAATAAGGGGGGGTGCAGAAAGACATTTTTATGAGTAAAATATGAGCCGAAAATATGCCATTTACTGCGCCGCACTGACCGACAGTGTTCAAAGTGCAGTTTTCGCTCTCCCTCTACCCGCTATCACTCTGCGGTGTGACACTCCTCTCCTTATTCCACCTCTATGAACATGCTTATCGCTCACGCAAACGCTTTACTCGTGTACCGCCCGTGATTAAACAGAAAAGCAATACCCAGTACAACCAAATGCAAAAAAGTCTAATACAAAATGAAAATGATGCTACAGAGAATTACCACATACAAATACAGACCATGTAAACTATTGGGAGGTGGTAGATCAGTGTTGGACCGCTAACTGGAAGATTGAAGGTTTGATTCCCAGCACCCCCAGGCTCCCATCGCTTTGCCCCTGAGCAAGGCCCTTAATCCTTATTTGCTCAACTGTGTAAAAAAATAAATCTCTCTGGATAAGGGCGTCTGCCAAATGCTGTAAATGTAAATAAATGTCTTTGATTAATTAAGATCTAAAAGAGTAAAATGCCAAAAAGGAAACAAAGTTAGGTCACAGCAATGACAGTCAGAACAATGCTTTAGAATTTCACCAGATCAGCAGAAGAGCTTGAAAGAAGCAGTGAGGGATGGAAAAAGGAGGAAAAGACGACAGCCTATTTCCTACACTCATTAAGGATTTAATTAAAAATCCTGACAGGAGGTCTGAAGCTCAGAGGAGGAGGCGATTAGAGATTCCTGATGATTTTTTTTTTAACACAGATGAGCACTATTTTAATCCTGATTTTAAATATGTTACTACTGAGAAAACAAAGACCACACCCTGGTTGGGCATATATTACAGAACTGTATAGCTTCCAGCTGGATATATTTTTTTTACTTATTTTTATACTTCTTATGCCAACAACAATCGCTCATTTCTACATCAGGGTGTTAAACCAGATACGGTTAAACAACTCTCCTTTTAAAAAAAATGTAATAGATCACCTGCTGTATTGGATTTCGCTTATATAACGACTGAAACTGCTGAACTCATTGCCATAGTCGGAGCAATCGTGAGATCCGACCATTAATGCAAACATGACGGTGACTCACCGAGAGGATAGAGAACAGAACGTGTTATCAGTGGGAAAAGGTATACGTATTCAAACGCATCACCACACCTTAACCAAACAAAGCATTCGTGCCTGTGCACCATAATGAGTTTCCAGTGGGCGTCTGGTATGTGATTGGTAATGTGTGTGCATTTTCGTGGTATTTAACCCAGCATGCCCTGCTGCTCCCATCAGCGCTGAAGAATCTCTTGTCGCTAAGCACAAAGAGGCTCAGGCCTCTTTACTGCTACCATGGCTACAGGTAAACAGGAATGAGCCCGTTGGCCCTGCAGCCGTCTGTCTGTACATTGTGCGAAAGAGACTGAGTGTGTATGGACGGTGGAGGGAGGGAAAGGGAGGTGGCTTACATGGACAATGCACTAAATCGCAGAGTGGTTTGATGTGAGAATTTCATTAAAGCAATACCGCATACCGGCATGAAAGTCTTGGCACACTGACTTTGTTTTAGGCCACTTCTGTATGCAAAACGGTTTTTAGTGAATCATCGCTAAGTAAAAAAAAAAACCCACACACTCGCCCACGAGACGGTCAAGCTAAAGAATCGTTAAACCTGCAAAGATTACACAACAATGGAGCTTAGTGAACTGTAATCAGATCTAATCATAATCTGTAAATAATTTTCCTCGGGTGAAACACTGAACGAAAAGGGAACTGTTACACATCAACAGATGAACCATGAATTGCACAACGTCATAGACAGAATATAAAGCAACAAGGATAGAAAATTAAGTCTGAATAAAGCGACAGGTTTAGTATTACATTGGAAAGTGTTCTATTTTGGAATGAGCAGCGTAGTGAAAAAAAAGGTGCTGTTTACCAGAAATACACTCTGACAAAACGCTTCTGCTACAGGAGTCTAAAGCAAACAGCACAGCATGATTTTAAAGCTTACCCATCGTTATGCTACTCTAGTGCAAAGTCTAATTTAATCAGGAAAAACTCTAATTGATTTGTAGCCTCATCCAGAAGCAAATGCAAATAAATCAAATAATCTTGGTTGTTATATGAAGCTCAGTCCAGATGCCAAAACACTCCTGTAATCACATGACCACAATAAAAAAAAACCTGTTTGACTAAGGTAAATTTGGCACCTTTATAGGTAGCACAGTGATTAAGGTGTTGAACTTCTAATTGGAAGACTGGGATTCGATTTCCAGCACCACCAAGCTGCCCTTAACCTTGCCGCTAATTTCTCAGTTATATGAAAAATAAATGTAAGTGGCTCTGGATAAGGGCGTCTGCCAAATGCAAGTGTTTATAGTATTCCCTGAAGTCTTCATCGATAAACATTTGTGAAAGACAAAACCCGCCATCCATCCACAGGAAATATGACTGACATATCACATTAGCAGTTACAATCTTTGTTTCTGGGTTGTTTTTTTTACTGCAAAAAAGACAGCAAATCATATTGCACCTTAAGGATCGAAGTACAAATTATTATTTCGACAACACGTTACAAAAAACTTTCACGTTTTCGATTCAGTAAAGGGATCTAACTGTAATATTATACTATCCTTTCTATTATAAAAATGGTTTGGTTTAATAATATTTATATATTTTATATATATATTTACTATATTACATTTTTTTCCTTGCCTGCACGGTCTTTAACCTGTATTATTTTACTATTTGTTCTATTTACTTACATGCAATAACAGACCAGACTTCTGGGTGTAAAAGCACACTAAAATATGACCCTAAAGGCGGTGCACACTGTGCAGTTTTGGCTACGGTTTGGTCGTCCGAGACAAATTCTGAAATCCTATAAGCTAAACCTATGCTAAAATCTGCTATAGTCTTCAATGGCTAGCTTGACATATTCACAATTTCTTCCTTCAATTTCAGAAGATTTCCTGCAGTGTGACTCCTATGATGACGTTAATACGAGCGAACCAGATGACGCAATTTGCGTGACTTCAAATCACCAACAGAAAATACTGAAATGAGTTATTTGGACAGTGAAGCAAAAAAACAGAAACTTATTGAGGCACGTCATTAGCAAAATTAACGCTTCAGATTGCTGCTAGCTACTATTAACGTCTCAAAGATTGATGAGGTAAAACACTGGACGGGTTTTCTGATGCGTGTCTGTTTTTAACACCTCCTGACATACAGTCTGACGTTATGAAAATTGAAATCCTAAAGTGTGACATGGGGATCAAGTTCATACAGAGAAAAAATAGGGAAGTGGTGGCTCATGGTTAAGGTGTTGGACTACCAACCCAAAAATTGCGGGTGCTATTCCCAGCTTCACAAAGCTACCACTGTTGGGCCCCTCAGCAAGCCCTAATTAACCACCCAGTTGTATAAATAAGATAAATGCAAGTCGCTCTGGATAAGCGCATCTGCCAAATGCTGTAAATACAAATGTAAATATATAAATATAATATAAAATCGCACAGTCTGTGCCTGACTTCAGATGTGGGGCCTCATATGTTGCATTTAAAAGCACATAAGAAGCAACTTACATTATGAGAATTACAAAATATCTAAATGTGTATGTATACTACTTGTATACATTTACATTTAATATAAATATAAGTATATAAATGTATACTACTTTCACTTTGTACTATCTAAAATAATAATATTCATAATATACACAAATGTTTCACAATCCAAAGTTGTTTTATAACCTCCACTCTTCTGGGAGGGCTTTATACTCGAAGTTGGAGCATGACTGTGGGGATTAGTGTTCATTCATCCACATGAACCGAGCACTGGGGGTAGGCAAACCAATCTGCATTCTAAATCATCTAGTGAAGCTGTAATTATTAAAAAAAAATTCACAATTGTGGGTGCGCTTTCAACTTTGTGGCAGCAGTTTAGTGAAGACCATCACATATGAGACCACCTTCTTTTGGCCAGATAGCATATAACATCCTTTATGTCTTTGCATATTAGCAAAATAAGCTAAGCTTATTCTTCTTGACGTGGCTAAGACTGGGTTTTGTACCTCTTTCAATAACTGACTATCACCAGAAATATTGCAACACTTAGATTATCAAGGAAAATGCAGTTGAAAAAAAAGCAAACCATTTAATACTCTGATCTGATCCTGATCCAAGCTTGGAAAGCAATGAGGTCATACAATTTATTTGGACATGCTAACGTGGGAAATAAAGAACAGCCTTTCTTAAGCAGGAACAGCTTGATGTGTGGAGAATGTAGACAGTCATGTCCTGACTTGTGCCTGTCTGTCAGATAGATGGCAAGGGAGTTCCACCATCTGCATTACAAGGCTGTGTTGTTACTAGTGGGTGGGTGAATGAGTGAGCCAGGAACAGGGCACAGCGGGATGCTAGCATTTAGCGTGTAATTGAAACAGTCACATGCAGAGCTACACACTGACCCCTGTAATCTTCTACTGACAAAATGGCTTAGCATCTATTGGTCATATGGCACACACACTAGGTAGACCTGTGTGGCCCTGATAACACATGGTCACAGTTGGGGCTTCGCTAAAAGAAAAACTTTTACTAAAAAAAAAAAAACAACCTCATACAAACATATATTTTCTCTGTGGAGAATAAAATTTAAAGAGAACATTTGTCATCGAGTATCTTTAACAGACTTTTTCAGCAGCAAAGCCTTGAACTTGATCTAATCTAGGTGATATTTTTACAACTCTGTGAAACTGAGTAAACAGAACTTAGATCATAAGTGCTTTAAATCCCGGGTGAGTTGTTAGGCTAAAGAACAACCAAAAATAGTGTCAGAGCTTAATGCCTGATTGCAGACATGCCAACTGGATAAAGGTCTTAAACACAACACTATAAACAGCCTGCCTTAAAAATTCTTGTTAAATTATGTGTTTGAAGGTTGTTCAAAGCTCAGCGTATTCCTGAAAGCGCACAATGTTGACCTCTGACCCCATCCTTACCTTTCCTCTGCAGGAAGAGGCGCAGTAGAGGCGTTGCTGTGGTGATAGCCTTGTGGTAGTTGTCATCGTTGTTAATCGGCAGCAGGTCACCGTGGATGTCGGCATAGCCCACCAGTAGCTCCATGTTGGGGATTCGGTGTACATGCTGAAGGAGGCCGT
Source organism: Bagarius yarrelli (assembly GCA_005784505.1). Taxonomy (NCBI): domain Eukaryota; kingdom Metazoa; phylum Chordata; class Actinopteri; order Siluriformes; family Sisoridae; genus Bagarius; species Bagarius yarrelli. The sequence goes on along the minus strand of VCAZ01000040.1, from coordinate 1,557,664 downwards.
AGAACTCATCAAAGCGGCCTGGTTTGGAGCGGTCCAGAGAGAAGCGGCGGAACTCCGCTCCAAACTGCCATGAGATGAAGACAGACATCAGTAAACAGCAAGAATTACACTGACAAACACATGCAAATCTGTAGCAATGAAATACTTCAAATATACGACTGCAATCACAGGCCTGTATCCAACTAGTTATCATAAAAAGCATGTTGTTAATGGTCATCACCCGAATCATACACAAAAGAACATTTAACAGTTTTTGGTGTAGGAGCAAAAGATGAGGGAATTTTTTTCTTTATTAATCCAGTAAATATGACCTGGAAATCCTCATGTATAGATATAAACATGTGATCATTGGGTTTAATTGTTGTGATTTATAAGCCAAAAGCTTTCGGATTTAAGTTCAGGTGTTTTAGTAAAAAAAATATTTAACTTCCTTTATGTTTTCATACCCTTAGTGTATGCCATCGAAAACTACAAACTTTGTCTAGCAAACTGACAAACTTTACAATTTCGACATGTCAGACTAACAGCATGTTAAAGTACATTTTTTACACCCCAATCTATAGTATGCGTGATACGCCACACCACTCCTTCACAAACTTCTAGTTTTATAGCTCAGAAAACTAGCTTAATCTGGAGAAACGTTTAACCTGAGCTTTCGCAGTCTTTACCCATGTCCAGCAACTTTAAAAAATGTGATGAACCGGATTTTTGACATTATGTCATTTGAGTTTAGGATCTTGCCAAGGGTCAGCAGGCACCCTTAGTGGCGGACAGCTGTGGGTTTATCTGGATAAGTTATTCGACATGTCTGCGCATCTGACCATATGTTTTTAACCTCAGATTACTGAAAGAGAATCCAAAAATGGCGAATCACAACAAAATGACAATTACATCCAGTCTGAAATAGTAGCGTTCGATTAATAAAATATTTTGGTAAATGGTAAATAGTTTCAATTAAAAATACCTGAAACACATTTCACCTGTAGTGAAAGAAACAATTGATTATTGTTTATTGATTTCGTTAAAGGATTGATTTGATTAAAGGATGCTAAGTTAAAGAAAATCGTGTGCAGGAAGAGCCTAAAATAACTACTTTTTACCTGGTACCCTGAAGCAAAACCCACCTATGGGGGCGGGACATAAATGTTTATAAAGCGTTTAATTGGACGAAAAGATGAATAGCAGAAATTGAGTCAAAAAATTAAGCAAATAAATTAAAAAGAAATGTATATTATTCAATATTTTATTTACGTTGATTATAAAATCAGATAAGAAATGGGCAAAACTTGTCTTCTAACTGTTAAGCAGCTTGGTGTTTTTCTAAAGATTTACTAACCATGACTCGTTTAATGTCGGTTTTAGAATGTGTATTTTGTAACACACTTTAGCCTTATATTATTAACAGTATAATAAAAGGACAATTACTAGGACAAAACTTGTCTGCAAAAATAAACATTTGAGAAAGTGTGTGAAAGACAGTATGTGCGCTGCTCCCGGTAGTCCCCCAGCAGGTGAGCGACACCAACTTCCGATTCAGCTACAGGTGCTTACGACTAAAATACAAACACGTTTCACTTCATTTCGAATAAATATATTATCAATAATAAATAATATTAGTAAAGTAAATCTATATTAAACAAATCCCAAATTCCAAAATCAAATCTTTTGTGTTCTGGTCAATTCGTAAACCTTTAGCTTGTAGCTCGAGAACTTCAACATAAAAAACACAGAACATCGAAACACTTCTTAGAAAACAACGAAAAAAAATAACGAACGTCTATAGAACCTGCATGTCAAAGAAAGAGAAAGTATAATAATATCTTGCATACGTGTTCTGCTAGCTACCTTTTACCTACATTTGCTTCTAATAATTAACATAATAATTATGTTGAAACCTGACCAGGTTTTTCAGTTATGGTAGAACAGTCTGGTACCTACGGATAAACACACACACTTAAAGCTAATAATGGCCACAGTTGAATGACATTATGTCGAATCCCTGTGGTTGGAAGAAGTGATTAGCTGTGTGCGCACCTTGCTCTTCACCTCCACGGAGTTTAAAGATCGGTTGCTCGGCACTCGGTGGTTTTTGTTCATCTTTCGCTAAACGCCGCAACACACACACACACTTGCCCTCCTGGGGCTGTCGCACTCATCCGCTTCTCCAACTCGACGGCCTGAAGTTTCTTTTCCACGTTAATCCAGGTGAACAACCGCGTCTCTGCGTCTCTACGACTCACTTTCTGTTGTCCTCCAGTGGAGACGGCCGCTGTCAATACAATGTGTTCCTCAGCTAACCTACCCCCCCCTATCCCTATCTCCCTCTCTCCTTCTTTCTTTCTCTCTCCCTCTCTCTCTCTCACACACACACACACACACACACACACACACACACACACACAGGTTGCCAGGTCTCAAAAAACAGCGCAATAATAAAACTTCAAGCGTTGCCTTTCAAAATTAAGCACAAACATCATTATCGTGAATGTATATTACACACACACGCGCACACACACACACATTTACATTAAGCCTTGAGGGCCTTGCTCGGGGGCCCAGCATGGGACCCCTGATCTTTCAATTAGCAGGCTCCCCCCCCACCCACACACAAAACATGTAACATTGTAAACTTGTTAGTACCTGCATTAACATCCCAGCAAAACATGTCCATGCTGGCCCACAGTGGACAATTGTGGGAGTAGACAACCCAGGTTAATATGTGAAAGTGGTGGCTCAATTAAGGTGTTGGAGTGCTCATTGAAAGATCGGGGTTTCCACTGCTGGGACCCTGAGCAATGCCTTTTTGAGATACCTGTAGGTCGCTCTGGTTTAGGGCGTCTGCCCAATGCCGTACATGTAAATGTAAAATGTATGTAAAGGCATTGGCCTGTTGTGGGTTTATCTATGTGGGTCCTGAACATGGGTTTGATTTGGGCAAGCCTCCAGGTTAGCCCATCTGAGGCCCACAGCAGTTTGGGACAGGGACATCCAACAGTGTGGGCTGATCCACTGAGGCACCACCCAGGTGCAATAGTGCGAGGCCTGCCTGTGCCCCACATTTTATGCCGTTAACAGGGTCCACACTGAGCTGCCCGTTCAAGGCCCATTGTTTTTACCTGCAGTGGTCCTACATAGGGCTGAAAAGGGTATGTTTGCTGTGATGTGGTCTTTAGTTGTGCTCTATGATTTGATTTGCTCTATATTTGTTATATTTGAAATATATTTTAATAACTAGTTGATTAATTTTTCAGTAAATGGTTTCCTACAACACCTACAATGCAAATAAAGCACAAACTTATTTAGCTGAATGTTTACTCGGAAATTCCATTATTTGCTGAGTATCAAAAGGATACATAACTCTACTTTCTCAGCATACTTTGTTCAGAGCCAGACAGTGTCATATTTTTAACATTAATGCTAACAGAGTTATACTTTTATTAATGCTATCGATATTACTCAGCACATGGATTGCTGACTGTCCTGCTGTTCACTGCTGTATTTTATTCTCTCCCTTTAGGTCCAGTGCTTGCTGTGTTTATTGTTATTCTACGTTTACCACTAATCTTTATAACATTCCCTATAGGTAACATTTTAATCTGTCCTCTATGACTTTAAACTTTGTTTTAATTGAACTACAGTTTACTACTAGCTGCACTGGCAACATCCTTATTTAACAGTGCTAGACAATCACTGACTTTTCACTAAAATAACAAAAATACTGCACTAACAAGCATTATAGTCACTCAATATGTTTCAGATTGGGTGTTTTTCCTTTAAAATTGATCCTTTTAAAGGATTGTGAGGCTCGTGTCTTTGTACATGCCACTAGATACAACAGACACAATGCATTCCACTGTCGCATATACTGTACGTCATCTTTTGTTCACAGAGCGCATGTTTAGCCATTGTATGGCACCCCTGGAGCAGAGGGGGTTAAGGGCCTTGTTCAGGGGCCCAACAGTAGCAACCTGCTGGTGCTGGACTTAAAACCCTGATCCTGTGATAAACAACCGAGAGCATTTACTCTACCACCGCTTAAAAATAAGGACAACACATCGACAGTAAAAGGTGGGGCAAGTGACAAAAGAGTGTTAAAATTTGATATAATAAAAACTAATCAATGAATCTAATTGCATACACAACACCCAACTTCCAATCACTTAAATGGTGCTATACGGAAAATATACAGACATGGCAACACATTCTCACACTCCCCACTACCTAACCACTGCGCTGCTTATGACGTCACGCGCACCCAGGAAACTCGTTCCCGTGAAGCGCGCCCCTGCGGCCACAGCGCAGCCAGCCTGTATGTACACAAAGGCTGAAGTGCAAATACATGTGTTATGCGTATATGGATAAGCGAAACAAAGATTTGACTGTCATGCCTCGTTTGGTTTTTATTACCAGATCATAAAAGACGCGTTTATAATTGTATTTAAAAAAACCATCCACACTGTTTTTTATCGCACTTCACACTCTACTGACTACCATTATTTTCCACCCAGCAATCATATGCGAATGTATAGTAGTAACTGCTCATATGATTAATAATTACTAGCTAATAAAATAGTAAATAAAGCATTTCTTTTCCATATATTTAAAAGTTTATCTTGAATTTGCAAGCTAATAGCGTCATCTTGTGGTAAACCCAACATTATTAATGCCTTTCAGTCGCTCCAGTTCGACAGGTGGCGGTAACGCGCTGGGTTAAAAAAAACAACAAAAAAAAACACTCAGGTCGCAGTGGTGGATGGAAGTGGACTTTAACATGACAGGCGAGGTTGCTTGATTGCAGTTAAAGACGCGTTTTAATTTAATTTTAATAGGTAAACTTTGACTGAATGAGCGTTATATTGTTGCTTACTTTATATGTGCACATGTTGTGTTGAAACCGTGAATGTTGAATGTAATAATGTGTATTTGGAGCTTAAAATTAAAAATGAACGTAACCGAAGTAAACCAAACGTTTGTATGTTTCTGGAATTTTCCTTATTTCCGGGTTCTCTTTACAGGACAGAAACTTTACATTTAGATTTTCACGCCTTAAAAACGGCTTAATATTATTTCCCCCTATTTCTTCTGTATTTATAGAAATCATTGATGGCCACGGAATCTATTAGAAGAGATCGAGTCTCAGGTGACTCTTCCTGGATATCAGTGAGTCCCAGTGGTCTTTTGGAGGTGAACAGAAGATGGAAGGAGAAGAGAAAAGGAGGAGACGACACTCCTCTATTAGGGTCCATCTGCAAACTCAGAGTGCTTGTTAAAAACCAGACCGAGGATAACAGTCAATCTCTGAGCTTGGATGAAGCTGTGAATTCCGGTCCTGTGCAGGTTTCACAGTTTCCTCGCACACAGGATTCCGTGCTGCAGGTTCCACTGGACACGTGGGTGCAGCTGCGGATGGGAGACGGCCAGTGCGACATTATCGAGGGCTGTTTGGAGGGAATGAGAGCTGGAGAGACCTGTGAGGTGAGTGTCAGTTTCTAGCTCATCTCCTTCTCTCTCTCTCTCTCTCTCTCTCTCTCTCTCTCTCTCTCTCTCTCTCTGTCTTTGTCTCTCTCTCGTCTCTCTCTCTCTCTCCCCCCATCTCTGTGTGTGTGTGCTCTCTCTCTCTCGTTCTCTCTCTCTCTTCTCTCTCTCTCTCTCTCTCATCTCACTCTCTCTTTCTCAGTCTCTCTCACACTATTTCTCTCTTTGTCAATCTCTCTTTCTCTCAATCTCTCACTTATTGATTTACATTTGGGGGTGCAGGACTGTAAATAGTCGACGGTGATGATGTATCATTACTGCATTACTAAAATATGAAAAGGGTAATGGTAAACTCATCTGTTTTGCAATAAATGAACCATGACTCAGTGAATTTGTCTTTATTGTGGGTTTATTATCAGTAAATACGTAATGAAGGTAATCATTCAAAATATTAAAAAATGTGTTTCAATCAGATTCTTAGATTATTACAACAACCAAAAAAATCAATAAAAGGCATGACTTACATTCGAATATTGATTTGGGGCACATAACTTACAGACTTACATTCACACACATGGTTGCCACACACACAGCTTTTGTTACAGTAACCCTGAGTTCCAGCAGCACATGACTATTGTTATTCATCTACAGTAAACAGTTTATCCTGGTCATAGGGGATCTGGAGCCTTATTTCAGGGAGGGAGACAGAAGCATATGTTGGCACCTATTCAGTTTGCTCACCTGCAGGTTTTGGAAGAAAGATCTGTGCCAAACTAACCTGATGTGCATCCCTCTACACTGTTAAAACACCTGTATCTTATTGTTTTTTGTCTATCAAACTAAGCAGTTGAGGAAGCCTTTTTTTCACAAAACCAATACTAATACAGTTTAATATTAATACTCGTACATTTTGCACTGTTAAAATAAATGCTCTTTTTGTTAAAATGTTTTATTTTAGTATTAAATATTGAAATCATGCTACTATATGTGTTATACAGCTGTTTATTAATGGTCTAGTTATTCATATGTAACAATACACATTAGGAGAAATGCCTAATTAACTAATAATGTTTGCAGAGAGATGATTTATTTAAAAAATTAATACCAATAAGCAGCATACTTTGTGTTTTATCTGTTTTCTTTAGTTTACAGTAAGGCCTTATCAGCAGGATGTCGAAATGGCACCCAGTAAAACTCCTGCTGTGCCGTCAGAGAACCCAGGGGAGGAAAGACAGATGAAAAGGGAATGTTTTTATTTGCAGCTTCATTCCTTTACTCCAGGAAAAGAGTCCTGGCAGATGCTTCCTACAGAGAAATGGACCTGGGTGCTGTCTCACAAGCAGCGCGGCCGCCAGCGCTTCGGCAACGGAGACATTTGGGGAGCAACACATAGTTACTGTTGTGCTATTAAGCTGCTCATCACTTTAAAGAGACATACCAAAAGGAATGATCGAGTTTCAAATGCCGATAGAAGCATAGCCTGTGATTTAACTGTAGACACAGAAGGAAAAAGCATCAACATCTACACTGAAGAGGAGTACAAGACTGTAAAAGCAGAACTGCATTCTAATCTTTCTCTCTGCCAGCTCAGGCTCAGCCAGCCAGGAAAAGCCAAGGACAGCAGCAGCAAAGCCACTGCACTGGATCCAGCTAACTTTAAAGCCTGGTATCGTCTTGGCCAAGCCTGTCTACAGCTGGAAGACTTTTCCAAAGCACGTCAAGCTTTTGGAAAAGTCCTAGAACTTCAGCCAGGTTCTACGTCTGCCCAAAATGCCTTGAAACAAGTAAATGCAAAAGCAAAGGAGTTTGACAGTAAGCTTGGGCAAAGGCTAAGCAAAATGTTTACGTGAGAAACTCCGGAGAGAATTCGAATCACTAAAGACAAATGTGAGCAAATAACAGTCTGCAGCTTACACTGTAAAGTGGTACATCAAATGCTTTAGAATCCCCAGCGCTGGTGTGAGGATATATTACTCTATGCATGGTAAATGTATTATTGTTGCATGCTAAAAAATGCCAATAAAACTATTTATTTACAAGTTTGTTTGTATTGTTTAAATACTTGTAAAAAAAAAACATAATAAAAATAAGAATGATTAATTTAAGATGTTAGAAGGAATTTTTCCTTTTTCATGTAGCGTGCAGCAATTAATGTGCCTTATAATGAATATAATTAAGGTTTAAGTATTTAACTGTTGAAACGGACCAGGTTCAGGTTCAAGATTGTAGATTTGTGTCCCACTATTCAACCTCCCCTCGACACATGCACACACACACACACACATACCACAAAAATCCAGAAAATGCTAATTTTAAAAACTTTTACTATAACGTAACAAAAATGTTGAACAAATGTATAAATAAATAAAGCAGTAAATAAATAATTTAGTTAATAAATAACACAACAGTTACACAAAGTTGCACATCAACAAAAAAGTGCGCAAAACTCCAAACACTTTCCTAAATATCACGTCATGATGCAGATGCGCGTGTTTAAAGTAGTCCAATATAACATGTTAATTGATGATTTTAGTTGGTTCTAACATTTAATCAGTTTAGAGATTAGCTGAAAATCACTACGAACATTTTTTCAACTGCCAAAAACATTTTTGCTTAATATTTGGATGTAGGAGCGCACGATGATCACAAGAGGGCGCACTTTGGACAAAAAATATATATAAAAATGAAAACGGCTTATTTCGCCTATGCCACAGGCCGCCCTGTCCCTATAATAATAGAAAGATTAAAGTTAAAATGGGATTAATGAAATAGGCTGATGAACTAGGACGAGACTTTTCAAATGACTGTTACATTAACACAGCCGCGTTTGCTAAATATACTTTTATAAGTATACCTTTAAAAGATATACTGAATTTTCCAATCAATTCGAAGACAGCGTCGCATATTTCTGACACTTGATAAGTTCGTCTGTTAGCGTTGTTGTCAGGTCTCTGTGGCGCAATCGGTTAGCGCGTTCGGCTGTTAACCGAAAGGTTGGTGGTTCGAGCCCACCCAGGGACGGTTGACTTTTTTATGTTGTCTCGATTGGTATTGGTAACAATTTTAATATGGCAGTCCGAAATTATTCGTTAATGTTTAGATTTCGGTTAAACCGTTTAGAGGAAATCACCATCCTAAACACAGCAGCCTGGATACAATGTCCGTCTACATTAAGGTAAAAACTGGACTCGCTGCAGAAAATGGTCCTTTAAATAACACCCTTTAAATTCTGCGTCTTACCTATATAACATTTAAAATGTTCTCCCGCATAAACCGCGCATTTGTTTAAAAGGAGAAAAAAGCTGAATAACTAAATTTGTACACGTTTTTAAGGAAATAATCGTAACAAAATGCCGAAACCCGGGATCGAACCAGGGACCTTTAGATCTTCAGTCTAACGCTCTCCCAACTGAGCTATTTCGGCGATGTCAACGAGTAAATAATGTTCTTATTTGAACAATCATTTGGAACAATGAACAAAATAGCTCAGTGATGGCTAGGAAGCCTTTCCATACTAAAGGGGGGTGGGCTAAAGGCCCACTCAGTTTAGACATGTGTTTTATTAGTAGCACTAGTACTAGTAGCAGTACTAGAAGTAATGTAATAGAAATTATTTCATAGGGCCCAAAATTAGTTTGCCCCTGGTGAGGACCAATCTGAACGCAAAACGCAAGGGTGCACATTAAAGAGTTTCTCTGTAGTCAACAGAGGAACATCTGGTTCGCAAGTCACTAAACATTTTTGTTTGTATATAATTTACATCACTGACAATATTAACACTTCTGGCTTTTAATACCAACTTAATATAATTTTATATACACTAACTAAGGAAAATACACTAACTGAAAGATCCTTTCTTTCCACTTGTATCACGGTTGTGTTGTTTTAGAGGATAGGGTAAGAGAAAAAGGTTTTTCCTGGACGTTGTGTTAGTATGTTAACGTTAAGCCTTTTTTAAAAAGTTCACAGGGAAAGAAAGTGACAGCAAAGATGTTCAGCTGACATCAGTAAAATAAGCTAACGTAATTATAATTGTGTGCTTACAGGCCCTGTGGTAAACCTTAGGACTAGTTAACGGTTAGGTATTTATAAATACCGATTTGCTATTTAATATATTAATTTCATATAAATCTTTTTTTTTATTTACACAACGACAGATTATTATTATTTCCAATAATGACTAAAAATACAGACATGTAGGCCTAAAACAGAGTTAGAAGTTAGAAGATTAAAACACAAATGAGAAGGTTTAACCACATGTGGCTCAATAGCTAACCTGCTAAGACATTTTACCTCACAAAAATATATGGTAATGTTGTTTTACAGTTATTTTAAAATTCCTACCAGTACGTATTATTCGTTTACTTAAGGACTGAATATGAACGTTTTTTTAGTACAAGTCAGAAGGTATATTTTATTTATATACAGTATGGGAAATAGTCCAAACTATTTTAAAAAGCACATACATACTGTATCAACAAATCATTAAATAGAAAAACAACAAAGATTTTTAAGGAATTAAGGCAAAAAACTTTTTTGTGTGTATAAGTGTATATGACTTGCCAAATGGTCACAATTTGTCTTTGTTACTTAAGAGTTTCTTTTTGTAATAAAGCAGATTTATCAAAAAAAAAAACCTTTTTCTCTGTATGGCATTAGCATTGTTTATTTATAGCAAGGACTAACGTATGTGCGTCCATTAAGTGTGTCCACTTTCCGGACTCAATTTTCATTTTGACAGAAGTATGAGCTGATCCCTCCAACTAGATATGATAGAAGCCAATCCATTACTATTCCAAATTGTTATGCTATAATTTAGACTTAAACCATCTTTCACTTCTTACATAAAGCATTTCATTCAAAGACAGTTTTTAACTGTATGGGAATAAAATAACCACAAACACATTTAAATGTCACTCAGCACAGTGCACAGTCATTTATTCCTATTTTTTGATCACACTTTTGCAGCTATTTTACTTTTTGTTTGGGAAACGTTTTGTCTGACAAGGCCTGGGTGCCACTCAATTGGAACCATGAGTCCATAATAAGTGTGAAAGGAATTACAATCCACAGGACGTTCATGAAGACAAAGTAGAACCAAAAATAGATAGGGTGTCCATATTCGCTGTGCATATATCCATCTCTGTGCTCAGTAAAGAAGTAGAGCACTGCTCCATACAGCTGACCTAAGGACACAGAATATCATACTGATTATTCTAACTCAATAAATAACAAAACCCGATATCTAACTTAACATTAAAAATAGGAAAAACCATGCTACAACTTGAAACCCAAAATAACCCTATTTATTCTAAGCATCTCATCAAAGAATTTCTGAACATCCCTTTATATTACTTTGTTTCTTCTGTTTACTTTGACAATGCTGACATCTAAGTTAGCAACAAGGTTTCACACTGTGCAGATTTATTACAAGACATCCTATCATTTTATCCTGCTTGATTTTTATACAGCATTTTTATAGGATTGTTACTGAAATGAAACCAACCCTTATTCATTAAGTCATCTCACCTAAAGAAACTATAAGCTGTAAAACAAATCTGTAGGAATGATTGTACAAAAAGGCCACAACAATCCACAGACTGAAAGGTCCCCATAGACACGCAGTCACTGTCTCCATGCACACGGTGAAATTATCTGCTCTGAAAAGAAGATACAGGAGGAAAGTTTTAAACAAGATGCACCTCAACACAGCATGAATTACATAACAATACAAGTTATGTTAACAACTTACATGACATATCTGCTGTCACCTTTGGAATACTCCTTCCCTGTGAATGACAAGGAAAATAAAATAGAATTAACAGGAAAAATCAATTTCGCCTGGAAACAAATAAAATTACTTGAAGTATGGTCACCTTTTTCGGCCTGCAATTTCAATATTTATTTATTCAATGATTGCAATGAGGTTTTTTTTTTCGATATTGTGCAGCGCTTGTTTTTAATGATACAAGTCTAGTGTATGTACAGTTGCTTTATTTTACACATTAGGTTGAGAAAGACCTTTTCTTTCAGTTATTCATTCATTCATTCATTCATTCATTTATTTTCTTTACGTGCTTATTGCCTAATTCGGGGTCACAGGGATTTCCTTGAGCCTATCCCAGTCGTCTCTGAAAAGGCCAAAGGCAGGAGGGGACAAGTCTCTCTTTAAAATTTAGGCCTAGTAAACCTCAATATATTTCACATTAACCCTTGGTTATATGAAACTTTTTCAGATTACAATTAGTCCAAAAGTTTAGTCGGAATAAAAATCTTACATGTGAACACCTCACCCAGAATAAAACCTGATTAAAATGTTTTCACAACTTGATTAGATGAAAAATTCCTCCATGTATATGACTTCGGGTGTACGTTCCTCCATGCATGCCTTAATCTTTATGTAATTTGCAAAGAAATATTCTCTACGAAATGACTGTTGTGTCAAGCAAAATTTTGTTTTAACTTTAGATCACTGAATCTTATTACATACTTACATGTACAGGCTTTTGCTCCTCGGAGAAGGAAGGGACAGGAAATCGGCTTTTAGTAAAGGACCGCTAAAGAAAAGCGTTGCTCATCACACTCTGCCTTTTTATAAAAGATTTGAGCAGCAGTGCGTATGCATGCACAAAAGCAACACAATGCCCATAACTAGTGCAATTATTTGATGCGTCTCATCTTTACAGGAATAAAAACATAATTCACACAGTGACAGACAAGTTGTGCGCATGTCACATAATTATTACAGCTAAAATTGTAAACAACAGTTCGAAGTAAATTACGTCTTATGTTAACAACCTGTCTGAATATTTTAATTGGAACGATTTCAGTTGGAATGACAAGTAACCTGGAGCCTTTCTTAAAAAACCTAATGCACCAGATGGAGGACATCTGGACCCAGAAACACCACAGTGGAAAGTATGAGGCATACCTTATGAGCCAGACACATTCATCAATATGTTTTAATTTATATTTACAGAATTTCATAGACGTTGTGCACATAACGTTTTGAGCTTTAATATGTACTTACAAAGTTGAGAAAGAAAGCTCTGATCTGCTGGAATGATGGTGTAGTACAGGGAGAACCAGCCCTCAATAACGCCATGGATGAAGCCACAGACAGTAAACCAGCATAGTGCTAATCTTCTCCAGCTGCTTAGTCTTTTTCCACCAACACTTTTTCCTGTCAAAGTCCAAGCTATTAACATTAACAGGCCCGACACAGAGAACAGGAATGTGACAATCTCCAACATGGAACGTTCATTTTCTTTGTAGTTGGGAATAGACAGGTCTCTGGGCCAGTATGGGTGACCTCTAGTTTCAGCTGCCATCTTTAAAATCTGCACAGACACACAGTTTATCTCAATTTATTCTTTATTGCGGCAGAACAAAGCCTTTTTTACAAATCATAAATTAACATACTGACATGTAAGTTTGTGGTAAATATTGTGCTAAACTTATTTAAAAGCTTGTATTAACAAATGTTAAATCATAAGATGGAGGGTTATGATCCTAACAGTAAATAAAACAAGACAAGTAAAATAATAAACATTTATTCGTTCACACAAGTCATAAAACCACCTCAAGAAAGCGTATAAACTCTTTTTGATTTTTTTTTTAATTAGCTGTTGCTATCACTTATTTATAATGCAATACTTCAAAATGCAAATTTACCCAGAATGATGGAAACATAGCAATAGACAAATTTAGCAAATATGCACATCAATATGAGAATTCAAGTAGTTTTCATGCAGTTTCACACTTTTTTGTGGATTTTCTTGCACAAATTTAGTATGTAAATTAAATTTTTCTCTTAATCATAAACAATAAGTTCAGTATGCTCCTTTGCACAACATAGCACTATGAAATGTAGAGCAAAGGTCACATGCGTACCCGCAGAGATAGAGGGCGGAACTGGTCATTGAACAGAGAAATTTTGCTCCAATAATACAGAAAGTGCAGAAAGAAATTATAAACATATTTATTTCTGAAATATTGTCATGGTTTGGGGTGTTTTCTGCAGCAGGGTTTTATACAGCTACATGGCAAGATTATTGTAAATGTTTATTATTAAACTCCAATATGCCATTTCTTTATTGCTCCCAAAGTTATGGCTGCTTTTTGCAGTCAAGAGGTCCTGACACAGGAGACAAGCAAAACCTTGCTGATCATTTCCATATGCTTCTGGGTTTGCGTGAAGCTCTCCACTATCATCCACACAGCATTACCAAAGAGGCCGGAGGGGGAGATAGGAGTGTTAAGAAGAAGCTTTCAGTCCCTGAGTCACTGAGGTCCGCCTCTGTAGGATGATTCAGCCCATTTCCTAAGCCCAGCGCTTAGTCTCAATAAGAGCCAGGTCTTTGATGGTGTCCAGGGCAACCACACTGTCATACAAAGCCTGGAGGAGCTTGGGCTGGAAAAGATAGAGCACAGCCATAGGATGGCGTGCAGATGCCCCCATTCTTGTTCAAAGCCCTTCTGTGCACCTTTATCCTGTAAAGATTTGAGGGCGGCTGCTGCTTAAGTCGAGCGCCTTAGCTGAAGGTCACAGGTGAATTGCATCAGTTTCCTCCATGGGGTATAAGTAGGAAACTGTGGGACACAGCCTCATCGTTGCACCATCTGCTCGTAAACTCCCTGGTGTGACTGAAGGAGAGCAGATCAGCCAAACCTGGCGGCTGGCCAAAGCGCTCTTTAATGAAGGTGACCAGGGACCTGGCAATGTCATCTTGCAATGTTTACCAGGAGATCGAAGCAATGTGGGCAGTCAGCATCATCCAACATCGCCTCCACTTGCTTTTTAGAGTGAAGGAAAAGATTCTAAAAAATTGTCACTTGCACCACCTTATACACCGTCTTATAGCAGCGGCATTTGCATATGATTTATATGTTCAGTGACAATAAGCCAGTTTAATTAAACTTCCATGAGTCAATAAAACTTCAGAAGGAATTAAAATAAAGGAATTTCTCAAAGTGGCGGCTCCATGATGTTAAGTGAAACTGTTAGGGGAACTCAGTAGACAGCAAAGTTATTCATAAGAAACTTAATACAGTTACAGAACTGAGAAAGGGGAAAAAAAAGTCAAATTCACACCAGACTTAATGTTAGTATTCTTACAGCCACAGATGTACTGAAGTAATTCAAAACAAGCACTTCTTTGGTTTTAGCTTAGTTTTCTTTAATTTTAATCCCTGTGTTCTCAACAACAAAGATTTTGGTTAAAGTGCCTTGGATATTTTGCAAAACATAAAAGAACATAAGTAACGCATCATCTAAAAATAAGAATAAGTAAAAAGACAACAAACGCCTACAGGTGTTAATTAACTAGTCCTGATATGATACTAGTTAACAGCTTGCATTAAAAAAACATTAATTTACATGCAGCTAATAAATTATTTATCCATCATCTTTTAAATTCCTGGTCCAACTGTTTACTTACCTTTTATAAATACAAATATTATCCAACAAAATACACAAGAGATTTAATAAAGCTAATAAAATCGTCAGTGGCAGTAAAGGAACACATTAATAGGAGACAAAGGAGTCTTAATAGTATTTAAAATGTGTGCAAAGAGTGTCTTAAATTGTAAAACATCGCGCCACGGAGTTACAGCCCACTACGATACACCAATAACCAATAAACACTCGCGATGCTGTGGAGCCAGTCATCATTCACAATTTCATTGGACGAGAAACTCGGAACAGGACTGACGTCACTCTCAAAGGAGAAACAGGACTATTATATACGCCCACATTTCTAAAGGTCTTTGTGTTTAAAGTAGTATCTTTAAATGTATTCCGGATTGCCTTTTTGATCTATCCTGCCCTTTCTTTTTCAGGTTAAAAAATCAGTCGTGTAGAGGGTTTTCGGATTGATGCTTTTATGGAAACTAAGAAGAGACCTCTTTTTCAGGATTCAGATCGGTGGGGAATAGATGCGTTTGAGTTATGCTTTTTGATTATCGAAGAAACATTAGATTGGAAGATCTGGTGGAAGATTAGTTATAAAACAGTTCTTTGAAAACAACACAAGAAGTTAGAATTTTCTAATTCTGCATTTGAACATTATAACCCAATGTAGGCAGTGTCTAAATTTGATCTATTTTGACTCTATTTTGTTTTTTTTTACTAAATTGTATTTTTTTTTTTACTAAATTTAACGGTTTGATATTATAATTACATTTAAGCGATTTATAAACGCTTTTTTGTTGGTGTGCAATTATAATATCAAATATCAAGTTTCCAAATAATAAGTTTAATAAACTAATGCTTTTGTCCTGGGTCACTTAATTGACAAACATAATTTCAGGCCCTTTCGGTACTTTCGGTTTTATTTGAAATAACCAAGATATTCGATACAAAAATAAAACAATTTCCCACAGATTTTGAATTCCCAGCTAAATTTTGGTATTTGGTATAACTTTACGAGACTTTGCCATAGTGGTGGATGCCATCCCCAGGGGAGCTATTTCACTTTTAAAAAAACTCCTCTTTACCCTATCCTATCTCATGGATCTTCTTCTTCTCCTTTCAGGCTTTAGCCTAGCTACAAAAGTAGCTAGACCTCAGCACCTTTTTTTTATTCCCTTGACTACAAGTTAACACTTACTGTAAAACAGTAAAAAGTTCAGTCCATCTTTTAGGAATAGGAAGATTTAGCAGATCGTTTTAAAAAGATATAATTTCTATTTCCACTGTAATTTCATTTTGGAATAATCATTTTGAAGATGTCCTTTGGAAGAAAATTTGGTCTTTACCTTATAAATATTGGATTATTAATAATTTGTGATTTACCTTGAAGTTTTTATTAAAAAATGTTCCCCCTTTTTTGTGGAGTTGAAGATAAATCTGTCGCTCACATTTTTTGAAATTGTGTCCCTGTTGCCCTTTTTTTGGGAAAGTTTTTGTTTGTTTATAAACAATTTTTCTTTGGAGTTTAAAGATACCTTATTTGATTATTTGTTTTTATATGTTTATATTTATGACAAAAATGTAAATGACCAATATTTTCTAATAAATCTATTTATTTTTCTAGCCAAATACAACAATTTGCTACAATTCACTTCCTAAAAACTTTAAAATCCGTTATGTTGTTCACAAAGTATGGTATTTGTGCTTTCCTGCTGTTTTGTTGTTATTGCTTTTTGTTTTGAAGTTGAATAATCAGGTTAATTGGTACACCTGGCTGTTTGTTTGTTTTGGTTTTTGTATATTTGTATATATGCTTGTTTGATGTTTGATAACACTAAATAATAAAAGAAAATTATAAACACCCACAGATAAGGCCATGATGAAGTGATAAGACGGGTTATTATACTCCTAGTCGTTGCCTTAATCCTTATGTATGCCTCATGAAAATAATATACTTCATAAATGTTTAGATGCGTACTGAATGTTAACTTAAACGTTAACTCGGGGCTCACTTTTAAAAAAAAATAGGACATTTGCCTCTAAACAACCTAAGCCAAAACATGTTCCATTTATACAGTGCAAAAATGTCACCCACTTGTCTGTGCCGTGACCCGGATTCGAACCGGGGTTGCTGCGGCCACAACGCAGAGTACTAACCACTATACGATCACGGCAAGCTACCGAGGCGATGTATTTCCTGTTGAAAGATCACATAAAGTGTATCGATTATTATTTATCAACGATAAATTGATGTAACTCTATCCACGTGTAAGTCTCCATTATTTTGGGGGCAATGGATTAAAATAGTGGTTTTCAGGTTTAATTTTGAAGTTTCTACTTTTTGAATCAATATGTTTTTTTTTTTTCTTTTTTTTTTTTTTTTTTTTTTTTTTTACCATAAAACCAGACATTTTTTCCACATCAAATGTTTACAAGCGCTTTAATACAGTTGTATTTTTAATCACAAATTTAAGTTTACATATTACGTTTGGGCTCTTTTACACAAATACAAGGGAATTTGAGAAGAAAATGTATATATATATATATAAGCGACTGTAGTCCACTGTATATTGTAGTTTTTAATGTACCTTGTTTATGTACCTTGTCACTGGTTATTGTTATCAAGACAAACGCCTCTTAGCGATTTCAAGTCCCATATGGTCTAGCGGTTAGGATTCCTGGTTTTCACCCAGGCGGCCCGGGTTCGACTCCCGGTATGGGAATAAAGCTTTTGCTTTCTTTAAACGTTTTGGTTGAATTATTTAAAGTGACATTATATTACGTATTCATTTGCCTAGTATTATACTTTTACTTTAAGCTAACGACATTGATAATATTGATGTACACATAAATAGAGGGTACATCAGTTTATCATCTAAAATCGACACTCTAGAATGCGTTATCGAATTAATTTATGTGGTTTATCATTTTTAAATGCTTCAAATAAATTATTTTTTAAATTAACCTGTAAATTAAATCTGTAATATGGCAGTTTTACACGGAAACCCGGAAATGTCAACGGCTAATATCAGCTGACTCTTGTTGTCATGTGATCTACTCTGACGCGATAGAAAGAAGAACGTCTTGACTGACATACAATAAAAACGCAAAAATAACGAGGTTTTATCACAAACATTAAATTATTCTGTTCATTTTGCACAAAAACACGTCTGTGGAAATGGATCTAGATCTTGCGTCTCTCCGCTTGGACCAGCAGTTACTTCATTTTATGGATCAGCTTGAAATTTTGGAGGAAAAAAGAGATAAGCTAAACACGCTAATAGAAGAGGTAAGAAGATTGTCTGTATTTCTTATGGCATCTTGTTGGATTTTGTTGTGCGCGTTAGAAACCGGTATTATTGATCTTTTTACAGGGATGGTTTAACATTTCCAAGGCCCGGTACTCGATGGGCAATAAGCAGGTCTCCGCGCTGCAATATGCCAGTGAGATGAAGCCACTTGTTCATGTTTATGCCAGGTACTTTTACAGAATTCTGAAATTACTGCAGTGTAGCGTTGATTCATCATTACTCTTTTAAATAATAGATCAATTTATAACAACAATAATAATGTGTCGATAGTGCAAAAACAATTTACCCCCTGAAAGCTGCATGTGTCAGGACCTCCTCATAGAATCGACCTGTACATCGGATAAAACATGAAGCTGAACTAATTTGTTCTTGAATACATTTTTATAAACATCTGCAATGCAGTCAGTCTGAAAAAGGGGAGACGGAATTCAAGTGTGAGCGAATGGAAGACGGGGCCAAAGAACTAAAAGACAGTGAACCAGTAGAGACCAAAGGACCAACGGATGAAGGTAGGACTGAAATAGGAATGATTTTAATCTTTACCCGGTCAATGGCTTGTAAATCAAAATAAAAATACTTGTTTTAACCAAATTGCTTTAAATAATTAAAACACTTTTCTTTGCAGGCCTCAGAAGGCGAGTGAACGTTAAAAACAAGGAAAATATTGATGAAAATGACTTGTCCAAAGATGAATGTGAGAAGGACCAAGAGATAAATACAACGAGTAAGAAATCTTCATGTCATGAACAAGATCCCCTAAAATGGTTTGGGATACTAGTACCACAAAATCTTAAGCAAGCCCAAGCAGCTTTTAAAGAAGGTAACCATGTGGATTTATCAGTGCATCTGTTTTCACATATGAAATAGACACAACAAACTATATTATAATGTTTAATAACTTCAGGACACACCTTTTGCACAATATAGAAGTGTATTTTCAACTTATTTAGGTCTTTTACTTTTCCAAACAGATTTTTAAACACGTGTTTGCTGATGGTCCATTTGAACAACACATTCTAGTGTTTTTCTTTTTTTTTAAGGCTAACATTTGTAAAAGAAAATTTTCTGGTACAAAATTAGTTTAGGATAAAATGATAAATGATAAAATCTATAGACTGAGCACTTGCTTATTTATTAAATACACGTTTTGCTCTTTGGGCTTTCATACTGTTTACTAGTGGGTTTTTTTCACTGATCATAGTAAAATTGTTATCAGTGTTACTGTTTTTGTATTTCAGTTTTATTTCCCCCGCTGTGTTTTTTAGAGTGTATTTATTTTGTGTATTTTTTCCCCAGTCATTGCTCTAGCAGCTGAAATCTCAACTCTGCAAAGTGCAATTGTGAAAACTAGATTGGAGATGCAGGATAAACAGAAGATTTTGTCTGAACTAAAAGAATAATGCATCACACTTCAGTGTTTTCTTGTTGTACTTTCTTCATATTTATTTGTCAAATGTTGTGATAAATAGCATGATTCCCGGCATCTTTCGGTGAATCAGTAACAGTGGTCAAAAATAGTAAATAATAAATAATGTGATTTGTGTATTTTTTTTTTAACAGTGATTTTTCTAATTGTTATTGGAGTGGATTAGAGACAGTGGCACTGGGGAGGAGACAGGTGGCAGAGCTGGAAGTAGCAGAGCTACAAGAATATAATCCTCTAAAAGCCTAAATCATAAAGACAGTTTCATCTGCTTAAAGCTTAAAGTCAGCTCAAATGGGCTAGCAGGTAAACTGGAACAAATAATACAAACATTCACAAAACACACTTTAAACACAAAAATTGTGGGTGAAAATAGGTGTACATTTACAGCATTTAGCAGACGCTTTTATCCAGAGTGACGTACAAAAGTGTTTTAGATCTTGTTATTGAACAGCTCAATACTGGTACAATAGTTCACAAATCAAAGTTACCAAACAATAAAACTGTCTTAAAGAGCATTGGTCATTCCACCATCTTGGTGCCAGAATAGAGAAATGTTTGAGGCAGACATACCTTGTGCCCTAAGTCGGGGTCTCAGGGAGCATTGTGCAACCCCAAGCGTGCTTGGATGTAAGAAGGTTTTGCTTCATTTTTGGCTTTGAATCTAATGTGTGCAACTACAGGAGCCAGTGGAGGGTGGGCAGCAGTGGGTGGGGTGAGAAAATTTTAGTAGGTTGAAAACAACTCGTGCAGCTGCATTCTGAATCATCTGCAAAAAAAATAAATTGCCGGGAGCAAGTTGCATTAGTCTAGTTTAGAAATTACAAGAGACTTCATAAGCAACTGAGTGACCTGAGTCACATTACATCACAAAGTTGTTCCTATGGCCCTCCAAAGACAAAAACATCATTTTACTGTTAAAAATAAAATGGTTATCTGAATACAGCTGAAATAACCTGTGTATTTTTTTTTATACTGACAGATTTTAATTGAACAGCTAGCCCATTTTACCTGAATGTGTGATACCTTATCCTAAATTTTAAACAATTGTACATTTTCTATATAATAATAATAATAATAATAATAATAATACATATATAATATATAAGATGCCAATAGTAATTTATAACAATATAATTAGATATTTCATTCATAGCTTTTTTTGATGGTATTATAAGTCATTTACCCAAACCACCATTTTATATTTTACATCATATATGTAGATAGTGCTTATGTGAGAGAATCATTAAAACCTGCCCAAACAAATGGCTAGGTAATCATCATTAGATGACAGGACATACTACAGAAAATCCTACTCTTTACCAGTTTTGTAAATAATTAAGGAAAATATTAATATTACATATACAGTAAATTACGTTTCGGTGCGAGTAAAATCCTCTGATCCCGTGTCAGCCAATCAGAACGTCTTCCTGTGAAAGCAGCCCACCCTTTCTTTACATGTTGCAGCAAGTTCTTTTATTGTTGAATAAAATAAATACATAAAATATCGGCAGTATAAAATTATATTAATTTAATTGTTTGTTTAGTTTGTTAATCAGTTAATTACAGGATAGAAATAGTGATTTATTTTGTGGCACCCTCTGTCCGTCATTAAACCGTCATTGAACATTTATTTATTGTATATTTATTTATTTGTAACTTTCAGTTAGCGCGGCTTCTCAGGACACTAATTTATAAAAGCTAAATAAATAAATAATACATTTCCGACGAAAAACTAATTGCCAAGAGAAACCGCGTATCATCAGAAAAACAGTAAAACCTGCTCAGATTTATTCTTTCGCACTGAATGCATTATTTCCTTCCCCCGTATTAGGTGCTAATGGAGGAGAGAAGCCCTCCCCTTTAGTGGGTATTTCCTGCTGTCCAAAACACACACACACACATACACACACACACACACCTCTCCTCCTCCGCCCCGCACCCAACACACACCCAACCCACAGAGCTGTTTAAAGGCGCCAGATGTTAACCTTGGTGTATGTCGTACGCCATTGGACCGCAAATACACATCATTTTCTAGTTTAATTGTACACATTTTATTATAATGCACAAACAATGCGTTTAATGTAACACCAGCTAAACGCGAACTTGCAAGCGTGTTGCGATGTAGGACAAAGGTAAAAATACTGAAGCTCATCATCATCATCATCAGCAGCAGCAGGCTGTTAAACCGGAACGCCATCACCGAACTGAGGAACAGCTCAAATCTGAAGGTGGAACGGTGTCTCGTCTCTTCAGTGTCGGAGGATTTCACATTCACAGATGGCGTCAAATTCCCGAGTATCTATTCTGGATTACTTTAATATTGTCTTTGAGGGCGAAAATGGCAAAATCGAATCCAACTGCAAAGCTTGTGGTACGAGGATACAGGCAAAGCGGACCGTTACCTCTAACTTCGTTACACATTTAAAGGTAAGTGACTCAAAATACATATATTTATTATAGACTTCATTCAATCCAGTTATATACTGATTATAAAATGCTATAAACTAGAATTAAAACATTTACAGCATGCCATCATCCAGAGCAACTTACATTTATCTCTTTTATACAACTGAGCAATTTGGGGTTAAGGGCCTTGCTCAGGGGCCCATTGGTGGCAACTTGGTTTTTCCAATTAGCAGTCTAACACCTTTAACCAGTGCGCTACGGCATTACCATATTTGCATTGTATTCCTCTTATAAGAGCAGATAATTTGTGATATAATTTAAATTCAGGTGCAGAATGTATATTGTATATATACACTGTATATTTCAGTGAGGTCAACCTGTCAGTCAGGTGCTGTGGACTTTTTGGTCTGTGTGTTTCAGACCTTTAAGCTTGAAAATAGTTGCGTAGGGAATTCAATAATAAATATCGAGAATATTTTCCCCAAGAACACTGTGAAGTGAAAATTCAGATGGATGAGATGTGAGTCTATCACAGAGCAACACTTACAAACACATTTACGTACTTAAAACTAATTATTTAAATTCCTTAAGCTCCCGGACACAAATCTTTTTGGATATGGACATATGGTACCATCAAATAAGATAGCTAACCGTTAGTTAAAATGGGGCAATGTAAAAAGAGAACAACACAGGTAATATCGACTGAAATCATTTAATTTTTAACAGTACATTAACACTATTGTCTTTAATGTGTTATAGCAACAACACCATAAGTAGAAAGTTAAACAAATATTTTATTTAACAATGCAATTAAAATGTGATGTGAAGAATTAACCCACACAATGGAGGCAAACGTTGGTGGACCCCTAACCCTACATTCATATGAATGCTTCGTATGAATAGAATGTCGACACAAAGGTGGAAGCACACATTCGTCAGGAATCTTTTGTAATTTAGGTTTTGTCGTTAGATTATTTCTTTATTGTAAAAGGCTCAAAAACTGTTCCATGACAATCATGACAATACCCCTGTGCACAAAACGGGCCAAGAGCTCCAGGAAGACAAGGTGTGTTATGGTTGGGGTGGGAAAAATCTGCACAAAACTCTGACCTTAACAACATTGAATTACTTTGGGATGAACTGAAATGTTGACCGCATCCAGACATTCTAAAAAAGTAGTGCTAAAAATTTTATAATTTTATCCTAATTGTGGCTAAATAGTGCTTGAAAAAAACCCTAAAGTAGAAAAAACCCTAAATGCTCTCAAATCTACAGGAAAACATTACCAGAAGTGTGAAGGATATTACAGTAGAAAGTTCTATTGCAGTTAAAGAGTTCTATTGCTATTAAAGATGTTCCAAAACTATTAAGGATATTCCAATAATACATATGGATATGATGGTCAGTTGTCCCAATACGTTTGCCTATATAGTGAATTTTTACTCCTAATTTCTGGTTAAAGTGTGTGTGTGTGTGTGTGTATGTATGCAGGCTATTTTACTGTCATCTTTCTTTCTTTCTTTCCCTTCCTTTACTCCGTTTTCGTCTGTCTGTTTTCTTTCTTTGCTTGTTCCCCGTACTGCCTGCAATGCAATTTTTTTGCAAAAACTGCTTTGGATAGATACATATATAAAGGCCTATAAACCCTCTATTTCTATGTAAATGTGTGTGTATGCAGCCCAATTTAGCTGAAAATTATAGAAGTATATTGTGTACAATTTTCGAAAGGAATTGCATTTTCTATATGTCCAGTCTTATGCAAAAGTTTAGGCACCCCGTGATAAATAACAGATTTTGGTGATTTTCTAATTGAAAAGATGTTAGCACAGTCTCTCTTGGAAATGGAAAAAAATGCACAATATTTTCAACAAACATTGATGCATAGTTACTTTTTATGCCATAAATTGAACAAAAATAAAAACATTTTTATGGCACCGTGCAAAAGTTTGGGCACCCTAAGAGTTCCAGAGTCTCAGATTCTTTTAACAAGGTTTCAGACCTTAATTAGCTCGTTAGATCTGATGCATGGCAACAGCTGTCATTAGTAAATGCCAATTTTAAAGCTTTACAAATACTTTGACTCTTCAAACCTTCTGCACACACTTGCGGACACTCAACAACCATGGGTTCCTCTAAGCAGCGGTGTAAGACTCTGAAAATGAAAGTTATTGATGCCCACAATGCAGGAGAAGGCTACAAGAAGATAGCAAAGCGTTGTCAGCTTGTAGTTTCGACAGTAAGAAATGTAATTAAGAGATGGCAGTTCCGGGGGAACTGTGGAGGTCAAGATGAGATCTGGAAGACCAAGAAAACTCTCGGAGAGAACTGCTCATATGCTGGTCAGAAAGACAAATCAAACCCCCCATTTGACTGCAAAAAACCTGCAGGAAGATTTAGCAGACTCAGGAGTAGTGGTGCACCGTTCCACTGTGCAGCGATGCTTGCAGGAGTAGTGGTGCACCGTTCCACTGTGCAGCGATGCTTGCAGAGACAAGACCTTCATGGAAGAGTCAGCAGAAGGAAACCTTACCTGCGTGCCCATCATAAAATCCATTGTCAAAAGTATGCAACAGAACATCTACAGAAGCCTGATGCGTTTTGGAAACAAGTGCTGTGGACTGATGAAGTTAAAGTAGAACTCTTTGGCCACAATCAGCAAAGGCATGTTTGGAGAAAAAAAGGAGCAGCATTTCATGAAAAGAACACCTTGCCAGCTCTTAAGCATGGGGGTGGATCTATCATGCTTTGGGGTTGTGTTGCAGCCAGTGGCACAGGAAACATTGCACGGGTGGAGGGAAGAATGGATTCCACTAAATACCAGCAAATTCTGGAAGCAAACATCACACCATCTGTAAAAAAGCTGAAGCTGAAAAGAGGATGGCAACAGGTCAATGATCCTAAACATACCTCGAAATTCACTATGGAATACCTCAAGAGACGCAAGCTGAAGGTTTTGGAATGGCCATCACAGCCCCCTTATTTAAACATCATTGAAAATTTGTGGGTAGATCTTAAAAGAGCTGTGCATGCAAGACGACCAAAGAATATTACAGAACTAGAAGCCTTTTTCAAGGAAGAATGAGCGAAAATCCCAAGTACAAGAATTGAAAGACTTTTAGCTGGCTATAAAAAGCGTTTGCAAGCTGTGATATCTGCCAGAGGAGGTGTTACTAAGTAGTACTATGTAGGGTGCCCAAACTTTTGCACAGTGCCATAAAAATGTTTTTATTTTTTATTTTTGTTAAATTTATGGCATAAAAAGTAACTATGCATCAAGGTTTGCTGAAAATATTGTGCATTTTTTCCATTTCCAAGAGAGAATGTGTTAACATCTTTTCAATTAGAAAATCACCAAAATCTGTTATTTATCAAGGGGTGCCTAAACTTTTGCATAAGACTGTAGACGCATAAATAGTCACATAACCCAAACACAATTGCAAACCGTAAACATGGAATTGGTAGCTCAGTGGTTAAGGTTTTGGATTGACACTTGGAAGACCGGTGTTTGATCCCCAGCCCCAACAAGCTACCACCGATGGTCCCTTAAGCAAGGCCCTTAACCCAAGATTGCTCAGTTGTATAAAAAGATAAATGTAAGTCGCTCTGGATAAGGAAGTCTGCCAAATGCTGTAAATGTAAATGCACAGTGACTTAAACCCTTTTTGCAATTGCATTTTCTAAGCCTTACACTGAAACCTGTCAATCAGTGTCAGGGGCAGGACTATGGGGCGTGTTTGTATTTAAGAGTGACGTCACTTACAGATGAAGGCGAAGAGAGGAAATGCCATTAATATTTTCAGATGTTATTTTGAAAATATTCGTTATGTATTTTATTAAGAAATAATACAATCTGAAAAATGTATAAGACCATCTAGTTGCATCGAATAATCTGAACGATAAAGGTGGTCGGTGGAAAACAGTTTATACTCTAAAGATTTCCTCTTACTTACAACAGAAGTACTGTGGTCAGAATTTAATCATTTTTTAAAATGATGGAAGTATTTACCAGACTATTTTAAACCTAATTGTATATAGTGTTGGTAATTTCATTTTCAATATGTGGACAAAACTGTGGATAAATTGTGATCATTTTCTTTTACACGAACATACAAGTCTGCAAAATTTCAAACAGAAAGCACGTCTATTTGCAATTGCATGTCTTATTATTTATAACATTTTCACTTTGTAATAGGCAGTGCAAATTACCCTGTTTGCTATTTCACTTCTGGGTTGGTAATGAAACCTGCCAAAATATAAAAGATCTAGCAATTCCTATTGCATTTGTGTTTTTGATGCCTTGCACAGACACCTGTCAATCATTGTCCACAATCATGGGCACAATCATTTTTCCAGCATGCTTTTCTTCTTGCCTGTTAAATATGACTGGTGTAGATTTTTGAATGAATACACTGCCCTAAGTATACTCTATCCTTCAACATTGATTGACAGGTTTCTTTGCAAGGTGTGAAAATTGCAATTGTAGAGGTAATTGCATCTCAGTTCGAATTTTGTCAGGGTGCATGCATGACCTAGGAGGTGAAATATTAAAGAGAACCACTGCTATTGTTATTTCGAAATGACATTAATTCCTAACACATGAGGAAATGCAATTTCAAATGGACTTATTTTAATGGACCTATTTAAATTTTTGGCGGCCTTCAAACAATTAAAATCAATCCAAAATGCACTATGACATGGTCATTAGCCACGAGAACGATAAAATGCGATTGCAAATTGACTTTGTTTGAAATTTGTTACACACTGTACACTTCTGTAAATAAAACCGCAAACTGTACTATGTTAAAGTTAAAAAGAGTGTATGTCCTTAAATAAAGAAAGCAAATGCGAATACAATATGCAAATAATTAAAAAAAAAATACTCCAGCAAACGCTTACATAGTTTTGCACATAATTGGTTCCCTTCAATTGGTTCCCACCTTTTTTTGTTGGTGACTATTATACATTGTGCAAAAATGCAAATATAAATACAGTACAGTATGCATATTTCTTAAAAATTGTTCAATGTACAATTTTTTAGTGTGCGGGAAACCTGTAACTATTTAAAAAAAAACTCCACCTGCATATGTACACATGAAGAAAGTACTGAATGACTTTATGACAGCAGAAGAGGATAAACAACGAAGAAGACATACAGTTTTTAAAGATCTTTAAAATCACTTCCAGCTAACATGTTCAATAACCACTAACAGCTGTCTTCTTTCTCACTTTCAGCGTAAACATCAAGCAATGTATGATGAGTTTTTAAGAAAAAAAGATGTTAAAAGAGAGGCCTACTCTTCCGGGGCACTGCAGTCCTATACACCCTTAAGTGGTGCCAGTCGAACAGCTTCACAGAGTGGAACAGGAGCAACCAAATTTGACCGGAGCGATCCGCGGCAGTCCCTTATTTCTGAAACAATTGCCAAGATGATTATCCGTGACCTGCAACCTGTGCAGATTGTAGAGAATGAGGGCTTCCGAGAACTACTTAAGCTCCTTGAGCCTCGTTACACCCCAGAGCCGAGACGTTACATACAACAGCAGTTGCTTCCAACTTACAGCTACCAAGTACAGCTAGCCACCAAGATGGCTCTCACAGGAGTAGAGTCCTGCAGTATCACCCTGGACCTGTGCACGAGCAATGATATGTTTGTCAACAACACTTCTGGCTACCTGGGCGTGACATGCCATTTCATAACCCCGGACTGGAAGATTAAATCCACTCTGTTGTCATGTATTCCTCTCCAAAATTATAGGGACACTCAGCGAATGCTCTCTGAGTTTGACGAGATCTGTCACGTTCATGGTATCTCAGGTAAGGTGTTTCGCATCGTTATCGATCCCTTGCCCTGTAAAAGTCGATCCACTGTCCGCCTGCCTGGCTTTTATCTCCATGCTAATAATGTTATGAATAAGGATGAAGATAGTAGTGATGAAGAGAATAGTGCAGGGGAAAGAAAGAGTCTTGTAAGTGCAGCAGAACAACAGAATTCTTTAAATCAGTGCCTGGGCCGGCGTAGGATAGACTGCTTTGCCCATTCGCTGAGTCAGTGCATACGAGAAGGGATCTGTTCCTCCTCGCAGATATCTGCATCTCTCGCTAAAGCAGCTTGCTTCATTAACTATGTAGTTGCTACCGTGACCCCTGAAAAGCTTAGTAAAGTGTTTGTTACTGGCACAATAGGAAATGGACAGCGCCCATCAGTTTTGGACAAGCATTGGAACACCCAGCTAAAGACAATGAGACAAATGCTGGAATCATTGGAATTTTTAGAGGACATTGTAGACAAAAATGACTTTGCCTTGAATAGTGTTGAAAAGGCCACTCTCCATGAACTGGTCGAGATCTTAGAACCTTTTGAAGAAGCCACAGATATGGTGCAGGGAGACAAACATGTGTCTATCAGTCTTGCTCTCCCCAGTGTCCTGGGACTACGTAAGCATCTGGCAGAAGTTGTGACACACCAGTGTGCAGGACTGGTAACAGGGTTGACTCATGCACTGGACCAGAAATTAGCTGGCATCCTGGAGGATCCTTTGTTTGTGACAGCCACTACCCTGGACCCGCAGTTCAAGCTTTCCTGGAGCAGTGACCGGGATTGGCACAAGCAGGTGCTCCTTGAGGAGATGGGAAAGCACAGCCAGTGTGTGAGTCCACCAGAGCCCAGTTTAGAGGCTCAGCCATCTCCGTCTAAACGCAGCAGACTTTTCTCTTTCATTAAAGAAAGGCCATCCACACAGGCCAAAAGTATAGAGCAGGAGTTGGCTGCATACTTGCATGAGGAGCCCACAGACGAAGATCCCCTGCAGTATTGGAAGCGCAAATCTGTTGATTTTCCCTTACTTTCAACAGTGGCCAAGAAAGTGTTTACAGTGCCAGCGACAACTACAGCAGTGGAAAGGATATTCTGCCTCGTGGACAAAACCCTGAAACCCGAACACTGTCGATTCCCTCCCAAAAATTTGGACACCTTGATTTTTTTGAAGGCCAACTATAGCATATTGTGGCCTTAAATGTTTAAGTGCATATTTACTGATAAGATACTGACAGTAGATTTAGAGTATAAAACAGATACACTAAACTGTACTTGGATACAAACATTAAGAAACATATTATTGTATTTACTTGTTGTTGTTGTTGTTGTTTTTTTTTTACATTAGTTGTATTTAACTTTTCAATTCATCAGATTTTTATACAGAATAATCCAAGCTGACAAAAATAACAAAAATGTCAGTTAAGCCAGGGATAAAATAGTGGTCCTCTTACATTCCTGAATAAAAAAAATTGCTGATTACCCCTGTTATAAAATCTAAATAAATGATTAAAAGGTCAACAATAATAACGTTTCTTCTTAACACAACTGATGGGCATAAGGACAATTTTGTTCCTACACATCGACAGACATGCGTCTGTGTAAGTATCTCTGTGTTGCAGTCCCTGGTCAGGTTGTGCAGTGTCAATTTTATAAGCACAAATAGAGAACTTATTTACATTAGAAAAGTTCACATTTGTGTTGTGCATCAGCATTACATCAGCGTTGCAGCATTATCAGCATTACATCATACTGTCCCTTTTCCTGTTTATCCCCATAAAAACAGTAACAGATTAAATTGAATTTTATAATTTATTCAGTAACCATTTTATCAGGATCAGAGCTGTGTTTAATTCTGAGCTTGGAAAAAACTAGGTAAAAGGTGGGAATACACTTTATTTACCTCATCCAGCTGTAGCGCCAAAAAAACAAAAGTCATCGGCGGCAAATGTCATCGCATTTATTACCTTTTTAAATTCGCACCCAACTTTAAAATCTCCTATTCCATTAGGATCAGTAATTTAAGACTTGAATTGAATTATTTGCAAAACATATATTGTATTAATTATAGAACAACAGCATAGTATAATAGAGCCAAAAGTATCTGGACATCTGAGCTTTTACATCATTTAGCAAATGCTCTTTTTGAGAGTGACGTACAAAAGTGCCTTGAGTGATGAGTGCTTTCATATAAAAAATGCTGCTCTGTGTTTGACTTTGTAGGCAAGAATCTGTGTTTTGAACCAGTGTTTTTAGCTAGTGGAGGCAGTGCAGCAACAGGATGATGCAGAAAAATTTTGGAAGGTAGTAAACAACTCACGCAGCTGCATTCTGAATCATCTGCAGAGGACGAATTGCACTCATAAGTGGACTTGCCAGGAGCGATTTGCAGTAGTCTGTAGTTTAGAAATTTTAAGAGACTGCATAAGCAACTGTGTGGCCTGAGTAGCTAGGAATGTTTGAATCCTTCTGATGTTGTAAAGGATAAACCAGCAGGATCGTGTCAACTTAGCAACATGGGAGGAAAATAACAGTTGATTGTTCATGATTACCCCAAGGTTGCTAGTGAGGGTGGAAGAGGGGATCGGTGCCTTTTCCATGGTGATTGCAAGCTCTTGAAATAGGGATGATTATCAAATCCTGATGTTTTTTTTTTACATTCTACATTCAGACAGCACAGTGAGCACAGGATCGATCGATTAGTTGCCAAGGTTGAACATTTTGACATGTTTAACATGATTATATATATATTTTTTTGTATGATTTAAAAAAAACAGCAGTCACTATTTAGGTTAGTATACACTATTCACTAAAGACAGATAAAGAATTTAAAAAACTGAGAAAAGTTATAAAAACTGACGTTTCCCATGTACAGCCTAGGCATTGTGCATTACCGTAGGCTTGGATGTAACTAACTATTGGCAAAAACAGCCAGAAAATAGAGAAATCAGCTACTTAGTTGTTCTTTTTTTTTTAAAATAAAATACACTTGATTTGTAGTTGCTAGCTATGAAAGTTCTACCAGAAAAACTAAGTTGGAAGTCATTATTAACAGAATATTGACTTATTTCACTTTTATATTAAAGACCTAAATTGCAAATAAATTTGGTTCCTATATCTTTCAATTTAATTTCAGTATTGCAGCATTAGACAGGTAAGAAATTGGTTGGATTTATAAAAATTTATTCACAATAAAAAATGGTTTATACATAGAACTTGTATCATAAGAGAGTAAAAGTGTCTGCTTCTTTCCGGTTGGACAATTTTTGTAGTTCGAACGAGTGTTGTTCCAAAAAAATCACACATCTTGCTTATGGCTAGACTTAAAATGACATCAGGTGTCTTAAATTGGAATATATTTTTTTTTTTTTTTAACTTTATTCATAATAATTTTTTTTTAACTTTTTAGGAAGAAAAGGTTTCAATGACTTTTTGAGGGCAGGGGTATCATGGTTAAGGTGCGTGTGAGGGGACAGGGGTGGCTAATAAGGTGGAGACCAGAAACACCTGGGCTCAAGCCCCACCTCAAGCCCCTGAGTCAACCAGGGGTTGGCTGACAAGACCCTTGTTAACCCCTCCGCTCCAGGGGCGCTGAGTTGTTGAGCAAGACCCTAGCTAACCCCTCCTGAGCAAGCTCCAGGGGCTGTTTGGGTCCTGTATCAACCCTTCGGACCCAACTTACCAAGATAGGATATGTGAAAAAATGCATTTCATTGGCTCTGTACACGTACCTTGCACAATGAATTGAATATTATTATTATCTTGAAACAAATAAGTAGTTATGACAAAGCAGGGTTTGCTGCATGGTTGTTTAAAAGAAGATTATCAAGAAAATGCATGCTGATACTGCAGTGCAGCAAATGCATTTTAACAGAGCCATAGCATTTAACCTGGGTGCCTAGTATTTTTACATAATACACACCCAGATAATCTGTTGAAAAGCGAGCCAAAATACTGTTATAGTGATCATATTTTTGTTTGCTTCAAAAATAATGAAAAGTCATTAATTATTGTATTCCCGATTGGGCCTGGCTAAAAATGCGTCCCACTGCTACGGTTTCGCTGACATTTAGTTGGCCTTGGTGTGTGGAACTAAAGCTTAGAGCTTAGTCTGTGAAAGTATCTGAAGAGACTGACTCATACTAGATACACTGCCAAAACTGTTTATTAATAAACTGTGTTGTTGGTGTGTAGACAACTTTTATATCCAGTAGACCAGGGGGAGACAAACACATGTCTGATTAAGTGTAGGTTTTATCTAAAATATATATCGTCTTTGTCTTTAAATTCCATTTAGAAATGAAAGAAAGGGTGGAAATGTACACCTGTCCATGAAAATAATGGCAGGGTCCTATTGACATGGAGAGTTTAAAATAACAGCACGTATGTCAAGCCCTCCCCGGTATTATCTTAGCTGCTTTTTATAGCATGTGAACTGGAGAGAGCAGCTGCCCCTCAGTTTCCTAGTGACATTCACTTGCTCCATATTCTCTGTAGATTAAATTCCCCTCTAAACACTCAAAGCCAGACTTCATTCTCCAGCTCAGTTCCTGGCTTACTGACCCACAAATTACAGCGCTGTCCTCCCAAACCAAAGCTAGGTACAGATCTCAGTCATGGCAGACAAAAAGACCCCAAGCAGGGTAAGTACAGTAAAAAAGAAAGAGAAGAGTGTGGAGAGCAAGACTGAAAAAGAGATGGGGAAAAAAAAGGAAAACAACAAAGAAAGCGACAAACAGAAGGAAAACGAGAAAGCGAAAATTAAGCCAGAGACGAAGGATGAAACGCCAAAGGGAAATGGGGAGACGGCCCAGGGAGCACAAGGAGGTGCTGATGATGAGGAATTTCAACTGGAGCCTATTGAGCTACCTCCATTTGAGATCATTGTAGGGTAAGTGAAAGTTGGGTATTGATGGAATGCTTTTACCGATTAACTAAACTAAACTAGGATTTGTCGACCTTACAAATAAATATGGCTTCCATAAAAATGGAACTGTGGATGTTTATAGAAGCATACAGGTCATTTTGGTCAAGTTTTTGTCTGGGTTAGGACTAAATGGAAGATAGTTTAAAGTCAATTCTGCTTAAAACTCGACTTATTACTTTAGAAAAATAAGAGTTGACTAATAAAGACCAATATAGCATTACATGATTATTAAAACATCTTTCCATACCAATTTGTAGGCTTGATATATGACACTTGTTACTTCATTTTATTATTAGATTATTACTTTATCATATTTAAATATTCATCATTGTTGTTTTATAAGGTTGGAGCTATTATTAACAAAGTACAGCATGTACATTTGGCCACCACCAGTGAGATTATATTAGGCACATTTATCTTTTTTAAACATTAATTGGGAGAACCATTTTTTAGCAAACCATAACTTTATTATATACTTATTACGTGCATCTTTTTATTCAATAAAATCGTTTAGCTAGATACAATGTCACAGGATTTATTAAATCTGTTCACTTGATTACTGTAGAAAATATCCGACTGGTAATATAATAGTTGATAAATTGTTAGTTCAAATACAGGTGGTAGGAATGAGACAGGCCATAATTAAACAACTTAATAGTTCAACGACAGGTGGTCTCCTTGACATCATGAATACAGAGGTTACATGGTACTGTAAATAACGCTAATGTTTAGTAGAATGTGTTAAATTATGTGCACCTCTTTTTTACATTATATGTTAAACCTGCTACTTTTAATTACAGTACATGAAAAACTGAGGTAAAATGTATGAGATGAGACAAACCTGCCTAACATGACTTTCAAAATCACGAAACGTTCAACTGCTATTTATGAGTGTATTTTTAATATTGTTGTAATGAACAGCAATTGATTTCCTCGGTTGGGGCTGATTTCTGGAATAGCATTACTCACTCATTAGCGTCACATCTTTTTCACCAACATTTACGTAAAATTTCTCTACTAATTAAAAAAACTTCCAAAACTTTTGCATGGAGCTGTAATTCACTTCTTAAAAATTAAAATTGGCTTCATTTGTGAAAAACGTATTGGTCTTTGAGTTCAGCGGGTTTGTAGTCAACCCCTTGAACCCAAGCAAGTGTTCTACTTAAGAAGAAGTATTGTTTTCTGTGCTGCCCATGCAGACAGCTACTGCACCTCCCATAGTGAGCAAAATCTGAATTAATTTGTCTTTCATGTTTTATATTTGAAAAGATTTGAATAAGATGTATATATATATATATATATATATATATATATATATATATATATATATATATATATATATATCTATATACACAATCAAATTGTCAAAATCCCCATAAACACCATAAACTTTTTTTCAAAGTGAATGTAGACAGTTTTTTTTCGAAAAGAAAATGCACAAATTTATTATTTTATTACTATTTCCTTGCCTTTATTAATGTTTAAATTTATAATTTATAATTTTGTTTAGTTGTTTTTGCTGTGGTATTTTTAGTTAAAATTGTATTAAACATATTTTTCCACACAAACATGTTGATTTCTAATTTTGGTTCATGACATTCAGCTGCCACAGAATAAATATGTTTGATCATTAATCATTAATCTTAATCGAGACCGATACGGAATTGCTATAATTTAAACACGACCCTACTCAAGTGTCAGACCGTTAAAAAGAAAAAAAAGAACGCAAGTAAATGTTATAAATGACAAAAACATATTGAAAAGTAGTAGTTTTTTTCAGAATGTAAACTGACAAGTAGAAAAGTAGATCCAGATTTTTTGAATTAGTATTTGCATTTGTGAAAAGCAAAATGTAGTGAAGTTGAATAAATAAAAAAAAACTCAAGTAAAAGTACCATAATTTAAAATTACATTACAAAAAAAAAAAATGTAATATCTTCTTAGCTACAGTACCGAAATGATGTGTAATTACTTACTTTCCACCACTGCTTAGTAGCTAGTATGTATAGTGTGCTACTGATATTTTTTTGCTAATAATACATATTAGCTTAAATTAATATGTCTTAATTTAAGAAACTACTGCTATCAGAATAGACATTGTTTTTCTTTTGGCAGGATGAAAATCAGAGATAATATGTTTCACCACATAAACAAGTGGAAACAGATATCATTTATTGACTAAATGCATAACCGTTTCTATCTGTATTTATCCAGGGATCGTCTTAATCCTTTTTTCTTCAAGTTCCAGTTCAAAAATGTGGAGTACTCCTCCGGCCGAAACAAGACCTTTCTTTGCTATCAAGTGGACATAAATGGTACTGCAGAGGAACCTAATGGTCTCCGTGGGTACTTGGAGGATGAGCACTCAGGTGCACATGCTGAGGAAGCCTTCTTCCAGCAGGTGTTGCCTCAATATAATAAATCGCTGCAATATACCGTCACCTGGTATACATCATCCAGTCCCTGTGTAGCATGTGCCAATAAATTAATAGAGATCCTGCGGGCCCGAAAAACGCTGCGCCTTAACATTCACTGCTCCCGTCTCTTCATGTGGGAGGAGCCTGAAATACAGGCAGCGTTGAAGGCCTTGGCAAAAGCAGGGTGCAAACTGCGTATGATGAGGCCAGTGGACTTCACCTATGTATGGTCCACCTTTGTGGAAAATGAGGAAGACAACTTTACACCATGGGAGGACTGTCAAGACAACTACGAGTACTATGATCAGAGGCTAACTGACATTTTGCAGTAGGGTAAGTGCATTATTTAATTATAAGTGTCTATCAGGAGCTGTGCCTGATCTTAAATAGCCAAGAATGTAAAAAAACAAAAAAAACAAAAAAAAAACAAAAACATGCATAAAAACAGTTGAGACCAGTATTAAAAAATTCTGTCATTTTTTTCTAAAAATTCTAAAAACTAAACAATGTTTCTCTTGTATTTCCATAGGATTCAACTCTTAAAGGCCACGGTTTTCCCTCTCACTGCACATGCATCCTATTCTTTTCGGGAATGTTCAGTCCTCTGTCTGTTTAACAGATTATCACAGCCGTATATTGGAATATTGGAATTGTCCTTAAAACTTGGACAGTAATACTAGTGCAAAACCTTCTATTGTTTGTATTTTACTCTATTATTTAAGCTTGTACTGGATTTACACCAATAACATCATTGGAATTATGCAAGGAAATCAGTTCTTTTTCAGGGTTAATTTATGCAAAATCACCTTGATTAACAATGTCAGATATGCTAAATTGTGCAAACTTCCAGGCTTGGTGTTTGTATGAGTATTTAAAGACATTAAAGGCTTTGAAGGAAGTGGGGCACAAAAACAATGCTACAGGTTATTACGCTTCATTTATAATAGATTTTCATGCTTTGTCCCTCTATACTGACACACCTTTTACCACTTAATTCTGCACAAAAAATGCATTATAATTTATGGCTCTGGGGAGATATTTGTAGAAAAACAATGGATACACGTTTTTTTATTTGCTATAAGACAAATAAAATTTGAATTCAAGATAAAATGATATCGACTTTTGCCATCTTTAGTGCGAAAACCCGACATTAAAATAAAGTGAAAAAACTACATTTTTAAAAATGAAATATTAAAAGGAAGTATTACTGTATATCATTAAGACAGGATTACTGTACATCAGCATGGAGCAAGATGCAAGATATCTTAGAAATATTTTTCCATTATTAAATTGTAAGTGCAGCTCCTGTGGACAGCTATTTTGGATCACTGTGTTTTAGTCAGACTCAGGTTCAAATGTAAGTTTTTTAGAAATTTAAAAAACTAAAAAGTGAACTATCATAAGTAAAAGATATAAAATAATGTCATAGTACAGTAGTAGCAATAATAGAAGAAGTAGAAGTAATAGAATTTATTTTCAGTAAAAATGGCCACATTGACATGAAACGCATGCATTACAGAGAATATTTGGAACGGAAAATTATAGAACAAATAATAACGGTGTTCAGCATAAATACATATTTAAGTTTATTTTCAAAACATCGTATGAATAGATTTATTTTCAGATTTTTAACTCATCTGGCACTGGAAGAAAGCGAACAACTAAAGTCATTTATAATCACTGCTTTTGAATAATAGCACCATCTAGTGGTGAACATGCTTAAACATCTGCACACTCCGAAAGCGCTGAGAGCACAGAACACTCATCATACTGAAAAAGGTCCACTCAGACCCTCTAAGAAACTTCATAAACTTCAGAATTATTTACAATATAGCAGTACAATGCTGGCCCTAAGTCAGGAACAAACCAAGGCTTTAAATGAAAGGTAACTACGGCACTTAAAGTGTAAATCTTCTTTCCAGGACCGTTGACAGCTACAGTGAGTATACCGTTATGACTATACCTGTGTTGTGGAAGACTTTTTCAAGGATAGCGGACACTTTCTCCCAAGACAGGCGGTCCAAACCACAGCCGATCCTAAAGTATATATTCAAAAGTATAATATATGTAAGATTCAGATGTTCGAATTTATTGTGAATAAATATTAATAACAAACTGAGATGAAACAATAACAGGTAAATTAAAAAAAAAAAATTAGCACTAATATGGAGCAGTGAAATACACAAACACTCCATACCGTGGTATCGACAGCCTTGTGACTCCGTTTTCTAAGCAGTGTGACTTCATGGCTTCCAAACTTTGTCTGAGTGTTTTATAGGTGGGTTTATGATTGTACTTTTCCTTTGTAATCTGTTTTTAGTCAAAATAAAAGTGAAATAAATCAATTAAAACAGTAAAAACTGTATAACTTCTAAAGAATATGAGTACAACATGAAGAGGATGATGTTTTGGGATTATAAATGATTACAGAGTGTGTTGTTTCATCCAAAAATGTAAGTGATGACTGGGTGACATCCAACACATTTGTCTTTATTACGGAATGACATTATTCATCTATTTCTATGTAAATGAATGTTTGCAAGCAAATGTAATTGTTAACAACATCGATAAATAGTAGTTCCTACACAAGACAATTTTTTGTCAGGTTACCTGAAGATAATTTAAAATTACACCTGCCATTCAGACTGTTACATCATCCAGACACAGATCTTTGATCACACAAACAGAGATTTCTAACAAGTTCACAAGAACCATCTGTCAAACAATTCCCTGTGTATTTTTTTACTATGGAAACAACAGATAAGTGAAACTGCACTCTGGGCTTATTCATTCGACATAAACTGCATTATGCATTTAATAGCAATAGTGATGATGATGATGATCTCACCAGGTAGTACACAAATCGATCACCTCTCTGAAGCACCGCACACTCTCCTGGTTGCTTCTCTGTGAGAGGACAGGGAAGATTAGTAATGAATTATGTATGATATTGTCAGTATGACCTTTGACTCAGACACTGCTTTTGCTTTGACACTCACGTTGTGCAAGAAGTTCCTTAACTCCTCTAAAGTTCTTTTTAAATTTGACAGCGATGCCTGCGCCCATCTTGCAGTCCATGCTGATGCAGTGAGCCAGAGAGTCGGTGCTGGGGCAGGAGAACAGATCTCCTCTCACATGCCGCAGTTTATATTCCATTCTTTCCAGCTTTTGTAGTTGCAACCCTTGAACACAAACAGACTACATTTAGGCTTAAATAAACATGGCTAAATTAAAACAAGTTGCACTATAGTTATTATCTATATGGTGCAGTGTGGTGTTGTTTTAAAGAGACGCCGTTGTTACAGTAAATCATTTTTACTTACATTAACTGACAACAGCTAATGGATTAGCTTTGTTACCACACAACACAACGTAAACTTAAACCCGGAAGTGGCGGAGATGGTTGTAGCCAATCAGCGTGCACATAGAGAACTTGGGCGGACCAAACAGCACTGCGCGTCCAATTGTGAAGTCTAATTCGCGTTTCTGGATTCGCGACATTTTAATTGGAACCCAACTAATTTTTTCACAGATCTGCGAAATATGTCCTCGAAAAACCCAGCAGAAGTGTTTGTTTATTTTATAGGTTTTTTTTGCTTTTAAGTTCAAAATCGGTAAGAACTTTTTTTGTTAATGAAAGTTCTACTGTTTTGTAGGGAAAGGTAAAGACATACAAGTAATCAGTTAGCATGTAATCAGTTAGCAAACTTGGAAAATGTTCCTTTTTAAGTAAAGTGCTCTACTGTAAGTTGCGATACTCATTCGCAAAGTACCGTTGGAACGCTAACGTTTGCATAATTATTAGAAAATACTGTAGTTAATTTACAATTTTGTAATAGCAAATAAATGTTAACGTAAATTCAACACAAAAATAATAAAAATAAAATAAATAATATAAAAATAAATGTCCTTCTAGTATTCATTGCAAATGCATACTGTTTGGACTATGACGGTGAACGATGACGTAGCCTCAATGACGACATGCTATTAACTGAAAGGGTTGGAAATAGCCAATCACACAGCAGCGTATCTCGTTGCTAATTGGCTTGACTGTCACTAGCGTATAAGTGACGTTGCAGTTAATCTTCGCACGTCTCAGCGCTTTTTCAAAGTCTAATATATTAAGATAACCTTAAAATGAAATTAAAGCGTATGGGAGCATAATTTGGGTCATATTTAGGGTTTAAACTCTAAAAATAAACATTTATTAGCATTTTTGATGACACGTACGAACATTCGCAATTCCTACTGATCCGCCACGGGTTCAGGAACCTACCCACAGTTTTTTCCACAACAAAACAGCACAAACAGATAGCTATTTGAACGGTATGGGGTGGAGAGTGACGTCACTGCCCCGAATATTCTATAAGTTATTTCTAAGGAAGGGAAATAGATATACGGTTCATTTTAACGGCACAAACCAGCATAAATCGAGCACAAACGAACGGCACCGGCTTGGAGAGATTTGGACGGTATGGGGTGGAGAGTGACGTCACGGATCGTAAAAATAATCTTTTTAGTTTTATAATAAAAGTGGTCACAGTTATAAGGTTTCTTTTAACGGCACAAACCAGCACAAATTGAGCACAAACGAATGGCATCGGTTTGGAGCGATTTGGGCGGAATGGGGTGGAGAGTGACGTCACTGCTCCGAATTGTTGTTTTTTTTTAAGAAGCGGAAATATATTTAACGTTCATTTCAGCGGCACAAATCGAGCACAAATGAATGAGCACGGATTTGAATGCGATTTTGCGACTGGGTGGCGACTGGGGTGGTCAGAGTCCCGTCACAGCTCCCGAAAATACTGTGCTAGGGACGGGAGGGAATTGATAGTTTGTTTAACTAGGAAGGTAAATTGATAGTTTGTTTAACACAAACGGGCACAAATCGAGCACAAACAAACTGCGCTGGTTCGGAGCGATTTGAGCAACATGGGGTGGAGAGTGACGTCACACTGTCATAAAAATAAAGCTTAATATCTCAAAAACCAATCCAGCACAAAAGTTTTTTACGGCACAAACGAATGGCATAC
This sequence comes from Bagarius yarrelli, assembly GCA_005784505.1. Classification (NCBI taxonomy): domain Eukaryota; kingdom Metazoa; phylum Chordata; class Actinopteri; order Siluriformes; family Sisoridae; genus Bagarius; species Bagarius yarrelli. Next base: position 1,517,441 of record VCAZ01000040.1, on the reverse strand, counting down.
TTTTGGTGATTATTTCTTTTCATGGGGTGCCAACTTCACGGAGGTGAGTATTCGAGGTATTATTGTATTCCTAGAGTGCAGGGGTCGGCAACCCCTCTGGCTCCGGAGCTGCATGTGGCTCTTTTATCCCTAAGCCTTCGGTTTTCTTTAAGCGGCTTTCTTTGGCTTTGGAAAAAATAATGAGAATAAATAATGAGTATTTAATTTATTTTATTATAGTTCAATTTTAAAATAATTCTGAATTTAAAAACGATGGTAAACTTGCATCATTAAAATGTGTTTACTTATTTGTCGCTTAAAATATGAGTCCCTCTCCCTCCCCTATGGGACACGCGACAGCACGCGAAACCTGGAATGTTCTCCCACATTTATATAAACATAAAACAGTCTACATTTGGAATTTTTCCTTAGATCCACATACGTATGTGAGGAGATCTTTTCCAATATGAACTATATAAAAAACAAACATCGCTCGGTTGATGTTGCGACTGAACAGAAGAGACCCGAGCTCCGGTTTAAACTACAGGGATTTTTTTTTAAATCGCAGCGAATCTACCGGATCATCCCTAACCCTTCTCCAGTAAAACCCTCTTCTTCGTCCTCCTACCTGTTGCCATCATGCTGTCGCACTGCCACCTAGCGGTCATGTGCCGAATCTCAACATTTCACGCCTCACAGACATCCTGTGTGAATATGAAGTTGACCTTTATAGACCTGATGTGGAGACGCTGTGCGCCGAGGTTCAGGAGTGAAAATCACATTAACCATCTAAAATACATATTTAATTAGCTATTATTTTGCAAATAAATATTTTACATTGTTTGGTAAATATTCCTTTTTATATTCAGGTCGACAGCCTGCCTGCCTGTCTGTCTGTCTAGTATATTCAAATACCAGCATGAGTGTTTTGCTTATCAAATTGCAAACAAAAAATACATACCTCTACTATCTGTCACATGTACACTTCAGACAGTTGTCTTTGGTTTCTGCACTATTCTTTGTAAACAGAACAGTCGAAAGGAGAAGTCTAGTATAGTGTGTTTATGTTCTGAGGTTCATACGCCACACCACCAACAGAGGGCAGCAAAGAAACACAGAGGGCAGCTTTGTAGTATAGCTTGGGTCCCAGGCAGATTTATCTGCATCTCTTACACTTACACCTTCTGGCAGGGACTTCGAGCTCTTTGTCGCACAAGCAAAGAAAAAGAAGGAATTAACAAACCTACTAAAAAAGTTGAGGAAAGAAGAGATACGTCTTGTAGCTGCCATTCTATATTGCTTAACAATTTTTTCTTTTATTTTCTAAATGTTTGAATCTGAATGGTTTTTACTATACTCTCTTTCTTTCTTTATTGAATTGGTTCTCTTATTTTAAATCTCGGTCTAACACAGTGTCTGTGATGCTTATGTGATGGTGTCACACTCTAAATGCAATTGTGACATCCAGGAAAAAAAATAGAAACAAATACTTTGATATTAGACACAATCAAAAGAGCACTAGTTTCTCTGGAATGTTTACAGTGGAGTAAGTTAATCAATATATTGTTTTTATATCGTAATCCTGCTCAAAATATTTTTATCGACACTTACATTACATTACATTTATGGTATTTGGCAGACACCCTTCTGCAGAGCGACTTACATTTATCTCCTTGATTTTACAGTACTACTCCTACAGTTTTTTCTGTGCACTGGGGTTTTTCTAGGTTTTCCTGTAAAATATGTATGTGTGTTGTAGTGTCCAGGATGTCCCCTGCTTTATGCCCTGAATTAATTGGTACGAAGTCTTCTTAAATCTGAACGTAAACTAGAAAAGGTCTTTAGTACTTTCTGAATTATGTTTCAATTACTATTTATTTGTTCAAAAGGGTCTCAAAAACTCTTCACACAGAAACACACAATCACACACACAGCAATTGGGTACTGAAAGCTTGAGGTAAACTGCCTCCAGATGATGATTGAGAGTCTGATGTTTGGCAGAATATATATAAAATTTTATTAAAATCATGTTCAGTACATAAACCCATACTCGACTCCAGGGGGGTTTAGCTCAGCTTTATTTATTAACACCCTTAAATCTTAAAACTCAGACTAGTGTGTTAAATTGCAGGGGGAATCAGGTGCCACATTTTGTTAAAACTAAACAAAACACATAATAAATTCTCGGAATGTGTGTGCACATTTTGTATGCTATGTAAAAAGCCAAGACTTTGTTATTGTATGCTGCTAAGAACGACTGGTCCATGTTGTATTTTGCAGCATTACGAAATAGCTTTATGTATGTAAACCCACACTTTGTTTGTTAGCATTAAACATGTTAGCAAACACTCAGAAAGTTGGATTTAAAATAAAAATTATGTCTAAATAATCATTAAAAAAAAAATAAAATAAAAAAAATAAAATAAATAAAGTTGCCATCCTCAATCTAAGCCAAGTTTGAAACGAAAAATACTGTTACAAGTAAACCGAAATTTAAAGCAAAATCAAAAGGAAACCCAAACATTTGGCATGTCTCTGGTGCACATCTTGGACCACACATTAAAGTTTGTTTTGGGAATTGCATTGGGAAAAGGTGGCCATGCTGAATAGTGTTTATTCACAATTCTATTGTTTAAAGTAGATCATAAAGTGTGATCAGTGATCAGAGTGAAATCTTAGCTATAAGGGAGCGTTTGTATTCTGGATTGATGTCTTTAGAAATTTGCGCTTCTCCGTCGCTGCTCATTGATCCATTCTCCTGGGTTCACGTCCATCTGCAGCATCTTCATGACCCACTTGTCACGCCGTGCACCGTCAACAAACTCATCCAATGACAGCTCCCCTATGTAAACAGAGAACAGGCTCAAAATAACTTTCTCTTTCAATAATTATTATTTAAGTCTATTTTATTGTTCGAATTCGAAAGACTGATCTGGGAATTGAGTTTGTTGACACACTGTAAAGCAAAATAATTTACATGTACATGCGGTTACATTTATTCTCATTTTCTTAAACCAAATATAGCGTGCTGCAATTTTGGTTGAGAAAGTTATTTATTGCTTGTATATGTCCATAATCATTTTTAAACATTGTTAACATGAACCCAATATAAAAATTCCCCTGCTACTTTGTTCCATTAATTTCAGACACATTTTGATTCAGTGACGTTAAGTAACGTTGGGTCTTCATATTGGAGAATAATCACAACTGGAAATCTAGCATTTGGACCCAATTATATTGCTGTCATAGTCTATAACTTATTTTTTTTAGGTATCTTGTTATCCTATACAGAAAAAAAATGATCTACCTCCGAATTTTGTTTTGTTGATATTGTACTAAACATACTGTGTTTGTACTGTTTCTAAAAGTAAAAACCAGACAAAGTTCAGGTTGAGAATCAGTAAATAATTACCCTAATTTGCTCCCTGCGGTCCAGCTGGTTTAACATGTAAAATCTCTGAACATTTTTCCTCCCTTAAGTTTTCCCAAACAGTAAATGTAAAGATTGTGGGGTTTCTATGTCCTTAGGCCTTGTTTACAGTTATGTGTGCTTCACTTATTGATAAATAAGATTACTATATAGATATATATATATATATATATATATATATATAATATATATATATATTATATAATATATATATATATATATATAAAGAAAAACAAAATCTAAAACCATCTCCATTCTCGTCCACCAGCTCAAATATTCGGTCCACCACCTGGTCTGGGGTGAGTAGGTTACACTCTTCATCTAGCTCTCCATGGCACGCTTTCTTCATTCGGTAGATTGACTGAAAAAAAAAAAAACAGGCTAAATATTACAAAGTGAAGCATCTTAAAAGCAGGATTAATTGGCATTAATAGCAATTCATTAATCATTGTGAATTTATAAACATAACCTGTAGCAAACTGATCTGATATTTTACTGGAGGGAACTATACAATCTGTTATGTTTATTTGATAGACATTTTCAGGTGAGAGCTCTAACGGTAAGTGTTATGACCAGGTCTCTTGAACAACATTACCACTACATTGATCATGTTCTTCAACATTTCAGGTTATATGACAGTTTTATGAGTTTTTATTTTAAATACACTACTGAGAAGTTAGGAAGTGATCACCTCCACAATCTCCTTTAGCTCTGTCTTGTCAATGCAACCACTTCCATCCTTATCATACATTTTAAAAGTCCATTTTAGTTTATGTTCCAGTTTGCCACGTAACACCAAGTTCAAGGCTGCAACATATTCCAGAAAGTCAATAGTGTTGTCCTATAAAAAAGAAGAAAAAAAAACAGAGAAATCCAATATAAAATAATACTACAATTAGATCTTTAAATGCCACAAAGAGACACTACTACATCTTACTGTTATAATAAATCATTAGAAATAACATCAGTGCGGACTAAAATAACTGCATTACCCACCCCGTTTTTATCAAAAGCACGAAACATGTTCTCGATGTAATCTGCAGCTTCTTGGTTGTCGGTTACGCCGAAAAAATTCTTGAACTCGTGTTTGAAAAGGGTTCCACTTGGGCATTCCACCACAAACTTTTTATACCACTCCTGCAGTTCAGCAACATCAATTTCCTTATCGTCCGTTTCATCACTGAGTCGCTGACCCATTGTGTGAAAAGCTCTTCTTCAGCTTCTCAACCAAGAATGTTCATTCTCACATCTCAGCTTTTCTCAATTAAAAAATTCTGTACAATATTAGTGCAGATTTCTATCTCCTAACTTGCATCTACATAGCAAACACATGTATAATTAAATCAAAAAATTAAATTAATTCAACATAGACAAAAGCGTGTTGGTGTTCCTTTGACCTCGTGCTAATACTTACTGTTTTGGGATCTGGTATGAGGATTGTTTTGGGTCACATGACAAGAAGGATTATTGATATCATCATGTCTTTTCTAATTAGTTTAGATGGAGCTTAAAACCAGGACATGTTTAAAAGGACTACTAAACACTTTATATGTCTATAATAGAATTATAATATAAAAAATGCATCAGGACAAAAGTATCAGGACACCTGACAATTTCACTATCCGGTAATTTATTGACATTGTATTTTTAAATATATAGACATTAATATGCAGTAGATGCCCATGCTAGCTTTTATTCTTCTGGGCAAAATCTCCACAAGTGTTTTTGTGGGAATTTTTGCCAATCTATCCAGTAGAGCATTTGTAGGCACTGATGTTGGATGATAAGTCCTGGATTACAGTTTGAAGGTTAGGCTTAACTTCAGCTCTGAAATTAATTTTAGTGACTTTTATGCACCATGTACCTCAGCACTCGGTGACCCTACTTAATGACTGTGAAAAATCTGGCAGGGATGAAACGTAATATTACAGTACCACACTTAAATTTACTGAACTCTTTGAAAAGACTTTATTTATTTATTAAAAAAAATTCTTGTAAATGCGGCTTGCAGGTTGCTCAGTGGTTAAGGCATTGAACTAACCAGAAGATTGTTGATTTCCAACATCCACCAACACTACATTTAAAATAAAAAAAAAATGTGACCCAATACTTTTGTTCTTAGGGTTCATAATAATTTTTTTACTTACCCATTGTTAATCATGTTAATGTAATATATGTGCCAGTTTATAAATACTTCTAGACATGTTTAAATATTCAGAAACAGTCATTGCTTGCACAGCTACTTAAACCCGTCTGTTGCCAATATATTTGCTTTAGCACACATATGTAACTAGTGTAGCATTTACCTGGCCTGGTTTAATATGCTGACTGTATATTTTTATGAGGTTAAGCTCACTTAGCCTAGAAGTGTCAAAGCAATTAAATGGAATAAAGAAGGTCCTTATTGGATTACCACTCGTTACACCGGGGTAAACGATAGGGAGAGACACAGTTTGCAATATCTGATCAAAAAAAGGTTTTTTAAAAAAATTTGCTTTATTGTTTGCAGATGATATAAGTGTGATGATAAATATTTCCTGGTGGGTTACTTTATAAACGGTGGCACAATTCGGTGTATTTTAAAACCAAATTATTTTCTTCTCACCAGGGAAAAAGTAATCAGGTTTGAAACCTGTCACTCTGTGTATTCCTTTTTATAAAATGGCTTTAATAAAAACTTGAATTTGGACATAAATTTCATTACTTTTGTTTAAGCTTAAAACTCACCATGGATAAATACGATTTATATTTATTTTAAATTACAGCCAAAACAGGCATTTAAACGAATAAATTAAATTAAAATGTATTAAATTGAAAGTATCAAATACAATTTTATGTATTAAATAAATGAATGCGATTGTAATTTATAAAAAAAGAAAATAGTTTCTAGTATCAGTTCAGCTGATTAAATAAATCCTGATTATTGCCACACAAGGTGCACTATTTAAAACTGTCCCTAGATGTCAGTACTTTATAAGGTTCTTTTTGGCACAGCGCGTGACTGAGGTAAAGGTTTGGGTTGGTGTGCTCTACTTGTCAACCTTTGTTAAAAAATATTAAACATATGTAACTTAAAATTTACCTGACATAAATTAGACATCCAAATCATGACTAATTATTGTAACCTACATTATATAACATCAAAACCAGCCACTAAACCATCAGTAAAGATTGTTTGCTTCAATTTGTTGCTTTTCCTTTATTATATATTGTGTTACGTATCATTACAAAACAGGCTCTGATGTGGCAAGTGTAAGAATTTGGTAAAGGTAAAAAAACCTATGACAGCATGTTTTCCTCAGGATATAAATTCTCTCTAAATGGCATAGCTAGTTGCCAGGGTAGCAAAATTTCCCCCATCTTTCCTACAAAAGACATCTTTCCTACATCAGACAAAAGACCAACGATTAAGAACCCTACAGCTATCACTTAGGATTAAAACAATTTATATAAATTTGATAGTCTGTGTGAAGAAAAAAACCCTTAACCTAAATTGAACCTAAATTTGGAAAGTAATTATTTAAACGTAATTGCTCAACTGTCTATGTAATAAAAAAACCTGACATCTTAAAATAATGGTCGGTAGTTAATAAGTAACTATGCAGAAAGTAATAGGTAGTACTAGTAGTTCTCAATGACAATTAATTTTTTTTATTAATTATCAAATAACTACTTAGCTATCACAGGTATTTACCGCTTAGTTATTAATACTGTTACTCACATCTGCATTAGGTAACGGTATTCAATTATTAGGTAACGGTATTCAAAGTATTACTGTAGTATTACCTATTCCTTCCTGCATAGTTACTTAGTTAACTACCGACCAATATTTTAAAATGTTACCAAAAATACTTTAATGTACAGTAAACCGGATTATCTGTTCTATAATATGACTCTTACCTGCCAAGATGCTGAAGGGGGAGTCATAAATTGAAGCAACAACAGACAAGGAACCAAGGCTAGAAAATAATTTGCCCCTCTCTTACAGGAGCCAATAGCAGCCTTTGTAGATGATACAACGGTGTCTACTTCATTTATAATGAATGATAGTGACATTTGAGCACAATCGGTTTGTCATTTTTTTCTACGTGCTGGTCGGATGTATTCATGGTCCGAGACACATGATAGGGCTTCTGACACGTTCAGCTAAAAATCAGAAGAAAGAAATAAGGCAACACAGAGGCAGAGAGTGAAACAGCATTTTACAGCAATGGTCAAATCTTTTATTAGAGGAGTCATAGTAGAGGCACTATCTCACATATATAGGCACTGAACTACTGGATCGGCACAATCTCCTACAAACCTGTGTAATCCCAGAGCACTGTCAGCAACTACGCCAGTCTGAGTGAAGGTTTGTGTTATGATATGCTTTTACAATGGGCGCTGAAACTGGTAGGGTCTGTCATTAATAAGGAATTAGATTCACTTAAATATTATAGAACAATGCTGTATGTGATTGTTACATTCCAGAATTTTTTTCTTGATGCCACACAGAAACATAGTTAAAAAACAACCGTCCATCTTTAAAGACTCGGGCTAAACACAACAATGGATTTGAAGCGTATCTAACACTAGGCCACTTCTTTACTATGCCAAATTTGCAACGTGATTCTGAATTTCAATGACATCACCATGGAGGTGTTGACTACAGCTTCTTCACAGAAAGTTCCTAACATGATTCATTAAACCGGTCACATGTTCCACAGCCAGAGTGGTGGTCTTCATTAACTGCCCGAGCATCGACAAGTGTTGCCGTTATCTTTTAAGTACAAATGAATGCCTCTGTTTGAATAAGTATAATGGACTTTAAAAAAAGCCAAGATTAATGCCAGTTTAAATGGTTTTATTTAAAATTGCTTTAGATTGATTGTCAGAAGAGGATGAAAATGTTGGACATAGGATATAGGAGGCAGAGATGTATTAACACTCCTGCTTCAATATTATTAATGCTTATTCATATTTATACAGTAATTTGTATTAGAAAAAGCTCTGAGAAGAAGTTTTTGCTATGAATAGATCTGTTCCAATAAAGTTAAGTGTAACAGGGTAACAGTCCTGCTAATGCGAACAGCCTAAGACTACAAACACACTGGCCCTTATTTATCAAAGTTGCAGAAAGATGAGCGGATCATGTAGCAGGAGTTTGAAAGAAACAGTGATTTAAGCATAAATTACAGACAAATATATTAAGATGCTATGATCGTGAGCCAATAGAAGGAAAGCATACAGGTAGAATTGAGAAAAGCAGTGATATTTTTTCCATAAAGTGGAGTGGTTCATTTATTTGACTGCATTGAATATATGTATTTAGAAGTTTAGTCATGGATGAGTTGGTCCGTGTTTTTAAAAATAATTATAATATAATTTGGTTAAAATAAAATGTATATTGTACATTTTGAAACCTACCAGCCCCTTTAATAGGAAGCAATTATTATAAATATATGATTATTAATCATAAATTATTGTTGATATATTCAATATTTTATATAATAATTATCAGCTAGTAATCACACAAATATAGGTCAAGAGCTTCAGTTGATGTTTACATGAGAACAAAATACTGGTTCTGCCTTTTCTGCTGTTGAAGCCCATCACCAAATCAATGTGTTGTCAGTAGTTGGATGTTGTTTTGTTTTTTTGTGGAAATCTTTAAAGTGTTCTCAAACCATAATGTCTCAAATGCTTGAGGTGCTAGGTTATTGATCCCAGGATCAGTGTTTAAACCCCAGCACTATTGTTATGCCGCTGCAAGATCCTTAACCCTGTCTGCTCCAGGGTTGCTGTTTTAAGACTGACCCTGTGTTTTGTCCCCAGCTCTCACCTTGTGTGGCAGTAATAAAGGCTTCTTCTTCCACACACCTACAGACCACAAACTAATTAACGATGCCACCCTGCCTGAAACATATTCTGGGCAGTGGTAACTCAGTGCTAAAGATGTTAGACTACGGTTACTGTCGAAATTTTCAGGACCACCAAGCTGCCGCTGCTGCGCTCTTGAGCTAGGCTCTTAATCCTCAACTGCTCAGTCGGCTAAAAATAAGATAAATAAAAGTCACTCTGGATAAGGGCGTCGGGCTAAATGCCAGAAATGTGTGAACCTTTTTGCATCAACAACAATGACGCTGTCTTGGTCCTTGAAATTATTTTTCTACATTCTGATGTTTGATGTAAATATCAACTGCAGCGTTTGACCTGTATTATTATTTGCTTCACCGAGCTGCTGCCACATGGTTGGTTGATTAGATAACGTTAGTAATTTTGTGCTGCTGCAACAAAGTTGCTTTTATGCAAAGCCACGATTATGAGTGTTGTTATTTACTGTTATTACGTTCTATTATTCTAGCATTATACTTTTCAGTCATAATGTACTTGCTATTAACAATACCTAAACTGCAAATCGAGCAAGACCACTCACCATTATATATACACTCTGATCAGTTTCCTACGACTGCAGCAAACTTGCAAATTCGCATACTCTCGTTCATGAAGCTCATTTAAACAGCTTTAATGAATAAGGACCAACGTCTAGGTTCTTCTTCTATAAGTGTTGTGCATCGTAGTCTTTTATTTCATTTCTGTTGTAAACAGGGCCTGTCTGAGGCACAGGTTTTGAGATAGAAAACCATTTCCTAGTTGGAGATTGTAACTCCACATATTACACACTTTTGCTATACAGTCTACACTATATTTCATTAAAACTATTTATTTCTAGTAATATTTTCTTTGTTCTTTGATTAAGGTCTTCTTTGGCAGGTTTTCTGAATAGGAGGTACATACTCAGCTGTGTTCTGGCATGTAGTACCAGAATGTCATGTCAGACATCATCAGCAACCGACAGCTAGCACAACCTGCGTTCACACATCAAATACAAATGTCAAAACACAGCATCATAGAGAAAACAGAACAGACCCGGCACTACAACTTTTCAAAAAAGGGTAAACAATGACAACCTATTACAGCACAAATGAACAAAACAAACATGTAAACCAACCCAAACACAAAGCACTGGGAAAGCTGACTGGAAAAAAAGAAACAAAAATATCACTTGTTCAAACCAGAAATTCACCACACGACGGAAAACATGGTCAAAATCACAGCAACACTGCTACTCACTGCTAGATCAAGCTGATCATTACACATGGTGTCCTTTGTATTTATATCATTAACACCAGACTCATCCAAACACCTGACGCTGAAAAAAGTCATATTGCTCCTACTCGGTCTTCAACTAAGAAAATAGTGGACTGTAACACACTGTACTAGAAGGTCATATTTCACTATAAGCATAAAAAAGAGGTATATCTTCTGCAACATCATCTATTTAAATGCACTCATACATCCCCTGAATGTACGAAGCTGTCACATTCTGTCAAACCCTCATTCAAGCCTTTGAGCCACACACAATGCACACCACCAGAAGTGTACTTCGACTTCGGAGTGTAGTGAAGCTTGTAATGGAATAGTAAGATGACGAAAAGCTGTACTTCACTACCTCTTGTTTTAGATACATTTTCAAGCGTTTCCACGTTATTTTCTCACAGACACGGCGTGACGTGCGATCACAGGCTATCAAATTCCTACTATGAAATGCTGCAAAACCACTACAGCCCGCAGACGTTCGCAGTTGTCTCATTAGGGACGTGTAAATCTAAACAAACAAGACACTCTTGGTAAGAGTGGGTGTGAACATGTGCACATGGACTATATGTGCATGGTTCACATTCTTCGACAGGCCATGTGTCAGTTGAATGCTGGAGGAAAACGCGTGTCTTCGCTGTCCCTGCAGCATTTGTCTGAGACTGCTTAACCCTTCTTTATGACTGGGGACCCTGGAGACAGTATAACAGTGTAAATATGTATAGGGCTTATTATCAGGTACCAGATTTCCTGTTAAGGTCAGGCTGTGAGACAAGCCTGGGGTATTCAAAATGCCTCAGGGCTGTAAAATTGCGAACAAATCAGTCTGGTGGCTGTCTGCCCGGTAGTTTTTGTCATGTCGCTGTCATCAGAATTCATTCTAAGAAACAGTATTTAAACACAAAGCAGGTGAATACTTCTTTTTAGACGATAAACAAAGTGTCCTGACTAGCTAAACGTTTGTATTTAAATGGCCGAGCACTGTTTACATTCCAAGGAAACTCTTTCACAGTGGCATGCCACATCCTTAAAGAAATAATACTGCACTAAATAGTATGTCAAAGTAGCTATAGTACACCACTATAGATGCTGATACTGACAACACACAGATACCGTTTTGACATACTATTCAATAGAGTTGTAAGCAGTTTGGAACACAGTTTTTTGTGGTCTTCTTTCCTTAAAATTTACAAGTACATCCTACTGCAACCTTCTGGTATAGTGAAATGTTTCCTCTCATTCAGGGTCAGACCTCCTGCCAGCTGTAGATTTTACAATATGTTAGACAGCGATGTTTGCATCATTCATGACATTTTAGGGCTCTTAGATGTTCATAATAAACCTGCCTCTTTTACTATTTTCTATTAATCAATAGGGGACCAGACAAAGGCACCAGGCATATGCAATACCGCGATGAATGTCTCCAAGCGGGAAAATGTGTGTATATTCACCTGACAGGATTGTGTTTTAGTCTGTGTATCCACAGCCTTTTTAAATAAAAAAATAAAATAAAATCTGTTTTCTCCTAAGAACATCTGTAGACACGGCATGATCGTTATGCCAACATCGTGCTGCTCACTTCCAAGCCTTCCTCTTCTTCACTGAAACCATCAGCTGTCCTACCAAGTGCTCATTCAGGGAGTATCATAAATGTTAAATGTAGCCATTTTAAAGAAATGCATTATGCAGGGTTCTATTACTTGTTTAAAAAACCCATGCTATTGCTGTCTACGTTTGACTTGACACTGTCTTCATTACTGTCTTTAAACCCTACCATGACATGCTGCAGTGCAGGCATCGATTGTTTATCATGAGCGGCATGTTTTTCTCACTCTAGGAATAAGAGTGCTGAATTTCACACATGCATGGCTGTGAAGATACAAAAATGCACAGAAATACACCTCCACTTTTGCAAAGATCCACTCCGTCTTTGCTTTTTCCCTAATGCAATTAAAAAAGTGCTAAACGTGCTACTGCAGGTGAGCTCTGCGGCAGCGTGGTGGATATGGCCCTAAGTTCCTTTTAAGTTTAGCCAAAAAAGTACCCTGCTTTAATTGTGGAAAAAAACTGTACAGTTCAAAGGCATGTGCACCTCTGCTTGTGTAGTTTCTGTGTACATAGAGAGTTTTTTGCTTGCTTGGACGAGACTTTAGTCTTTGGCCTATCCAGCAAGTTATGCTCCTGTCCAGACTTGTCTGCACTGTCAGCTGGCTGTTGGATTCAAGCAAAGCAGTTTCATCTGCATGTTTTCAATTCCTGCAGAGTCCAGCATGAGTCCATTATAGGTACAACAGGACAGTTTGGTATGTCAGACACTTTCTTGCAGACAGAGGGCCTCAACTGCATTGCTGGGACCCTGCGATACTCCACCGATTAGGAATAGCATGTTCGTGGTCTGTAAAGGGGTGCAGGAGCAGCGTGGGGTGGGCATGGGAGCCACTGCTTCCCATCTTCTCTTCACATTGTTATAACTCTCTACTGAATCCAGCGGAGAAGGCTGATTACCTGAGTCAACACATAAAACACAAAAAAGATATAAACAAATTTAAGTATGCAATTTTGTGCATAATTATTATAAAAAGCAATTTTGTTATTTTTAACTGTAACGACAATTTAAATAATCAATAGTAATGGGTATGATGTAGAGCTGCACAATCCTGGGAAAAACTGACATTGCGATATTTAGCTTTTCTGCGATAAATATTGCAGTATAAAAAAATTCACCATATGACTTGAATAGCTTCATTTGGAAAGAATGTATTATCATTTATTAATTTATGATTGAGGGAGTGCAGCTATGTAAAATATAATACAAAAATTACCATAGATAAATACAATACAAGAAAGATGCACACGAAATAAATCATATAAACATGATTTAGGTTTTTCTGGAGATTCATAGATACACAAATTGAATAAACAAATGCAAAAAATAACCTTGTATTTTCTTCATAGTTTAAATTAATTTTGTTGAAGCTACAGTTTAAGTTAAAGTGGTTGTTTCTTGTGTCTAAATGCTTTAAACTTGTTTGAAATGTTTACGCAGTAACAGACCTTATAAATACAATAATGCTAAACTATCACTCTGTTATTAAACTTTACAATTAATCCACAAATCACACCTGTTCTGAAGTGTGGTGCAGTCAACTATAACCCTCACATGACATTGCACATCCTGCAGTGTGACTATTGCAGATACACACTTTGCGATATCGATGCTGAAACGATATATTGTGCATCCCTACTATGATAGCATTCACAGTGTTTATAATTTCCGCTGAGCTGCAGGAAGAAGGAAAAAGGGTTTTCCTATAAGTGCCTCTACAGGACAGATGTTCTGAGAATCCAACATAGCCACACCATTAGCCTGCTTCTTAAGCTGCTCAATCAACCTAGCACCATCACAGCACTCGCCATCACCCCACTGCATTCACACACGCACAAGCAAATGAGAGCGGATGCCTCTTTCAAAGAGAACACCTGCCACCTGGTGGGTTTGGGGGCCTAATGTGGAATTCGACAGGTGGCACCTTGCAGATATCTAGAAAAATTATGCAGCATGCACACAGATTCTGCCTCATAAAGTCTTTGATGAGGTAAGTCCCTGAAATATGGGAAATGCTTTATTGCGTCAATACAGACTACATAGAGGTGTCATGCCACTCAATATTTTTTGACTACCAACTAAAAAAATTTTCTAATACCCAGGGAGAAGTAGACAGTGAAAATGTCCTCACTGTGTCTTCATGAGGTCTGATGGTGACACCGACATCATCATGCACCACAGCTAAGTTGTACCGGTTTCCATAGAGACTTAAATTAAACTGCAGATGATATGAGCATGTACATGATGCTGGGGGTGACTGTTGTCATCATAATTCCTCAGAGGAACAAATGAAGGGCCACGGGAGCTACTAGGGGAGGTAATCAGAAAAAATGACAACGTGACTGTGGTGCCTGCAGTCTGCACTGAGACGAGTTGTGGTATGGCACACTAGGCGCAAACCCTCATTATTGCTCCGGGAATCTCAATATAGCTCCCACTACTTGTATTATGCAGACCCTGTGCACAGGTTAAGAAATGCTACATTATGTTGGTATTCTAGCAGCTGGGGCTAAAATAAACACAAATCTGTAGGGAAGCAAAAGCAATTAAAAATTAGCTCACAATGCAATTTTTGATGATCATCTAAATGACCTTGTTTGTTTAAATTAAGTTTTACTATCAGATATACATAAAGAATAAAAAACTCAGATCAAGTTCAGATCCGCTTTATATGCACTATGGGCAATGTGTGTGTTAGTGTGTAACTGCAAGGAGCAATTAGCAGTACCAACCTGAACAGAGTACTTTTCTTCAACACTCCATAATGACTTACTATTCAAGAACGTTTTACATTCCAACTAAAATCGTAATTTGTAACTACTTAAATGCGAATGTGTAACTATTATATAAGAAAAATATTAGGGGACCTGACCATAACATCCACAGCTGTTTTTGAACATTCTATTCCAGGTTTAGCCTCTCTCATTCACATTTAAGGCATTTGGCAAATTCCCCCTTATTCGAAGCGACTTACATTTATCTCTTTACACAACTAAGCAATTAGGGGTTAAGGGACTTGCTTAGGAGCCCAGCAGTGGTAAGTTGTTGGTGTCCAACACCTTAACCATTGTGCTACCAATTCCCACTTTTCTCTTGTTCCTTCAATCACCCAAACATTTGGATTGAGTTTATTACTAGAAAATGGAGTACGGCTGTGGGAATTTGTACTCATTTAGCTTGTTTTTAATGTTTGTTTGTTTTTAATGAATGATGTAATTCACGACAACGCAAAAATAATCGTCTATTATCATGGATAAAAATACACTCAATACATTCAAATATATAGAATCACAGCTTAAGCCAATGAAAACATCATTTTCATGATCTGATTCCAGTTCGACCTGTTGACTAAAAATAACAAGTTAAATAAAACGATTTGTTCGTAAAAGTAGTAAATTTAAGCTTTCATTTTGGGTAGGGAGGTCTGGGGTGCAGTCTCTATTCTAGTTCATTCCGAGAGTGTATAGTGGGGTTAATTTTCTATAAACTTCCAGTAAAGTGAAATCTTAACGCTAAACCATATGGAGACATCCATATAAAAGCACCAGTTGTGTGCTTCCAGCTTTGTGGCAACAGTTCAGGAATGACACGTTATTGGATGTGCTGATGACTACAAACTTAAAGAGTATAGCCATATAATAGATGTAATTATTCTTGCTAACAATTAATATAAGACTAATAGCGCTTATCCATGTGTTTAACAGTTTTCTGCTGCTGCTGCACACTGACAATGTCCCAAAATAGCTGACATAAAAGCTGTAAATTTCTCAGCGGTTGACATGGACACTTGCCGAACAAGAATCTTTTTGTTTTAGCATGTAATTTGTGCCCTAGTGTATCGTCTACTGGATTTTTTTTAATTGTCCCTGATGTACATAAGGTGTTTGGGTAAGTATTTTAACAATGTCTGTCAGATTACTGATGCTTCGGATTTTGCACATGTGGTATAATTCAAAGAATGATCCAGGTGTGACACATCTTGTTAGCTATATTATATGGTACATTGTACTATATATAGAATATTTGATAGATAAATGCCTATGTTCATAGAAGCAGAGCCAGATCCTCAGACTGACGGCAAAAGATTTGGACTGCATAGAAGCATTTTTGGACAAGATGGTGTCGGGCTGACATGTAAAGCAACCAATTAATTTGACATCATTTGAAAAATCCAGCAGTTTTCTGATCCTCATACGTACTCATTGTCACAGTGAAGATAATGGCCTTTTTTTAACAGCTTTGTTTCCTTATATAAAATAGCGTGACTGACATGTCTCCTAAAAATCCTGCAGAATTCAACCAATCAGAGTGTTTTTTAAAAAAAACATTTCCAGGTTGCTATATGCAACAGATGTTTTGCCAGTGGCCTGTGGTTATGGTGTCTGAGAGTCTCGGAGTAAAAATGATGTAATTAATGTAATCAATGTAAAAATATGCTTAAAAATCAGCAGTGAAATTTGGAACAACTACAAATGGAAAGTTAAAAATTACTATGTAAGCTTCAGTATTTGGTTAATTACCATTGGTTAATAGTCTGTAATATGTAGTTTTTTAACTACATGTCTTACATATAAAAATAAATAAATAAATAAACAAGCTAAAACATGTCGTTTGCTCGTTTTTGACGTTATGTCTTGCTTTCACTGTCAAACAATGGCTTTATTTTGTTTTTTATTTAATTCTTTGTTTTCTTTTTATAGCAAATCCTACACAAACACTCTCTCTCTCTTTCTCTCTGTCTCTCTCTCCTTAATTCACTGTTTATTCTACTGCAATTCCCAGGTCTACACACACATACACACACACTTTAATTCATTGTTTGGCTCTAGTGCTATTCCCAGTTTAACAGATTCAAGCTCACTTGAGTGCACAAATAGACTCATACACTTGGTCATGCTCACTTGCTTACACACAACCAAACCACCCAGGACCATCAAGAAGACTTGATGTTGCTTTAAAACTGCTGTTGCACTAGGTCTGACATTAATATTTTATTTAACAGCTCATCATGCTGACTGTTCTCTGTGTGACCAGTAAACTCTGGTTCAAAAGCTTTTGTCATAAACCAACTGCAACATTAAACAGCTCACGGATTTGGAAGAACTGCATCTTTAGTAATAAATAAATAAATAAATAAATAAAAGCACGGTAGCTGTCACAGCAGGAAGGCCCGGGTTCGAATCCTGGGCAGGGGTCTTTCTGTGTGGAGTTTGCATGTTCCCTCCATGCTTATGTGGGTTTACTCATGTAAAAAACATGTATGTTAGGTTAATTGGTGATTCTAAATTGCCCATGGGAAGGAGTGTGTGGCCCTGGTGACCTATCCAGGGTGTACCCCTCCTGCCATTCACCCTTTCAGAGACGGCTGGGATAGACTTCAGCAGATTCCCGTGACTCCTAATTAGGGAATAAGCAGGTATAGAAGATGAATGAATGAATGTTAAATAAATGTGCTTATTAAAATATAAGATTTTATGTCAGAAGCATATAATCAGTGTGGATCACATGGCTGATATACCATATATATATATTTATATATATATAATATTATATATATATATATATATATATATATATATATTTTTTTTTTTTTTTTTTTTTTTATTTTCATTAATATAAATCATATCTTTTTTTTCCATTTTATGCAATTGACTTGTTTTTAGATGTGAATTTAAAATATTGATGTATGAATTTGTCAGATGTGTGCTAATACTAGGGTTGGCAGAAATGCAAAATGAGACAAATTAACTAGCTATAAAACAAAATTAAACCTAAAAATACAAATTTAAAAATAATAATTGAACAGCATATCAAGATAATTTTTTATTTACATTATTTGGCAGACACCCTTATTCATCTCTTCTATACAACTGAGCAATTGGGGGTTAAGGGTGTTGCTTGGTGGACCAGCAGTGGTAGCTCAGTGTTGTTGGGAATTGAACCCTGATTATTCAGGTATCAGTCCAACACCTTAACCACTGCGCTATCACTTCCCTTTCACAGCTTATGCAAATTCTGTACCTTGTACCAAATAATCACACTGACATTACATTTATTTTTGAGAACTGGAATAAAATGAGACTTAAGTCTACCCTACCTGGACCTAAAAATAACGATAAATCGGTTAGTATTTCTGGAACTTGTTATGTTAAACATGTACTTAAA
Organism: Bagarius yarrelli; assembly: GCA_005784505.1. Taxonomy (NCBI): domain Eukaryota; kingdom Metazoa; phylum Chordata; class Actinopteri; order Siluriformes; family Sisoridae; genus Bagarius; species Bagarius yarrelli. The sequence goes on along the minus strand of VCAZ01000040.1, from coordinate 1,499,124 downwards.
TCGTAAATAAGTGACTTACTACATTAGTGAAAAAAATATCTGGTAGCTAAATAATGCTAAGTTGCCATTTACAGGTAACTCTAATATAGTTTTGAGTTCCTGATCTGTCAGCTATCATAGATAGCTATGTCAGCTATTATGTATTCCCATCATTATAGGGACAAGTGTCAAGTGTCCAAATGCAGCAATCAAATTAATAAAAAATTATTAATAATAAATTTACATATGCTTTTTTTCCCATCAGTTAGCTAATGCTTCCACAGCTAAAAGAGCTTCTAAATCCGGCACAGACAATTGATTCATTTCTATGTACACCGAGATGAACATTGGTAATTTGATTAAATTTTATATTAGATTATACCAGCGAAACTGTATAACTAATCTAAATCATTATTATAAGTTTGACAGTCATATTTACATGCTCAGTGAGCATGGACAATTTACAATGATCTGCAGTCACATTAAAATCCACTGACTTGTGAGGTAAATATTATTGATTATCTCGTTACCATGGCATCTGTTAAGGGATGGAATATATTAGTTAGTTAGTGCCTAATAAAAGTGGTCCAAAGAGAGACAACTTGTAAGCTAGAGACAGGATTATAGGCACCCTGGGTTTGCTAATGCATTCAGAAACATGTTTAATCACCATGGGAAGTTTGCAAGCTGATGCAAGAAGTGTAATGCTCTGCGCAATGTACTGCTGAGATATCTTGGACACTGGCCTTCGTGTAAATGCTAATTTGGAATCATCCAGCTAAAATTATTTGCAACATTACAGAAAAAATATAAATGTAACATGACAAGTAGTTTAAGATATTGACTTGTCCTTCAAATCCCCCAAATCTTTTTCCAATCAAGCATCTGTGGGATGTGCGGGAGAAAAAAATGGAACGATGAAAGGCCCAGCTGACAACTTACAGGACTGCTGCTAACATCTTGTGCCAAATCCCACAGCCCCCTTTCAGAAGTCATATGGAGTTTATGACTCTATGGGCCAGAACAGTTTCAGCAACACAAGGGGAACCTACCCAATAATAATATTATGGTTGATTGGTGTGTAATTTAATAAGCGATAAAGACTGTCTTAGCTTAACATACACATCATCTGCTGAGTACCCGGCTCCTAGATTCAGTAAATGGAAATTAGAATAAGGTTGTGATGGTGCACATGTTCATTAAAGATGGAGAGTAATTTCCTGAATAGTTAATGAAAGTTAATGACAGACATTAATTTTGAAAAGCTATTCAGGTCTGCAGGAGGATCCTGTTAGAGTATCAGCTGCATAACTGAATGCATTTTGTGTCTGTGTGTGTAAAGAGAAAAGAAGATAAGGAAGTAAATGCAAGTTTTATGTGTCACATGCTCAGCAGTTTAAAGAAGAATAAGCTGCTTGGATAAAAAGGGTGCATATATCAGTTCTATAAACCTTCATTAGGGATTAAAAAAACATGGCTTTATATTTGTTTTAAAAGATCTAGACTCCTAAAATAAAACAATGAATTTCATATGCATCAATCTGCTACAGGTATATGTTTGGGAAAAGGCAGAAATGTCTCATCGACTCTGCTAGGTAAGAGTAAAAAAAGAGGGAAAAAGGTGGTTTTAAGAGATGCAACATTGTTGGCGTTGACTTTATTGTGAGGACTACAATAAATAAATCCGTTAGCTAAGTATTGCCCTGGTATAACTGGGTAGATCTGACTGTAAGATCATTTTCGGCATTTTCTTTTGCCTTTTTTGATAGGACAAAGAGAGAAATTAAACAGGGGAGAGAGGGGGTGGAAACAAAAAAATCTGAGCTGGAAACTAACCCGGGTCGATGGAGTGAAGACTGTATCCTTATAACCATACAGAAAACATGATACACTTTAACATATTCCAATCAATTTAAGATAAAAAAGTAAACTTCATTATTTATGATGCCGTATGTTTTCTTCCAAGAATATACACCGAAAAATATAGTAGTTCATAAGACTGCATGCCAGGAGATAAAAACAAGGTTTCCAGGCTAAACAATTTTTCATGAAACGTTGTATGGCCTAATAACCAAAAGAAATATAAAACCCTACTCCTTATTAAAATACTTGGGGCACAAAAAGTGCACAATGACTTGGTGGTTGGCATACAGGTTTTTTCAACACCTTATTAGCACACCAACATGTGTGTGACTAGCCGCTTTGCATGTTAAAGCATTACATTTTTTTTTTGACTGGAACTCAAAAATCTTCTGCATGCAGTAAAATAAGTAAAGTTACCTGCCTGGTTAATCTCTTTCTTTTGAGAGACTGACAGCTGTGTTTACTGCAAGCGTCTGAATACAAGGTCACAGCATGTCAATCAAACAGACCGGTAAGCAGAGTAATTATGCTTGTGAATCATGTGGTACAGCTGGACAATTGGGTCAATTTTAATTTTATTAGCATTTATTACAAAAACCGAAGTTGACTTATGCCAAAAACTTATCTTTTATAAGTTATAAGAAATCAATTCAGGTGGTGACAACCGGCTTGCAAAAAATTTAGTCTGCCTTGTTAATAATTTTCTGCCTGAAATACTGTTATAAACTTCAAACAGGGAGGAGGCTATGTGAAAAAACATTTTACAGAAAATTGAGTTCACAAGACTCTTGAATAGATGTACTGACATTTGACCCTACTGTGACCCTTGAACCTGTTTCGATAAAATTCCAAATTTGAATCAGATCATCTGCTGGTTACAGTGAAATCCTATAACCCATTTAACCTTTTCTTTTGGTAAATATCACAGTAGGAAGAATCCTAGATCCAAGACAAATAGATGGGTGAACCTGTATATATGATTATATGACTCATAACAACATACTGTATATATGATTATATGACATTTTAAGAAATATCTATATAGTTATAGATATAACTCTTTAAAAAGTCACAAGGGAACAGCCAAACTGGAAGATACCTTAAAACTCTCTGCATGGAACTACAAAAGTTATGTTTAATAAAGCCACTTAATATATATATATATATATATATATATATATATATATATATATATATATATATATGTGCAAGTGTATTGTGCAGATTTTTGAATATTATTTATATTTACATCATGCACAATATAATAGAATTGTATAGTTATGTGTTGTTTAATGCTTATTGATTAAAATGTGACCTTTAAATATCAAATGATTTAGTCATGAATAATAAACATAATTTTATCTGAGCACATTTAGCACAGGCGTTGTATAATGACAGTTGTTTCTTTAAAGAAAACTCATGGTTATGTCTGTAATATAACACACCCCGATAGCACTTACCCAGCCCTCCGGCAACGATCACCCTTCCACCGAGACAGCCAGCAACAAAGTCCGCCCGCTTTTCTCTCATCCTGGAGCTCCGTGTGGGCTTCAGCCAAACACCTAAACAAAGAGTCAGAAAGTCAAATGACAGGGTATGTCAAGTTTATGTAGAATCTTTAATGTTGTATTGAATGTGTAAGTTCCATCTGACGATCTACTCGAAAGAATGTGTGTTTATAAAATGAATCAGGAACCTAGCTGTCCATCAGAGAGTGTGTCGTGTCAGGGTATGTGTACTGATGTGAGTATAAGTGCTCTGTAGATGGCCTTGATAATGAATGTAATAGCACAAAACAAGCAAACCTGCCCATAAATGTGGACGGGTCAAGACGAATCACGTAGCAAGCCACACAGGCGCTTGCTTTTCTCTGGACCAATCTTAGTGAACAAACACACAGTGCAGAATAAACATGCAAGCTATTTATTTCGGAGAGACCCTCAGCCAGTTCTCCTGAGGTATGTGACTGTCCTTTATTAACACACTGGCTCTGCATCATGGTGCCATGTTTTAGTCACGCTCTCCTTTTTTCCACCTGTTCCATTTGGATAAACTTACTAACATTTTTTAAAATACTAACATTCAGTTAACAATGTTGCTTTTTCTATACTGTTAGTAACAAAATATAAAAAATGCTTTAAATTTTGAGCTACTCAATCAATTTCTGCTGTACTGTACAGAAAAAAATAGACTTTCTAATGATACATTTTTATTAAAAAACGCTACAAGGAAGGAATACAAGGAACAATTTTAAATCAAAACAATACCTGTTCTTCACCAACTTTGATAAACTTTTTTTAACCACTTCAAATGTTGTATATTACTTTGGGAAGAAAGGAAGGAAGGAAGAAAGGAAGGGAGGATCCCTGGTTATTTAAATGATTTGGGATTATGATAACATGTCCATTTCCTGTTATATCCCTCCCCTACTCTCTTTATATTAAGTGCCTGTAACTGGAAACCATATTATAGTTATTGCATTACAAGGGAACCATCAGAGACTCAAACCTCAAGACCTTCCTTTATACTGTATGTAAAATAATAATCTAACACCGCTAACTGCTTGACCTTCTGTCTCTCTCTTTTTTCATTATTTGTGTAGATCTCTACATATAAGCTTTATATATTTTCTTCTAATAAACTTCTTCTCCATGGTAACAGAATAAAGAGATGTCGATAGATTTTAAGTGCTTTACATGATTGAGTCAACAAGCTTTAGAAATGAGACCACTTTTCCACACGACCTGACAGCCCTGCCTTTCTCTGTCTTACTCTCAGAAGGAACCGTTTATGTCCATTTGTTGATTGTGAATTGATTGTACACATTTAAACACAGCTTAAAGTCAACAAGGGCCCCCAAGCTTCGTTAGATGAACTAATTAGGGAGTCTTATCTATAGAATATATAGTATACTATAGTACATCTATAGCTGAATCACTAGAAAACATGCTCAACACTACAGAAATGTATTTGATCATCAAGTGTTCGGGGGAGGGGGGGGGAAACCACACTCATACACAGTGCAGTACCGTAGAGGTTTCAGTCAAGGCCTTTAGTGAGCAAAAGCAAAATATATACACACTTCTTACACATCCCGGATAGGACTAACACAGCTATATGCTAATTATGCACAACTAACATTATAGGCTGCTAGGAGTTTTGGTGTTTACGAGCTGCATTAGCGAAGTTGTTCAGACTGCCAAAGCCAGAATTATTCCATGTCACTTTACTCGTATTAAAAAGTTAACAAACAACAAAATAGCTTGTTGTGCTTTGTGCTAGCTGTTAGCCACTCTTAACACTTCTAGTTGCAATCTTTCAAATAACACACAAAAACCTTTTTCTGTTAGTAAATCAGTTTGTGCGCCTTAAAAAAACATTTTCAGTACATCAGCAACTAGATCTGGTCTAGCAGTGCCGGTAACTGTGGCTGTCAATTAGTTTTCATTCAGTTTTACTTTTACACCCTGATAATTCCTGACAAACGCTGAGGGGTAGCACTGGACAAGTTGCTTACTTAAAAATTTAAATGGCGAATGATTTTTTCGCTAATACTTCAATCAGATGGTCTGTCGGGTGGCTCAAATGGTTAAGGTGCTGAGTTGTTAATCTGAAGACCAGAAACACCTGGGTTCAAGCCCCACCTCTGGCAAGTCAACCACTGTTGGGTCCTTGAGCAAGACCCTTAACCCCTCCTGCTCCAGGGGTGCTGTATCATAGCTGACCCTGCGCTCTGACCCCAACTTACTAAGATGGGATATGAGAAAAATGCATTTTATTGGCTCTGTACATGTACCCTGCACAATGAATTGAATATACTTATACTAAAGGCTAGCGCTATCAGAGACCGTTTTGATAAAGGATATTCCAGTTCAACATAAACAAAGCGAATCATAGGCAATTTTGTGAAGATTACACTGATGAAAATTATAACTAAATAATCAAGAAAAACATTTTTTACCAATATTACTTTTTATAGTAGGAGAAGGCCCCCTGGCCCTGTTGGACCACCACTGCTCATACTTTTACATAACATTTACAGCATTTGGCGTACACCCTTATCAAAAATGACCTACATTTATCTCTTTTATACAACTGAGCATATAAGGGTTAAGTCCTTGCTCAGGGACCAAGAAATAGCAACTTGGTGGCACCTGGAATCAAACCCCGATCTTCCAATTAGCTGTCCAACACTAACAACTGTGCTACTATACACATGTAGGTGCAAAAGAAATAGTCAACACACTCTAGCAAAGCCTGCATGAATGCCTCTAAAGTGTGATATACTACTGCACTGTTATATTGTTTGTGTAAAGATATGCATAAATTAAACTATCAGGATAACATTCTTGTTTTGTGTGTTTTTGATGAGGCTTTTACTAATTTCTATATTTGGTATTTAATTTATTATGTTTAGTACATTTGATGCATATTCTGAGTTTTGTGCCAGATGGGCTGGTTTAAGTGTTTAAAAACTGCTCAGAAGTGAGTGTTAGTTCTGCAGACAAAAAAATGAAAGTGATAGTGGAATATGGGAAGTGGTAGTGCAGTGGTTAAGATGTTGCTAATTGGAAGATCGGGGTTGGATTTTTTTGGTACTACTATGTTGCCACTGCTGGGCCCCTGAGCAGGGCCCTTAAACCCTGATTGCTCTGTTGTACTGTATATAAAAAAGATAAGAGATAAATGTACATCGCTTTGGATAAGGTTTTATGAATATGCTGTAAATGTAAAATGCCCAGCCTGCTGCTAACTTTGCTAACTTATATAATTACTCTTTTAGCCATGCTGAGCAGAAAAGAATTTTAGAACCCACTTACATATGATTAGTTGATTTGTTAATTGCATAAATAACCAAATGTATATGAAGCAAGATTACTCTTTATAATAGTTTTTCATAAAGGCACAACACACACATGCACATACATAATTTCTTGAAAATATCCAGTCTTTATGTTGTGTGTCCTATAATACATTAAATAGACGCTTTGGGGACAAAATCAGCAACTCAGGATTGAATTTTGCACACTAAAGGCTTGATAACAAGCAGCTTATTACTATATTATTTTGTCGCGATATGCCTTAGTGAAAGAAATAAATGTGTGAGGCCAAGACTCCAGCCCAGTAATTTTGTTCCACTTTAAAGAGGAAGTGTTTTAAAAGAGGGAGGGAAAAAGAAAGCATAAAAGGAAGGGAGAGAGGGAGATTGGGAGGCTCTGGGTTATACAACTACTATACAAATACTACAAATAGTTAGTAAGCCAAGGACATGCTTTAAGGCTGAAAAAATCGGCCACTAAATTAACTCATCGGTGTAGAAAGCCTCTGTTTTTATATTTCTTTATACCAATATAATATATTCTTATAATATATCCTTCTTCTTATTCCAAAATAGGTTCTGTGTCTTTTTGGTCTTTTTGAGGCGTTTTTAACCTTGGGCCTTTAAGCAAGGTCCGTAACCCACAACTTGCTCAGTTGTATAAATGAGATAAATGTAAGTTGCTCTGAATAAGGGCGTCTGCTAAATACTGTAAATGCCAATGTAAATATCAAAGTAGCATATTAGCTTATAAAGCACAAAAATACACTCTTAATTGTACTAGGAAGACTAAGCCACACTAAGGTATCGGTTTATCTTTTTTAGATTGATATTTTTTGATTTTTATTGGTTGATACAACACCCTAAACTGTATTCATCACCAACCACCACAGTGTAGGTTAAATTTCTTTAAGAATACACTTTTTTTTCCATTTAGGTCAAAAAAGACACAATTTTCTCTTGGTTTCTATGATTATTGATATTTGATACCTAATAACAAGCGGTTGCAGTACATCAATAAATAAATAAGCAGATACATCAGACAATCAAAATGGGCGCAAGCTGTCATACATAAACATCTGCTAGGGAAATTATTACAGTCTGCTGCAATAATGCAGGAATTAAAAGAAAACAAGTTTTTCTATACAATAATAGATAAATAATTATAAGTGTGAACTCGAAGCTGAAACATATTGTATTAGGTGGTGTGCAGCTCTACCGGCAGTATTAGGGGCTCATTGTGTAAAAGCTAACAATCAAGAAAGTTTTGCATACAGGTTTTGGGTTTAGTTTAAACCATCAATAACCAAAGAGTGGGAAGTAAAAGGCTAGCGTTCACAAATAATAATGATAATAATGAAATTTTACTTTAGGATTTTATAACACAGCTTATGAAGTTGCTTTCAGTAAAGACACCTGTACTATTGCGTTCTGTAATAGCTATGTTTAATCCACAGGAATCTAAATCTAAATCATGTGTGATGATGTGATGATGTCATGATAAAAATCTGCAGAAAAACTGAAATCATTTAAAGAAGTTGCAAGTTTGTCTAAATATCCCATACTACCAAAATCACATATTAATTTATATGCATATGCCTTTTTTGATACATACTTTATAACTGTTAAAGATTATGTGGTATATGATATTATTATGAGTGTGAACAAAGTTTAGATATTGTCAAAGTTACCAACTGCTCCCGCCTGGATACTATCCGATGAGTGAAAGACAACTCGTCATATACGGCAAGCGAGGATGCACTTTTCAGGTGTTTTTTCTTAAAGAAAATGATTATTCCTTGTAGAAAATGCACTCGTTTAACATTATTCAAATAAAACATTATCCAACTTTAAATTTGCGCTGCTGTGATGTCATATGTCAAAATAGCGGATGTAGCACATCCAAATTTAATTCATACTACCTCTAACCTTACTATAGAACTTACTTTTTAGCAGCCAGAAAGTACGTACTTACTTAAATGTACTACATACTATAGTAGTATGTGATTTTGGGAAAAAAGTTTAAGTTTTAGTTATTGATAACGCATTCAACATGGCTGTTACTGCTGAACTGAGTAAAGTTTTGCTGCCACAGGCAATGTTTCATTACCTGTTGATTCTTTGTAATTTTATTGTTGACTTGCCAAATCAAAAATAAATTAATTTGGGGTCATCACAGTTACAGATGTTTAATAGTTAAACAAAAAAAAGAATATCTGTATTAAAACAAAACGATTTACATCACAGGCCTCAGAAAAGTTATCGAATCATGAGGTTCCTAGAGATTCGTACTCCTACTAGACAGTAGGGATGTATGCGGCCTTGCATTTCACTTGAGCAATTGCAAAATCACGTATTTCTGGAAAGATTAAAATTGTATTATATTAGAGAAGTAGAAAAAGGCCAAGTGAACATTTACCCATTTATTTTATTTCCCGCTTCCTTATCTTCTTTGACATGCCCACACGAATATTTTTTTTACAATTTAAAGCTAGTCTTATTTCTATCTTCAAAGCTTGCAGACATTATTGATTTAAACAACTACAAAGATCCCATAGCCTGCAGGTCTTAGATATTTCATTTTACTTCTGAGAAGTCATAATGGGATTTCAATCTGCAACCTTATCCTCATAAGTCGAATATTGCATTCCTGTCTTTGCTTTTAGGGTTCTTTAGAGTTAGTGTTGTTGAAAACTTCTTACAGTAACAGTCAGGGATGCTGCTGGGTGTGTGTATGTTGGGGGGTTTGTGGTATGTGAGTTAGGACAATTCCAAGCTTTAGGTATGGTAGGTGAACTAATCTCATACTCTTTTATAGGGCCCAAAATAGTCAGCTTGCTTGTTACCCCTGGTAAGTGGGCCAGGGGTGGCTCAAATGGTTAAGGTGCTGAGTTGTTAATCTGAAGACCAGAAACACCCAGGTTCAAGCCCCACCTCTGGCAAGTCAACCACTGCTGGGTCCCCCTGCCCCAGGGGCAATGCATCATAGCTGACCCTGCACCCTGACCCCAACCTACTAAGATGGGATATGCAAAAAATGCATTTCATTGGCTCTGTACACATACCTTGCACAATGAATTGAATATTATTATTAACAGACAATTATCAAATAACAGCTTCTTGATACTGATATAAATATGAACTGATAATAAGTTATGACATGTCCTTTTTATTTAACCTCAAAGCTTGTTTAAGATCTGAGTCTTGTGAGTTTATGAATAAACAACTAAAACATTGCACAATAATCTAAGAACAATGAGAATGCTAAGGGATAATAGCACCTAGAAATGGATGAATGTTTGTAGAAGCGTTCCAGAGCTTTTATAAATACTAGAACTGGAAGTGAAAGAGAATTGGATGGAGATTTGCGATGGATTGAGATTAAATTACTAGTATTTAATATTTTCTTTCTATGCTTGATAAGGAGGATCGATGTCAAGTCTAAAAGTAATCCAGTGTCATCCAAGAATGTTTGTGTACACAGCTGCATATGGCCAATTATATACACCACTTGTAATTATGCATGTTCAAATTCTTTAGAGCTGCACAATATTGAAACATTGCAATATTTTAAGAAAGAATGTATTATTTTAAAATGATGAAGGTAATTTTGGCATGTGCATCTGTGTGCAAATTATAATCATAGATAAATACAATAGAAGTTATTAAAATAAAGTGTTTTCTTGTGATTCAGATCTTGATTTTTTTTTGCGATACAGAAATAATAAATAATGAATACAGTTAATTTTTGTTAAAGCTACAAAAGTGATTGTTTTTTTTCACCTGAATGTTTTATAATCTTCTTTAAAATGTTTACACAGTAACAGAACTTAACACAATGTGCAAAATGCTAAACTTTCCCTCTATTATTTAACTTTACAATTAATTCACAAATCATGTGTTCTGAAATGTGGTGCAGTCAAACATAACCCCCACTTGACCTTGCACATCCTGCAGTGTGACTATTGCAGATACACACACTGCAGATGTCCATGCCTGAAGGATATATAGTGCAGCCCAAATTTTCATGTTTAAAAAGTATGTTCTATATGATATAATTAAGTGTGACCGAAGTTTAGATGCACTGCATTCGCCATGTTTACAGTGTTATGTGACCAACATAGTCAGGAATAAATGTAAGTCGCTCTGGATAAGGGCGTCTGCCAAATGCTGTAAATATAAATGTAAACTAACAAACAATTACTAACCCTTTCTTCACATGCTCGATATTTATAAAACTCACTTTCAAAAGGTACAGCCTTAGTTTGTGAACAGTTCAATTGTGATTAGTACTCATTATTTTAAAGACTTTTAAATAAGGAATCAGCGCATGATTCCTCAGGGACAGACCAAAAAGGACAGGATGTTTCATGTTCATGTTGTTATTCTGAGCTCACCATAGCTGCCAGCTCAATCGTGGATCAGCACTTGAAGACAATAATGCAGTGATGATCTTGTCTTCTAGGCGGCTATCTGGACAAGACCTCAAAAACTTTTCTGCGGCATGAATAACCTACTGATTTGTCTGGCCAGAGGAGAACTGACCCCCTGACTAAGCCTGCTTTTTCCCAAGGTTTTTATCTCCATTCTGTCACCGATGTAGTTTTGGTTCCTCGCCGCTGTCGCCTCGCCTCTGGTTTGCTTAGTTGGGGACTCTTTATTAACGAATCTCGATTGTTAAAAGCTCTATATAAATAAAGGTAACATGACTTGGCTTAAATGAATGGCCATACGTACAGCCTAACTCGCTCTCTCACTTGGGTTTTTCCTCTGCTTCCTGCTGGCAGCCACGTTTTAATAGATTTAATGTATCTTCTAAAAAATGCAGATGTAAAACATTGATAATTACAGTCAAAGCTGTAATTACAGAGATGAGCAATTATCTTTTTTTAAAATCCATAATTCCCTTTCTATTTTTTCTGTCTTCCTCTCACCAGACCCAGCTGTGCTCATCACTCTCTCTCTGTGAAACAGGAGGTGTGTGTTGACTGACAGGTCTGCAGACTCTAAACAATGCCCCAGCTGGAAATGAGAACCTGGAAATGTTTATTTAAAGCTCACAAATCAATCATCTCTGACACACACATGCAGACACACACACTGAGTGCAGTACACACACAGCACCATATAGTAGTTGCTAGAAAACTGATGCTTTTTGTCATGTAAGATTTCCATTAAAAACTCACTGATTCAATAAGCAGCAAAACAAGAATAACAACAAGCTATAATTAAATAAATCAAGGCAACGAGTCTGCATGAATTTTCCACAACCAATATCAATTAGGATTACAAATTATTACCTTATGAGCATACTCATCAATAATGGCAAATCAAGACAAAGTGCCTGCTTAATCACACCGAATTCCCACAGGAATGCTCCAGATAAATCACTAATTATCTCTCCTGCAGACCTGCACACTGGAACTGACTTGAGTGGATCAATTGCGTGATTTATGGTCATTCCAGTCAGAGCTCTGCAAAAGACTTTTGCTAAAAATGTGCTGATTTCAGTCAGCTTTTGCCTAAGACCGAGAAAATTCTACAAAAAAGATATTTATTTCCCTGTTGTGTCAGTAAATAAATAGCATCGCATTTATATTCTAATCATATCCAGATAAGATTTGAACAACATGTATTTATACTTAAGGTCTACAAAAAGCATGCCTAAACGGATTACATTAAATTAAAGTTCATTAAATGTCTATTAAACTTTTAGCACCTGACTCATATTTCCAAGTGTTTACTAACTGTTTAACACAGCTGCAGCCACAGCATCTACTAGTTCACATACTAATTGCTTTGAATTATTAATGTTAATTTGTCGTTTAATGTATTATAAGACACTAAGTGTGAGTGTGTGTGGTTTTTTGTCTGTATGTGGCCCTGCGACGGATATGGTAACCTGTCCAGGTTGTACCCCTGCCTTTCACCCAGTGACAACTGGGATAGACTCCAGCAGATCCCTGTGACCCTGAATAGGAGTAAGCGGGTAGAGACAATGGATAAATGCATTGTAAGACAATGTTGTGCACCCTTTCAAATTTACTTATTATTATTACTTATTATATTATTATTATTATTATTGCATTTCTTGCATTAAAATGTGGCAAAAATCATATTTCTTAAAATAACCCCTAAGAAATATATATTTATGGCATTTTGTAGTGCAGTGGTTAAGGTGTTAGACTGCTAACCTGAGTATTTTGGGTTCACAGCACCAATAATTTACCACGACTGTGCCCATGTGCAAGACCCTCAACCCCCAATCGCTTACAGTCAATGAGCTAAATGTAAGTCACTTTGGACAAAAGCGTCTGCCAAATGCCAGAAATGTGAATACATTTATTTCATGTTTTTTTATACACCAGGGCAGTTGATAGGTAAGGGTTTTGCCTAATGGGCCAGTGAAGGTAGCTCAATGATCCTAGTAATTAAAACCAAAAACCACTGATTAGTAGTCTAACACCTTAATCACTCAGCTACCATATGTTGTTATTCTCAAAAGTTGTTATAAAAACAGAAAAAAAAAAAAATTGATAATCTGGATTTTAAAAAGGACACAATCACTAGCAATTTTCTCTAATTTGCACAATAATACGTAGATTTGGCTAACTGGTGTACAGGTTTATAAATGTTGTTCTTTAACTTTCTTGTATGTTTATATTTATGTTTCATTTAGGATCTAGCATCGTGATCCTGTGAGACGTGACATTTCCTTTCACTACATGTAGCAGAATGACAATAAGGCTCGACTGGAACTCCACCAATGTTCGCTGTATTTGTTCACCAGACTAGTTATCACAAGTGACAGTCCACTTGAAGGTTTTCTTAATTTCCTGGTAATGGTTTTGGGTTGTTATTTTTGTGGTCACAATATGTTCAAACCTTGAGGCAAAAACAAAACCCTCTCCACCATGTCCTGCTCTTGTTGGTAAAAACAGATTTAATATTACAGTAATAACGGGACTTTCTAAGTTTTTGGAGATGGCATGTGCTTCTCTATTATTAAGGCTTGAATAATGGTTTTATCCTTTTATGAGTAATTTATGGAAAATATCCATTAAATATCCTGGACATTTTATGTGGGTGCATTTTAGGTGCATGATCACTTTCCAAATTAAAAAAAAAGCTAGATATTTCAGATACCTATTGAACCCAGACCAAATAAAGATGGCAGAAACTCTAAAAGGAAAGGTAACTGCACTTATGAAGCAAGAAAATGCCATACACACACTAAAGACTTAAACACATTGGTGTCACCTCTAAAACTACTTGAAATTCCTTAGCCTGCTGCAGTGGCAGTCCATAGATACAGACCTCTCCCCTCGTTTGACACCGTGCACTTGTTCCGAGTTGACAGAACAGCGTGTGTGAAAGCTGGATGCTGTGCTCAATAGCAAACTTGGTTTGCTACATGATTTAAACAGTGCCGGAACAGACACAATCCTAATAACGAGCGTCACGGCTAATGACTGAGCACGCCCTGCCATGGCGCACTCTATCACCAGATACCCAGCTGCAAGGCCTGAGCGGGTAATGAGGCTCTACTCTCTACTTACAGAGACACTAAAGCAGCTAATAGACCACAACCAGACTATTAGCGTTAACATCAGTATCAAATATAAACAGTCACTGATTCTGCATCCACATCAATCAAGTATTGAGGCTTGACTCACATTGAGTTGTAATCTGTGTTTAGCAAGAGTTTGAAGAGAACAGCACAAATGATTATACGGTTATTAAGTTCAACAGAGCATAACCACATGAACCACAATGACATCTGCTTGCCAGCAGGGTGTTGGCATGGATTGCGATGCTGAATCATGATAACCTGGGCCCATTAGCTGATGAGGTGAATTTAGTATTGTAATTCACTTACCGCCGCTCGCTGTCTGCTACACTCATCCCAAGACATGGTAATTTACTGCCTGCTGTTTAACCCCCAAGCACTTTTTTTTTCACAAGCTAGATTGCGCAAGTGCTGCGCAATAATTTATGTCGTCTCTAAAGTCATATCTTTATCCTATGCTTATGATCTAATTTAAGTAAAAAATCTTCTGTGATGCTGTCAGTTTAAAACAAAGAAAAAAAAATATAGAAAATATCTGACTATAATCGCTTACTTTTTATTACGGCCACACAGCATGTAGCCTGGATATATTTGTGGAAACATTGTGGTATTTAGCCTTGCTTTGCGGTAACCAGATGCTTTTGATTTAGCATCAATGAAAAACAGGCCTGTTTGTTGCTAATTGCAGCCTGGATTTTATTAATTACTCTATGGGGCTGTTAAATATGGATAAACATTTCTAACGAATGCCCGCTGAGTTAGCCATTCGACTATAGTACATTAGCAAATACATGATGATGGGGAAGTTAATCATGCAGAGGCATCCTTTGTGAAGAAATATCATTATAAATCTCACCCAACATTTAAGTCAGTGCCAGATGTTTTCACGTTGTAGTGTTAAGGAGTAACTGACTGGAACACAGTTAGAAATTAAGGCTTTTGGCTTCTCCTGTCACTAGCATTAAACGGGCCATCGGATGCGACATGAACTTTTACAAGTTGTTTGAACTGAAATGTGTGTCGGCAGTGTGTGTACACAACCACCCTATAATGATAAAAATGCATTGCATCACAATCTCGATAAATCATATCCCCTTTCTCAAATCAAGCCTTTTTTTAGATGCCTGTTTATGCGATAAAACACCAAGGCTGCTCCTCATGATTGTTGTTCGAGACTGTCGTTTCAGCATAGACCCGCCTCCTGAAGTGCGCTGGATGTGATGTGAGGGTGTGAACCTGGATTTACAACCTTTATTGATCCTGAACCAACATTTTAATCAACCTATCATAACCATCTGATGTCATCAGCGTGTGCTGTCAAAACCCGCCTTAATTTATTTTTGAGACAAACTACACTGCTCAAAAAAATAAAGGGAACACTTAAACAACACAATGTAACTCCAAGTCAATCACACTTCTGTAAAATCAAACTGCCCACTTAGGAAGCAACACTGATTGACAATCAATTTCACATGCTGTTGTGCAAATGGAATAGACAACAGGTGGAAATTATAGGCAATTAGCAAGACACCCCCACTAAAGGAGTGGTTCTGCAGGTGGTGACCACAGACCACTTCTCAGTTCCTATGCTTTCTGGCTGATGTTTTGGTCACTTTTGAATGCTGGCGGTGCTTTCACTCTAGTGGTAGCATGAGACGGAGTCTACAACCCACACAAGTGGCTCAGATAATGCAGCTCATCCAGGATGGCAAATCAATGCGAGCTGTGGCAAGAAGGTTTGGATGTTGAATGGATGTTGTGTTTTCACGCTGAAGTCGCTTACAGGAGTCAAAGAGTCTAAAGATAACGCCATGGAAAGATGACACCGAAGTTTTTTAGTGCATAACTACTGTATCGGTATTTACATTAATATTATTTAAAATGAATTATTTTTTACACAAAGTGAACAAGCCTAAAGGATGAAAATAACATATATTTATTTTTTTCTTTTGAATGGACCATTTAGAATTTACATTTTCTGTGTGATGTCCATGCTTTTTGTTCACTGCACCAATCAGATGGCGAACAACAAACACGGCTAGGCAGAAACACGTCTTAAATTTCTGCCACCAAAACAAAATCGAAAGCGGCCATTGTCCTGTTTATTATTGTTATAAATACTGATTAATCCACAGAGCTGATAGATTCTCATATCTCTTTAACTGTTTAAATTATTAATTCAGAAATGTTACTATTCCTGAAGTAACAACTCATTTACAGAGATGAGGCAAATGCTGATATAAGACTTATTTTAAGGATATTTTAAAAGATTTCCTTTATTTTTTTTCATCAGCTTTAAGAGGAAGAAAATTAGGAATTAGTAAGAGAATGACTAAGCTGTTACCTGTTGGAGAAGTGGTAGTGGTTAAGGTGTTGGACTGCTTATTGAACGATTAACCCGCAATTGCTCAGTTGTATAAAAAATAATAAAGGCAAGTGGCTCTAAATAAGGGTGTCTGCCAAATGCAATAAATGTAAATATTACGAAGAATAAATTAAAAAAAATTGATGGCCCCCTAAATAAAAAGTTGGACACACTAAAACTCGTGTTCTTTACAGAGCTCTGATCTCAACGTCAAAAAACACCTTTGGGTTGAACTAAAACACTGAGCGCAAATCAGACCTCCTCAGACCTCAGACCTAAATGGATCATCAGCTTCCTGACAGACAGGCAGTAGCTAGTGAGGCTGGGAAAACTCACATCCAACACCTGCACTAGCAGCTGGCTGTCTGGTGCAGTCAAAACAATCTGGAACTAAACACACTCAGAACTGTGGAGATGATCGTGGACTTTAGGAGAAGAGCTTAGCTCTTTCCCCACTCGCCATCATGAACAGCACAGTGGCTTCAGTAGAGTTATTGATGTTTCTGGTCACCACCATCTCTCGGGACTTGAAGTTGGACACTTATATTGACTCTATTGTGAAAAAGGCCCAGTAGCAGTTGTAATTCCTGCATCAACTGAAAAAGTTCAACCTGCCACAAGCACATATGAAGCAGTTCTACACAGCTGTTATTGAATCGGTTCTGTCCGCTTCTATAACTGTCTGGTTTGGGTCAGCGAACTACAGACTACAGTGGACTGTGAGGACAGCTGAAAAAATAATTGGTGTGCACCTGCCCAACCTCCAGGACCTGTACACCTCCAGAGTGAAGAAACGGGCGGAAAACATCATCACAGACCCCTCTCACCCCGGACACAATCTGTTTACACTTCTCCCCTCAGGCAGACGCTACAGATCCTTATGCACTAGAACATCTACGCATAAAAACGTTATTTTCTCACATGCCATATCCATTATAAACAGCAAAAACAGACAATCATTACTGTAAATCATCTCATCATCTCTTCATTTATTTATACAACTGTATGGTGAACAAGGCACACTTGGTACATAATTCTGCTCCTAATTACAATTTATGTCTTATATGTAGGCATGTATGTATGTATGTATGTAGATATGTATGTAGGTATGTATGTATGTATGTATGTATGTAGATATGTATGTATGTATGTTGCATGTACCAAGTACTCTAAAAACTACAACAAATTCCTTGTGTGTCTAAACATACTTGGCAAATAAAATTGAATTCTGATTCTGATTCTTATCCCTACTGAATATTCTGGGATAAATTGAAAATAATCTATTGTCTGAAAGAGCACAGCTACACCAAACAAATCGAGTGGAAACGCTTTCCAAAAGAGTGGAGGTTTATCTCTCTCTCGTTCTCTCTCTCTCTCTCTCTCTCTCTCTCACACACACACACACACACACACACACACACACACACACAAACCTCATTCTAAAACATTATATTTCAGATTATTATGAATGATAAGTCAGCTAAGTCTGATTTTTTTGCTGCTGAGTGGCTGTAAGTGGTATGTAAGTGCCCATGACTCACTATAGATAACTGTAGCTTGCTCTACACATACCTGGTTTCTGTGTGTATGAATGCGCAGTGCGGTATCAGTGTAAGCAGACAGAAGTGAAGAGAAGAGGGCAGCACTGCGATATTTCAGCTTACCCCGACTCTATGGTTCACTCTCTAAATCTGACTCATAACTGGTCTTAGTCATGTGCAGACTGCCACTGACAATTTCCCACTATCTTACTCTCTCTCTCTCTCTCTCTCTCACACACACACACACACACACACACACACATATATACATACACTCAAAAAAAAAAAGAGGATGCTGCAGTGCCAAGACAATGAGGGGACTGACAGAAAAACACTGACAGAAAGAAGATGTAGGACCATATAGTATAATGCTAGTGCAAAGGATCTATAAGGAGATGTCCAGCCAGGCATTTCCTTTGGTCTTGACATGGATAAAACCGCAAAGAGCAAGCTTCCTGACCAGAATTGAAGAGTTAACCCCATGTGAATATTAAAGAAAGGCAGCTTTCTGCTAATCCAGACCCCCAGCACTAGGGTTGCGACTAAAATACAGAACCAATACGTATTTCAGGTTTTGTTATGAAGACATGTGCTATTCATTTTCTGACTGAGTAATACTCGCTGCCATCATCAGTTTGATTGGTTTAATACTACCAGGTTGAGGCCATGGACAATCAGGGTCAAACAGGGGCGGGTCTTTTGGCAGTATTTCTAGGCAGGGACCCACTGGTAGGAGAGACAATTAAAAACGTTAGCAGAGGCAGTTCCAGATCCATTTTCAGAGCTGAAATGGAAGCGAATGCAAAGATACTGAAGAGTATGAGAGAAATCAAATACAAGTTTAATTTCAAGAAGCTTCATCATCATTTTAACCATATATAGCAGATGCATTACACAGTGAAATGAAACAACATTTATCCTGGACATATCCTGGTCCTACACAAAAAAACACAGAATTACACAAAACCACAAACAGCCACGAACAACACAGAGCTAAAGACTAAAGAATAAATTGTCTTAGCCACATAAAGTGCATGTGTGCAACCTGGTGCAAACAGTGCAAAACAGACAGTGCAAATAACAATACAAACATTAATCTAGCCAGCGCAAAGACAGACAATACAAAACAAAACAAAACACTATACAGTACATTAAATTAATTAATGTGATGTTAGGTAAAATGTATTTTTGTCTTTACATGTTGCTGTAAACATCGATTGTGTTGAGTGAGTGTGTGTGTATGTGTGTCAGTTGAGGTAGTTCAGTTCAGTGTGTTAAGGAGCCTGATGGCTTGAGGGAAGAAACTGTTACACATTCGGTTTGTGAGAGCCTGAGTGCTACGGTACCTTTTTCCAGGTGGCAGGAGTGTGAAGAGTGAGTGTGAAGGGTGTGTGGGACTTCTACAATGCTTTTGGCTATGCGGATGCAGCGTGTAGTGTAAATGTCTGTTATGGAGGAAAGAGAGATGATTTTCTCAGCTGTTCTCACTATCTTTTGCAGGGTCTTGCGGTGCATATCAGTGCAGTTCCCAAACCAGACAGTGATGCAGCTGCTCAGAATGCTCTCAATGGTCCCCTCTGTAAAACATGGTCAGGATGGGGGTGAAGGATGGGTTTAATGGAAATAGAGGCACTGCTGGGCTTTTTTGCTAATAGAGCTGGTGTTAAGTGACCAGGTGAGGTTCTTCACCAGGTGAACACCAAGGAATTTGGTGCTCTTGATGATCTCTACTGAGGATCCATCAATGTTCAGTGGAGAGTGGTAACTCTTTGTTCTTCTTAAATCAATCACTATCTCCTTAGTCTTAACGATGTTCAGAGACAGGTTGTTGGCTTTACACCAGGCTGTTCGCTGTTGCACATCCACTTACTTTCACTTGCTTATTAGTATCGCACCTGTGTATTCAGCTCCAACAAAATGACCTTTAGAGAAGTCTGTTGAGTTGTGAAAACAGAAGATGAGTGCATTTGCTCACACTGACGTCTATAAAAACATGGTTAATTAAAATCTCCATTGGTATCAGCTTTATTAATATGTAGAAAACAATGTTTATGTTATGATTTATAACCATAAGCATTCCTTTGGGCCCGTTGTTATCATAGCCTTAGGGCGTGTGGCCCCCGCTGTGGCAGACGTCCCCTTGTTTGTGTAAAAAAGGTGCCTACTTTATCCAGCACCTTTGGGCATAGGAAAAGCTTCACACCCCTGCTGTCTTTTAATAGCCTGTCCTCCTACAGAGCCGACTCAATATGACATCGGTAAACAACAAACACACATGACTTGAAAATTGCTTTGACAGGGTTATTACACCATGGCATATTTCTGACATTAATATGAACAAATTAATTCAAAAAAAGGAAAGTTAATAAAGGGAAATAAATAAGCGTCTGCCTGCAGCTATAAAGACTTTGACTTACATAACGGACAACTTTAAGGTATTTAACAAATAAGGTCTGCTTGTAATGTAGAATAAAATAAAGAAATTGTTAAAAAGGGAACATTAGCATATATCCGCTAACTCTTAATGTAATAGCAGGCATAAATATTCAATTTATGTCACTACTCAGGGAAATAAAAAAGGCTTGCATTATTTAGTTTTTTGGTCCTTATTCTTTTAGTTAACTTTTTGTATTCACTCACATGAAAAAATACCATAATACAGTTTAGGAGTTACTTCAGCAAGATGTAACAATGGGTGTATACTTTAGTATATTACAGTATATACTACATCTTACTGCAGCATAATATAGTCATAACTATAGTAAAGGTGGTGTCTCAGATGGCTGCTTTTGTGTTACGGTGCGCTCTACTTTGTCCTGTTATTTGTTTTTTAACCTTTTTTTGCCACAGTTCTGGTGGTTCATATTCCAGGGAAGAACGTATGCATTTAAGTTACTTGTGTATATCTGTAAATAATGTATGTTTATGTTTATTATTATTTTACTGCCTTTCACAATTCTGTGTCTTCACCCAACACCAAGACAAATTCCTTGTGAAGTAAATACTTTAGTATAGTTAGCAGCTTACTAGAGTAAACTAGAAGACTGTGGTAAACTGTATCATATTATAGTATTTACTTTCGTTTGCTATAGTATTTACACTTCGTTAATATATACCATATTATAGAAAGAACAGATTTTTTTTTCATTGATATTTTATTGATGAGAAACAGAGTTGGTAATGTATAACATTGTGTTCCAGTGTGAAAGGTCAGCTTCCCATTTCTAATGGGAAAGATCACTGATTCGGCAAAAGTTAAACGATGCTGCTAAGATTTTCGAAAAAAAAAGAGCAATAATAAATAGATTGTTTGTTAACATGTTTGGTTTTATCCGTTTATGATTTTAATTTTGTGTGCATTTATACATGTGTTACTCTAATATGTGCTGCAAAGGTTCTTACATAGTGTATAATATAGCTGTAAAAATGTACTATAATAAATTATGTTGTCATTCGTTTAGCATTCTATAGTTGTTACGGGAAGTAGACACAGAAAAATTAGAACCAAATAGACCAGTTTATTTTGAAAGGAGAGAAACTGACAGGCAACGGAAGATATTAGTGGACTTGGAGTCTTTCTAAGCGAGCTTCGGGACTGAGGTCTTTATGAGACCGTGTATACTGAATCTGGACCGGACGATGACCCAGAGAGGTTGGAGACTCAGAACTCTGTGCAACTTGTCTTGGCAGGCTTGAGGGACAACCGATTTTCTCAGTGCGAAACTTAAGGTATCTACACGTTACTTCTGAATCTGCGTGTAAGTTCGTCCACAAAGAACACCCAGAACAAACCCGCCATGTGCATTTGTTCCTTGTCTCTACATTTCGACCTATGAGCCCTGTTATAGATTGTTACTCACCAAAATGCCTCGTGTGGCAGTACGATGTATAAGTAAGTGCTGTCAATTGAGTGACATTGAAAATTGAGTGTCAGGTGTGCTTGATCAGTACTTTGTATTGATTCTAAGTGCTGAAAGGTGGAAGTTTATGCCTGCGTCTACATTGTACCGAATGCCCAGTGGAGCCCCCCCAATTTATTCTAGGTTAAGTCGAATTTGTACCGGCTATAGTGAAATTTCCCCGCCCACCCGGTTCTTTCTAATTCTTTTTCTACAGCAGAGCCCTGTGATGGAAAGACCTCCCAATGCACTGCCTTACTATGGTCCCACTACTACAGCTAAACTTAAAATACGGGTGACTTTACAGTAATTTGAACTTTCCCCTGCGAAAACTAAATTGCACTACAGGGTTAGACTGTTGTTGCTAACACTGTTCCGTCAGATCGCCCTTGCTCCACCAGAATATACTTCCTATCTTTTCTACTAAATCTTTGAAAGACCACCAGGGGCAGAATGTCTGTGTTCCTGCGCGATCTACCCCCCACACAGGTCATGCTTCTGAAAGTGTGCCCTCATCTGCACAGGCGTGGTACAGGTCGTGTTGTTTTGTCTACCCTTCTGTTTTAAGTTCTGAGAGCCCCCTCTTCCCTCAGTATTAGCTTCATCACTTGTTGCAGGTCTACTGGGCATTAGATCAGAATGGCCCTTAATTCTGTCCGTTTATAGAATGCCCTAAGTCATGAAATGCCGCCCGCCCTGTTAACCGCGATTAGTCATTTACCACACCTGTTAATTGCTATTACATGACACTGAGTCCAGACTGTAGCTCTAGACTCTCAACTCTCAATCATTTTGCACTTCATCTTGCATGACCTATTTTTCTCACTTTCCCCATTACAAGCCCTCTTTGTTTTGATAAGATTGTTGGGTTACCGCCATCTAATCAATTTGGTCCACCCATAAACGAGGCTTCTACTTAAGAGCTTATATGGCATTTGACCACGAACCCCAGAGGCAGAATTATCTTTAACCACCTGCCGCACATTGCCCCAATCAGGAAGTCAGTAAGCCCTCAGCCCTGAGAACGAACATGAGCCAGAGTAGTCCCAAATGTCTTACTGTCCAAGGTCATTGTTATTCAGTTTTGTTCAGCTCAATGTGCTTCTAGGGCATCAGATATGAAATTTCTGTCTAACAGTCTGAAAAGGCAGTCCGTGTTTCTTAGGTTTGATTAGCCACAACGTATTCAGCTTAAAAAAGTGTGCTACATTGATGTGAACTTCCTTCACAGCCATACACGGATTTAGTGCGTTAGCACCTGTCGGTCTGTCATCTTCCTGTTAATGGCAATTTGTCGGACGTGTAGCACCTAGTTTTTGGTAATCACCACAGTAAAATTGTTATCCTTTGGCATTTCTTCGCTAGTTCTTGGCCTTTCGCTGCTTCTCCGGAGAATTTGCGTGCGATTACGAGCCGTCACTCAAAAGTTTGGAACTCAAGAAGCAGAAGCTTATTGTTAATAGTGCTTCGCTAGGGCCCCATCAATTCTTATCCTGTTCTTGTTCCTCTTTGTCCCAAACGCGAAATCCAGAGGGTTAAAGGTCTAGTATCTTCTTGGTGAAAGTTGTGCTACTTGATTGAAAACCCTTCCGCACCTCGGCACGGTGGCTTAGTGGTTGCACACTTGTCTCACAGCAATAAGGTCCCGGGTTTGATCTTAGGAGGGCTTTCTGTGTGGAAGCATTGTGATTAATCCCCCGTGCTTGCGTGGGTGTTTCTCCGGGTACTCGGGGTTTCCTGCCACAGTCCCCTAACATCTAATATCTTAGGTGATTTGATTGGTGATTCTAAAATTGACCATAGAAATAAAGGTAAGTGTGTGTGGCCCTGTGATGGACTGGCGACCTGTCCAGGGTGTACCCCTCCTGCCTTTCGCACTTTCAGAGACGGCTGGGATAGACTCCAGCAGATGACCCCGAATTAGGGAATAAAGGGGTAAAGAGAATAAATGAATGAATAAATAATTGAAGACAAAAACTTTTGCAAGACACACCAGTCATTTCCGGAGAAATTATGTCAAAACAAGGCATATGTAAAAGAACATAAACTTAAAGAAACCTTACATACAAACATAGGCCACATTTACTCATCTGTCAATGTAAATTGAACGTCATTTGTTCACTTTTCTGTAAACATAAAAAAACCCACAGTATCAAAAAAAGATATTTATAACTTAGCAATAAATACTACATTTACCCAGGCTGCAACAAGGACTCCTCTCTTTTTTTCTTCAAATTAAATAAAGGCTCAGTACTAGGACCATTAGGAAACATGGTGTTAGCTTTCACTGCTATGCTGATGACACTCACTTCTTTCTTCAAAGCCCGGTGAAACTTACCATTTCGAAAAACTAACAAAATGCATAGTTGATATAACTGGATGACAAATAATTTCTGATTGGTTCCAGACAAGACCACAGACACTTTGCTGCAGTATAGTCAACCTGCTGGTTTAACTGGTGAGAGAAGAACTGACCTCCCGATTGAGCCTGGTTTCTCCCAAGTTTTTTTTTTCTCCATTCTGTTACCGATGGAATTTTGGTTCCTTTCCAATGTCGCCTCTGGCTTGCTTTTTTGTTAAAAGCGCCATATAAATAAAGGTCTCAAATAGACTAAATACATGGCATAAAAAGCACTAAGGCTTACAAATCTTTTTTCTTTATGCAGATAATACTTCTGTCTGTAAAACAATGTGATGTTTAACATGCTGTCTTAAAGAACATTTTTTGGTATTTCAAAGGATGTTCTGAAAAAAGTGGGTCTTGAGCATGCTTCATGGCCATGAATGTTCTGAGAATGTCATCTTCTAAAATACATTAAAAGGCATTACAGAGATCAAATATAGAATGATAGAAGCCAAAAAATTTAATTTTCTTTTCACTCTTGTTTAGGTAACACATGGTTTTATGTTCATGATAACAGACACATAAATAATAAAAAAAGTGCTTTAACCTGTATAGCCTTTCAATTGCTTGTTTAAAGCAATTTTAGTCATGATAAAAAATACATCAAAAATGCCTTTGAGGTTTTTGGTGCACTTTTATATAATATTCCTTCAGCTAATACATTTAAAAGGATGTGGTAACACTCCAGTAATTACTAATGAAGCACCATTATCTTCACTTTACCATACAGATCTGAAAACATTAGTAATTCCCTTTAGAGGGCACTTAAGTAATTACTAATGAGTTACCATGATTCTTATAGTTGTTATTAATGAAAAAGTAATCCTAATACGTATAGTCTTATAACCATTCACAAGATACGCACGCACACATAGAGACAGGCATGACTTAACCCAAAGGTGGCAGTTTTAAGCTTCAGTACCAGAAGCTACCATAAATGAGGTGAGACCATTGAGCAAGACACTGAGCCACCAACTGGTGTACACTTATTAGGTGTATTGATAAAGTAAACAGTCTTGTGAATTTGTTTATCGTAGCAGTTAAAATGTTAATGTAGAGCGAGTCATCCATTACTTATGGTTTACTTTTACCTGAACTATAAAATTTTGAAATGATTATTTCTCTGGGATAAAAAATAGTGGTTATTGATTAGTTAATAGTGAACTACAAGCTTGTCATCTGTGTGCTATTACTTACTTATTCGTTAATATGAATTTCTTGTTAGTAGTAATAGTAGTTACTAGATAGGAAATATTGTGCTGTTTGTTAGTAATTCTTCATTAATGACAGAGCCGTATTCTAAAGTGTTACCGCTGGGGGAACGAACACTTCTTCTGAGGAGAAAATGTAATATATAATAAATGTAAAATGTAATATATATATATATATTAGACAGAGAGAATATGCACCAATCAGACTGCAGCCGCTGGAGTGTGAGGTGCCACAAAATAGGGTGATTACTTGTTTAATATGCTTTATTACGACTATAAAATATTTCCTAGTAGAACCTTTTTAACAGCCCGGTATTTTATTAAGAGTTTATTGAGACTAAAACAAATGATAGAAAAAAACTCTAAGCAAACTGAGTTACCTCAAGCAAATAGCATAAAACTTTTGTTTAAAAATGTTTAAAACAGAGAGAGAGAGAGAGAGAGAGAGTGAGAGAGAAAGAGAGATGGGGGGGTGAATAGATAGAGGGAGAAAAAGAGGGAGAAAGAGTGAAAGAGAGAGGGGGGATTGAGAAAGGGAGAGAGAAAGAGAGACATAGAAAGAGAGAGATAGTGAGATAGAGAGAGCGGGAGTAGGAGAAAGCAAGACAAAGACACAAAAAGAGAAAGACCTTTGAAGGACCTCAACACTTGCAGAGTAACTTGGTGGTCAGAGTCAGTGTAAATAAAGTGAGTTGACAAAATTGACACTGGTAATGAGTTGATCTGATTTCTGGTCCTTAAACATACTTCTTTTTTGATTTATGGCGGACGACCATAAGGAAAATGCAGCATTAAAACAAGTACAAATACCTTTTTTACTTAACGTTACCTATTTAGAGAAATGTTTCATTTACCTTTCTTATGATAATATAGGCTAGGAGCCATGAGAACAGTTTGCGGGCAACTGGAAGTAAGCTTTTTTGAGTTAATGCTGTTCAATTTTTACATTTGACTAGAGAGAGGTACAGAGAAAGAAACTGAGAAAGACAGGGATAGCGACAGGGAGAGTAAGAGTGAGAGAGTGAGAGAAGGCACAGAAATATTAAAACTAATTAGATCTTTTATACAGCTTTGCCCAAACCACAGTGAAGTAAACCGGAAGTGAGGCAGCCGGTTAAACCTGTTAACATCTTTGCCAGCTCTTAAGACTAATCGTGTTAAGATGCAGAAAGATGCTTCACAGACAGATCAAAAGCCCAGGAATGACATCAGTGCATGTAATTAACCAGACATATTCATATGCATGACAGATGCACATTATCTTTGCAATAGATAATGTTTTTGCGATAGGATATGAACATGTGTATGCTGTGTATATTGTTTCCACCCTCTCCCCTCCGCTTTTCTTCCCAACAGAATGCCAAACTTTCAGTGATGAAGAATTTACTCAGCCTCAACCAGTGAAACCAGTTTCTACTCCTACATGGGACCCTGCACAGTATCGCTATAAAAGCCCAAAATAAACAACCCTCGCAGCATCTGAAATTTATGAGCTTAGTTTGTTGCCATAATGATTTTTGTTTCTGCCAACCATTCTTTTTTTATTTCTATTCCATTGACTGAATTCGCAACAAGGATACTGGTGGATGCTTACAACCTGAAAAGGTCTGATGTAAGCAGGCTGGAATCTCATATAAGCTGAAGGGTTTAACTATAGTTTCAAATCAACAGAAGAGATTACCATCTGAAGAACACGCTTATGCAAACACACACACGGACAAATGCACACCAATTGAATGAAAAGAAATGAGAAGATTAGGAGATTTTTAATTGAAGACACATTTACTGGTTAAGCGCTGACAGCCCACAGGGGGTCGTTCATTTCATGTGAAAGATTTCTCTTTGGAACTTATAGCTGAAACTCAGTCGAATAGTGCCAGTCCATGACAGTCCCAGCAGCTTCCATGCATGGCAAAATGACAATTTAATTAAATGTTACAAAGCAATCAAGGAACCGCAACGTAAAAACTCTTCTGCAGTTCTGCAGTTATATTAAAATCCACAGGGTTCCTCAGTAGAGAAGAGGCCTTTCTGGAGAACAGATAAAGCCTATTTTTCAGGAAAATCACGCAGGATGTTACTGAGTGGTGGCTTATTGTCATTGTTGAGTGATGTGGCAAATTATACAGCAGGAAAATGTTGTTTTTGTTATTGTGTGCTTACATGACCAACTAACCCAAGGAGCTCAATCAGAACATACCTTCTACTGGCCGTCTGCAGGTCGGGCTATTCAAGACTATTTAGCACAAAGTTAATCATTTAGGGTAAGTGGTAGCATGGTGGTTAAATGCCGGATACCAGAAATATAAATGTAGCAAGTAGCCACATGTATGGTAAAAATGGAGTCTGTCCATTTTTTATGTTATTTTATATATATACATTTAACACATTACTATATCTGTACTACAATAGAGATGATCCCAGAGAGAGAAACATGCTCGATGTTTAAATGAATTTTTTCTGACTTTGTATTAATAGTGACATATGCCTTTTCAAAATGTAATTTTCACTTTTGCTGTTACTTTAGGGTCTTTATGTCTTAACTGTGATGAGAGCTTGCTAATATTTGTGATGTTGTTCATATTTGATATGCCAATGTACATTACATTCTTGTACTTTGTCATGCGCACATGGCAATGCATGGCAATGGTACTAGGGCGATTAAATTATACACTTACATTTATCTCTGTTATTTTATTTTCTATCCAACATGATTATTTAAGCAAGTGTAGGGTTTTTGAGGTTTCATTCTGATTATCTGTGAAGCTATTTGGTGGCCTTGCTGGGATTGCTATTCTTCAGGGGCTGGAAATTCATTTTGTGTCTATCTGCTCTAAACATTCTATGGTGTGTTTTGTAGTGTAGTGGTTAACACAAGTTTTCTGTTCTTCATGTGTTTTTTTTTGAAGGAACTTGCTAAGGGTTCAGTGTGTTTCTGAGTTTGTGGTTTTCTCAGAGGGTTAAAGAGTGGAAATGGACATAAGGTGACTTATATTTACTGAACATGTGGAGCACAATGATTAAGCACAAGCAGCAAATGCTGGGACAATTCGTGACACGATTCATGATGAAAGCATGCATTTTGGGACATGTTAAAATTTTTTGATGAAAGTCTGGCGATTAAATTATCTACTAAAAAAAACATTATTTTGCAAATCGTTGCTGTTGTTACAACTGTAAATTTAGCAGCACAGCTGGTTAAACAGCTGCCCAGATTGACAAGCAGTGTCCAGGCACCGCTGTTGGAACCTGTGTCCCATGCGTGGATTCATAAACTGCTACATAACTCGCTAGCATCTGGTTCCTGCCTTTTCTCTGTCACAGTGGAATTCGACTTCTTTTTTGCCCAAAAGAATAAACATGTGACGCTGTTGTGTAGTGAGTTAAGGCGCCGGCACCCATGCGCATGTTGTTGTGCTCGGCGACCAGGTTTGATTCCCGGGTCCTTTCTGGTCCCTCCTCTATCTTTATCTCCCCCATTTCATCCCTTTGTCCTATCAATAAAGGCAAAAAATGCCCCAAAAATATTTTTTAAAATTCTTTCCATACCAGACACTCTTGACACAACCCTGTGCGACTATTTTTGTATCGCCGCCGTGACTCACCGCAGCTCAGGTATGTATAAAATAGAACTGAATAATCACACAGGATATGTCGAAATTTAAAAAAAATTGTTTTTTAAAACCTTGCGCTTATAATTAGAACCTGACTTGTCACAGCTGTGGCTCCATAAATTATAGTTTTAAGTTGTATGTAGTGATTCTTGCACTGTAGTGTTTGCGCATCTGCTGAATGAAGGTCTGCAGCGCAAAAAAATAGGAGCAAACTGTGCCGAGGTCTATAAACAGCTTCCAGCTGTTCCTCACCACAGTGCTGACAAAGTGCATGATTGTACAGATGTGTGAGGAAGCGAGAAGGACTCACCCTGTTCTGTGTCATATTCCTCCACAGTAGAGACGAAGTGTGGTCTGGAATAGAAGTTGTGAGGGCCGGGTTGCTGCAGGCCTCCTAGGCTGTAGAAGGCATGCTCTGTGGCGGCACAGCTAGAGAAAGCCCTGCGGCTAGGGATGCATGGATAGCGCGTCCAGCTCTTCATCTCCAGATCAAAGGCCTCAAATGCTGTCACCGGCATCTTGCCCTGACGTCCACCTGTTGCAAAGACGAAACAGATTAAACTGATTAAGAGACTGAGGGTCAACTAAATTTCTTCAAATACCTAGGGCTGCCTTTCTGGGTCCTTTTGTTGTGTGTCAGTGTGAAATTTTCTAGGTCTAAATCTGCCTCTTGGTTGTTTGTGTCTGTGTTTATTATATCAGAGTTTAGCACAACCATTTTTTTTTGTTAAAAATAGCCTGTTCTTTCTAGACAAGCATCTCAGCATTATCAGACCTCAGTTATCACACGTGTGCATGTATGTGAGAAACTGTGTGCAAAATAAAAGTATTAGGTGGTGGTTTGCCAAAAATGTGCTTAGGATTAGTTCATACACAAAATAAAAGTATTAGGTTAGCATTCAGTTTCAGTGTGTCCATAACATTTATAACTGTGCACTACAAAAAACTAACATCTAAAAAAACTAACATCTAAGCATCAAAAAAACTAACATCTAAAAAAACTAACTATTATTAAGTTCATTTTAAGCTAAGAATAAGATCACTATTTCTTATTTACTAAAATGCAATAAAGCTACTTTTAAAATAAGAATCCTTGAATAAGACAAAAATGATAAGTATTATTTAATAATAACAATGTAAGATTAAATATTTAAAGAATTTATTAAAGCTAACACTGACAAAATCTTATTTTGTCCTTTTTTATTTTCATCATCTGCTTATTTTTGTTATTTCCACAGGGAAAACAAATCTAACTGACAAAAATCCCTGAATCTGTCTGAAGTTCAAAACTAAAAGCAGCAACAAAAGCCACAACAATCTCAGAGAGACTGTCCATCACAGGGGAAAAAACAAATGCAATTCTTGAAGGAAGACCTGCAGCTGTGAAGATTTCAGTCTCAGAGCAGAAGAGACAGATGCTGTGCAACTGGGGAGGAGAGAAGAAGAGATAACTGGAGATTTCAGTCAGAGCAGAAGAGAAGAAGTGCTGTGCAACTACACATTTATGGTACAGTCCATAAGAAACCCGAATTTAAAATGAAAATTATAAAATGTTGTTAATAATTAAACGTTAATGAAAGTCCATAATTAAGAAAATCTTAAGAAAATCAAAAAAATTAAAAAGAGTTTATCAAAAAGAGTAACAGGTGGTTATGCTTATGTGCATCTGCTGTTAGCCCACACTCGAGTCTTCCAGCTTTGTGGACAGAAGGCCTTAGTGCTGTGAGCCATATGCACCCTCGTTCAGTGTTGGGCAGTAGATAAGACATAGGGCAGTAGACAGACATACAGCACCGAGCTCTTTTTTACTGCTTACTCTTGTCTGTATACGGCATTCTTATAGAGTTTTAAGGTCAACCTTTGACCTCTTTCCGAAAGATGTGAAAGTCACGTTGTTAAATGGGTTGAAAGCTATTTAGTCTAAAAAGTAAGATATCGTATTTACATCAGTCACAAAAAGCATTAAGCAAGATTGATCATAATATTGCATATCGATCTGTTATTTGGGCACATTTTCACACCCCAAACATGATGTGGCACAAATAAAACGTCATTGATTGCCACCTGAAAGTCATATGTCCTTTTGTCCGGGCCTTAGTTCTTTAAAATCGACCACGGTTCCAAGATTTTCTACTGTCAGTCTATACGAGACTACTGATAGCTTTGCTCACTACATTTTTCAAGTAGCTTGCTCAACACTGCCCTAAGTGTGAGCTCTAGCACACTAGCCTCAACACAGTTACTACACAGTTACTTTTCCAAATAGAAAACAATGTAAACCATGACACCTAATTCCAGTTCATTTGCTCAACCATCCAGGATCTGCATTGTCATATTTTGTGCTTCCAGCTGTGTTTCTGGATATATTGTTGAGGTACAGTTTGTAGTTTGAGCTTTGCATGGTCCTAATTTAAACTGCACAACTGTGTTAACTGACAATGTTTTTTTCAATGTGTATTTTTAATGCAGTGCTGCCTGAGGTATTGAAGGTCACAACCATTCAGTGTCGTGTTTTGGCCGTGTCGCTTAGGTGCAGAGATTTCTCTGAATCTTTTAATGATATTTTGGACTGTAGATGAGGAAATACCTAAATTCCTTGCAGTGGTACCTTGAGGAACGCTGTTCCTAAACTGTTGGCCAATCACTCATGTGGTAAACTGTGCCCGATACTCATGACTGAGCCTTTCTGGGATTCTCCTTTTATATCCAGTTATAACAATCACCGGTTTCTAAATACTTGTTTATCTGTGGAATGTTCCAAACAGGATCTTTTGGAGTCTTTTCCAACTTGCCTCTGATCCAGCTCTTTTAAAACGTGTTGCGGTCATCAAATTCAAAACAAGTGAATATTATGCAAAAAAACAATTTATCAGGTTTAACAGAAAAAGTTTATCAGGTTGTGATGTTTCTAATTGAATATGGGTCAACAAGAAATCGCAGATCTCTGTATTAAGTTTTAAGCAACGTTCTAACTTAATTGGAATTGGGGTTTATACTTAATACAGGGCATTAGTTTGACACTACATCCAGATCAACTACTACAGCTGTTATAGTTATAAGTATCATCAATATTAATATTTTACTTACATTTTAGTGAAAATAGAACATGTGTTCTTGTTATTATATAAAATATAGTATAGAATATAGTTTATTAGGCTTGATTGGAATTTTGGCCTCTTTGGCTGAAAAATGTTTTAATATATAATTAATATTGTAAAAAGAAATGTTTAAATGGTATGATTATGTGCTTAACAAAGCTGTTAAATGATCATAGCAAGAGGATTAGAAATCTTCTGCACTGCAGTTCTGTGTGTGGTAATGAAAAAGTCTATTAGCAAATGATGTTTATAGAGCAAACGTTTGTTGCTTGGTTGCGAAACAGACAGAAGAAAATGATAGATAATAGAGAGAATTTCCATTTCAGGTTACTGATCTTAAAACTGCCATATAAAACAGTGCCTAATACCAGGCAGTTATATTTGGTCACCTGACCATCAAATTCACTTGTGTTTCTTGAAAATTCCATTCCTGATTTAGTCTTGCTTTTACACATCCTTAACCTTAACACTTCTGAAAAAAGTACATTTTAGAGTGTAGCTGTGGAATTTTTTTTGATCCGCCGCAAAAATAATAGTGAGTTAGACACTAATAGTGGGAGAGGAGGTCTGCGGTACAGTCTGTTTTATAGTTTAGCCTCTCAGTTCCAGTTTTTGGGCCTACCAGTTCCAGAGAGCGCAAGAGAACGCATTATGCTACAATATATATAGGCAACTGTGTGCTTCCAACTTTGTGATACCAGTTATGAGTGTGAAAGGTCTCCTCAAGACTGCAATTAAAAACAAGGTCATTGACATAGTTTCTCTGCAGACAACATGCTGGCCGCCTCTGAACTCACACCTGGGATCCTATTTTAGGAGGCAACTTGTGAGTGTCAGCTTCAGTAAACGGAGGATGCGGAGGGGCCAAGATGGGGCAATCTGTTATTGAGCCCTTGCGTCAGTGGGCAGACAGACCTGCAGGGTCATGCCTGAAATCGCATTGCTTCCATCCCGAATCATCTTTCATATATAGACTTAATATGATTTTGCTGCTGTTCTTTCTGTATCCAAGCAGACTCTCACAGACACAACTGAATTAGCACTGTGGCGCTTTGGTGCTGTCGTCTATGTGGAGTTTTGCCTCTCACCTGACAGAAACTTTGTTTTTAAGAGAGAGAGAGAGAGAGAGAGAGAGAGAGAGAGAAAGAAAAAAAGAGAGAAACAGCAATGTTATAGTGTGAGAGAGAGAGAGAAATAGAAAGATAGAGAGAATGAAATACAGAGAGAGAGAGAGAAAGTGACAAAAAAAGAGAAGAAAGAAAGAAAGAAAGAAAGAGAGAAAGAAAGAAAGGAAAAGTTATCTCTGTAATTCTTTTCTTAGTTTATTTTGCATCTAATCAACGAGACAACAGCAGGTTAAGAAACATGTATCAAAAGAGAAATACAGTATCTCTCTGTTCCACCTCTGCTTGTGTTCTGCCTTTCAACGCTCCCCATCCTTGACAGGCTGAGGTCTGGGGTGAGCGCTGAGTATATCACTTAACCACAGATCCTAAGATAGATCCTAATAGACTCTAAGATTGATTTAAAAATGGAGAAATTGGTGAAGTTTGTGTGTGTTTTTGTTTCAATTTCTCAGCAACGCTCTCCCTGACTTCCCACACAGTCCTACACTGACAACTACATATGATCAACTGGACACCACCCTTCTCCAATTTCTCTCTGTCCCTCTCTCTACCCCAACAAACAAAGTCTTTAAAAATACATTTTTGTTTTCCTGGAAGACCGAAGCTAGAAGCTTCTATTTTGGTTCTAATGGCCTTGTACGATTGCTGGAATATGATGTTCCTCATCACATCTAATGCTTATTGCTTTTTTGTCCCTGGAACATTACTTTTATTAATCTATCATCACTGCCCTCTGATTGTAAATTAGAACAAAAAACACTGTGTACCTCTAATGTCTTCCACCCTTAAGCGACTTAAAAATCATTTGGACATGAAATATACTGTCTAAATCGGCAATTCGGTTCCTAAAACATTTAGTTTTTAAAAGAAACATGAGCTAGCAAAATTCATGACCCTCAAGCACCCATGGAGATAATTACTGTAGCTTTAACTTTTCAATTATATCATTGATTCTGGATTCCTGTTTCTTACAGTCTATTTTATTTAGTAAATCTAAATGCAGTTAAAGTATAAATCTCAAGTTGACTGTAAAGAGTATGCTAAGATCAATGTAGTGTATTTGTAATAATACTGTTTCGATAATAAACAGTTAAATGTCCACCTTTCAGTCTATAACATTAAACTGAAAAAATACTACTACATTTACACTGTGTGGAAGTTCTGTGAATGTAAGGAACAAAAACAGAAATCAGAGTGAGAATTAAGGGTGAATTTGACATGAGAGATGGAAAGGGGGAGAGACACAGGAGCGAGCGACAGTTTCGAGTGAGTCGTTTTTGTGCGAGCGCATCGAGTTTTGTGTTCTAGTTCTACTGTGCATAAAAGACTGTGCTAATATGCTACTAATTTGCATCTGCTACTTGCTAAGAACCCAGATTCTGTAAGTAACTTAAAGATTAGACCCAGCTTGAAAAAAAGTAAGTAAACTTAAGATTCAAAGCAGAATGAAAAAAAGAATCTATCTTTAAGACGACTAATAAGAATGTAGAGTCTCATTCGTCGTATATATAAACGGATACCAAAAAAGTTGAGAGTTTTTACATTTAAATAAAATGAAATCTAAAAGACTTATAAATGACATAAGCCTAAATTTTTTTCACAACATAATATCGATAACATAAGGCACTATGAATGCTAAAAGATATAGCAGCTTTAGAGCAACACATGCTCCCTGCCAGGCGACGTCTATTTTAAGGAAGATCTTGTGTATTTCAGCAGGACAATCCAAAACCACATACTGCAGCTATTACAACAGCATGACTTCATAGTAGGAGAGTCCGGGGCTGAATGAACCTGCCTGCAGTCCAGATCGTTCACCTAAAGAGAACATTTGGTGCATCATTAAACAAAAAATATGTCAAAGACGACTACAAACTCCTCAGCAGACACCAACACCAAAACTCCAGAAACACATAACCTCGAAGCCCAGATATCTTCAAACTGTTTTGAAAAGAAGAAGAGATGCAACACCATGATGAACATCCAAACGTCCAAACTATTTAAGACCTGTAGCAGGCATCAAATTTAAAATGAGCTCATTTAGTGTATAAAAGTATATAATTTATGTTATCTATGTTCTATTGTCAATAAAATATTGGATCATATGATTTGAAAGTCTTTTAGTTTTCATTTTTTTTTCCAGAATTCAGGTTCTATACATACATAAAACTAAGACATCACATAAGACTTTTTTTGTCAGTCTGAGTATACTTATGTATAAACACTAATTGTGGATCAGATTTATTTTAAGTTCATTTAGTATATCTTTAATCAATGAAAAGTAAACTTTGAGCATACTTATATTTACTTTTAGTTTAAAATAAGATACTAAAGGTACACTTACATAAGTTGACCTCTTAAATAAATCAAACTCTTTCACTCATTGATTGTATGTACACTATAGCAAGAAAATATGTATATTTTAGTTTATTTGAGACAAACTAAGCTGCTTAACATTCGTAGAGAACTGAAAGCACATCATTTTAGGTGAATTAATTAAATTAAAGATGTTAATTTCTTTGATATGACACACAATGAGTGGTCTAATGATTTAGTATATTGTCATCTCCTCTCACAAATAGAGACAAAGAGACTAACAGATTCAATTACATGCTAACAAACTGTGACAAAATAGCTTGCGAGACATTGCACGTTTTTCCACAGTGACACAACTAGGACCAGAAAAAAGATACAAAACAAACAATGATTTTATTCTGCAGAAAAAAAGCTGCAGATTAGAATTTTCTTGTGTGTTATTGTTGAAACTTAGGCAGCATCACCTAAAAGACTTCGATTTTCTCTTTTTTTTGGCTCTGTGGAGGACTGTAAAAAAAATTATTCCACTGTCTATATTTTTCTGCTGAAATGACCAGTGATCTAGAACTGAACAACCAAATGTAGATAATATAGATTGTTAAGTGGGTAGGTTTTAATCTTCATTTACAGACAAATAAGGGACGCCAGCTACAGTAGGGGGCCACACTCTGTTTTTAAGAAAATAAAAAGGGGTCATCAGTGAAAGACATGGGCGTATTCCAATATTACTCAAACAGCCGTCTTTCACCTTAGAAATATTGCCAAGATTAGAAGCAATGCTGAAAAGCTGATTCATGCATTCAAAACCCCCAGACTAGACTATTTTAATGGATTACTAGGTGGTTGTCCTACATCTTTGATAAACAAGCTACAGCTTGTCTAAAATGCAGCAGCCAGAGTTCTTACCTGGTTTAGAAAATATGAACACATAACTTCAATATTACCATCCCTGCACTGGCTAGCTGTTCAATTTAGGATTGATTACAAAATAATCAATCTATTGCTACTTACTTATCAGGCACTAAATGGTTTGGCTCCAACATACCTGCCTAGTCTTTTTACACGCTACAATCCATTAGGCTCCTTGAGCTCTCAATCTTCCAGACTTCTGGTAGTCCCCAGAATAGCAAAGTCCACAAAAGGAGGTAGAGCTTTTTCATGTTTAGCTCCTAAACTTTGTAATGGACTACCTAACAATGTTCAGGGTTCAGACACAGTCTCCCAGTTTAAACATAGATTAAAAACATATCTCTTTAGCCAGACATACACATAACATATCCCATAATATTATGCTCCAATATATCTAATTAAAACCACATAGTCAGCTAGTGCCTGCTAATATTATGAACAACAGCTACACTTATTTCTCCCCATCTGTTTCCTTATACCATCATTGTTGTGCCAACCACTTCAGTACAACACATTCCCAGGTTCTGTCTTCATTTCGAGATTGAGATACTGACATCGCTTCACTGCCAATTTTCATACAGGTTTAACAGCCCTAAAGAGATGTTCCTTGAGTCTTTACTTCAAATACTGATCCTTTGTGCAGCTGCACTATTCAGAGTTTATTGATTTAGAACTGTTGCTGAATACACAGGTAGGCTAATAACAAGCAAGTGAATGTGAGACAACAAAAAAAAAATTATTTTATTTTATTTAAATTTGTGCTCTGATGACCGGGTTCGAATTCCGGCTTGGGACCTTTCCCGCCACCCCTTCCTCCCCTCTTTCTTCCCAGTTTTATCTCTGTCCTGTCGGTTTGATAATGACAAAAATGCCTAAAATATAATTTTAAAATTATTTAACAGATCCAGAAAGTATTACCAATAAATACACTTTGACACTTTATATATACATATACAAACATTTCAAATTCAAAGTACAACACCATCTTCATTATTGGTAATTAAATATATTTATGTAATTATTTATTTAGTTTTTCTATAGCCTTTTGGTTTTTTAATAGTATTGAAGGATGGAAATATATAGGTTGGTTAAGCGAACATACTGTTTATTTTATTGTATAATAGTATTTGCTTCAAAAAGGCATTACATTTTATTCAATAAATATTAAATATATATTTCTATATACAGTATCTACTATTACATTAATGCTAGTGTAACTGATTGTACACTTTAGCCTTAATATAGATATCATTTACATTTGAACAAAATTTTGTCCTTACACTTACACTATCTGTCCTTACACTATCTGCCTCGGGAGACCCTTGAGGTACAAAGAATTGTGAGACTTTGTGCTCTGTTGTCTCTAGCATTGCGGGAATGTTGCTTTTCCAAATCATGCCATCATCGTTTCAAATCAACTCTTGCCAGAGCATCACTGTCAAGAAATCCACCTCCCACCTCTGGCCTGAACCTGATGATATAAACACCAGTCCAAAATCTACTTACTGAGCTACCATTCGCCGACTTCATCTTTGAACTCCATTTCCAGGAACACACTATGATCTTTAGAAACAGCCACCACAATATACAGTACATTTCCCAGCTCTAAACATCTCTATAGGATTCACAGTCTCTGTATTTCTAATCACATCGTAAAATTTGCCATTTTCACGCATGCACACAACACACACAGAGTTTAAATGAGACAATTCATCACACTAGCTTTTCAAAATCCTACTCCGAATCATTGTTTGTTCTACATTATTCTGTTTCGTTTCACTCTGTTCCTCTGTAGATTTTGTATTCAGGTTCCTTTTTTTTATTTTTTATTTTTTTATTGCTTATCACCCTAAAGTCTGCCTCTCATCATCCTTTATCGTTTTTGAATTGTTTGTTAAGTAAATTGTTATTAAACTGTTCATTAAACCAACTGTTACAGAAGCCTCAGAGAAAACATCTCACTATCTACAATTACTCACTTGTGTGCCTTTAATAGTCTGTTGGTTTAAACCCCTGTGTAGTATCAGTTGTTACCATAGAAACAATAACAGTATTAGTCCAAGCATATTAATACAAGACCTACAGTTACAGCTGTGCTGTGAAAATTTATCAACACCTTCTGACCAATCAGAATCAAAAAACCTAATGCAGACCAATCTGCAATCTTAGGTGATTGGGTAAAAGGAAATATCAGGAAATCACAGCCTTTTGCATTGGTTACAGGTAAATACAAAGTGCTTCCTCTCTGGTAAAGAATACATTTTAGATCTTATCTCCAAAGAGTTGTGCAGATTATCAGTCTTCACACAGCACAAGCAATAACTACGTGTTATTGCCCTGTCTGACATACTGCCTGAATATTATCTAACATAGAAATCACACTGATATCACTGTAACTCACTGACTGCTGGGTATCTTTCAAAAATCTCAAATCCAGTCTGCAATAAATAATTTAGCTTTATGCACTTTTTAGTTTCTACAGTTTTACTTTACAGTTTATAAACTGGTACATTTTTGTATGTGCTCATAAAAGGTTATCGTGTTGAATGGCTGGTTGGAAGATCATGGGCTTAATTCCCAGAACCACCAAACTGCCACCGCTGGGCCCCTAAGCAAGACCCTTAACCTCCAGAGGCAGGTAGTAACAAATTACATTTACTTTGTTACAGTTACTTGAGTAAATTTTTGGGGTAAGTTTTAGAGTATTTTGGGTTTATTTTATTTATGTGTACTTTTTACTGTTACTCAAGTACATTTTAGACACTGTTTCTCTGTAAATGTCAAATAAATAAATATGAAACTTTTAAAATAATTTGTTTATATGAGTTGTTTGCAAATCTTGCGAGACCCGGAGGGTCTGCGTGAGAGGCTGCTACGAATCCTCTGCTTATGTTTAGCACGCGTTTAGCTGGAAGATGAAGCAGAGGAGTGTGTGTGCGTGTGTGTAGTTTTCAATCCAAGAAGTTTCATAATACAATAAATGCTGTTTGCAACAAAACCAACTGACATACAAGAAATCCAGCTCCAACCTCAAAAAACATGTAGCGGTAAGTGTCAAAATGACGCCTAATTGAACTCTATTAATTTTATTCGGTATCTATGGGCACTTTAACCTTATTGAAAAACCACATTTCACACACTGTCCAAATATTTTTCCTCAAATGCGCTCTGGTGCAAGAAATGACAAATATCTAAATAACAAATTATTTAAATAACAAATTATCTAAATTTTTTTCGACACGTAACTAAAGTGTAGAACATCCACACAAAATTAACATGAAATTGTATTTTATTTTATTCCTACCTATATAATGGATGTACTTAAAAAATGTTAAAATAAATGATATTTTTAAAGCAGCTAATCTTAAGAGATAAAAAAAATAAAAACATAGTTAAGATAAAGACCTAGTTAAAGCCCCTGAGCTATCTATAAACTCTTTACAAATACACCTTTCATATAAATGATATATTCTTTTTATGACTGTCAAATACAAACCAATACAATATTGCATTTTTTAAAGCTTCAAATAAACAGATCAGCAGTATCGCACATCCCTGTTTTACATAACTAAAACCTGTTGCTCTCGAATACATGAATAATAATAATAGCTTTGCATCTTGACAGTGTAACAAATTTGCGATGTGTCTTTTATTACTGGGTTGTCAAAAACACTTTACACTCATTGAACATTGAAGAAAAAAAAGGAAAGGAGAAGTGAGCTTACCAAGAACATAGAGCTTGTTGCCCTGCAGAAAGGAGAAGGCTCCGTAGCGGGGGGTGGGCATTGAGGCCAGAGATAGCCACTGATCCTTAACTGGTTCATAGACTCTCACCAGTGCCTGTGGACTGGTGTCGGCACCCATACCCCCCAGTGCGTATATTTTTCCATCTGAAAGAGAGAGAGAGAGAGAGAGAGAGAGAGAGAGAGAATGCCATCATTCATCTGCTGGTAAACAATAAATGATAGCTGACAGAGTGGATATGAGTCACTCTTTGTTCTAAAATGGATGTAAGATGTTTTAACAGAAATTATCTTACTGATGAAAAAATTCTTTATCCTAAAGTTATTTAACTCTGCTTAGGATGAGGGGACTTAATTAAATGTAATATATTTGTTTAGAGCTTTTAACAGTGAAACATTTTTTTTTTACAATTGTCACATAGTGGCTTTACTGGAATATATAGATTCAGGATATAAGTAATGTATAAGGATTTAGTTTACAAGCCAAATGTGATGCTGGATGAAAAATTTTCCTGAGATGAAATTAAAAAGAAACCTTATTGACACGATAGCTGAATTGGTTCAGAAATAAGAGTTGATTTAAAAACTGATTGGTTAAAGAAACAGTCTTTAACCAATTAGCAATCTGCCACTGCTAATATAGTTTAGGTTACATGGGCAGCACTACTGATTCTGAAGGCCCTGGGCAGATTAGATTAACATGGCAGCACATAGAAACTGGACAAAAAAATCTAACATCCATATACACTTTTAGACAGATAGGGATATAGTGTGATAAAATTTTGGTGTATTTTGATAGTAGTGTAGCAGTAGTGTAACAGCAACAGCGTGTAATCATGTACTATTTTTAGGTTTAGTATTTTAGTATGGTATCTAACTATAGTATAAAGTTTTTTAACTATAGTATAGTTTTTTCACCGCTGAATGACACATGATTTATTGTAAGAATGTTGTTTCTGCTCATCTAGTCTGTGTGCTTTTTCAGGAGGCGTCCTCATCTGAAGACTTAAAACCCTTTATAAAATCCTCATCTGGAAGACATCAAAGAGTGTGAATTAGTAAACACACAATTCTTTAGTCTACTTGATGTCTATCTCAAAATCTCATTTTCTTTCATATAATGATAGCCTAGTGTTACAGATGGTCATGATTGATAACAAGTCTTTGCACTTGTGTACTGGCTGTTTTATCAGACTTCATTAAATAAAAGCAACCAAAAGTAAAATGCAAAAAAACTTTTTACCTGAGCAAAAATAATGTATATCAGTCTGATCTTGAGTTCAGTGGGAGGATATTTGAAGGTCCAAGATGAACGCTGAAACATTTATCAGCCTACATGGTGTCTATATTTAATAAATATTGTATCAAACAAGCGAAAGTGCCATAAGGACAAACAGCCTGTGCTGACAATCGGTTCATGTGCATGACTGTAGGTGTAAAACTGTGTTTATACAACAGATGTATAAACAGGAAATTTATATGAATTAACATTATATTTAAGTCACTCCAGCTAATTTTTGAGCCATCAACAGAATGACTGTTCTACTAAACATAAGCACCTTATAAATGCTGCTTGTCTAATCCCATATTCTACTATCATACGCATCCCATAATAACCTGCTTGTCCAGATATATTATTAGAATGTGAAAAGGCCAGAAAAAAAACAATAAAACTAGAACTAGTGTGTACAAACCACAGTGAGATACTACATTAGCACATACTCTCTCTCTCTCTCTCTCTCTCTCTCTCTCTCTTTTCTCTCTTCTGTCTTGCTTTCGCTTTCACATATGAACACAGCTTGACTAACACAGCACAGCAGCAGTTATTGCTAACTTAGCTGTGAACTCTGTGCGATGAACAGTAGTGTAATTGCCATTCTGCAGTTAAACAAGTAAGCAAAAGTGTGGTAAGCGCACTGTTGGCTAACCACATGATACACTCTAATAAAACATTTATGTCTTGGGGAAAATTGGCTAGCTTCCACATCGAACCCCTTAACATACCTGTTTCTTAAACGCCCACCATAAGATTTCAACATTCACCCCCCACCCCTCCTACTACCCTAGGCACCACAAGATTTCCATCACTCCTCTGACGCTGTCTGAAGGCCCACCGAAGAAGCTACCACTCCCGTTGAGAATCGGTGTGTAGTACGTAGCATGTCAACATAAATAGTGCTATTGCGCTTCGGGCGCCGGAGTTTGATTCTGGCTTGTAGACCTTTTCCGATCCCCTCCCCCTTCTCACACTTATACTTTCACTTACAGTTGTATCGGCTAAAATGCAAAACCCCTAAAAATTCATTATGTGCTTGTAAGAGATTGATTCGAGTAAAAACATTGATTCATTCCTGGCTTCGATTAGACTGCTCTGTTTCACGACCTTTCCCGATTCCCCCCCCCCCTCACACTTATACTTCAAATCCACAAAACTATACACTTACACTTGCTATTGTATCTGCTGAAAATGCAAATGCTACCCCAAAACCCCTGTAAAAAGGTGCTGTACAGGGCTGAATACAAATGCACACAACACTTTTCAGATTTTTACTTGCTTAAAATGTTGAAAACCATGTATCATTTTTGTTCCACTTTACAATTATGTGCTACTTTGTGTTGGTCTGTTACATAAAATCTCAATAAAATACAAGTTAATATAAGTTTGCAGTTGTATTGTGACAAAATGTAAAAAAGTTCAAGGGGTATGAATAGTTTTTAAGGCACTGAAAGCTGATGATTGCATGGCTTATGTTAGTTAAGCAGAACTTTGATAAAAGAAGCAAGTGTCATGACCGCAGTTCTACCAAGGGCAATCTCCTGAGTGCTTCAATAAGCTCTACTTATATCACAGCCAGAGCACTCGATCAAAATAAAGTGATGTGAGACCGCCACTCAATATCACACTAGGAGATTTTGCAATGTTCTGGGAATTTAGGTTCAGGAGCTCAGCAGTAGTTAAGGGCGTGTAAAGTTTAGGAAATAGTTTCCAGGACCCCCCTACCAAGCTTGTTACATCTTCAATCCAATGCATGTTCCAGAGCCTCCAAACCCACACACACATCGTGCCACATCCTGATCCCAGCCATTTATCATGGGCTCTATCACTCTGAATTATGGCTACAGCTCTACTCTCT
The DNA here is from genome assembly GCA_005784505.1 of Bagarius yarrelli. NCBI lineage: Eukaryota > Metazoa > Chordata > Actinopteri > Siluriformes > Sisoridae > Bagarius > Bagarius yarrelli. Next base: position 1,455,532 of record VCAZ01000040.1, on the reverse strand, counting down.
AATCTCTTTTTTTCCAGAAAAACTAAATCACTCATGTACCGACAGACCAGGGCTGTGCGGTAAAACAGTATATATCGTTACAGCGGAATAAGTTGTCAAACGTTATAGATTTTTTTTAAACTGTGTATACTGTGACATGTAAATAAGTCGGTGTGCTAAACTTACATCTAGCCTGCATGAGCATGTGTCTTCAAGTTGTGCTACCAAAATGTATCAATCATACAGGGAGTCGATCATAGGGAGGAAAATCTATTTCAGTGGTTTTGCTTTCTTTGACAAATATAGCTGTGTAATTATGTTGTCTGTAATTTTCTGCCATCAGAGCACAAAATTAATATGTGGGGTATTGAAATCGCATTCGAATTCGCACTTGGTTTTCATTTCATTTTGAATCGGCAAGCATGCAAACTGTATATAGGAAGCGACAGCATTGAAATTAATAAGAAAATAGTCAGTGACGTTCTAGATCTCTACATCAATTTCTCCTAAATCGTTCTGTCAATCATTACTAACAAAAACTAAAGAGTGCCTACCCGAAGGACTACTAAGACTTTAAAAATTTGGTGAGCTCTGAAGATGCTGATGTGAGACTGAGGGAAACCCTTGGGAGTCAAAAAACATGGAGAAAGTGTTGTGTTTACATATTTATATTTATATATTTACAATTTTTCGCTGTTATTTAAGTGGTATTTATTTTATACCTGTGAAAATATGTTAATTGAGGAAAGTTTATATTAATAATGTTTGTCCACACAACTGTGAAATGTGACCTACGGTGGAATTTGTTGTTTGAACTTCATATTTTATATACTATATTTATCAAGAACCAAATAAAAGTAATAAAAAAAAGATGAAGTCCATTTCCTTTTCCTTTTCTTCGGGAATAACTACTTATTAAATTAACTATATCATGAAATATATCATTACTGTAAAATAAAAAATTACTCATACAATGAAATTGAATTTTGATCATACCGCCCACCCCTAAAACAGACAATTACAGTGTGGTGAGAAATATAAGGAATAATGACAGTGTGTTAAATGTGGACATACTGTACATACTAGGGTTAGAAACAAGTTCCTGTCAACAAGCTATTGTATAGCAAAAATCATAATGTATAAGAGCTCAGCACATTATTACAAACCTGTGATTTTAATTACTCCCGGCACTTTTCCCAGAGCTGTTGCTATAAAAAAATCGAGACTTCAACATTGCCGTTGTGTACGGTTTGGTATGCAGTGACTCTTCATCAATAGAGAGACAGAAATCCAGCTTTGTTTTTCAGTGGTCGTATTCAGACGCTTAAAACAAATTGACACTGAGATAGTTTGTCATTTGGCAGATTATATGTATGTCATTTATACTTTCTTACTAAACAATTGAGTTTTAAGGGCCTCAGCAGTCCAACAGTTTTACCACTGATCTACCAGTTGCATCATTACATCAAGTTGGCAACATCTGGGTTAGTAACAACCAATTATTATGAATTTCCATGCAAAAAAACAAAACAAAACAAAAAAAAACAAGTGCAGACTTGCAGCTCCATCTTCATCTCTATTTCCATAACGTTTGTTGAGAAAAAAAAAGAGGAAACCAGAGGTGCGGATAATGGGAAGAAAGTTAGGACACTTCCAAGGACAGAGATCTGTTGTATTATCAAGGCAAATTATAGTAAGCGAAATGTTCCCAGATGACCCACTACTCCTGTCTGGATTTTGATGTACACTGTACCGTCCCATGAGGCCCATGAGGCTGACTTTTCAAGTGCTTTAAGTATCTTAAAGTGCTGAAACTGCTGTCATTGTTCATTGTAGTTAAGTTACACACATTTTACATGATTCAAGTTTGCGCTGCTGTGACGTCTTATGTTACGTGAATATAAATTGTGCAACCAGCTTGATGGAGCGGAATGATTTTGCCATGAGTTTGGAGAAGGTTTTGTGGTTTTCTGTGGCTCTAAGCGCGCTCTACTATCACTCCATTATGAGCTCATTTCATGTTAACGACCTATAATCCAACTGCATAAAGCATGTTGCAAAATTCATCTGTTTCTTAACATTTAAACACCACTGTCATGTCCTGCTTAGTTACTAGATTGTTTTAATCTCTGCTATATATTTGACAGAAAGTGCACCTAAATCCTGTCTTCTCTGACGATTACTACTGGCTTAAATAGGCAGCACTTTGTGGCTGATTTATTTTTGTTTCTTGCTTCAATATTCTTGCATTTCAATTTCATGATTTTTGTCTGTTTTCTACCTCGTCTCTTGCTTACGTCACGCCTGTCGAGTTTACCTCAGCTTAAATTTGTGCTTTGGATTTGAACCGCCGAATTAAATTTTTACACAAACACACACTCAAATTCGAACACGCAAAATCTGGCATCCCAGATCGCATAGTGGCTATTGATGAGATGACGATGAATATGCTTCAGAGAAATGACTCAAGTAAAGTACAGATTATCGACCAAAATACTTTTTTATTACTACTACTTAAATTACACCTCTGCTTTTATACTAGCCACTGCACCACTATGGAGTGTGAAATGACAGAATTATGCTAAACATGGGCAGCCCTAAAAAGAATAATATTTCATCCTTTTGCTTGTAAGACAAGGGTTGTACCTCACCAAAATCTATGCTCACAAGCCGCTGTAGTTACGTGCAACAAACCACCTAAATTCCCTCCTAGACAGTGTTGCATCTTACCTTGCAGCATCAAGATGATGATTGATGTCCCTTTGTGTGTTAAACTGCAATCAGACCCATTGTGTTAGTTTCCCTCTTCTTCCCTCTTTTTGTCCGTGTCTCGGTGACATACACAAATATACATACACACCTTCATACACACAATCAGTGTTCATCATGCACTCGTATTTATGACTCTTATTACTGTCGTCTAATTACTTGCCACTGTGTAGAACTAGTGCTGCAGATGATTATAGCTGTCAGCTCAATAAATTGCTGACGAACGTGAAAATCGAACATCAAGTTAATCAGATGATGTCGAGATGCTTCCATAACAACAATGATGACATGAGGACTCCAACCAGATTCAATCCTTCACAACTGATACCCCCACACACACACATACACAACTGAGTCAGAGACTAAGCAGCCATGTGACGCTGTTGCTAACCCAAGTTTTAGCCCTGCGCTTTGACAGAGAGAGAGAGAAAGAGAGAGAGAGAGAGAGAGAGAGAGAGAGAGAGAGAAAGCAATCGCTAAATAATTTTGGCCTTCACTCGTTCTGATCAATATTTCCTGACTTATTGGTGTTGGCAGTATGTGTCAGTAGGTCTATTGAGATGTCTGCTAAGTGCTCTGGACAGGAAGGGCAAGACAACATCAATAAATGTTGACGGATCAATCTATAGGAAAACAGAAGAAGACTTAAGTGAAGTACAAGGTAAAGTCTATTGTCTGATGCAATCGCAAAAGTAAGCCATGTAAGAGGTGCCAAAATTCATGTCTTTAAAAAAAAATTAAGACAAAAGCAGGTAGAAGTGGCTGGCGCCGTGGTGTAGTGAGTTAGAGTGCTGGCACTCACATGGCGCTACAGCAATCCGGGTTCGATTTCAGCTTTGGGTCCTTTCTGTCCTATCAATAAAGGCAAACTTCTCCAAAGAATTTTTAAAAAAGGAGGTAGGAATGTCTTAACCGTAAACAGAACTGTGGTGTATAGATAGATTTCCTGGTAAATAAAAAAGCACCAGGACAAGCTCTATACCAACCTTAATAAACATTACACCATTTCACATCAGAGATTATTAACCCAGCAGAGCAGATGATGTGATTTGGCATGGGGCGTTGACAATCATGGCCAACAACATTGATCTGTGCATCAGTGTATAGACAAGTACACAGGTCAGATGACCAAGGTGACTTTGCAGTATTTTCTATTATAGGAAAAAATCTTTAGGAGACATAAATACTAGCTTCAGAAGCACTGGGGGAGGGCAGCATGCATGATGACCCAACATCATAAAAATAGCTACACTGCATAATAACAACCAATACCCCTATTGAAAGTCTATTTATTTCTTTCTCTCTCTCTCTCTCTCTCTCTCTCTCTCTCTCTCTCTCTCTCTCTCTCTCTCTCTCTGTCTCTGTCTCTGCCTCTGTGTTTCTGTTCTAACAGTCCCGAATAATTTATTTATTCCTTTTTAAGCTCTACCACATTCACTGGTTTGCTATTTTCATTTTTCATCTAATAAATTCTGTAGTTTTACCAAATATTAATAATAGAAGGCACTGAAGCAAATTCCAAATGGCACATTATTTCCTCATGCAATTATGGCTGCAGTCACACGCTAAGCTATGAATTAAAAATGAGCTTCGGAAGTGTCAAGTACTGTCACATTGACCTTAAACGCATTTCTTAATGCTGCATGCATATATACTGTAAGAGCGTACACACACCCACTACGTAGATGCACACACTCAGACCTAGAGACAAGACCAAAAGCAGGATTGATTTTATAAAATAAACTCTATGGCTTATCAGCACATGCTTACGTGTGTCTTCTCCAAACTGTAGAATGTCCCTGTATGGTGTAGCAATACCATTTCAGATTGACAATGTTCCTGTGCACAAAGCCCCTGAGCTTTATAAAATATGGTGTTCTTAAGCCCTGACTCAAACCCACTTAACACTTTTGGGATGAACTGGAACACTGACTAAACCACCAGACCTCCTCACCAAACATTTTATTGAGAACGGTAATTGTTTTCAATAATTAGATTGTGGCCGAATCATAAGATACCAACAGCTGTGCTTTAAAATATGGTGAAAAGCTGTTTCAGAAGTGTGTAAGTTATTATAGTAGCAAGTGTGGGACTAAATCTGGAATAAAATGTTTAAAAAACAAATCTGTCAGGTTTTCCAATGTACTGGTCCATAAAGTGTAATAGAACAGGGTATACGATACATAACTAAAGAAAAAAAGGGCTTATTTAAAACCATATTTTCTGATCAATTGCGTGTGATAGCTGTGTAGCTCATGTATTCCACTTTTTCTTATTGGTCATATACCCACTCTTTTACCCTTTTACCCCATGCTTACATTTTGCTGTTACACGATTATTCCTACAACCATCAGAGCCCTGAAAATATGATCATTACCTTGATATCATTTCCTACCCATTCATTTCTCTGGAAAAATGATTATGTGTGACGAATACTACATAGTAATCTGATGAGCTACTGTACACATCCTTCTCTTGGTATTTTCTGTCTAATAAACCGCTCCAATCCCCATCTCTTGCTCTCCAGTGCAACCCATCTACTCATCATCCCTTCCCAACACAATCAATATCAGATCTACGGGTTCCATGTCTTAGATTCTTATTTTGTCTGTGCCGTCTCCCCTGCTTTGACCTTGCATGGTAAGACGGCTAGAAGGACATCAAAAAGAAAGAACAGGAGGCTAAAACATGGTTCAAATAGAAACACTTATAGCTTTTATGTCCGTGAGAGATTAAGGCTAAGGAATAAACTATATGGCAAAAGAGGGTAGGTAAAAAGAGAATTTAACAAATCAATGCACTGGGCAGGATATTGTTATTGGTTGTGCTTCACTGAATAAATTACATTTAGAAATGAATGATAAATGATATTGGTTTTAACCCCTCTTGTCTACCAAATAGATTTCTACTTGGCTGGTTGTTCAATATCCCATTACATTCACACATACCTTTCTGCTAATGCGGTATTCGCAAAAGCCTTTTTGACTAATAGTTCCGGAAAACATTTTAACCACACACACAGACACACACACACGAAATATCTCTACAGCTACTTTTTCCACACTAGGTAGAAAAAAACGTAATAAATGTTAGAACCCTACATATAGAATAGGGCTGTATAATAATATTGTGAACATGTATGAGACTGTAGCATGTATTATCATCACACAGGGATGAATAAAAATAGTGCAACAATATTCTACTTTTGCTAACCCTTATTAAAAGTACAGCAATCATTTGTCGAAGTTTTGTTTTTAGCAGCCATTATTTATTATATGTCATCGCTGATGTTGTTTTTTGCATTTTGCACTGATTTTTTAAGCAATAACAGTAAATCAAGTTTACATTTTATTTGTCACATACATATTTTTTTATACACAGATTATACACAGTACATGATGTAGTAAAATGTTCTTTACGACTCTCCTATCTAGAAAATACATTAAAAAAAAATAGAATAGGAATAGAAAAAAATGTTGAAAATTTAATCAAATCAAAATACACAGAAAAAAAAACTAGAAAATAAAATGAAAATGATACTGTATGTGGATAAAGTGAAATATCGGAATATGAATGTGTTCTGGTGTGTGTGCGAGTGTAAGCAGTTAGATTAAACATTTAGATTAGATTAGATTAGATTAGATTAGACAGCATTCATTTTAAGATTATCAATGTTGCAATTACTGACAAAAAAACAATGAACTTAAATTAGAGGTGTCCAATCTCGGTCCTGGAGGGCAGGTGTCCTGCAGAGTTTAGCTCCAACCCTAATCATTTACAGCATTTGCCAGACGCTCCTATCCAGAGTGACTTATATTTATCTCTTCTATACAACTGAGCAATTGGGGGTTGAGGGCCTTGCACAGGGGCCCAGCTTGGTACACCTGGGAATCGAACCCACCTAGTCAAACACACCTGAACCGACTAATCTTTCTAGGTAGGCTTGAAACTTACAGGTAGGTGTATTAAGGCAAGTTGGAGCTGAACCAGCCCTCCGGGACCAAGTTTGGACACCCTGTCTTAGGTCTTAAATAGTGTTCAATTTGAGTGTATTCTTAAATGAATAAAAAACACTACTTCCCAATGGATGCTTCAAAAAGACACAGTTTAATTTCGCAGCGATATTAAATATAACAATTAATTTGTCATTCGTTTTGGGACGCTGCCATGCCAGCAGTCATCAATGGAATTTATAAAGCCAAATTGCAAAAATTACAATTGCAAAGCTGGACAAAAATACAGATATTAACATTTTCCAAGAAATATTTCCTTAGGAGATAATGCTAATTATGTGCATAACGCTTCAGCAAACTGGTCCCTGCAGTTTACTATCAGTTAAACTGACATAGGCACAGATGTGCTTCTCTGCCTTGGTTATAACTCTGCAGTGGATAGAAATAGATTTGTGTGTCCAGTGTTCCAAACTGAAAGTATTTAAATGCTGTACAGCAACGTAATCTTGTATGCCTGTTTTACAGACTGTAGTATCTTTATTGATGGTCGTGCTATGGCTGATATCACAGCTAATGCCTAGACAGACTTTGGTTTACAACTTGGTATGAGTGTGTGTGTCCTCAGGTCTGTATGTCATGAAGTGGACTATGCTGTAAATTTAAACTGACAAGCTGATGACAAACAGCAGCAGCTTGGGGATGAATGCACAACACAAACACACTCACAAACACACTCTTTTTTCTTCTTCTTTCCTTCTTTCTATTTCTTTTTTTCTCACAGGTGTGAAAAAGCAAAGAAACACTTGGTCGAGATAAGTATTACTGCAGTATTACACATCATGCATGTGTGTGGGTGAGAATGTGTGTCTGAAGAGAAACAGATAGGCAGTAAGAAAATAGTGAGAGAGAGAGAGAGAGCAAAGAGAGAAAAAAGAGAAATTGAGAGAGAGAGAGAGAGAGAGAGAGAGAGAGAGAGAGAGAGAGAGAGTCGTGTCCCCCTCCTCCCTGTTCTAAAAAGCATGCGCTGGCAAGAAGCTTCTTGTAGTGATGTTAGTACAGCAGTCTGACATGTCTGATTAATCAAAAAGAAACAGTCTGAAAGAAGAGGCTAAAGAGAAAGCTGTACTTAGTGAGTGTGTGTGAGAGAGAGAGAAGGCTGTACTTAGTGAGTGTGTGAGAGAGAGAGAAAGCTGTACTCAGTGAGTGTGTGTGTGTGAGAGAAAGCTGTACTCAGTGAGTGTGTGTGTGAGAGCCGAAAGACTCAGTGAGAGAGACTCAATGAGAGTGTGAAAGTGAAAGCTGTAGTACTCAGTGAGTGTGTCTAAGAAAGCTGAGAGAGAAGCTGTACTCAGTGAGTGTGTGTGAGAGAGAAAGCTGTACTCAGTGAGTGTGTGTGTGTGTGAGAGAGAGAAAGCTGTACTCAGTGAGTGTGTGTGTGTGAGAGAGAAAGCTGTACTCAGTGAGTGTGTGTGTGTGTGTGAAAGTACTCAGGGAGTGTATGTGTGTGTGTGAGAGAGAAAGCTGTACTCAAAGCAATGGCTCCTTCATCATTATCATATGCTTCAATCATTCATCTAATTTACAAACAAGAAAGCACAAGGACAATCAAATTAGCAATTTCCAGCCAAAACAATCTACACTCTTGACAAACACACACACACACACACACACACACACACACACACACACACACACACACACACACACACACACAATGTAGTATGTAGACTTTAAAAAAAAGCCAGAAGGATACAAAATAAAATTGTCTTTTCCCAGGGCGGTGAGAATTAAGACAAACTTTAAAAGGTTAGACAGATTTACTCGTCTTGTTTCTTTATCCACTATTACACCCCCCCCCACACACACACAGTCTACCCCAACACACCAAACTTTCTTACGAACGTATAATGAAAGAAACAGGAAACATGTATTATATGAAGCCCGAAACAGATAAACAGGTGTTTTATTGAGCAGGACATTATATTTAAGGTGCTTTTTGCACGCTGACTCTGTGAGCTCTGCAAAGGGGAACATAGGCTAATCTGTTTTTTTATTAATAAAATCTGTAGCATGCAGGAGGAATCAGGAAGCCAGCCGAGCAAAAATAAACAGATGGCTGGAAATCTCACAGCGACAGCAAGCAATCATATTCCTTATCGGTGGCACATGTGGATTCAAAACAGGGCGATAGAAAAATCTCTTTAACAATTTAAATTAGCATTTGTCTCAGGTGAATGCATGCTACACTTTAGCACCTTTCTATTAAGCACCCTTAATCGTTAAATAGTTTGTCCCATGCTAAATAATTTCCCATAATATCGTTTAAAAGGAGAAACCTCTAGGAAAGATAAAACCATCCAAAGAACATTCAAAAACATTATTAAGAGTCTATTGAACATGGCAAACTCCATCATTCTGTAGTTCTATGGTCTGTATTTAATCCCAGTGTGCCATTTGTAAAGCTGTGACTTTTTTCACAAAAAAGTATACATTTTTATTAAAGTTATTGTATTTTACTCCAAAAAATAGTATGCGGTTCATTGATTTAAGACAAACGTCCAACGTCCTGCATGTTAAGCTCCTTGGAAGCCTATTGAATTCGCCAGACTAAAAGTTCTTCAATAGCATCCCAATCGAATGCATTGATTAATAACTATATGTGAAGACTGGGTGATTACTCAAAGGCCTGAAACTTGAAACCAGCTGTTAATCCAGGAAATGTTAATGAGCACAAATTATATCTCAAGCCAGCAGTCAGACAATGCTAAAAACCCTCAGTAGTGGTTGTAACAGGAAGTAGACTCAGAGCAAGGGTTGGAATTAAACAGAGAACTTTATTCCAGAGGAATGAAACAAAGTGGCAGTTAAAACAAACTCTTTGGTTCTCATAGAGAACTCAGATAAAAACAGGTAAACCCTGAACAGAGGAATTACTTGGTAATAGTACTTGTAAATGCCTGAAGCGCGAGGAGTCTGGTTAGTCTTCACAAGGCTTGGAAAATACGGATCTGGTAATCTTTGTAGGGGTTAAGGCTGGGAGGACTAAACTCCCACCTTCGGGTGGTGGTGCTCCAGCACAACTCTGTGCAACCTGTCCCCATCGGGCAAGGAGAGACTACCCACGTCTGGCCCGCCAGTCTAGATGCCCCTTCCCTAAATTGCTGGATGCCCAAGGGTTGTGGGAAGATGTTTGGAGAAAGCAGACTGGTAGCAAAGCCAATGCAGGGTTCCCGCTAGACCGGAGACCCACTGTCATGGGAAAGGACACTTCTCTTCCAGGCCTCCCAGCACTGTGGAGACTCAGAGCACACTCTACAAGGGGTATGGCCGCCTCTAAGGTGTGGGCTTACCACGATTATAACATGCTTTTACTCCACACATGCTTTAAGACTATAGTTCTGTCTATTTATCTCTATTAATGTTGCAGTGTCGCAATGGTGGTCTTAAAACTGCCTGAAGATGGCACCATACAGTATATCAGTGGATCTGATATTACAAAGACTGATATTCGATGATGGACAAAAGCTTAAATATTAAGAAAAATGTCAGTAAAAAAACTCACCAACATAAACTTCAATAACACCCACATGTGCGTTCCTTAATTTAAAAATCATTTCACTCCACTTAGCCACACAATGAGCATTTTACTCATTTAAAAGATAAACACAGGACCAGAGAGCATCTCTAAACAGAAGTTTATGCTGTAATGTATGGTTTCTAATGGCAACCATCATCTTTAACCTTCCACTGATGATGATAGCACAGTATAGGTGGCTGAGGCTACACTATCCTTTTTAGCAGAATGAGTCAGAAATGAAGAGATGAAAGTGCCAGTGCTCTCTGATATACCTGGCAGCGCATTAACATGGTGAAAGGAACTTCCAAATGAAAAGGTTAAAGCTATTAAAGTGCCTGTCGAGTGTACTGCTCATTTAGAGCGGCAGAGAAGCTTTGTGTCCCAACACAATGAGTAAGGGCCAGACGTGGTCTCTAAAAGCAGAGGCTGAAGAGAGGGAGTGTCAATGTGACACAGGAAGCAGCTGCATTTCTTACAGCTGTGGTTGATCAAATCTTTTAAATTATTTTTCTCGTGGATTAACAATAAAACATAATAAGAATAAAAAAGGATAGCTGAACAAGAGGACATTGGTTCTGAATTTGTAATGCTGATTGTAATTATCCAAAAAAACAAAACAAAAACCCGATCATAATAATGATATCTTTTATAGTATTCACAGTTGAGTCAGTGAAAAACCATCATTTTCTTCACAACCATTATAAATATGTGCCATGGAAGGCAGCTTATTTAGAACAAGAAGAGATGGAGCTTTAGCCACTTAATAGGTTTTTTAAAAGGGTAAAGGCTTCTCAGCTCTGCAGAGGAAAGCGACATGGTGCTGTTGACACTGTGAGAATACAAAAAGCAAATCATCACAGATAATCATCTAGTTCAGAATAAACTCTGGTTTCAGACATTTAAAAGAGCGAAAAATAACATTAAGCCAAAATTCAAACGTGATAATGAGTATTTAAGGTTGCACTTATCAGCAATCGTCACAAAGATGTTAGAATAAACTGTATAAATAATTTTCTTTATATTAAAGATGTATTTTTTCAGAAAGTTTAACTTTGTCTATGGGCTTTTTTTTATTTTAAAATGTAAACAAATTGAAATTTGGAGTCGAAATAAAATGATACTACATACAATCGTTAAATTTGGCTTGTTAATAACAATTTTATCAAATTTATTAAACTTATTGGTTGGTGGACCAGTGTATGACTTTTCAGTTTTAATAAAGCACACAATTTTACCCAGAGTTCAACTTTCAGGAATTGCTGTTTTAATGCACAATGCACACAACTGCACTGGATGTCCAAGAATTTCCATTAGCTCCTCAGTGGGGCAATTAAAAGCCCAATCATCTGGAGAATGGAAATCTGAATCCTAATAACGGAAGAGAGGAATAAATCGCCTAAGCTCTCTGGGAGCTGCCATATGATAGGGAAGAGATTTCTGATGGGTGAGGATTGACCAAATTAATCTGACCTTACAAATGCTCTAGACATATTAAATTATTTATTATTAATGTTTTAATAAATAATAAATGAATGTTTGCAGAAGCAGCATTTGGTTTGAATTCTCATCAGCTGTTAAATAATAATAATAATAATAATAAAGACGTCTGATGCCACACGTGATTTTAGATTTTAGATTTTAGACAGAATCATTATTTTCATGTAATTTGCATGACTTTTTCATTTGTATATTTTAGACTGTAAAGGTCACCCTTACATTTATTCTAGCAATTCTTTAAAAATGATCTTTTCCTTGTGATAAAGTTACATTTTCGCTTAAGGTTAATCGTAAATTAAGTCTATGTAAGAATCAGTGTGTAAGTAAATTATGCTCCAGGGGATGTAGAAAAACTTTATGGTAAAAAAAGTCTACATTTTTAAATCATTTTCCAAAGACTTTGAGGTAAATAATGTAGATTGTCCCTTCGAATAAGATAATTGCATTAAAAAATTTACCTAAGAGCCCTAAACTGTGCTTCAGCATGACAATGCCCTTGCGCCCCTAAACTCCATAAAGGCATAGACAGTTGGTTTGAAAGTACTTGAGCACTAAACTCAATCCCACTGAATACCTTTGAAATGAATTAGAAGACTGACTGCCCTCCAGACCGGCTTACTCAATCTTAGTGTCTGGAATTATTAAAACTGTTGTGGCTAAATAGAAAAATATTGAAAAGCCTTTCGGGATGTTCCAGAGGTTACTATACGATAGAAGTAAGAGTCTGTCATAAACAAAAATTGATCCGGATTCAATTTTTTTGCATTTTTCGAGATATTTCGAGAGGTGCTTGGACAATTAAGAGCCACCGTACAAGCAAAAGCCCAAATCCAGAATGGTGAACCTCTGCTGTAGCATAATGTACAATGGTTTTAATGCCCGGCATGCACCTTTGCACTACTGCTGTTTGACGTGTGGATGTGTCTGTGTCCATTGTAGACATTCTGCCAGGTTTTGTTTAGGAACAATTGGTTCCTGGAAATTGATGGTCTTCTGTTTTAATATGTGGTTCCAGTATCGCTAGCTAACTATTAAACTGAGCCACTGACACCCTAAAATAAGCGTTTAATCGCTAAAAGTTTGTACAATCAAACTAAATCTGGAATAGAATGTTTAAAAACACATTAAGACAAATGTATGACAATACATGCATTTATTGCACAGCACCTGCACTTTTCTTGCACACATATGTACATTGTATAGATTGCTCATGCACGTCATATGGACATATACTCAAATTCTCTTTTTTACTATTTATATCCAAGCTTCAAAACTATTGCTCATATACTTACTGTACTTATTTATACTGTTTTCTTTCCCCTGCCCCCCTTTTTTTATTTAAATTTACCGCATTTGGCAGACGCCCTTATCCAACGCAACTTACATTTATTTCTTCTATACAACTGAGCAATTGGAGGTTAAGGTCCTTACATTGTTTCTGATGTTTACAAAAGCAAAGCCGGTACAGTCATAAAAAGCTTTTACTGCATGTTGTGCGGCGTACGATTTTGTTTGTGACGAGTAAACTTCGAATCAAGGAATAAGACAGACAGCTATTAAATTTTTACCACCTAACCACAAAGGTGTCTTTTGTGATATATGAGGTAACACCAAGCCCCAAATATTCCTACTTTAGTTCGTACTCTACACTCTACATTCTACAATAGATCAATATCCTAAACCCAATAAAACCACAAAAATAATGATATCGCCTGTGAGCAACAAAGCAACAAAGAAGCTTCTCAATTTACAAAGACAGCCAAAATTGTTAAGTGCTCATACATACCAACCCAAACACCTCCTTTGCATCTCCTTGCTTTTAAATGTGCGGAAAATAAAGGTTCAGAAATACACTTTAATGTGTCATCATCTGTGTCCCATACAAGACACGTCTGATTACTCAGCAATTGTTTTTTTTAAAAAAGTCACATTTCTGTCTTCTAACTTCCTTTCTTAACTCTTTGTCACTTAAAATTCTGCTTAAGCAGCAGCAAAGTCTTTTCAATGACTTTAAATATATATCAATGTTTTAATATTTGGTACCGGGTGACATGTTAACCAAGTCTCCAGGTGCTGCCCAACAGGTTACGATTCTAAAAGCTTGATGAATTCTGACATAACATTTTGAAATATACTGTCTTTTTATCTGCAGACATTTACAACTATTCATTCCTCAGACTCTCAGTACACTTATGTTGCATGTAAGTAAAATCAAACCAAATCTAAGGCAGTTCCACATTTATATGGTCTACGTATCTAACAAAAAACTAAACATGTAAATCTTCATTTTAAAATATCTGAATTCATGAATTTTTTTTAAAATCCAGCATTTTGCTTAGACCTCTGACAAAGATGCAAAATTGTTTTTTTTTTCAGAAGAATTTGATTTCTTCCTTTTTTTCCCCTTTTTTATCATTTGATCTTAATGATTTTTTAATCTGATCAGAGATGTGACTGGCAAAACTCACACCCACGTCCTTATTAGCCCCATATCACCTCGATCTTCTGCATTTATTGAGTTCAATCTTCTAACACATTTAATACCACCTGCCATCCTTTATATATGTATTCTTTCCTGTCTCCGCTTCTTTTAGACCTTTAATACAGCATTTATTATTCTCCTTTTTTAGTCTTATGTACAGTACATATGAACACAGGGTTTAGGTCAAACTGTAACTTTTAAAAACAATTTTTTAAAGCACAGATTCACATTCCTGCTGAAGCTTGAAGGCAACTAAAGCATCTGTGTTTGTAATATTTCTTTCTGGACTAAAACTGCTGTTATGCCACTGTGTCACATTTCAGCTAACAGTTCACATGCACACATAATAAACTTGTCCGCAGGGGAGCTCCTGGCCACTTTAAAAACATTTTAAAAAGACCTTCTTTTTCGAACTAATGCTCAGTTACAGATAAGATATTAAGCCACTGAGATTAAACTAAATTTACTACTACTGCGTATTGTAAGCAGTGCTCTTGCTAATACCCTTCTTGGAACTGTGGTAATATGGCATGATCTCCCTAGTGTTGAAAGTGAAAACGTTTACACACTCCAAGACAATTGAGAACCCTGGAATCAAAAAGCGATCAGCATCTGTGACTCTTTTTTCTAAATGCCAAAAGCTGGCAATATGGCAAGTTTCCTGCTGTTTTCAAAGGGTGAATGCACACTCCATGACTTTCCAATTTTTTTTTTTTACATAATCCAGTCACATGCTGGCCATATGCAAGATTCTTACATGTGGTTAGGTCACTTTTTAGATACTAAATAAGAAAATCTAATATAATGTTGGTGGTAGCCTTTATCCTGCAAAGAAAACTGAAAGTATCACCCAAAACAGAAATCATGCCTTGTTTAGTGTAATTTAAAAAAAAAAAAAAAAAAAAAAGCATTGTTGTTGTGTTTCAATTTTGTCCTTATTACCACCCACAAATAGAAACCGTTTAGGATTCGGGAAGCTACTGCACATAGCTGAATTTGCCTCTTATTGGCTGTTTCTCTTTTCTGTTCACAGAGAGGGGTTCACATTTAATGCTTCATTACAGAGAAAATCAAATATGCTTTAAAATATCTGAGCTTTGATTATCGCTTTCATACTGAGAAAATCTCATCGCTGAATCTTTCACACTACATGAGCAGCAGCCTGGGGAGCGAAGCGACTTGTCTCTAAGCTCAGATGGGTAACCGCTGAGCTCCAAAATTAGTGAGTTACTAAGAAACTAGGGCTAAAATCCTGGAGTGGGCATGTGGTTTAAGATAGCCAAGTACAGCTCTACCACCAACTTAAAAAAGCCATTACACACATCTTTTATGTGGCTTGATTAAATATTATCTTAAACTTAAGAGAAGTGAGATATCAAATGTATTTTGATTATTGTATTTCGATTATTCCCTCTATTTAACTGTGATTATTTCCTCAATTTAAGTGTGATTATTCTCCCAATGTAAGTGTGATTATGCTCTCAATTTAAGTGTGATTATTCTCTCAATGTAAGTGTGATTATTCTCTCAATTTATGTGTGATTTCTCTCTCAATTTTAATGTGATTATTCCCTCAGTCTAAGTGTGATTATACTCTCGATTTGAGTGTGATTATTCCTCTCTAAGTGTGATTTGTAAGTGTGATTATTCCCTCAATTATTCTCTGAATTAAGTGTGAACTTTAATTATTTCAAATTAAGTGTGATATTCCTCATTAAGTGTGTGATTATTAGTGTGTGTGAGTGATGATATTCTTTAAGTGTGATTATTCTTTAAGTGTGATTCTCTTTAGATGTGATTATTCCTTTAAGTGTGTGTGTAATTTCCCTCAAAGTGTGATTCTCCCTCAAATTAAGTGTGATTATTTCTCTCAATTAAGTGTGATTATTCTCTCAATGTAAGTGTGATTATTCCCCCAATTTAAGTGTGATTATTCTCTCAATTTAAGTGTGATTATTCCCCTAATTTAAGTGTGAGTATTCCCTGAATTTAGGTGTGATTAGTCCCTCAATTAAAATGTGATTCTTACATGCTTTTAAAAGTTTTGCCGTCAGTGTTTTATGTATCTTTGGGGTAGCCTGAAAACAAATTTAAAATATTAATAATTGTTTGCTTAATTATACTTTATATTGTCAAACTCTAGTCCAAACTCTACATATACAGCTGGTGAAGTACACAGAACAATAAATCAGTGTTCCTTTAGGACTGTAGTGCGACATAAAACACACAAATATTACATAAAAATTGCAAAAATAGAACAAGGGCAAAAGTGTGGATCATGCACAGCGAACAAATCCAAAATGTCAGACAACATGCCAAAACAGGCAAAGGTCAATGCAGACAACAAAAATGTCATCGCTCAGCGGAATCAGTACCCAAATAATAATTACAAAACCCCAGAAACAAACAAACAGCTTAACAAAATCATAGACTTCATGAAGAGAGTATATAGTAAACCTCACAGCAAAGCAACTGAAACCAAAGTGCTTATAAAATGACTGAAGGACTTACAGATGGTTGCTAGAAGTTGGAGACCAAATTTGATGCTCATGTCTATATATTAACTTCAGAATAAAATGTAAATTTTCTAATGTTTTCATTCGTTTTTTAGCTGTACTGAATACTGAAGTCTTTCATTATACATTCGGTGCAGCAGCATAAGGCACTACATGAAATATACATCAGCACTGAACTCTGCACTGAGCTTTTCGCTCTTATTCCCTCTTTTCCCCTATTACACATACACTGCAGAATAAAGCTGCACTAACAAAAATCTGTTTAGGGACTGGTTATATATGCAGTAAGAAAAGATGAAGCATACACTGTTGCTGGTAATAGGCCTGGTTATACAACCATAGAAGGGTGGGCAGACAGATATCACATATGGGCAATATTTGGGGTGTGCAAAAATATTACATATAAGGAGATTATTTAGAATATTGGAATAGCAAAAAATTAAATATAAGATAGATAGATAGATAGATAGATAGATAGATAGATAGATTTAGATTTTTCATATTTTTTTTTACATATTGATTTGTCAGTGGAGGGAGTCGGAATGGTTTCTGACACGGGATGATGGATTTTTTTAAGCAACAACAGCCACATTACGGTCACTGTTACTGTAGCTGCTAACAGGCTTTTTCAAAGGCACCAAAAATCAATGTATTGTATATTTCCACACTTTATGAATTGCTTGACTGTCTGTGTCAGCTTTTTCCGTGATCCTTAACAGACCGGCAAGCCGCCTCGCTTCGCAAGTGTAGACCGTGCCTTCACCTACAGCTAATGAAAAACAGGAAACTGTTTGGTTTTGTTTTGTGATTGGTTGAGGATTTCTACACCCTTCTTTAAACTTCCCAACAAAACGCCCACCTTAGACTGCTTTTATCAAATCACAAATCTTACAAAAGAAAATAAAAACGTATTTGTATAATGCTGTCTTTACCTAATTTTAATTAGGTGAGCAAAAAAGACGCCCCCAAGCCTAGAGCTGGCCCTGTTGCTAGGTAACTTTAGACTAATAAATATTTAGCTGAATATTAAATATAAATTGGAACATTCTGTGTACCATAAAAACGAGTTCACTTTAAAGCGCATATTTTCTGTCAGCTATGTTTGACAAGCAGACGCTAGTTTAATGTTCAACTCTATATGATCATAACTTGTTTTCATATCAGGGGACAGATAAGGTGCGGCTGCTTCAGAACAGAGAGGGTGAGACAGGAAGAAGCAGTAGCAGGACAACAATACAGGTAGGTTATGTGCTGTATAAAGGACCAGGTGATTCTAATTTGTTGGTGATAAATGGGAAGAAGTGAATACTTTGTTAACATGCTCACATCATCACATGGGTGTGGTTTCCATACCATTTACCTGCACACATGTGGGATGGGAGAGAAACAAAGATTC
Organism: Bagarius yarrelli; assembly: GCA_005784505.1. Lineage (NCBI taxonomy): Eukaryota > Metazoa > Chordata > Actinopteri > Siluriformes > Sisoridae > Bagarius > Bagarius yarrelli. Next base: position 1,437,363 of record VCAZ01000040.1, on the reverse strand, counting down.
AGGCCCTGATGTTTTTTTTACTTTTCCCTAAAGTTTCAGATGTGATGATTTTTGTTTATTTTAATGTGTCATGCTTTTATATCAGAGGACAGACGAGGTAAAGAGGCTTTAAGACTGGGTGAGATCGAAAACAGTTTCCCTTATTTTGTGTCCCCACTTCTCAAACCAAAGTTACACCCTAGTTCACACACATCCCACAAGTTATACTTGCTAAAGAAACTTTTATTATGTGGTATTTCTTAATTCCATGTAGCTAGATAATAGTACATCTCAACAGATTGTTCGCCCGCCATGTTTGGAAGGCCCATATTTCATCTACGGCCATATATAAATAAATAAATTTTTGTCTGTTGTGGGAATACAGCATTGAATTTTTTTGTCATGTCACACTCCACAGCTGTGGTTAATGGCTCATAAAAAAAGTAGACACTTTGGGCTGTATTGATTTGTAGTTTCCCGTCTTTTTTTTTTTACCTAACCTACTTGAGGCAACAAGAGAGGTAATAAGAATAAGAACAAATGTTCACCTCTTAAAGTAATTGTAATGATATATTGTAAAATGATCTAAAACCTATTTCTGCTCTGTATGTAAGCATTTAACATTTAGAGGTTATTTTTAACCACTATAATTCTGTGTAAGTTTATCTAATAAAAGTTACAAAACCACAATTATGTTATTAATGTTATATAATTTTTCATATTTTTACTGATGGGAAATGACCGATAAGTTTATTTTCCATAGTGCGCAAATAATGGAACACCAGTGTAAAAATGGTTAAATGCATAAATGTGAACATGTCTAACTAGTATGAGGACAAATTACTCAATAATCTTCCCTACATCTCTAAATTCCACACAATTTCCACAATTTGTTTATGAGAAATAATAAGATATACATTCAGGTTAATCACTGTATCTTTGCCGTGACTTTAACTGATAAGCAATTTATATCAGAGTGACAGCAATAAATGTACATTATAAGGTAAAGAGTTATTATGAGAATGAATAAATCAGAGACAGAATGTCTTTGTAGTAGTTGGATGTGCTTGTGGGGGCTAATAATCGCTTTCATATTTATTTTAACTTATAGAATAATCCAACGACTCTATTAAAGGTATATTCAAGGCAAGAAAATTGAGTATAAGTGCGGAGCATGAAGTGAGCATGTAGTCAAAAGAAAGAGAGAAAAGAGAAAGACACAAGAAACAAGACATTATAAGTAAAGCGGCACACATTTCATTACCGGTGTTTCATCATTGCCACAGCTTGAAAGGCAATTTAAAAAAGGTCCTTCTTGTTTTCCAATCTTCGACAATTTCAGCCTGGTGCAAGCAGCATTTAAAAGCCTGTGTTCTGTGTTAGATTTTACTGAGGTCAATAAGACAAGAGACAGCATAAAACTAGGACCTGTCCACTGCCATATACAGGCTATAAAGTTAAAGTGAAAATGAATGAAATTGACATCCACCAGTTTAATAATCCATCCGGTTTATGCCTTCTGACCCGCTTATTTCACACATCTGAACAGGTTTTTACTTATTCACCACTTTAAGGTTTTTGTAAAAATCAACTTTTGTATCTATTGTGGACATTAGAAATATAGTATTTTCTGCCGTTTTATTGAGCCAAAACATATAAAACACTTTCACCAAAAACACCTACGGTAACCCTAGTACATTTTTCAACAAAATTTAATACAGACTTATTTATTTGAAACGTTTTGTATCATGACTCATACCGACTCTAACTCTAAGACATTTTTTTTATTGTACTAAATTTAAATTGATTAATTCTCCATTCTGACTGGACAAACGGCATCGACTAACTGCCTATAACAGAAGCTCTACAGTATTTATATTTATAAAATGGTTTTAATGGTTTCTAATTTTTCTACAGTAACTCATTCGCAGGGAATTGTACGGCAAATATACGAAATTATTAAAAAATAATAAATAAATTTAACAATAAAGAGATAATCATTTAGTAAGTCAGTTTTATTATTTTAATATTTTTATTATTTAAATATTACTAAATATATTTTTTTTTACATTTTTTTAATATAACACATTTAGTTATTTTAGCATATAATGTTAGAAAAGTTATTTATTTCCAGGATGCCAGTGTTATATAACAGATCGACCAACTTTCTTCCATACAAATCCTTTGTATTTAAGTTACCAGTCACCTCAGTGAAGCATAAAAAAACAAGCAATTACTAGAACAAGTAATATCAGTGGATGCAGTTAATGTTAATCATGCAATGTCATTAACCCCTTTACTAGTACACTGTGATTTAGGGCCACAATGATGACGTTGATTATGTTGATGACGTAAATACATCATGCGTCAACAGTTTTTTTTTATAGTTGATGCAGCTGCTCCTGGACAAAGTGAAAATGAAAATGTATCACAAAAATCCAGACCTGACATGGCAACACTACTGCTATGCAAGAGCACCTTAAAATAAAACATTATGGGACTCTTTGACCTTAAAAACAGCAAGCCAGTTGTGTAAGTATTTATTACAATTCTCTTTTGTTCTTTCCCGCAAGTTTTGGTTAAGAACTCATCAATGCCACCATCGGTGAATACGTCCTAATATGCTATATAATAATGCAATATTCAAAAGAGAAAGTAACAAGTTACCTTTACACTGTTTTATTTACTTGAGTAGATTCTGGGAAAAATCTCCTTTTTAAGAGTAGGTTTAACTAGCCTTCATTTGACTCAAATTCTTTCTTAATCGCAGAAATTGACCTTTACTTCGCTACATTTGATGGTGTTCCTCCATTACTATTAAATATTAACTATAAAAATGTTGTTTTAATTATTGGTTTTCATCATGTAACATATAATGAGATCACAAATCTCTCGATGAGCTGTGGCCGTCTGAAATACGTACGAGAAATCTGCTCATATTTTAAAGCGCTCGCTATAAATAATGGCCGAAGAAAGTGAAGGAGCAAGACATCATATTCGATTTATTTTATATTCAATATATTCAATTTTTTAACTCCAATGAGTGAAAAAGAACAGTTACATAATGTGATGCTTTCTATGCGCCCAAAAACAAGTTTCTAAGAGATTAAAAGTAACTAATAATTCATTTAATTCATTAATACTTTTACTTGAATCTCTACAAAAATACTTTTATAAGTTGTTTTACTCACATTTTTCGGCTACGCTACCCACCTCTGTAATCATCAACAGTGCAGCTGTACATTATTGCCCTCTACATTAAGAATAAATGTACTTTAAATGTAACTTTAGTCTGATAACAATGCTTTCAGTGCTTTTGCCAGATGTTAGTTGTTTATTCAAATGCAGACTTTTAAAATAAATGACGCCGATTTACATAAACACTAAACTGTTACTCGTAATTACAAGTGCGTTATGTTTACTGTTTAATTTACAAGTCAGTTACGTAAATCGAATTCCTTACAGTAGTTAAAAACAAATCACAGTTAGCACAATTCCTAATCAGGCCTAGACTGTAAATTATATCTTACATTTATTTATATTACTTTTATTTTTACTAAAAAAATTGAAGTGTTTTAAAGACTTTTAAATACTAATCTTGGAACTTGTTTTTTTAATTAGTCAAAGGATTAATTAGCTAATAAACATCAACAAAAAAAATCGTCGTTAGATGCTATTAAAAATTCATTCCACCAACAAAATAGTCATTGACTATATAATAAGACATTTAAGTACACCAGTCAGGTACTAAATGAACCAGGACACTGTTGACATTTAGTGTGAGACATTTTACCACTGTCCAGACACCCTTACACAGAAAGTTAGCAGCTAAAATAGCAGTTCTACTTTTGAGCTTCTCCAAGAGTACAAATGATTTTGATATCACAATTTATTTGCAAATAAACTTATTAAAAAAAAAATTAAACCAAAAATACTTTCTTAAATTAAACAATAACCCCTCTAATTTCATATCAGCCTTTAATCCCTGCTGTAAAGGGTGACGCTCCACATGGTTGTTCTAGTAAAAAAAAAAATTGAAGTAATTTAAGTTATTATGTCTTGGAGGCTTAGTCCAGGACTAACAAACGGATGTTGTGATGCAGCGTTTTTTGGTCAAAGTGCAATAAAATTCTCGGGAATTTAAATTAAACAGTAAAGGAAGCAGCGTCTAACTAAACTGCCTGAAGATGAAAGACAACGACATCAGCTGCAATATGTCTGTGTATGTTTGTTAGTAAATGCTGGTAGGTTTGTAAAACGAGTAGCTCTACAAGGTGAGATGTTCTTAAGATACAGACGTCACAGTCACGGTACGGCCCATGTCTGGCAGTACACAGCGTTTCGCACAGCCAGTGGGTATATTTGGAAACACTCAGGCAACACTGCACAGCGTGCTCTGATCAAATGGTTTATTCAGTGTGTGTGTGTGTGTGTGTGTAAGTGTGTGTGTGTGTGTGTCTGGGTTCATGCATGTGCTTATTCATCCATTGTTAGGCTGATCACACACAGATTTGTTTGGCTTGTGTAATTGTCAGTGTACGTGTATGGATACACTTGTGCTCTATTTGTACAGATTCATTATATTTCTGTTATTTATTTATTTTTGTCAGATCTTATCTTCCTGCACACATTGACGATTCGGTGCAAAGCTTTTTGCCCAGACTGACAAAGTGCAAAAAGACAAACAGAGAAATGGTGTGTGGCCTTAGCCAGTTTTCCTTTGGGGGTACACATGGGACTCTATTTTTACTTTCTCTCCCACTGAGCACACACTGCACCTGTGAACAGAAAATCTGGGAAATGTGGGATTTTTCTCTCTCAGGGGGAAATAAGAAGCTTTATTCGGGCTCATTAGAAGACGATCAGGAAAGGGTTTTATGTCAATCCATGCCAGAAAAATACATTTGCTTAGTTTCTGGGAAATTGACAGGAGGGTTTTAAACAGAAGACAAAACAATACCAGAAAAGAAGATGACCTCTCCAGAATATGATGCTATTTAATTTTGTTTGTGTAACAGGTAATGTAAGAATTACTACAGTGATACAATAATAATATATATTAATAGGCTGAAGTCAGTAAAGAAGAACAGAAGCAATGTTTGATAAATGAACTGAATCTTAGGCCATTAAATCAACTAGCATACTGCCATCAATACACTACAAGCAAAGTATAAGCAGGTTACAAATATTAGTTGCCAACTTTATTTTACCTAATATTTACATGGGTAAAGCGCTAGCATTAAGATTCTGGTTACTTCAGTCAATTTTCTGAGTCGCCCATATTTTTCAGATACCACAGTGTACTCGAATTGAAGATCTGACCAATAATCTGACCCAGCACTTCTTCCAACATCCTTTATATAAAATATACTAGTCAACATTTAAAGTAGATCAAAATATTTCATCAAAGATGTCCTAAAACCAAAACAATACCCATTCTGGTCTTAGGACAACTTTGAAAAACTTTTCTCATCCCAATGTTGACTACTGTACTTGTCCATTACCTTAAATTGCACATTATTAGTAAGAATGTAAATTTAATTTAATATTCACTTCAATAATTAGCTTTCCGTAGCTTTTGGTGAATTTATACATCCGAAAACACACATTCTAAACTGATAAATCTACGTCAGATTATTAGACAGTGAGTCCTGAAATTAAGACTGAAATTAAAATTGTCCAAAAAAGCCGAGTCTATTTTCGACATATTGTATCCAACTGTCCAAATATCACTTACGCTACAGCAATTACAGGATTTGTTGGTTGTAGAAATTGCGTACGTTTTTGTCGAAATCTCTGTCTGAAATCTGCAATTGCAGTTATTTGCTGAATTATCCTCTTTACGTGGGTTGTTCATCAGCACGACTTCTCTGCGCGAATAAATCTAATGTGTGTGTGTGTGTGTGTGTGTGTGTGTGTGTGGGCTGTCAGTCATAACACCGGTGTAGATACTGCACTCTGGAATCACAGTTACTACTATAAAAATCATCAAAACATGTAAATAACATCTTTCACTTTTGTGAAAGAAAAAAATCGTACAATAAATCATGCTACCAATGGTAATTAAATGCAAATAACAAATAATTGTTATATTTTGTTCTCAACTAATTTATCTTAACTACAGCAGAGCGTGACTACGTGTATTTAGTGTGCATTATCGTTCGGGTTTAAATCCTTGCATGTGATATAGCTGGGATTCCTTCTTTATGTTCACAAACGTGACGTAATCATGCAAAGATGAACGGCAATTTGCTTTTAGTTACGGCGAAAACATGCTGATTTAACTCAAATTATAAAATGTTGTGAATCAGATAAAGAGATGATTTTAAACACTAGCTGGAAATGTACTGGCTAGCTAATTATTTCTGATCATTTTAAACTGTAACGATTCCAACTCCCAACCACCAGAGGGTGCCCTCACCAGAATACTTCCGGTTCTACTTCTGGTGACTAGCTTTATATGCTAGCATCACAAACACCACATTGCGAAGTATTGTTAGCTAGCATACTTACTAAGCGTTAGTATTCTCATGTCTATGCTATTTTATTTAATATCTATGCTCAGTCTAGTTTCTGGTTTCTGTCTTTGCCCTTCTGTTTTCTCTGGTGTTTTTGCCTGCTTATTGAATACATCTTTGTATTTGCGCCATTATATTAATAAAGCCGCAACATGGATGCTCTCAGAAATCTTCCTCACATTAAACCACCCAAAAATGACAAACTGTGACAAAAATGACAAACAAATTTGCTGTTATTTTACTTTTTACGGGTTATTCATCACAACACACATTCAGCTAAATTTATATGTTAGCACAGCTTTTAGAAACAGCTATTATGTATAAACATGTTTTTACTAAAAACAATTTAAAGAAAAATCGCCAACTTGCAAATCGCCCATTTCAAGTAATTTTGTTTTACAAAAACAAACATACTCTGTACATCTTGCAATGTAAAAAAATATACTTATATTCATTTTATTTATACTGCTGTTTGTATGGACCTGTGCAGGGTGTATCCCTCCTGCCTTTTCAGAGACGGCTGGGATAGACTCCAGCAGATCCCTGTGACCCCGAATTAGGGAATAAGCGGGTATAGAAACTGGATGGATGGATGGATGAAGGGATGAAGGGATGGATGGATGGATGCTGTTTGTATGCAATTTCAAAATTTTCCTTATTTTCTGCTTTATTTATTAAATGAATTATTATTATATTATCTCTCTATATTATCTCTCTATTCAAATGATTTTATTTATATCTGATATCTCAATTCATTCAATGTGCTACACCCCAGCAGTAACAGCGATGTGTGTGTGTATCTTTGTGTCTGAGACAGACTGACAGCCTTCCTGGCCACTGTGAGGGCATGATTGAGGGGACACTGAACATGGCCTCGGTCAGACAGCAGCGTGTAAATTGGCACAATGGGAGATGGAGTCATGGGAATAAGAGCTGCTCTGTCATAAGCCTTACTAATGATGTGTAACAAAGCAACTAAAGAAAGAAGAAAAAATAGAAAATGGACAAAAACAATGACAAATAGTGAGAGAGTTAAACATTTAAGACCCTAAATAAAGAACGACCGAAGAACACCCTGAAACACAAACACACAAACACACATTGACACCCAAGTAAAATTGCCAATGATGTATGAATGTGGTTAATTTCTAAAATAAAACCAGGAGCAATCCATCTTCCTGTTTTGAATTTGGGTGGAATTAGAAAAGGGAATAAGTGTGTATTCTCATGCTTCCTATCTTTCCTGCTCTCACAAACCCACTTTCACACAAACAAATCAAAAACCCCTCATGCATAAACATGCACATTTAGAGACACCGAAGTATTCATTCACTGCGCTAAAAATAGCAGAACTCAAAACACAAAACTCAGCTCCTATTATACATGCAATTATAATGATAACAAGCAAAATCTCAGCCTTATCACAAAAACAGTTCTTATATTAATCAGCCAAAAGCAGAACGTTTGAGAGTCTGGGTGGTGGCAGAAAACACACTGATGGAAAATAAGAATCCAAAACTGATGCTGTGTGTGTGTGTGTGCTGCCACTTACTGTGTTACAATAAGCAGCTTTCTGCCAGGTTTAGGGTGTGTATTTGTGTGTGTATGTATCTGTGTGGATTTCTGGGCTGAGAGCAGGCTCTCATGTTAATCAAGAAGTCTTTGGCTTAGTGATGAAAGTGCAAGTGTGACCCTCAGTGCACTCATAAAATGCCCATTACTTTAAGCCTATGATACACTCAGAAGTCACACTCTCCCATACACACTCAAACACACGTAAACATCTCATCTTAGAGGTAGGCATCAAAAGCATTTTTTCTCCAGCCGCATCATACTTCAACTAAGAGATGAAAGTTTGTTCGCACCCAATCAGAATGTTATAATGCAGCTTCTGCTATAATATCAACATCAGTACATCATTTGCATGGACATGTGATATTATGGCTTATACACATTTTTTGGCCTTAAATGGGAACAAAAATAAATATAATACTGTTTGAAGTGATATTTATGACTTTGGCAATCTAGACTATGGCTTTTTAAGTTATGTTACTCCATATGCGATAAATTTTTGTGTGTTATTTGATTCAGGTCTCAAGGTTAAAAAACAAATTAATTCTGGTGTTAAATATTTTTATGTTTTTATCAGCTACAATGTCTCGCAAAAAGTAACATGTCCAAAGAATTGGATTTTATCCATGCGTTCATTACTTTACACGCTAACTACCGCAATTATTCGACTGGTAGTCGAAAATATGATCATGTTACTCCTATTTTTAACTTTTCTGTTAAACTAGGAATAGAATATACAATTTTAGGTTTTGTTTTCAAAACACTACACCTTCTAGCTCCAATGTATTTATGCAACATTCTACACCATCTGGGTCACTTTGATCCGCAAGCCTTGGATTACCCAGGCTTGTTTTTAGATCCCGACTAAAATATTGTGAAGATCGAGCCTTTGTAATAGCAGGATCCTAAACTTTAGAAAATCCTACCGGTATCAATGCGAATGATGTCATTACTTTTAAATCAAAATTAAGGTGCTAGAGCAGTGGTTAAGGTGTTGGACTGCTAATTGGTAGATCAGGGTTCGATTCGCAGCACCATCAAGCTTTTACTGCTGGTCCCCCGAGCAAGGTCCTTAAGCCGCCATTTACTTAGCACAAAGGAGACAAATGTAAGTCGCTCTTGATAAGGGCATTTGCCAAATACCGTAAATGTGAATTAAAACTCATTTTCTTACTGTGGGTTTTCATTTTTTCTGTTTCTGTTTTCTGTTTGTTGCTTTATAGATTGTAATTTCTTTTTTTTTATATCCATTCTGATCTGTACGACAATTTTGTCAATTTTGGGATGTTTTTAAATGTGCTTTATAAATAAACAATAAAATGAACTGAAATGAGTGTCATTTCTATTAAAAAAAAAGGACAGCTCTATAGAATGAATCGAGTTGCGGAGCATGGCAAATCGTGAGAAGAAAGCATGAGAATTCAGCTTTGGCTGTGTTCTCTGTTGGCACTCTCATCACAATAAAAAAAAAAAAAACACGATGCAAGTCTCTCTAGACACATTGTCCAAAATACAAAAAGAATGGAAAATATTAGAGGCAGAGAACTGCAATAAATGATGCTGTGCCACAGCGATGGCATATAAGGAAACCTAGCTGCAGAAGCAAATATTCATTTTTGATAGTCATAGGTTTTGAATTGTACATATTAATAACCTAATAAATACAGAACTGTTACATATTTTACATAAGGGCTGTTTATTGTCAATTAAAATTACTAGTGACTTAAAGTAGACCACTGTAAAGTCTGCCCTCACGAAAGGTTTGTGCCAAAATAATAAATAAAGTCTGAAATCTATGGCACCAATACGAATCCATACAGAAGACTAAAGCTATGTGTATAAAAATGTCACCGCTACTATAAGAACTTCTGAAAGGTAATGTATTATACTGTGCCAGGAATTGTCCTAAAGATGCCCAAATGTACCTTGTGTCTTGGACTATTTAATTTTTTATTGTAATGCTTGTGAGAATAAACCTAACCTAATAAGCCTAACAAAAAAGAAAAGTGGCTGAACTGTGGTAAACGGTGGAGATTATCTAATATTTGTAGGTGCTTATACAGTAAAGCTTGTTTATTAAGTTGTTTTCTCGGGTGATGTAAAAAAATGGGGGTGAATAAAAGAGAGATAATGTTGCAAAATTACCTGATGTATAGAAGACCATGGTGGGCTCTACGTACTGGGTATCAATCTATCTGTATTGCATGTCATCCATAAGTTATGCAGCAGTAAAGCTTTATCTCTCAGGGGTTCTCTCACACACTCTCATAAATAATTCATAAGAGTTTGCTCTGCAGGGTAAATTGAAATGCTACATGTTCACCTACCGTATATCACTGTGTTGTAGCTATGTAACCTGCATCAGCACAGACATTTGCCATTGATGCTAGAACAGAGAATGAGGGTAAAGGTAGAATGCATCTTTCATTCATAGGTCTACATCCTCTTACTTCTGTCTTGAAAACAAAAATGCTTCTGCTTATCTTCAGAGGACCACAAGTTTTATAGCCCTACATGCATATCATTTTATAATATGTTGTATTCATTATACACTAATAGACAGCAAAACTTGGGGTGATCACATTTGTAGTTCATTTGGTCCTGATCCACTTAGCATGTTTGGCATGTTTGGCAGCAAACCTAAAGATACTGAACTTAAAGGCATAGTGATATGCTCACAACCTGATTGGTCGGCTTTTTGTGATGTATATTTCATGCAGAATATTGTATTAAATGTTATCGTGTGTTATCGTGTAAATGTATATACTGTTTCTCTTACCAGCTGAGAACTCGTGAAGAGCTTCTAAAATGTTTAAACAGCACCAGGATTTCCTCCATTGTATGAAGAAACAAAGAAGTGATACAAGAAGACGCCTTTTTTCACATAACACTTTTAAAAATAGAGATTGTATCAAAGCAGCTTTAAATGCAGCTGTAAATGAAGGTCTGTGCTTCTGATATTGTTTAGACACAATATTAAAATAGTAGAATAGTGTGTTAACACCAGGACAATAATAAACACTTACTAAAACACTCAGTTCAGTTTAACTAGCATCTGTAAATTAAGAGCCGTTAAGTAAGTAAACCAAAGGCGCCAGCAGCAAGGAACCAAAACTCTATCGGTGACAGAATAGAGGAGGAAACCAGGCTCAGTCTTTCCTTAAGTCCTTTGATAAGCTGAACCAGGTAGTTATGACTGAGCATTCTGTCCTTTTAAATTTAAGAATTACAATCAGAATTGCGTTTCCGTCGCATCACATACTATTTTTGGTCCGATTAGATATATTTGGTCCATGTTGGATTAATTTATCAATGGAACTGAACCAGAGTTCGATTGGAAGCGGACCGAGATCTATCTTTCAGTGGTTTGGTGCGCACCAGGGTTAAGATGTCTGCGTTCACACTTACGTGAATACACTCTAAATACACTCTAAATCTTCTCACCACAGCCTAACAGTATTGGTCTAACAGAAACCTAGCAACCAAGTTAACCTAAATAATCATTGAAAATAACAAACCAATTTTTCTCCATAAGTGGCTTGTCAAAAATTACTTGATAAGCCAGTAAGTTTCCCTTTTATATTTACCTGCAGCTGAGCCTAATAAAATAGGTTTATATGAGTGAGATATTAATTAGCCATAAAACCCTCCAAAACTAAGTGCCTCTTAACTGATTTGCTTTAGAAATGGTCCTCCTCAATAGTTTATTTTTTTTCCCCCTGAATTACGCTTCTAAACTTATTGAAATCATTCAGATGTGTAAGACGTCCAGCACTCATTGAGTGATATACATACAGACGTGTGAAAGAATGTGTATTTTTAAATGATCAGATATATTAAAAGAGGTGCACACTGTTAGATTGATTATTTTGATCCTTTGGTTTTGACTATTGCATTTGTTAATAAAAAATATGAAATAAACATAAAGGCTGATTTATCTGACGTTTTACCTCTTTTAAAGGATTGCAAACCATTGATCATAGACAAAAAAGAAAAAAAATCTGTCTGAAAAGCTGAACAAGCATTGTGCTAAGACAGAACAACAATCTGGAACCTTCTAAAAGGGAAGGCAGACATCACTGGTGTACTGGATTGGCCAAAGGAAACAAAAGCAGTTGACAGAAGCCTGGTAAGAGCTGTGAAGAAAACCCCAGACAACCAGAGTCACATCAAATGACATCAACACCAACCTCCACAGAGCAGAAATAAAGATATTAGAAGCCCCTGTTTGTAGGAGACTTCAAGAGAAGAAAATACAAAAGCCAAGCCAAGCTACAAAATACAAACCACTCATCAGCAGCATAACTCAGAAGGTTAGATTGGAATTTAAAAAGAAAAAGATGCAGAAATTAAGGATAACCTCAATCAAAGTAATGCAAAAACAAATGATCTGCTTCTAACGATCTAAAACATACACATTCATCAGTAAAGCATGGCGGAGGTAGTGTCATGACTTGAGATTGCATGACTACTTTTGGAACAGGATCACTAGCCTTTATTGAAAATAGAACTAATAATAGGTGCAGTAAAATTATTTTTAGAAGTCTACATAAATATATATAAATTTACATTAACATTTACAGCATTTAGCAGACGCTCTTGTCCAGAGCGACGTACAAAAGTGCTTACAATGGTACAATAGTTCATAAATCGGTGTAACAACAACAACAAAAATCTGTCTGACAATTTACAGAGAAATATATTTAAGCTTTATGACTCAAAAACTGGCAACACGACACTGGCCATAAACTTAAAGGCGGTGAAAATTTACTTTGAATAATTTTAAAAGCAAGAAATTTTGACCAAACCATCAAAATGATTTCGTAATGCTGTAATGTCTATGTGCAGGTTACTGTCATGAAGACATTTACTGTAATCATGTTTTGATAGCTTTAAAAACTCTTAGATCTAAATATATTTTAAAATCTCAATATGAGAGTTTACTGTGTAACCTTGTAGAATATATTACAAATATGTTCAGTATGGGACACTAAGAACTGGCGGTTTGTTTAATTTCTTATACTAATAAATGGAAAATGTCCTAAATCTTCAGTACATCAGAAACCAATAATACAACGATTTCACATAACAAGCGTAGCCCTGTTCTTAGCTCGGAGAGATCTTCTACATCAATGTCTTGAACATATGTACATAGAACATACTTTCTAACAGTGTGTAACCCAACACTGTAACAGAACTCTGTTTGGTAGCACAATAGAACACAGATGTGTTAATTACCTGCAAGTTGCCAGCCTTTACCATGGAAACACACATTGCCATAGTAACAGAAATGAGAAAAATAGCAGCGACCACCGGTGTTTTGATGTTGAATGACTGGGAGATGGAATTGTCAGAAGTGCAAATGGAGCATGTGTCTGTTACTTTCTCTGAGAACAAGATGCCGCAACAGAGACAAAAAAAGAAAGGCGTGAGTAAATCAGTGTGTGCTGACTGCCTGCAGTATGCCTGTTGGACAGGGATTTATGACTAAAACTTGGCTTGCCTCCAGTTTGTTTAGCATAAGCTGCAAATTCTAACCTGTCATATTGGCAGTGCAGAGTGCAGTGACAGAGCTGTCCAGCAAAAGCTACTTCAAGTACCAGAAAGAGACGCAGGTCAAGTGAAGAGAGAAAGAAAGAGACAGTGACATAACAATGATGCCAGAAACTGGAGGGCACATAAATAACTGGCTTTGATGAAGCTGTACTGAAAAAAGCAGAGGCGGTGTCTCGGTAGACCTTCTCCCACCCTTGATAACTTAACAGCCACTTTTGAGCATGTGTGTGCAGTGCCAGTGAAAGCATTAGGTGAATTAATAATAAAGCTCTGTTAACCAGCTTGCGGTTGCCTTTAGCTAAGAAATGTGAAAAAAACAAAATAAGTGATGTCTGGCAATAAAAACATATGGACAGGGCTGGTATTGTAAACATATTATTTGACAGGTGCAGCAAGACTGTACAGTACTATCAATTACACACAGAAAGCAAATGAGCCATGGCAAAATAAATGACTTTAAATAGCTACAGTAACATTGTTTGTCTGTCTGTTTCTCAAACCACTGACTGTTTTAAAATACAGACTGTATTACAGAGATATTAAAAGACTAGATTTGCAGTTAAGCGTAATTAAGACAGGAAATCAAATTGTGCTAGCTAGGTAAAACATCTGAAAATTGTAACAAAAACAAACATTTATAGTCGTCGCCTATGTAACTGTCCCTCCTGGCTGGCTCACCAATTAAAAAATTTTTTGTTAAAAGCTTAGAAGTAACAAAATACACAAAGTACTCTGGGTTCAACTGAACAGTAAAAGCCTAGAAATTTGCTCTAAATGTGGATTGGGTGTAAGATGGTTGGTTGATAAAATTCATCCCATATTGTTATTCTTTTTAAGATGTTTGGATATGACACAAGAAAGAGATAACTATTTTGCATTATCCAAAAGATAATTATAGATTCAATTTGTCTGTTTGTCCGTCTGTACATCCATCTATTCATTTATTCTTAGGCTTCATTCTTCATTCTTAGGCTTAGGGGCATCCAGAGCTTCCAACGTATTTCAGATTCACTTACTAGCCAGACCAAACCAGACACACTGAAGCTGTAAAACAACAATACAATTTACTGCAACATGCTTACACATGCAATGAATAGAAAAATGTAAAAATGATGATATGAACAGTGAGAGCAGTTTTTGACAGCACAACAAGAAAAAAAAGGTACAGAAAGGTAGACGACTGTAATGGTATGGATGGTCAGTGTAAATTACAATGTTTGCATCCTTCTGTATAGTCGGTTGAAGTTGTTTTCTCTTACCTGCTCCTCTACATGATTTCATGTGTGGGCTGGATCTTCTGGGACGGTGTTTATGAATACACAGCTTGTGGATTAAAATTTACACATCTTAGAGCAGCATCTGCAACGCAATTCTGCTACCTATAAGAGCTCCAGATCGCAGTATCCCAATATTGCCTTTGTAAAATAAACTACTGCTCTTCTACTGTATTGTGACATGAGTTATAGACATATAGTACCCTCTGGGCACTGCAGTGTAAAGAATGACTGCTGCTCTTGCTCTCTAGTTTGCATGGTTGGCATGAGCTCAGGAAAGTCAGATAATACCAAAAGCAACAACAAAGAAATGAATTTTCTTTTTTGACTTTACGCAGTATTCAGGCAGGCGGCACGGCTTTATGCTTGATTATTAAATGTTATATCACCCTACTACAGAAATACAGGTACATACAGTAATAATTCTTGAATATTGCTCAATACAAAGCAGCCCACATACTGCTAAATGCAAATGCTTTTGTAATATTACACATATGTTTTAAAATATGTAGCAAAGGCAAATTTTAACTGTAATGGAACAGTGTCTTAGTTTACGCAGATATATAGCAGAGAAGTGGGATCAGAAACGACGCCTTGTTCCATATGGTCTGTGTCCAAAGCTCAAACAATACACTGTCAGAATATAAGCTCTCTTCAAACAATCTGAAGGAAACGTTGGTTTTATTTGGAAAAAATAAGGACATTCTATAATTTACTCGACTTTACTGTAGAGAACACTGACCTTGTCAATGCAGGCTCATCTCCAAATAGCTGGAATTTTGCCATATAATAACGCTGGGTTGTTTTGAACAAGTAAGCTGTCTATGCAAATCCAATAATCAAATGTAAATGCAAAATTGATTTTCGTATACTCTAAAAACTTTCTTCTTTGAGTTTTTAGACCAACTTTTTTTATGCGAAATCCAGTAAGCAGAAAGTTCCCTGGATTTTTAAGTATGCATACAATGTACACTTCACTATTCCATGAGGTCACAGGAGAACTTGTGATAGGCAGAAATTGCATATTTCGAGTTCTTTATGTACGTAAAAAAAAAACATTGTTCCTTATAATTATTATCATGCAAATTAAACATTATTTAATATTAAATTTGTGCTACTATGATGTTTTTTCATTTCAAAATTGCAGCTGTAGTATGTCTGAATTTCTTTCATACTACCTGTAACCATACTAAAAAATTACTTTATGTTCAACGGTTGGAACGTGTTTACAGTACTTACTGAAATCTAGTACTTAAGTAGTAGGTGAGTTCAGATGAAGCCTATTAACTAACAAAATAGATCCCAGATGGATCATTTGTTATGCATTCGTTTTAGAAGAAAACCAGTCTAATTACACTGTTGTCTTATCACCTAGTTACAACAGTCAGCAAGATCAAGAAAAATAAATGCAAGATGGTAAATCACTTATATTTTTGTGCAGTCCATAGAGGCACAATGATCAAATATGATTAAGTTGTACGCAGAGAAACATCAAAGTTCTTACACAATATCTCTTGTTCAACCCTTTTCAAGTCAGATTATTAAAAAGGGAGAATGGACGAAGAGCTGGTGTTACATATCAGGATTGAAGGGAAATAATTACCACAGTAAAAAAACAAGCCTCAAAAACTTCAGAGTGTTTTTAAAGCCACTACAGAGCTTGAAATTGATGTAGCATAAATTAAAGTGAGGGTGTTGTTTTTAGAAAGTGATGCAGTGACAGGGCAACGGCCTCTGTTATAAGGATGCTAATGAGCCTGTTCATGCTCATAGCACAAGGGTCTTCTTTTTACTCTCAAAACAGCCTCAGTTTTTCTTGGCATGGCTTTTAAAAGATGTTGGAAATAATCTTTTGGCAGTCTGGACTGTTTACATGATTGCATCAAACAGTTCCTGCACAACCTGCGGTGTTTCATGCTGTGAATCTCCTGTTTTTTTACATCCTTATGGTGTTCTAATGCACTTGGGTCTGGTGACTGGGAAGGCCAGTGAAATACAGTGTATGTAGTAGGGCTGCACAATACACACAATATTCTAGCATGGATAATGCAATGTGTGTATCTGCAAAAGTCCCATTACAGGATGTGCAATGTCAAATGGGGATTATAATTGACTGCACCACAATTCAAAACACATTTGATTTGTAGATTATTTATAAAGTTTAATAAAAGAGTAAAAGTTTAGCATTTGTATTTAATTGATTGTACTTAATTTATCATGTAAAGACTATACAGTGTGATTTTAAATGTGATTATTCAATTTCCGTATCTGAATCTCCAGAAAAACATAAAGCACTGTTTATGTCATTTACATCTTTGTTCTGTTGTACTTATCTATGATTATAATTTGTGTATGATTTTTCATGCAGATGCACTCCATTACAAAATCACCTCATGCATGGCACTCCTGGTACCAGCAGTGAAATCCTAAGAAAATTGGTACTGTATATTAATAAAGTCAGTGTTTGTTTGTTTCGTATAGTAATATACTAATTATTGTAACGTCAATTACCATCTGTCATTGGTGCTTACACAAATGAGCCATTATAAATCACATATGTTTAATAAAGTGTATATAAATAGATGCAACAAAGGAGTGTGCAATTCATGCTACCGGTGGGAAAACTTGAGACAAATAAACTGCTGACAGTGGTCAGTCGATAAAATCAAACTCCCTTTGCTGCTTAATGACGGTTGTTAGGGGTGGCTGAATTTAAAGGGTGGCAAAATTCAAACAAAACTGCACTGATTTCAAAAGTTCTAGAGTTTAAATAAAGGAATACGGATGTTGTAATCAGCAAAAAAGTGGGTTTGCCGAGGTTAAAACACTCATATTAATCATCATAAATCATAACAGTCAAAGATCCCTGGGGAAATTATGCATACAGAGTATTTGTGCATATTGCCCCAACTGCAGAACTGACTGGCACTTGATTGGTTGGTTACATACTTGCACAAACGGGTAGGTGTAAAGATGTTTTTAATATATTGCACCTTATAAAAATCTATACTCAGCAGAATCTTTGCAGAACTCAGGGAAAAAACCCAGTTTAACCCCTTGCCCTATTTCTCTTGCCTTTGCTTTTTGAAATTCCCTTCAAAGGTATTATGGATAGAATTTTTCTTCTATGGATGTTATTGTAACAATAGTCCACTGAGGCGAGTAGTATTTTGAACCCAAGTGCAGTTTATTTACAAAATACTATAGCAGGAACATAGCAGGAACATAGCAGGAACACAGCAGGAACATAGCAGGAACATAGCAGGAACATAGCAGGAACATAGCAGGAACATAGCAGGAACATAGCCTCAGCAAAGTAGTACAGAGAACAACAAACCACAAAGACAAGACAGACAGAGGGGCTATAAATACACAAGACAAAAGGAGGAACACCTGTAAACACTAGGACCAAACTAACCAATGACAAAGACAATGGGGAGCACATGACAGGAAGACATGAGGGACAAGGAAGTAAACAAAACACTGCCTAGGCTAGCTAAGCTAGCTAGCATAGCATAGTTATCTAGCTAGCATAGCTTAGCCTAGACACAAAACAAACAATGAACAAGAATCAATATAAAACAAGAAAAACAACAAAACAATAAACATGAAACAAGAACATGAAAACCTTACAGTTATATTGTAAATAGGTTGTTATATTTTAAATAACCACAGCCTGACATTTTATAAGTAAATCACTCAAAAATGTGTATTTATGAGGGACCTTCTGGGTTTTGACCTTAAATCTGGAACATTAAATTTAAGGTGCTGATAGAATCCAAGGTTCCAGATTCACAGGGTGAAAACAATGTCAGAGCATAAAAGACAAAGCCGAATCTCTTGCTGTGAATTACTCGGATCCCCTCTTTTCTTACATAGCCACCCTTTCAATCTCTTTGCTGAATAAGTGTCTCTCTATTGTGGTTTTCTCTCTTTTAAATGCAGATTTGGGAAAGACATCTCTACACAACAGACTAACTTACTTTATATGAGCCCAGAGAGCCATGATCATGCAGGACGTTTCCAAACCTCTGATTTGACACTGATCATCTAAGAAGGCAGCGTCTGACTCCAGATCTGCTGTTTGCTGATGGAGATTTGGAACCTGGTTATGGGTCATAGTTCACTTAAGGCCCCACAGCTTTAACAGCTTGCTAGTTGCAATAACACCAACCCCCATGTCCTCTAAAGTCTTCTGTAGCAACTGTGTCCTGCATGTTCTGCTATGTAGAAGGGTGTGATACAGCCAAATCAGCAAGATTAGCAAGCAAAACTACCACTCAATAACTCCAACATTTGCAATATTTTTCTAGGTTGGGAAAGAAGTGACAGGATGATAGACATGTTTAGATGAGTGTTCTTGTTTCAGCAGGAAGAATCCATGATATATCTCGCTAAAGACTGTTAGCTTTTCTAATAAAAAAAAAGATGGGTGAATTGCTGAGTAGGAGCGTGCTAGTCAATGCAGTGTCGAGATTAGCGAATCCAGATTTATCTGGGTTATATAATCCAGTTCTTTATATGACCCTTTAAATCCTTTTTTAGTGATGGAAAGTTCGTATCAGTTTTCCAACTTGTTCAGCAAAATAAACAAACATTTTCTCGATGCATTTTGTTTATTTTAGCAGAATATAATTAAAAGGTTACGTGTCGCTTAACACATCTACAACGTTCACAAACCTTAATTACACTACAAAAAAAACACATTTATAATGCAGCCAAAATATTTTTTTTATTTATTCCTTTTCTATACCCGGGGATCTGCTGGAGCCTATCCAAGCCATCTCTGAAAGGGCGAAAGGCAGGAGGGGAACACCCTGGACGGGTCGCCAGTCCATCACAGGCCACACACACATTTAAACTCATTCCTATAGACAATTAAGAATCACCAATCAACCTAACATACATGTTTTTGGACTGTGGGAGGAAACCGGAGTACCTGGAGTAAACACACGCAAGCACAGGGAGAACAAACTCCACACAGAAAGGCCCCTGCCCGGGAATCGAACCTGGGACCTTCTTGCTGTGAGGCAACAGTGCTAAGCCATCATGCAGCCTAAATATAAAAAATAGATTAATTATTGTTTACCTGGGTCTTTGGTCTATGATTAGCTCACCCCATCTCTTCTGCCAAGTCTTCGGGTTTCATCACGTGACAGCCTCACATACTTAATTTATGTAGTCTGACTCCGAAAAGGTTTCTTCAGAAATAATAATTTCTAAATATTAAAAATGTATTATATTACTATTAAAGACTATAGGATAAAGAGCCAGAACGTGGTCACATGATGAACAAAGTCTCGTCAGATTAACTAATCATTTTCCGGCTTAACTGCATCGGTTAAGTTTAAAATTAAATCATATTATTTTAAGGACTCGTTTAAAATGAAAGAATCATTTATAAACAAAACATTTCTTTATTCGGATCAGTTGAATTCTAGGTTATCTTGTTGCTAACAACAACAAAATAGATAAATCTAAACTGAAAATTACACTATTCAGTTGTTTTAAGTAGTTTTAGCTAGGAACTGTAGAAACAAGTAGCTGACTGAGTTGTTTAGAAAACTTCCTACATGGTCATTAACATAAAAGACTCAAAATCATGGCTACTGATTCACCTAGTTTATCTGAACTGTGGAATTTAGCACATTTGAATCGTAACAAGCAACATCCAGATACAAAGGTGTGTGTGTGTGTGTCTAAAATTCATTAATGCAAGGATTTGGTAGATTCTAGAGATTTGGTGAGAGCCCTCTTGTGCAAGGACCAATACAAAAGCAGACAGAATCCCTACTGACTCAGATGACTTAAGGGATTCCTGAGACTTGGATCCGTTCAATGAGTGATTCAGAAAGATTAGATTTCGTAAATTGAATTGGATTTCTCATGTTTAATGCAGCGCTTTCTTGTTTTAGGCTAAAAAATTGGCACTGTCGTAAAGAACAAGTCGAAGTCGCGAGTTGCAAAAGCATAAAGTTGTTTAAAGAATGAGAAATCACCTTGTGTAGTTTCTAGACACTGTTATGATATAAAATGGATATTAAACTATATCATATATATATATATATATACAGTTGGCATAACTGGGTAATTTACAGATTTTTTTACATTTAAAAATATTGTACATGTTTAACATCTGTTATTTAAACCATCTGAAGGATGTTTATCACTCGTTTTGAATTTCACTTGCTTTTTGATCGGCTTGGTTTTTGCTCGACATGATTATGTCTTTTATGTCTATTTTAAATTTAGCTGTAAAAGAGTTAATAACTTTGGTTTAAATGACCACTGACGCATGATTTTGTTCTCAGAAATAATGTATATAAGTGAAGATTTTGAAAATTAATTATTCCCCTTCATAAAGATCCAGCAACTGATATTAATTATATGCATATACACATATGCTGGTATGTGTGTAAGCCTAGACAATGTTATAATAAAATATATGACAAAGGTTGCTGGTGAAAAGCTAAAGCAAGGCAGACTAATCATTAGAAAAGAGTGTGTGATCACAGCTGGAGCTGGTGGAGAGGATAGCTAATGGTAGTGCAGCTGATGGAGACTCGGTAATAAGCACCATATCTCTCCCTCACACACGCCAAGAACTGACAACAGCAACAACAAGTGTGGAGGGAACCATGGGTTGGCACAGCGACACAGTCTGCTCCGTTCTAAAAATGTCTTTGGGTCAAATAGACACTAATTCTCACACACACACACGCACACACCAGTTGCTAGGCAACAGCAATGCTTTCCTGACCAGGAAGTAAAAGAGATAAAGCTAGGAAAAAGTTTTAAAGAAAAAGACGATGAGATGATACCATGTGATGGTTCAAGTAATAAAGAGAGAGTATATTAGACGTTGAGACCTGAGTAATGAGCAGCAGGCGTTCTGAACTGGTATGTCAATCACAGCCTCTTCACCTGTCAGTGTGTGTGTGTGCGTGTGTGTGTGTGTTGGGGGGGGGGGGTCTGACTATCAAATACCGTAAATATGCAAAACATTTGTAATGATATCACTACATCTAGCTTTCTACAACGTATTATCATTTAGATTTACTGAGAATTTATCCAGCATTCTGCAAAATCCTTGCAATAACCGCAGAGATAGCAAAAGTACACACAACCTTTACTCAAGTACAAGTACAGATACTCGTGTTTATGACTGTTTATGTAACCAAAATTACATAACAGTTTTGTAAAAATAAACATTATGCACCCAAAGGTGATACAGATTATAATTTTGAAATAAAAATATTAATGAAAATAGGAGCTGGCTAACCTTACAAATATATCGAAAGGTAATGTTTACTGATTAACTTATAACGCTAGCAAACTTATGTGCGCATTCGCCAGAAATCCAACCATTTGGAACGTTTTCCTCATATATAACCATGGGTGATCAGAAATGTCTCTGTTCTCAGTCATGCTTACATCGATGACTACTTGTGTCTCATTGTCCACGTTAGCCATTTTTGTGATAGCCAAAAATTGCTAATGAAAGGTTGAAAAAGCTGCGTAATTAAAGTACTGATAACAGAAAAATCTACCTAAGTACATCTTTAAAGTATTGGTGCTTCCCATCTCCCAGTTCATAAATTTAGATTTGCTTATCCTACCAGGATGTCCAATGGCAACTTTTAATTTTATTTGCTTGATTTGGCTTTCCACCCGATCTGAAAACTTTAATTAAACTGTGCCTGTCGAGTACACTAACCAAAGCAACACAATCTGATTATAGAAACAGGTTTGATATATTTACTAAGGGGCTGGAAAGTCCAATGAATTTCAAAGAAATGCAGATATGATTATAGCTTCAAAGCGTGCCACTCTCTGTGATGATGCAACATATGAGTGAGAGAGAGAGATCCAATAGAATAGCAGTTCAGCTGTGATGGGAAATTCAGATCATTTTACCAATTCGGACCTTGGAATCTTTTGACAAATTTTTTTGAGAGTCAAAAAAACGCATGTACAGCTTCCCTAACACATCTACTACTAAAGTTGATCACAAAAAACATGTCCTATCAAGAATCAATATAATCATATTATCATATCATATTATAAACTGTAAGAAATAAAAAGCTACAATTTGAAATGCATCAAATAATTGTAATATTAATAATAATAACTATGCATTCTGCTTGTAAGGGAGGTTGTAAATTATTTACTAATTTCTCTATCCAATGCTGTCATGTCATGTGATAAAGAATGAATGAATTTACATTTACAGCTTTTGGCAGAGTGACTAACATTTATCTCACTTATACAGCTGAGCATTGAGGGCCTTGCTTGGGGGCCCATTGGTGGTGGCTTGGTGGAGCTGGGAATTGAGCCAATGAGCTTTGTGTTGATAGTCCAACACCTTAACCATGAGCCACCACTTCACCCAATTTAAACAGGAAGACTCACGAAATTAAGTAATTATTTTTTTCCCCGCTAGAGTGCATAGTTATATGGCTGTCACGTAATTAAAGAAAGGCTCAGTCCCGAAAACTCGAGAAATAAACGAATTATTGCTGTTTCCAGCTTACACTGCATAGGTTAAGCTTATGAGGCTGTCACATGATGAACGAGTTTAAAACCAGAGAATTTTAAGATAAACTATTGTTGATTTTGTGCATGAGCGTTCAATAGAAAATTTAGCTAATTGTTCTCTCTGACTACCTGTTGTTCCCAAGTCATATTAGGCATTCGTTCAAAATAAACAAATCGTTCATGAATGACACATCACTACAGTTCAGTTGAGGGCATCACACACACACACACACACACACACACATATGTAATGTCTGTTGTAGATTATTTGAAAAGGTAAAAAAGGGTAATGATGAAAGGTACAAAAATAATTTGTGCGAACATCACTTATTCCATGACATTCGATTCACATTGACAGGTAAAAAATCTGATCTGTCTGCTTATATAGCAGACACTAATGCACGTATACGATTTACATCCGAGGCCTAAAATGGATCTGAAAGTATTGGATTTCATGTGTTTGTTTTTCCGATTACACATTCCCGGGTCAAATCCCATCGGTGCCAGATTGGGAGAAAAAATCATAATTGGGTCACTTGATACATGCAGTGTAAATGTGGTCATAGACACCAACAATTAGTGTCACTGTAAAAGACGCGCCATGTGGAAAGTGTGCCATCCCTCCCACCAGCCAGTTTTGCTACCAATTTTGGCATATTTGTTCTCAGGATCTACTGGGACCACTTTTTTATGTTTGTACCAGTCTGTATTTCCCAGCTGTGCACTAACACAACCAATTACTCAATAGAATTAACATATTCTCGGAGGTGTATAAAGTACCCGAAAGCAAGGCTTAAGTGAAAGTATAGTTATTTTACTGGAAAATGACTTTGGTAGAATTTAAAGTCACCATTCCGAATATTACTTGATAAAAAGTTTTATAGTATGTGATACCCATTGCATTTAAGTATAAAAAGTTTCATATAAATAGAAAAGCAAAAATATTTCTAAAATGTTCTATACACACTTGTAGCAAGACTGTGATCAGTTTTATGTTTATGTTTTTAAGTACACAATTGAAAAAAAGCTGTCTTCCAAAAATCTTTTACTTAATAGAAAGCAATCGTATAAACTTGACAAAGTTTTATTGACTGTAAGACCAGCCAGGAAGTGGTCATGTGATCCAATTTTTTTTTTCTGCTAGAGTACATAACCTAAACCCATAAGGCTGTCATATGATTACCGGAAGATTTGTTCTGAAGGAACACCACATCAATAATACTTCTTCTGTAGTTATGAATATGCTTCAGAGAAATGCATCGAAGTAAAAGTATACATTTTGTTAAGGAAATGTAAATGTAGGTTGACAGAAATATAATATATTCATTCATTCATATATCTTCTATACCCGCTTATTCCCTAATTTAGGGTCACGGGGATCTACCGGAGTAATATAATATAACAGATTTGAAAACAATTTATAATAGGAATTATAACAAAGCTAAAAAATTACTTTTTTTTTTTACATGAATTAAAGCAACTTCATCAACATCTACTATATATGCAGCATTCAATTTGCTTCAAATATGGGTGTCAAATACAGTGTAGTCCAGTGGTTCCCAACAGGGGGGGTCCCGACCCAGGAGGGGGCCTCAGCGAACTTTCCGAGGGGGTCGCGTCACATTTCAAAAGTGTTGAGCAGTAAGCATTAAGGAGAGCAATAATATTGCATCAGCTAATTTTATCCAGTTCTGTTGACGGTGTCCAACAATGGTTTTGTTGAACCAATCAAACAGCAATTTGTAAATTTACAGCATTTGGCAGACATCCTTATCCACAGCGACTTACATTTATCTCATTCATAAGCAAATGAGGGTTAAGGGAATCGAACCCACAATCCTCGGGTTGGTATCGCTATAGAAATAAAATTGAATTGAATAAAATATTTTCAGATAAAAAAACTTTACTTACTATCTGGGAAAGCTTAGGCTTGCTTTCACACGTGTATTAAAACGGTAATTGCACAAACATTTTTAACATTTTAGTTGTAGCTAATCTTAGCTAGTCGTAGCTAATATTATTTACCGTAGCTCATCTACAAATTCATTTAAATGTCAAACCCGTTATACACTGTCAGGAGGATTTTCTTTATAGCAAAACCCCGGCATAGAATACATGGTGCTAATAACATGTACGCCCCTTTGCTGATGGCAACGGACGATTATTCATAATTCTATAAATACAAAAAGTAAATGCGAGCTTGTCAGGTAACCGCTAGCTGCCTGTACAGTGAGAAAAACCTGCTGCTCACAATTCACACTTCTGTTCTCTCTCTTTTCCCCTTCTTTTATCCTTGAAGCTGGAGCCAGCAAGCCATGCCAAAATACTTATAAACAGAACAGACAGAGGGAGGATGAGGCCTCTTTTGGTAAAAATGAAGTGGCTGCAGTGTTTTTTTGCTGGTTTCCTGTTTAAAAGGTGTGTGATGCAGTACTCCAGGATGAAAATTGTAATGAAAAAAAAAGTCAGGAAAAGGAAACACTATAAACTAAACAACCATTTATCTTTCCTCTGCCTCTCATTCTAAAGTACCTAAATACACACTCTAACAGGGACTAAGAGGGATTTTGCAGTGCGAAGAGAATTACTAATGGACTTTGATTGGTCGGCTATGCAGCCAGAGCAGACAGACAGACTAGCTGCGTTTGTAATGATATAACATGGAACAGAGCCACAAGTGCAGCAGTCGAGGGAGAAATCTGAAAAGCTTTTCTATACAGGTTTGGTAGAATGTTAACTCAAACATACAATTGTTAATAATCAATAATCTTCTTTTTCATTTTTTTTTCTTTTTAGTTTACAGTTTCTTGTCATGCACATCTGACAGAAGCACCGCACCTTTTATGGTTATATTGTTTTAAGACTTGGCATCACCAAATGCATTATAAAAAAATTATTATTGTTTTCAGAACTGAAATATTAGTACATAACACATACTATATCGTGCACATGACATAATATACACATTAAACATTCCAGCATACAAACTGTCATTTGTTTTGTCATTCGTCTCAAGACTTAATCAGATTTTATTATAAAATTTACAATGACATCACCAAGACCTGGCCTGCACCAAGTATGTATTAGAAGTGAGTAACAACATACTTCCAGACTGTTAAAAATACAGGCAGTATGACTGAAATTCGGACATAATACAGCCGCCATTTTGCTAATGAATTTGGATAACGTTTGAATTTAAAATCTGGATGGGAGTAGTAAGTTCATCTGGGAACTTTTTATGTACTGTACAACACATACTGAGAATTAAATGTATGGAAATTTGTGATTTCGGACAGAGCCTTGTATTTTTTTAGCAGACAAAAAAAAAGAGAAAAAGAAAGAATCCCCCAGCTCTTACCTATCTCCAATGCAGTAATGCCCATTGAAGCCTGTCCCAGTCCAGCCTTCTGCTCCCACTTGCCCTCGTCAGGGTGGTAGATTTCCACTGATGCCAGAGGGCTCTGCTGAGCGTCCATGCCCCCCATTACCACCAGCTGGTCCCCTAATGCCACAGCCGAAGCCCCTGCCCTGGCAGTGGGCAATGGTGGAAGCTGACACCAGCTTTGGCTCTCTAAGTCCAGAACCTCTACAGAGTCCAGAGGCATTCCATTCTCGCTGCAGCCCCCCATCACATAAAGACAGCCACCCCACAGAACAGGTGTACAGTAGACCCGGCATGTGGCCATTGGAGGGAAAACCTCCCATTGCAAAGTTTTCACAGGACTTACAGCCATCTCAGGCACTGGCATGGCTTTACGTGGGTAAGGAGGCGATGGAACATTACAAAGACCAGGCAGCGTGGAAACCAGGCAATATAACAGATGATATGCTAACAAGGAGCAGCAGCTATTGTCAGTTTGCCAGAGAAGCAGAGGTTTACTTTCTTTTCATCTCCACAAAAGAAGATATTCAGCTGCTGTAAATTGCACAAAAATGTCCTGATATTTGATAAATGTTTTATTACTCTTTCACTTTATAACCATTTCTAAATACATCAATCTTTTCTTTCTCTACTGTAGGGAAACAGTGGATCAGTTCAAACAAGATGTGGGAAATGTACATACTTGTCAAAAGTAATACTCCAACCGGATTCTTTTTGGGATTTTCTGTAATACGGTGAAGATTTCAGATGTAATACTTTTAACAGCTTTTATTACTAATCATGGGGAGTTGCTTTTGGCTTGATCCTCTATAATCCACAACAGAGATTTCTCATGCAGTGTTCAATTCTTCTTCCCCACTGCCAAAGAGACGCAGGAAAGCCTCTGGATGCAGTCAGCCTTTGAGTAGATGAGCAAGCGAGATGCTGGCAAAGAAAGAGAAAGAAAAAACAAAGAAAAAAATAATGACTGAAACAGATAGAAAAGGAGAAAGACAGTGAGAGAGAAAGAGAGGAAGAGGTAGACAGTGGCCCTAATTTGAGAGTAAAATTGCCCCCTGCAATATGATCATTCTGAGAGGCATGTCTCTATATATGGGCCAAAGTGATTCTTCCTGGGAGACAGTGATCCCCAGCCCTGTGTCAAACAAACCCATTCACCCACATGATTTGGTAGCCAATGCATTGACATTTACCATTTATAAGATAATAAGACCATTGCCAGTGTGTGTGTGTGTGTGTGTGTGTGTGTGTCAAATTTTGCCTCTGAGTGAAAAGTAGCAAACCTCGGTGGACCAGCCATCTCTATAGGTCAACTCTTCTACAGGGTAATCACTGCCCAGAGTAGGCACTGTAGTAGCCTAATTGGGACCTATGCATTTTTAATTATTCTTATTAAGATGAAGTGTGTGATGGGAACGGCTGACGAGGACTGAGGAGGGAGGGTAAAAGTGCAAAGAATACAGTGAGAGAAAGAATGGTACAGGTGTGGGTGGGGAAGCGTGGGTGAGGAGGAGTCACAGGGGAACCCTAGGAGGCTCACTGTTGCAAAGGATTACAACAGGAGAATGCGTGTTTGTGTGTGTTTGTGTGCGTGTGAGAGAGAGAGAGAGAGAGAGAGAGAAAGAGAAAGACCGAGAAAGACAGAGACAAAGAGACAGACAAGTTTATCTATGTAGTGAACAGATGTATACTGTCCCTTTTGGAGACAGCAGCACTGATTCACACGGGATGGAGTACAGGCTAGAGATGCTGAGTCAAATAAAATCTGTCATATGTGTGTGTCTATGAGTGTGTTTGTGTGTATTAATTAATATGTTACTGCTGAAAGTGTTCTATACTATACTCTCCACTATGATCCAAGCTTATTGACAGATAAATAGATAGATAAGTGATCAGTTACCCAGAAAAAACGCCTCCTTTTACTTTATCTTCATATTATGTCTCTGAAGACTTTCTCCTCAAAGATTTGCCGAAACTATTTTCCAGATGAGGATTCTGTCCAGTTTAGGTTTTGTAGTCAGATTTCATACGAATTTCCTAGAAAGAGAAACAAAAATAAACAAAGTCATTACAAAAATGAGAGAGATTTCCTTTGGGACATGTATCATCCACTAATGAGATGATTTTAGACGGATTAGATGGATTACTGTCGGAAAACAGCTAAAATAACGGGTAAATCTTTAGCGCATGTAACATATTCTTGTTTCCACACTGAAAAACTACAATGAACACCATAAAAGACAAAGTTGATTTACCATGATAAAGTTTGCACATGTTCTGGAGCTAATTTTCATGACATGTGATGAGTCGTGATATGGTGTGCTTCTAAAAAAAAAAATATTTTAGTCCACTGCCTTCCAAAAGCTAAGAGGATCTGTTCGGGATAAAAAATAGGAAAAATGGAGATATTTATTGGAGAAGATACAAGCTACAAGGAACATTGTGGATAAAACACCGATGTCTCTGTCCCCTTCAAAAAAGGAACCCTTGTACCTCAGACAGTTCTCCTAACTGACAAAAAACATTGATCTAGTGATAACTACATGGTCATTACAGTTAACACAGTCTTAATCTTGCCCTGACATCTTTAGGTGTGGAGAGCCGAATGAGTCTATTGGGACGACTCCTGTAAACGATTCATTTCCCGTTATGACCTTTTTGAAGAAATCTGGTTCATTGGTAGTTGTTTGAAGCAAGACATTAGCCACTGCACCACAATGTTTTTCCTTATGCTCTTGTAGCAAAGCCGACAACATTTTTTATACAACTTCCTTGTCAAAAGTTATTTTTGGAATCTGCAGGTCAGCTTTTGTTTCTCGCACTGTCAGTCGTTGTACTTTTTTAATTGCAGCTTATACACATTGCATATTCTTAAGCCAGTTATATTATTATATTAAATTTTTTTACTGCGCGATTTTAAAAACCGTTGTTCTCATAATGCACGACTATCTGGGGTAACATTCATTTCCTGCATAAATTTATGATAGAAAGAATCACTGACAACTTTGCCTGGTCCACAAACTACGTTTCACAACCAAACACACACTGAAGTGACAAGGAAATAAAGCACGGTCAGGCGGGACATCAGGGTTCTTGCACGAGACTGGAAACATTATTAAAATAGTAGTGTACAAGAAGATTGCGATACAAGAGAAACGTTTCTGGCACAATAGAGCTGAACAGAGATAAGATGTAACTGACAATTTAATTATTACAATAGTGCATATACCTATGGAGGAACCAACTCTAATAGGACACAATCAATGTGATTAATTAAAAATTAAAAGTCGTCACTTTTTTGATCCATAAGGTAATAACATTTAAACCTGTAAGCAATGCTATCTAACTGCAAAACTAAAAAAAAAAAAACAACAAAAAAATACCTTTTTTTACAATAATAAAATACTTTATAGGAAGCTTGGCAAGGACCTGGATTCTGACACCCTTTTCTTCCCTGTAAATACAATGAGATGAGCTAGAACAATGTGAAGACCTCCGTCTTTAAGCCATCATTATCTGGGTTTCCAATGGTTCCGTTTGGGCTTTGCACCAGGATGCCAAATCTTTGTCCTCTCGTCCTTCCTGGTTTATTTACATAAAAGCAGATTCGAGGTACCAGTACACAGTCTCCCCTGCTGGCAGAACGTAATTTCAAATTATAATGCTTGCCTTCATTTATAATTTCCCGCTAACTTCGGCTACATGCTTTTAGAGTGTACACACTTGGATTGGCAGATGCTAAATATTAAAGACGTATAATTGTTTTTTAATCTCATGATATTATTAATTTAACATATTTGGACATATTAATTATTTTTTTAAATGCAAAATAATAATAACGCTTCACAATAAAATAGTAATAAAATAATGAATAATAACAACTGCATAATATATGCTCCAATAAAGTGCTATAAACACGAACTTTGAATCGAAAGTTTATCTATTAAAGTTAAATATAAGAACACACATACAGATCAAACGTCCAAACAAGCGATCTAAGATGACAAAGGTTTTTTTGGCAGGTTGCCTGACAGTTAAATCAGGTGAAAGGGACAGCATGGTCTCTTACCCACTGTCAATCTAGTGACAGTAACCAACCGTGTGTGTCTGAGTGCTCAGGCATGTGAAAAAGGGCAGATAGTGCTTTATCCTCAAATGTGTTGGAGATGCAGAATAAGCAGCAGTATTGAAAAGATGTGGAAGCTGACTCCGTGTGTTTCAGCATGTGTTTGCCCCACCGTCCTCAATTAGTCACTGTCATGATAGAGAAGCTGGCTTCTTGTTAAGACCTGGCAAATAGGCAGTAGATAACAGATGGATCTGTCTTTCACATGCAATAATGGCAAGTTTGCATCTACAAACATACAACCAGTGAAGAATTGCAGGTTTAAAGAGCCAAATATAGTAACGGAAGTTGTTAAAAAATGAAATGATTCATGACTCCAAACTATAGATATCACCTCATACATTTTGGAACGCTGGAATCATAAAATCTTTGACGGTCTATAAAACCTATTATAAGAAAATTAAAAACATACTCCAAAGGTTGTTGATGTAGGGCAAGGACAAGTCACATAATGAGATCAAATGGCACCCAGAACTTTTCATTTAGAGTTATTTCAATAAATATACATTTGGTGGGCCTTGAATAAATCATTTGTATATAGGATTTCGTGGTGGGCTGTCAGGGCCAGCAAGGCTAAACACTATCAGAAGCTGACCTACATTTACAACCTAAATTCTAATATTTGTTTCATAAAAATGTATGAATATTTCCCCAACATTTAATTCTCTTTATATTGTGGTAATTCTCTTGGCTGCACTGCTTCCAGTTCGTGTATGTGGATGTTAGATTTCAGCCTCTACGTGCTGCCATGTTAATCTAATCTGCCCAGAGCCTTCAGAATCAGCAGTGCTGGCTATATTAAACTATTTTAGCAATGGGACTGTTTCTTTAACCAATCAGATAGCTAAGCTATATATTAACTGGGATAGTGAGTTAGCTGGCCCAAAATAATGTCAGCTTTTTTCCGTCCTCTGATTGGTTGGTCAGAGCAAAACTGTTACAGCCAAGTTTGACTAGCAAAACACATCTGTAGCCATCTGTACACGTTAATACACAGGTGTCAAACTCAGTTCCTGGATGTCCAACACCTTGCAGAGTTTTGCTTTAACTAATTGCACCTGATCGAACTAATCATGCCTTTTAGGCTCGTTTAAAAAATCCATGGTTAGTGGTTTGGAATAAGGTTAAAACTAAACTCTGCAGAGCTTTGGCCCTCTAGAAACTGACTTTAACACCCATGCAATAATACATCTAAGTTAAAAAATTTTTACACCCACATGGGCTGAAGGAGGAGGAGAAATTGACTTGGTCTTGGACATAATTAAAAAAATATTTATTCAGAAAAGCTAGACGTGCTTAGATGAGATCGGGCAATTCTAATGCTAGCTGGCGGCTCAAATGGTTAAGGTGCTGAGTTGCTGATCTGAGCAAGACCCTTAACTCTTCCTGCTCCAGGGGCGCTTTTTTATAGCTGACCCTGTGCTCTGACCCCAACTTACTAAGATGGGATATGCAAAAACATATCATTGGCTATGTACCTTGCACAATGACAATAAAGTTGTATATTTATTTATTTCTATTTTAGCTAGCTTGTCTCAGCCTGGGAAAAGGGTTTGTTCGCCATTTTAAGACTAGTACCAACAAGCAGTACCACTGGCTTACCCTGGCCCTACTAACAGTCCAGGTACCAAATGCTTGGCCTGCCACTGATAGAATTAAGTGTACGTACGTAGAGGTATTTTAAAAAGGTGCTGAAAACTTTAAAGCCAAGTGGCAATAAATCGACTAATTGTAACCGATTTCCTCTTCACATAAAGACATTCAGATCTGTATAAGCTTAAAAGAGAATTATGTATAATAAGAGATATGTGTTGCAGCAAAGATTAATAAAGAATCAAAAACAGGTCCATTAAAAAATGACAAAAAAAAGGAAAAACCTGCTCCAAAATGTATATTGCATTTTTCTTACAATAAAAAGAACAATGACGAAATAAAAATAAATATTAATGCAGAAAATGTTATTCCTAACAAAAACAAAGTAGCCGAGAATCGAGTAGAGTTAAAAAAAGATGCCGTTTAAAATGATCAGAGATGCAAATGTGTTGGTCATGTGATAAGCTGCAGGAATGATATTTTGCCTTAGCGTTCAAGAGTCAAGAGGTTATTGTCATGCGCACAGAAATGTTGCACTATTCCATGAAATTCTTACTCTGTAAATTCTCTCAGCGGTTTATGACATAAATTATTAGGGCATAAGAGAGAAGGAGGAAAATAAAAAGACACAAGATAAAGGTAAATGCAAACAAAAAGATAAAAGATGCGAAATGCGAATACAATGCCAAATCAGATACTCTATCGCTCCTTATCTCATCTACTGTGGCAACAAAAGCGGGAACAAACACACGCACAGACACACAAATACACATTTCGTGCCCCCTGCTGATAAAGACCCCAACAGTATTTTATACATTTTACATAAACATGTACACACACACACACACCACCCACTGTGCTTTAACTCGTGATAAATATAATATTCAGTCTACATGAACTGCAGTATGAGGCCGCACTTACTGCGCTTTTTAAAAGCCCTCTTGAGTCACATCATTTTAAAAGCGAGCATCGCTGCCTGATGGATTGTAGATATTGTGCTTTTGACTTTTTGCCTGAATCCTGCACGTTCCCATACATTCAGCTAAGTACACTTCGAATAAAATGCTAAGCATTTCACTTCACCACTCTTCCCACCTGGATTGCATTTGCACTTTATTTGTTTCAGCTTTTTTTTTTTTGCTGATGAACATCTCTTTTTATATCATTAAAGTCACATTGGTTGAAGTTACTGAATTGGTTCTTCAATATCATAGGAGGTTAGATAATCCTGATCTATTAGTAAACAAGTAAAACCATAGATTCCATTGAGGTTATTATGAGTCAAACTTAATGTAGAAAAAAAACACATTCCAGGGCAATGTTATGGTGTCCCAATACTTTTTGTCCACATAGTGTTGATAACTTTTGTAATATGTAAATAACTTTACCAAAAAACTCACTATAAAGTTTTACTTTTGCTTTTACAACTGCTGTACTTCTTACATAAATATCTAGTACTTCAAGTGATAAATAATACTTAAAAAGGCCTTTTCTGTACTCTTTGCACTACAGAAATTAATAAGGATGAATAAATAATAAAGTTCCAGTGGGAACACAGCCTCCTTGTTAAAGCACCTTAGAAAACACATGCTTTTTATTTCTATGTCTAATATTTAGCTTTATAAATCCATAATTCTGCCAGGCTGCAGAACAGCAGTACAGAGTTCATCATTCCTCTCTTCTAGCCTGACCCTCCTGGGACGAGAGCTCAAGACTAAACACAAAAACTAATTTAGCCATGGGAACAAAACTAAAGTAGAAAAGAGCACTAGGGAAATACTGCCTGGGCAAATTAAAGAGGAATCACAGACTATAAGGGGTAGTCTAATATCATGTCTGCGATGGGTGAATAGGATGTAGAAAAACCTTTACTTGTCTCAAATACATTACAGAAAATTTGTTGCAATTTGTTCTTTCACGTATCCCAGATTAGGTGACTGGGGTCAGCGTGCATAATCAACCATGATGCAGTGACCCCGGACCAGGTAGCAGCTTAAAGGTTTAACTCAAGGGCCCAACAGTGGCAGCCCCAGATAGTCAGATCAACAACCCAGAGTTCTAACTGTGCAGAACAGAGGTTGATCACGGAAATAGGTCTGTGAAGATAAAACCTAAAACCAAATTCAATGGCAAACGACCTCCACATGGCAAAGGTGAAGAAATACAATACACCACAAAACCATTTTAAGAAGCTTTCAAGAGCAAAAATAGACTAATCATACAGCAAGATTTAAAATATTCATTGGCTGTAGGAATAAAAAAGTGTGACTGGAATTAAAAAAAAAATTAAATAAAATAAGCCACAAAAATGGATTAACCTCCATCAAAGTGACTGAAGGATTAAAGTGGGGGAAAAAATGCTCATAATACAGAATATACAAGCTAATCAGGCAAGCACGGTGGTGATAATGTAACTCAAAGTGGTAGCTAGAATAGAATAGAATAGAATAGAATAGAATAGAATAGAATAGAATAGAATAGAATAGAATAGAATAGAATAGGTGTTTATTTGTCGCATAAAATACAGCGGAATACTTTTATTCATATATCACGGCTCGCAGGGTCAGCCATGATACAGTGGCCGTGGAACAATAAGGGTGAAGGGCATCAACAGTGTCCTTATGGCAGTGCTAGGGTTAAATCCCAATCCTCCGATCATTAATCTCCATTCATTAATAATTTATTCGAGCAACGACTTAGCAGAAGAGTGAATTCAAAAGTCTACATAAACATCTAGCTATGAGGAACTCAATATTAATGCAAGACAACGACACAAACCACAAACTGCAAAAAAGACAATTGGTCTGGATACGTAAATCATCAATTACCATTATAAAAAAAACTGAAGAGACTGAAGAAATAAACCTCACAAAACAAACACCAACTAAATAAAGCAGCAGTATAAGCCTGGCAAAGCAACAGGAAAAAAAAATGGATGTCATTTTTTGTGATGTCATTAGGTCACCTGTATAATGACATCATTTAAAGCAAGACTAAAACAGCACAAAATAGTAAGAGTAATTTACATTCATTCACTTTAACACTACAATACTCTGCAATACTTTGTTAATGTTAAAGTTTTAATTAATTCATTGCATTTTATACAGTTTAAAATGATAGTCAAAACTGAATAGTTAGCCGGTGCCGGCACCCACAACCCGGGTTCATTCCGGCTTGGGTCCTTTCCGGTTCCACCCTGTGTCTCTCTATCTACCCCATTTTATCTCTGTCTGTCCAAAAATAAAGGCAAAATGCCCAAAAAAGATATAAAAAAACTAAACAGTAAACTACTTTGTTGAAGCCGAGTAAGAGCTAAAGTATTAGTTTACTTTAAGCATGTGTCTACTCACGAGGCCATCCTTTTGATCTATTTTTGCAGGCAGCCATCAGCCGTATGCACATTGTTTCATCAACTGCCTCTCTGTTTCTCTTCACTGTCAGAGGTTCAGGTGGAAGAATCTGAGAGAGGGCTGAGAGAGGAAGCCAGGGGGCGGAAACGAAGCCTGTCAGGTCAGCGTAGTCGTTGCTGTCTGCAGAACTTCATTTCTAAGCCAGTTGTAGAAAGCCAGAGCACATTTTTCTTTGAGAGACTTGCGCAGGCTTACATTGTGTATGCTGATGACCTGCTTTGGTCTTTCAGCTTTATAATCCTGTCAGCTCTTTTACTGGAACCAGACATGGTGACACTTCTCTCCCAAGACGTACAGGCTCACTGAACTGACAATGATCTCTGAGGAGTAGGACAGTGTTTCAAATAGCTCGACCAGTTAACCATGCAGCCATGTTTTAGCTGAACTGCGAATATTTAATACCCTACAACGATACTGTACATGAAGTCTGTCCATCAATCTCCATATTTCTGCTATAGTCAACCTGTCAATCCGACAGTTAGTTAACATCAGCCAACATCTCACCTAATATACACTAAGTTCATGAAATTTGAGAACAACATCTCATATGAAGACCAAAGGTTTATTGTAAGATGGATGTGATTTTGTCAAGTAGGAGGTGATCCTAAATTGAAATTCTTTGTTGAGTCTGAATCATAGTTATCTGATGTCATTCATTTCCCTTTTTTTGTCCACAAACTGAAAAACTTTAACTGAGTAAATGCTGAAAAATAGCTTTTTGGATAAAACTGTCAAATCCATCGATTCCACTGATTGATCTCTAATGCACACTTTAACATAAAATGCTCTGAAATGGTGAACCTGTAAAACACGAAATAGAACAACATTCTCATTCTCTTACGTTTATTGAATTAAATCAAAACCTTTTGAAATTTAGCAACCATACGCCAGATTTTTATAACCATAGATTTAAAAAATCTATGAATTTACATTTTACTCATGTACACACACCTAAATACACCTGCTTGTGCCCTTAATGCACATTTTTTATTACCTAGAATTCATCTGGTGGTGTGATGTTTAAAACCAATAAAAAAAAAAGGAAAAGTGGAGCGGTTTTGGCAGACTTTTGGAAAAAAGTGTGGGAAAATGGACAAGGATAGGAATGCTAAATGAAGGTGATAACCATGTTTTTGTCTGTGGGGTGTCAGGATGATGACATAGCAATGTTAATTGACGCAGATGGATTACATGCCTTAAACCATCCCAATAATGCACAACAGCACACTCGTTCCCTTGCACACTTATCAAGTGAAGTCTGCACTTCCAAAATGTGGAAGACCTTAGGACATAGCGTGGGTTTTGGGACAGAGCCTATTTGTCATATTTTAACACATTTATACCGCACCATTTAGAGCACTTTTTTGTATACAGCTGAGCAGCTGAGGGTTAATGGCCTTGCTTAAAGGTCCAGAAGTGGCAGCATGGTGGTGCTGGGATTCAACCTTATGACTTTATAATCAGTGGAGTTTCATGCACTAACCTACCACTCAAAAAAACCCATCTATCTACATGTGAGAAAGGTGAATGATTAACCAAAATCTTCATCTAAAACTACTATAAAATTAGTGAGCTAGCTAATTTTAGCTAACCTGCTAAATAATTACATCTTTATGGACCAGTTTGTTGCCATGCTCTGTTCACGTATACAGCGACACACACACACAGCAACAAATTCACTGGAGACCAATCATTTTAATAAAAACTGGCAATCTACAGCAACACGTGCTGTAGCAACAGCTGGCAATCAGATGTAGGTGTGTCCAGTGAGCTGAGAAGGTTAAAAATTAACAAGGTTATTTGTATGCAATGACGCATACATATGGTTGTCATCTTTATATACAAATACGAAAACTGTTATGTTGTCAATAGTGGAATGCTGCCTATTCTAGAACCTTTACTACAGCAGGGAGTAGTAGAATGCTTATGGTAATTTTATAGTACAAGAAATAAAGACTTTTCACTGCATGTTTGAACACAGCTTTAGAATTCACTCTGTGTGTGTGTGTGTGTGTGTGTTTAAGGTCTAATAAATACACCCTACAAGTGAACTACAATAACATTTCCAGGAATAGACAAAATTCTGACTGCTCAAGATCCACCTGGTCTAAACCTGGTACAGAAACATCTGCTAGCCTATAAAGTCTGCTAGCATTATTTCTGGGAGGAGATACTTTAAATAAATCAATGAAAGAAGAATTCGTTCATTGTTTCAACCTGCCCGCTTGAAAAAAAATGAGGGGAAAACAGAAGCAAGGGGGTGACATAAAGAAGAAATGATGATGATTGTAATAATCAGTAACTCAATAAAATAAGTATCTTTGCCTGTGACAATGCATTTATCCCAGCTCTGGTGTGAAACGGCTCTTAGATTATCTTCTCATTTCATTTTGACACATACACACACACACACACACACACACACACACACACACACAGAGAGGAAACAAATTGCTCCTGACTGCAATTCACTACTTGAATCTACACTGTGTTATATTCGGCACTGATGTAAAGGGGAATCCTACAGGTCATAAGATTAACACATTACAATCCTGGTAGACATACTTACACTATACAATATTTATACAATAAGTACATTTTTAACATTTTACATTTTTTCACACTTTGTTTTTTAAGGCTCACAACAAAGTGCTTAGTTTTTCTAAAGTTCTGTTTTTCATAAATTCTTTATAGTTCCAGGATAATCACATTATTCTAAAAACAAACAAACGTTCCACATGCATTCTAGTGCTTTTTGGTCTATTATATATATACCGATAAAGTCATTAACAGTGTTTTAACTACTATTCTACATTTAATGAAGTGAACCCAGATACAGCGCATTAAAGATGTGGGGTTTATAGTTTACTGAGCCTCCATCATCGCCAAAACACCACATGGAATTTATGGCTGGCAGGAAAAGAAAGCACCAAACAGGAAGTCCTCACTTACATGATGCAATCAAATAGGCAGTGACTCATGAAAGCCGGTACAGCCTGCATTCACACTTCTCCCTGATTACATATTCGTTTACATTTTTTATTCTTTCTATTGCATATCAAAGCAAAACGAGTCTAACGGGTAACGGAATTATTGCTTCATATCGTTAAGTGCTTCCACGATCATTAGAAAGATGAGATCTTTTTTAAAAATCCTTTGGTCATTTGTACAAGACACTCTAGCGTTTTAAAGCACGCACAATTTCACCCCTTTCTAAGCAGAAGATGACAAAACCCACCCAGTACTAATGCAGAGCGAGCTTCTTGGCTCCCTCCCAGCCTCTAAGTTAAAATTAATTAAAAGCAGTGAGTGGATGAAGCAATTGATAGGCAAGTGGCCAGATACGAAATCATAGTTTATAAAATAACAAAAAAAAAATTCAGGGCTGATCAAGCTTTATTAATTTACGTCGGACATGTATTTGCTCATGGTGTTAATTAATCAAGGCAAAGGGTGAAATAAAGAGAAGAAAAGAAAAGAAACGCAACAATGAAACTGGAGGTTCAATTCTATTCGTCTGCACAGGGTTTTTACGACTCATTGTCAAGTATCTTCACGCGGTTGCTCAGTAACCACAGGTCACCGGCCGACATGTACCATGAACCGACAGTAGAAATTGTTATTCAGTAAGGAGTATTTGTACTGTGCACAGCTTTTCTCTTTGTTGTTTTTCTGCAATGCTTTAAGCTGCTTGTCTTGCAAAGTTACAGACGTGGTGATGCATCAGGAAGTGGTGGCTAATGGTTAAGTTGTTGGACTACCGACCCGAAGATTGTAGGTTTATTTCCCAGCTCCATCAAGGCACCACCGCTGGGCCCCTGAGCAAGGCCTTAAACCCCCAATTGCTCAGTTGTATTAAAGAGATAAATGTAAGTCGCTCCGGATAAGGGCGTCTGTCAAATGCTGTAAATGTAAATGACACAAGTTGGTTATGGGATGAGAAGTAATTCAAATTAAGAGGGGAAAAAAAACAATGAGTGACATTTTAATAGAATCCGTAAGAGCTCATTATTAGCAGGTGTTCGGGGAAATTATGCAGTTAATACAGTAAATAAGAAAGGATGCGTGTCAACATTTTTATTCGATTATGCAAATAACAGCCAGATAATTGTTGGTGCACATGAAGCAGTAA
This sequence comes from Bagarius yarrelli, assembly GCA_005784505.1. Lineage (NCBI taxonomy): Eukaryota > Metazoa > Chordata > Actinopteri > Siluriformes > Sisoridae > Bagarius > Bagarius yarrelli. Next base: position 1,397,283 of record VCAZ01000040.1, on the reverse strand, counting down.
TTACTGTTGCAGAAGCAGAGAGCAAACTGTTTGATACAGTAACAGACCTACTTGAAAACAAAGTAGGTTTTATAGATCCATCACTGTATATGCAGCAAGAGCTTATGTCAAGCTTCCTCCCACCGGGCTCTTGGTTTGACTAGGGTTAGTAATCAGACAGGTCCTGTCTTTTTAACATGCAGTTTTGGACTGAGGTATTTAGTCAGGGTGATGGGGCTAATGCAGAAACAGGGAGGTGACTGCTGGAGCAAAACACTGATCTGATGATGCATATTAAAAACCTGTTAGTGTGAAAATATTAAAGACCTTGAGTGAGATGGGTGGGGAGGAAAGCAGGAAATAATCAAAGCAACAAGTTATGAAATGAAATTCTAAAGGATTAAGGCAGAAAAGATGCAAAGTATTTGAATCATGGAAATAACCTGACCTGCACTATAGCCAAACGCGCTTTTAACGCACATGCTGTAAAATACCCCTTCGTTTTAAAGAACAGGAGAATGACACGACAGCACATCTGTTAGACACGACTCTTTGTAATGATAAGGACTTCGACCGAAAGTGGTATTTAATCTCAGATCAAGAGCTTTAGTGCGCTTTATGTGCGTAAAAGAAGCTGGCGTGGCGATCATATATATATATATATATATATATATATATATATATATATATATATATATATATATAATATATGATTAAAGCGCGCGATTCTGCAGTCCTCACGCCTCAAAACAGCACCGCAAACTGCGCCCTTCTTCCAATAAATCACAGCAAATGAACTTTTAGGAAATCGAGGTGCTTATTTAGGGTAGGATATGTTTTAAAGCCTTCGATACTCCAGAGCCAAAGCTTCTGAACAGTCGAAGGAAAACTTCATAGGGCGCAAATACGCAGAACAGAACCTTCTACATTCCCCGCGTCTATACAAATCTCCTGGACCCAATAAACGTAAACAAGGTCTGCAACACTAACAACACCTGGAATATTATCGATTAGTTTAAAGTGAGATAAAAACTTAAATACAGCTCACGATTATTGCTAATATTTACCTTTATTTAGTCGCCGTGTCGAGCGAGGGTCCACGGTGCACGAGTCAGTCCACAGGCGTAATCTGCGCGAAAGTTCCACCAGATGTTTGTCGCCTTTCCCTCATGTGCTGTGTGGATCTGGAGCTTCTTTAAGGTCTTATTTTGTTGGTTTTTGTTTGAGTATAAACGCTGTGCGTGAGAGTGTTTGCGCTGCGTCCCTTTACCCTCCCTCTCCTGTGCTTCGCTGCATGGATGCGCACGTTACATCCGTTCATCCCTATAGGCAAGGAAACACTTGTCCGCTTGCCCTGCCTACTGTACTATAATATGTCTTTGGAATTTTTTCTTTTTTTTATTATAAAACTTAAGATTACTGATCCTGTATTGTTAATACTAAATACCATCATCCATCAGCCAGCCTCCTATTCTATTATTCAACTGCAATGAATTATTATCAATAAATAGTTTCCCAAGCAATAACAGTAGGTCTAATCACAAAAACCCGTGCAATTAAGATAAATCTGGGGTTATTTTTTAAGAGGAGGGGTTTCATAATTAAAAAAAAGGTGAAGGCGAGCATCCACAGGCTGCAAGATTAATCGATATTTGGCTTCTCTGATTGCCAGGGTTCATGCTGTTAAATTTAATGGAATACATAATGCAAACCTCCATTTACGCTCCTGAAACAATGAATTGAGCGCCCGAAATTACAACTATTCTATCACACACACACACCCCACCCACCCCCTCTTCCCCAACCTACTGGGACCGCTTATGACAAATTACACAGCCTATGGGGCAGAGCTTCTTTTTTGAAAAAAAGACCATCCGGCGAATTATATCAGTTCCCTTACTGCCCTCTTGCGGTGAAAATTACCTGCAGTGATACAGTAGCAGACACAATCGAAATACTACTACTACCAATAGTACTACTTATAATACAACTCAAATTCCGGAAAAGTTTTAAAAATTTGAATAAAATGAAAATGAAAAGTAAAAGACTGAAAACCTGCATCAAGCAAGAATTCCAAGGACCAAATTCCAACGCCAAAACTCAAGAAACTCATAACTTTGATGCCCAGAACTTCTTCTAATTGTTTTAAAAAGAAGAGGAGATGCTACACCATGGTACACATGCCCTGGCTCAAAAACTATTTTGAGACCTGAAGTAGTTCAATTTGTGCATAAGAAGTGTTAAGTGTGAAAAAAATATTGGCTCATGGGATTTAAAATTTTATTCAAATTTTTAAAATGTGTGTTATAATTAAAAATAAATAAATAAATAAAATAATTATAATAAGAGCAAATAATTTTAAATCTTCATCATAGTGTCACAGAGTCACCATCACTGCCAGATCCCTGCAGCCTCACAGCGTTGGGGCTGGGACGTTTTTTTCCAAGCAAATGGGGATACACCACCTTCTGATGAGCCTTTGTATTAAAAAGAGTTTAGCTCAGCCGAACAGAATTATGCGGGAACCGAGAACTACTTGCCATTAAGCTTGCCCTTGAAAAGTGGCAGCATTTGCTGGAGGAGGCAATTCATCCGCTCGAGGTGATTGGAGACCACTGCAACATTGAGTATCTTCAAGAGGCCAAGCTCCTGAATCTTTGGCAAGCCCACCGGGCCCTGTTCTTTACAAGCTTTAATTTCATCATCACTTACTGTCCGGCATCCAAGAACATTAAAGCGGAGGCCCCTTTCCTAAGTTTATCAGCCCAACATGGCTCCAACACAGGCGATCATTCTCCCTCCAGCCATCGTGAGCCCTATCCAGTGGTCCCTCGCTAATCAGATACAGGCGGTCACCCTTGCGGTACCTGCCGCTGGGAGGTACATAAGCTTTATTCTCCCTCTGTCTTAGACTTCTGGACTCACTCCATTCTTCTCCTGGCACAGTGCACCTAGGCCACAGTCCAACCTTCTCTCCGCTCCTTGAACTGTATTGGTGGACACCCATGGCTTGTGAGGTGGCCCAGTTCATTAAGCACTGTTCAGTTTGTGCCAGGACACAGCTTGGTTGTTGCCTCAAGACAAGCTCAATCCACTAGCCATTCGCTGGACAAATAAACTTTGTCACAGGCTTTCCCAGATCAGATTCCTTTATACAGATTTCATTTAAAAACAACCTAAAACGAGGCTCTATTTCCTCAAACTCATCGGAGTCACGGTCAACCTATTGTCAGGGTACCATCCACAATCCAATGGCCAGACTGAACACAAAATCCAGGGACTAGGGAAGTATCTCCGCACCTACTGTCACTACAACCAACACATCTGTAACAGCTTCCTACCCTGGTCAGAGTATGCCCAGAGCTCTCTGCAACAAAAAAACTACTAACCTTACATCATTCCAATCCATACACTCTGTTATCCCCCGCCCCTGTTCCCATGAACTGATGAGCCATCCAACTTTCTGTCATGGATCTGTCATGTCATTGGTATAGGGCATGGGTAGGCAACTCAGAGCTGCATGTAGCTCTTTTATCCCTCAGTTGCCTGTAGCTTTGGAAAATGGTACATAATGAACTATGGTAATCTTGTATAATTAAAATAAAATGTGTTTACTTATTTGTCGCTCAAAATATCTTTTGTTGCACGCACACAGTAGTTCGGTAATTTTATAAATACAAAACACAATAGTTTTTATACATAGCATGAAGGTAAAAAAGCCTTTGCAGTTACCAATATTTTTTTTCTGTAGGAAACTGCCTCAAACATCTCTTCGAGTGTTAAAAGTTGCCAACCCCTGGTATAGGGAGAGCAAAAGGGTGTGCAACAGCCAGCTCTAGCTCCCAGAGCAGTACTGCATTCTAAACTAAAACCCTTCACTAAGCCTTCTGTTTTCTCTTTTACAGGAGCTGGCAAGCCTGAGGCACCCACTCCTATGGAGGTTGATGCTGACACCTCAATCTACAGGGTAAATCGTATTCTGGGTAAATTTACAGTGAAAACCCAAGATTTGACCAGGATACTATTTTAAAATGGATCATAGATGTGTAGTCTAGCATGACAATGACCCAAAATGACCCAAGGCAAGAAAGAAGTGGCTCAGAAAGAAGTACATAAAGGTTTTGGAGTGGCCTAGCCAGTCTCCAGTCCATATTCCCATAGAAAATCTGTAAAGGGAGATGAAGGTTTGAGTTGCCAAACAATCACTTTACCCTGATTGAATTAATTTGGGGGTAGTAAAACTGAGGATAAATAGACAAAAGCACTGAAAGGACTTGAAAGAAGGCATGTGGTTGCTGCTAACAGCAACTCTTAATGTTTAGGTGTGCTTTCACAACTGGTTTAAGTTCAAGTTCAAGTTCAATAAGCTTTATTGTCATTTTAACCATAAATGTTGAATATTGTGAACAAGTTTAAAGTGTGAAATGCATAGAAAGTAATTTCTTCCATGGCATTAAGAGGCATTTGACCTTAAAACTCATTTTGTAAACGGGATAATCAGAGGTATATTATGGTGCCAAGTCAGTTAACAGCTTTAAAAAAAGACATTAAAACAGTCTGGAATTGACTCTAAATTAAAGTGGCAGTCTGTGAAGTTAAGCTCAGGGCCAGACAGATCACAGCTTATCTGTTATAATAAACAAACATTTTTTTACAGACTGTCTAGATAATATGATAATATAATATTAATATTATTATATCTAACCTAATATTTATTTTGAAATAGCACAAGTAATACAATATATTTATGAATTATTATTTAACAGTTAAAGTTTTAAAACAGATTTCACTATTGTTAAGTGTTAAAAACAGTGACAGAACACGTAATAAAACACAATTGGTTTGCTGACAGTTTGCTACCCTTTTTAAATGATGTAAGTTTGTAAGCAAGCAATCCGATCCTCTCCCTGTCCTTTGTTTTCTGTCTACAAAACTGACCTAGCCTGTCGTGATTCAAGCATAACTGGGTGGTGCATCACATACCATGTATGTATCTTATGCAGCGGGATTGAATGTCATTACTAAAAACAGGCCATTAACGCTAATGCTGAAAGTCAAATCTGGCTTAAATCTGTTTTATAGTTAATGAACTGAAAATGGCTGCCAAAACAATTACCCATAATGGGATAGGCTGCTAACTTACATTTACAGCATTTGGCAGACACCCTTATCCAGACTGACTTACATTTACCTCTTTTATACAACTGAGCAATTAGGGGTTAAGGGCCTTGCTTGGGGACCCATCACAGGAATATAGAGCGGAACTCTGCTTTACCTTAAAAGTCCATAGTAAAATAAATAAATGAGTAAATACATCTGACAACCAATTAATTTCCTCTTCTCTGCCAGATTGTGGATTAAAAAACAGTGATTAAATTTACAAAGTATATTTTAGCTTGTGCAGTTAGATACAAGTGCAGTTTCCAGCCCTGACTAGCCCTGATGATCTTATTAAAATGATGTAAAAGTGCTGAAACAGTTAAACAAATCTAATTGGTTAAAGCCATAGTTTCGTTGCCATTTTGGGGGGGAAGGTGGTATGGTTTCAAGGCAGATTTTTTTTTTTAACCCTAGCCACATATCATAGCTGAAATATGATTGGACATGATTTAAAATATGCAATAATTACCAGAGGCCTGACATATGCATAACATTTGCCCTGTTCAATAATGATGTCTATCACTATGGTATAAATGGTTTAGAACTGGAAACGAAATCTAACAAACACAGATTGATCCACAAATGTGCTTACAGGAATATTGAAACTTTGCCTGAGCAAAGAAGTGGGAGCAAACTGTTGTATAATATCCTACACTGTATATTGTAGAAATCTTTTAGTACTAAAATATCTTCCTGATAGCTATAAATTCTCTTTAACAGTAATTTTTAGTAAGATAATTATAAAGATTAGTTTTGGGACATTTACCTATTCTAAATTTTTAATTTTTGTCTACACTGTGACTTATATCACAAAAATTTATATAAATAGGCATCTTAATATGTGAGTTTTAAACATTTACCTGTAACGAGAAGTACACTCGGAACACAGGGGTAAAAACCAAACAGACCAGTTTCTTTTCATAGGAGTGACAATAGAAATCAGAGGTTGTATTTTTAATGAACTTAGAGTCTTTAGTATGAACATTTGGACTTTGGAGAATACAGGATTATTCAGAACGCAGGAGTCTTTGGAAGATCACCTTGAGGAGTTTTAGAGTCTGGACCTCTGTTGAACGGAGGGAGTTTGGAAGACTAAAGAAGCTTTAAAAACCTTGGAAACGGGTGAACTATGAGACATGGAAATGAGTCCTTTTTCCTACGGCTTAGACCAGAAGCTGACTGGGGAAAAGTGAGGTGCTTAAATGGTGTGTGAGGTGTGACTGGGGAATAAGCGTCAGGTGAGCATGGTTTAAACTCTGTGACCGGATGGCGTGTGTCTGTGATAACACCCTTGTATGCCTGCAAAACATTATACAAATTACTCAAATCTAATTAAATATATAGATATTATTATACACTTATTAAGCATTAGTACTGGTAATGTGGATGGGTTTGTACTCTGGATTATGGCATTGTTGTCTGGAATTGCAAGTGTACAGTCTGGTGTAAATATTTGTCTTCCTCCTTATATCATAGTACCATTAAGTATTATAAAGTTTCATTACTGGGCTCGAAGCTGAGCAACCCTATAGCTGCCATAACAATTTCTTCAACCAAATGAACATAAAATATTCGTTGAGCTAAGAGAACTAACTACCAGATGTCACACCTTCTGTTCCCACTCAAAACATGTGCGTTGCACATATGACGTGCATGACTAACGACACTGATTATTGCATAATTAAATGCACACTTGTCTCAGTGATAAAATATTCATTTGGTCAGTGTTCCTCAAACCACTGGCACTCACTTTCTATTTCAGAGGCTACTCGGATGTTACCATATAAAACATATCCCAAACGAGTGGAGGAACACATATAATGTTTGGCCCAAAATTTCTGTGGGTATCAGACCATGGCGCCTGTATGTGCTTGTTGAACTTTGCATTCCAGATCTTTTTATTATTATACTGACCCCCCCCCACTTTACTTTTTACACATTTTACTAGATTTTAAAGTGCTCATTTACCCACAAGGGTGGATGGAATTTTGGCAAGTAGGATGTAATCCCGGATCAATATTTCAACCAACCAGTCATAACCGTCTGATGTCATCAGTATGTGTTGACCAAACTCACCTCGGCCCATCTTTTCCTTCTTGTAAATCAAAAATAATTTTATGTTATTACATTTTTATTGCATACACCGTGAATGTGTAGTTTAGTTAATGTATGAGCATTTCCCCCACCTTTATGACCAAAAATAGTCGTGTGTGTACAGTAAAATGTATTTAGGTGTTCATGCATACATTCATAGATTTTATTTTATTTTTTTATTTTTTTCAAATTTATGGTTATAAAAATATGGCACGTGATTAATAAATTTAAAGGTTGAATGATGATTTTATAAAATAAACGTAAACCCTGTTTATAGTAAGAATGTTGCTCTATTGCAGTTCTACAGGTTCATCATTTCCAAATTTTAACTTCAATTGTTCATTAGAGATTGTTTATGATTCACTGTCTAAATTCATTAACGTTTATTTTGGTTCCTCATATTTAAAACAGTCTAAATTTACTAATGTTGTTTATTTTAATATAGTTTCAGGTTTTGATCCAATGTTAATCCAGGAATCGTCATTGTCAGTAAATTGTTCCAGAATTAAATGAATTACCAATCTCAGCCAATAAACTATTTATCAGTATTTACTCAATAATTTTTTTTTTAGTTTGTTTGTGGACAAAAAAGGTAAGGTTTAAAAATGGGTTGACCCTTAATCCAAAGTAATTTACAATTAACTTGCATTTATTTATATAAGCAGCAGTGGTGCTCCTGGGATCTGAAGTCAAAATTAGTTGTCCTACCACTTCTCCTTTAAGAGGAATTATTGTTCATTTTATGTTTTTCTAAACTGCTAATCCTTTTTACTGCATAATGCAGGTGGAAATGCAGGAAACATTAACTTTAGAAAATCTTTAAAGTTGGAAGTTTAAAAAGCAGGATATGCAGTTATATAATTATCATTATAATAATAGCATTATATTTGATTTGTGATACACTATATTACAAATTATACAGCCAAAATATTTTTTTTAAACACATTGACTTCCGTTACAAATCGTGCTTTGTTTTGAGGTGACTAAAGATTTGTAGTGCACTCTGAGCACTCATCTCTTCTCGCATAGCACCGTTTTCCCTTAGATCCACTAGAACCGCTCGACTAGTTCCACCATCCCATAAGGACACAAGGTAGGTCTGCCTCAGGGCTTTTCTCTGTTCTGGCACCAAGATGGTGGAATGAACTTCCCATCAATGTCAGAACAAAAAATTACAACTTAACCTAGATTCAAATCAGAATGACAAGTCTTAAAGAACATAGAATTAAAAAAAATTAGAAATGCATACACATACAATTAACACTAAGAACGCAGTATTTAAAGCATTAATTCATTCATTTATTTATTCATTCATTCTTTAGCTGCCTTGTACCTGGGTGAGAATCATAACTACTCACATAACTGTAATTTAATATTTTGTTTGTTGTACTTTTACTTGTAATTGTGTATCATTTTATTTTTATTTTATTATGGGGGGGTCTCTCTGTATGCAAAGCCTTGTGTACACTTAACGCAAAAAAAGTGAGAGCATAAACATACGCATATTTCCCTGTTAATGACACTATCAAAGACTACTGACGTTCTGTTGTAGCTAAACTTTAGGGGGCCGGACCACATTTATAATGTACTAAAAAGACAATGTTGGTATAGGTTAGAATGAGAAAGACTAAGCCTATGTGACAGCCCTTAGCTCCGGACATCCCTAAACCAATTTAACCCCTGCTTCTGAGTATAGTGCTTTTCATCTGTGCTGGTACCCTGGACCATGTTACTTTAAAACCAATATTGTAATCCATTTGAAGGGGAGAGGTGGCAGCTCTCTCTCTCTCTCTCTCTCTCTCTCTCTCTCTATAGGATAATGTAAATCTGATGCGGGATTTGGATGTAGAAATTCCACATAGACCAGGACACGCATTAATTGGTTCAGGGAATCTATAAGACTGCAGTACATTTGAGTAAATTGTACATTTAAGTACATTTAAGTAACCAAATGATGTATGACCAAAAGAGTAATTTTTTTGTCTGATTGAATTTTAATCCAATAAGGATCCAGACTTCTTTCCTTACCAAGTAATTTGAAACATATGTTCACAGGGTTATACAATACCAGGCTATGACAACAGCTTGGTAAAATGATTAGATTTGCAAACATGTTAATGAGAGTGAACAGAATGACAATCAATATTCCTGGAAATTGAGCATGAACATAACCCTTCTTATTTAACCCTTCTATGACTGCTGCAGTGCCAACTGCAAGCTAATTATGCAACAGTACCTCATTTAGGCTGTAATGAGAAAGCACATAGAATCCTAAAGAGAGACAGAGAAAGAAATGAAATATACTGGTAAAAATGTTGATCTCAAATGAACAAATTATTTTGGACTGTCACAGAACACTGAAAGTAAAAAGAATAAAAACAATTAATTTTTGTCCTTAATTTATTAGTAATAGGTACATATTACTTAGAAGTAGGTACGCATATGTTCTTATTATTTCCTTAACCGGCTTCTAAATGTTGATTCACAGCATTAATGTGCGTCTAAAAATCTTAAAGTTTTATAATCTTACTGAGGCAAATGTAAACATAAAAAAGGCTCAGCTTAGTATAAGTATAGTATTTTTAGAGCCCCACCCATTCCACACTCTTACTACTCATAAAATAGATTTCTGTTGGCCCCCAAAAGGCATGGGCCCAAGGCGCTGCCTCTGGGGAGCAGCAGAATTAAGATTTACATAAGAAATAAATGTTCTTTTCTAGTTTGGATGAGCAACTCTGGCTAAGAAACATCTTTTATACCAATTAATGGATTTATTAAGCGGATTATAATTCACATAGAATTACATTGTCGTTGGTGGCGGATTTATTCTTAGCAACCAATTTGGAAGAGCTGTTCATTTAGATATTTGCTGGCAGCTGCAAGACTGATAAATCGATCGAACACTCATTAACCTCCCAACCGGGGCCTGCGCTATTAAAGCCTAGCTTGTTTACTGTTTACATTTTTAGTGGTATTATTCACATTTAAATAAATATATTGTTCAAAGATTTTTTTTCCTTTTTCTATCCAAAGACATGATTACTTTTTAGGGAAGTGGTAGTTCGGCAGAAGATTGTTGGTTTAACTCCCAGGACCTCCAAGCTGCCAACACTGGGGCCCTAAACAACCTAATCATTAAGTGTTTAGTTGGTTTAAAAAATAAATAAATACATGTAAGCTACTCTGAATAAAGGGGTCTACCAAGTTAATGCTTTACTATACTGAAAATGTATTCTAGCTCCTCAGTAATAACTGGGATAATGAACTTCTTTGTTAATACTAACATTAATTTCCTTTTCCAACATATTGTCAGGAATAAGTTACAGCGAGGGCTTGTACAAATCAGAAGATTTATTCAACCAGGAAGCAAACAGAAAGATACGCTGGATAATCACAGGCACTGGAGGGGTAAGCTGAAGACAAATGTTGGAGACGTGTCTAAGAGACAGTTGACAGGGTATTAAACAAAGATATATGGAAAACTAGTTCTTATCTCTAGCATAGATGCAAGAAAAAAACAGGACGGGAGTCCTGAAGTGTGCGTGTAGACCAGACAGACAGTAAAGGAGTGAGAGGTGATTAGCATTCGAGTGATTCGGTGGTCATCGTGAGTGACGAATGCACAACTCTGGCCCAATTATACTATTGTGACCCAAAAATGATGAATTCGTCATGACAACTGTTATTATTGTAATAGAGATATGTACTTATGTAAAACATGATTACATGTTTCCTTATACTGTTTAATAGCTGTCTCAACAAGTGCCTTAAGACTTTTATTCATTTAGTGCAATAAAATTCATAATGGTCTTAAAAACTTGATTATTCAATTTGATTTATTTAGTTATTTATTTATTTATTTATTAATAGGTCTGTGGGAATGCAATGTAACTAAAATATTCTGCATCCAGAAGGAAAAAAATAAAAAAAGATATGCCAGTGTTGCATTGTACTCTGGCATACATATATAATTCTTAGTCTCCCTAGGCTCTATGTACAGTCATTATAATAACACATTGTTCAATGGATTTGATCCTGGATTAACATACTTTGTTGATCCTGAATAAACATTTGAATCAACCGATCATAACCATCTGATGTCATCAGTGTGTGCCGACCAAATCCGCTTTAAACCATTTTTGAATCTTTTCCTATATTTTTATAAAGTCATATTTTTTGGAACGTATTACATATGTCCTTTCAGTATGTCATGTTTTTTTAATAAATACTTTTATAATATTACATTTTGGTTTACAGGGAAGGAAAGATTTAAAACTAGATTGGAGCATGTTTGATTGACACACAATGATGACAGCAGATGGCTATGATTAGTTGATTAAAATATTGATCTTGGATTAACAAAGGATGGTAATCAAGGATCACATCCTACAAAATCAAATTTACCTTGTTTGTAAAAGCTTAAATATATATTTTTAGTGCATCAGGTAGCATTGTTACCTCCATAATTTAAGAAGTACTACAAATACTGTATAATCACCAAATATATGTTTTAATATTAGGTTTTTTTTCTCACTCAATCATTCCCAAACTCTACACACGATTTTGGATTAAACTTTAAAATGATCTATCAGCATTGCCGTCTAATGATATTTTAATGCTTAAAATTACTTCACAAATATTCTTACCACTTGACAATTCCTGAGCGGAAAAATCAGATTCAGATAAAGATACAAAATAATTTGTGTATCTATCAAGCATTCCAAAATATTTGTCACTGGTAAGAATACATAAAAAAATGAGCATTAGTTTTTATCCATCTCTGGCTTTATGGAGGTTTCTCTTAAGGCTCAGTGTGTCATGGTATTTGTTTCAGCGGCGTACGGTGAAGTATAATCATTGAAAGACTGATTGAAAGTCTGTTGTGACAGCAATAAAGCACCTCAGGGTAGCATGACTAACACTCATACAACAGCTAAAACTACCCAGCAGCAGGTAGAAATGGATAGAAGAGGATCCTGCCAATTTGATGCATGTTATACAGACAGATATATTCTTGTTATGTACCAAAAGCTGTCAGGAGAGTTTAGGGGAAAAAATGTATGATGATGTAAGCAACCACAGGAAACAGCACTTCAATAGGTAATAGCAGTGTGAAAGTGTGTAGACGTAAAGTGAAATAGACATTTAGAGAAACAATGCCAGGAGGGATTAAAAGCAGAGACAGAAGAATGTTTGGATTCAGCAGCAAAGAGGTAAAGCTGAGTTCAGAGAATAGGATATGGTTTTCTGGACTGTTTGTTCGTTTAAAAAAGTGGTGTATCTTATCTATAACTTAAGATGAAGATAACTTCTTCGATATCGATTAGAAAAATAATTGATTTCTATTTTATTTATTCGAACATTAAATTTTTTTTCACAAGGGTACCATCAAGAGGGAAATTTTGAACAGTTGTCAAAACCATGCAAAGCCCCGAGACCTATTTTATTACTAGTAACAGTACTAGCCTCTGTGGGCAGCATGGTGGCTTAGTGGTTAGCACTGTTGCCTCACAGCAAGGAGGCCAGCGTTCGATTCTCGGCCAGGGGGTGTGTGGAGTTTGTGTGTTCTCCCTGTGGGTGTACTCTGGTTTTCTCCCACAGTCCAAAAACATGTATGTTAGGTTGATTGGTGATTCTAAATTGCCCATAGGAGTGTGAGTGTGTGTATGTGTGGCCCTGCGATGGACTGGCAACCTGTCCAGGGTGTACCCCTCCTGCCCTTCGCCCTTGCAGAGGCTCCAGCAGATCCCTGTGACCCTGAATTAGGGGATAAGCGGGTATAGAAAATGAATGAATGAAAACTGCCTCTGACATACTTGTGCATATTGAAATAGCCATTTTGGAAAGATCTTAAACTGGATTTAAAAAGAATAATTTGTCCATCCATTATGATCTATTTTTGGTCTGTTGAAATATTCGGACCATTACAGCTTGATTAGTTCTGACTGTGTTCCACTTGTTACTGTTATCCAGTGTGTTTGTGTACCTGAGACATGGTGAATTGTGGTTCTGTGCGTATAGAGAGATTTTCCTCCCCATCACCAATCAGAATCGGCTTCTGTGGTCTGGCTAAAATCAATGTTCTGTATTTCTCATTACCAGATCTCTCTGGTACCAGCATTCTACCTCTCACCACCTTGACCTCTTGTCTAAGACTGCAGATGGTGGCGAGACAGCCTTTCGAGGAACTGCTGGGGTTTAAATAACTGCTGCTCTAAAGCAAGTTTATTATTCATGCTCTTAATGGACTGATCAACCTCAGCAAAGTTAACCAGATTAGAGATTTTCCCTTTTTCTTCATAGCCATCCTAGGAATGTCACTCTTATATAAAGTATCTTATTTTGCTGCCTGTTTTTCCATATCATCATCTTAATATATGACTGGTCCCCAGATGGCTTGTTTTGACACGAAGAGGTCAAGGATCAAGAGTTTAACGATGAATATTCATGGATTAAAAAACATTTATCTTTATTAACGTTGTCCATAGTCACTTTATAAAATATTTGTGCTACTAAGATGATGATTTTCCCCAAAGCTGACCTACACTAAGAGTCTATAAGGAGGATAAGGTCAGACTAGCTTGTTTTGCTACACTTAGTAATGAGTTTTTCTTACTCTGGGTATTTCTCACCAAGATAACATCAACTCACCAAGAAAACATAACTGATTGATTCAAAAGATACTTTATGGCTAAACGAAGCCATGGGACTCAGGAATCTAGCAATGTCTATCTTCTGACAATGTCGGGATGATTTATAAATCCTGTGCGGTGAATGGAACTGTAGATCCTCAGTTCTTGCAATCAGAGCATTTCAGCACAGGACACCTCACTCCGCTGAGCTGCGCTATTAATCTTTCTTATACTCAAGTATATATATATATATATTTAACCTCTTTATAGCTGTGGCTGCTACGAAGCCCCATTATCTCCAGCCTTTGGGAAATCAGCCAGTCTCTGCAGTTCATCTTTAGGGTTTTACCAACTGCAAGCCTGTAGCTTATGGATAAGCCCAAATTGTAAGGATTTATAGAAGGCACATAGCTGCAGGATATTTTGTAATATATTTTGTAGGGTTTGATAAATTTACAATCAGGTGTACAGATGTTTGAAAAAAAAAATGGTTTCTGGTTATGGACTGCACGTGGCAGTGAGGGAGTAAATATAGAGCAAACAAACTAATCACCAGGAATAATCCTCTTAAACATGTGCTTTGAACGTTTGAGCACCAATTTAGGATACAGGCATGGGGTGAAGCTGTTCATGTAGATAGCTGGTGGTTTATCAGATGAGAACCTTAGAGCAGTGCGCTATTTTTAAAAGAAAGTTACATAAAAAATACATTTGATTTAATTCAATTCAATTCATTTTTATTTGTATAGCGTTTTTGGATGTTGTCTCGAAGCAGCTTTACACAGATAATGCAGTAAGATAAGATTGTTCTCTAAAAGTGTACGTTTGTTCCTAATGAGCAAGCCGGTGGCGAATGACGCAAGAAAAAACTCCCTACAAGGAAATAAGGAAGAAACCTTGATAGGAACCACACTCAAGAGGGAGCCCATCCTCATTTGAGTCACACTGAATGCTAAATTATTACAGCTCACTTATGTTAAACAGATGTAATGTAAACTGTGGAGTCCCAGTCCATCCCCAAAGCTCTGATGTGGCTCTGTTATTTCATGGATCCTCAGGATGTAGTTGAGAAACATCCCCATCAGACTGGCCTTAAATCGAACAGAACACCATCCAGAGGCATAATCATGCAGGAAACTGGTCACTGGTACCTCAGGGGCATGCTTTACTCGACCCAAAGAGAAAGAGACATTAACCCCAAATTGCTTAGTTGTAGAAAAGAGATGAATGCAAGTTGCTCTGGATAAGGGCGTCTGCTGTGTGCTGTAAATGTATAGTCACTGGCATTTTTACACACTAAATTTCAAGAAAGCCAACAAGGCAGCAGTTAAGAGACGGATTGCCAGACTGGTTGAGGTTGACAGGAAGTCTACAGTTACCCATCTTCAACTAAATCTCATCTTTGCTAATTTACACCACGTGATTGTTAAGTGAACAAACATCGATTTGACTTCGATTTGGGGCATTCGACAGTAATTTCGCAGGATCTGTTGGCAGGTAAAAATCTGCGCTAAAATCATGAGCTCAGCATAAGTCTAATAAATCTCACATGGAAAGTATTGTCCAAAACTGCTGCTTCTTCTATGAACTTCATTTTCCGTCATGCCGGTGGAGGTTGTGTTATGGTGCAGGGAGTGTTTATTAGAACTTTTTGTGCTTCTTAATATGCCCCACACACAGTATTTGTATGGTTTTTCCAAATAAAGTGGTAAATGTTTCAAAATCAAATTAGCTTCCTGTCATGTGGGTTACAGGTGGACACACTCACACACAGTATCATATTTCTAACCCACCCTAACACGTATTCAAATCTTTCACTCATTTTATTTCTTTTTTTTTTTTTACTTTTTACTTTTAAAAGTGAGCTACATCATTTAGCTATGTAAGGTATGATAAAGCATTATACAATACATCGACCAATACGTTTGCCATGTATATCTATTGTTTCAAACCCACCCAATTTGCAGCTAAAACATTCTGACTATAATATCAGTATATCAGTAGTTATTGCTCAAAACGTTAAAACGTACTGGTTTCTTATGGACAATTTGTCCAATTTGTTGTAAGGGTAAACGATTTACAAGTGAATGTTAAACAACCAAACACACAGATCGTATATAATACCAGGATGCTTTAACTTTTTCAAACAAAACGTAATCGTGATATTTACAAATCCATTTCACATGAAGTGAAGTCCATTCCTTTTTTTTCCTTTAAAAGGAAAAATCTAATCTTTTTTCCTGATAGTTTCAGCGAGAGGTGTTTGATGACTTTTGGCGATGTAAGCTAACAGCTAATGATTTTTAGGTGAGCTTAACCTTAGGCACAGAGGTAAAATTAAGGCTTGAAAATAATAGCTTCAAATGTTGACCTGGATCACATATTTCTTCTCATTAGTCAGCAATCTCAAGAATGTAGATTCGGTTAATCCCAGACAAAAGGCCGCATACTGATAAAATGAGGACACAAATTGTCTCCCTGCTTAGAAGAAATTAATAAAATAAAATTTGATATTCCAACCTAGAAGATAAGATTTAAAAAAAAAAAAAAAAAAAAAAAGCACAACCAAGCAAACAATGTAATAAAATAAAGCCTAACTACATAGGAAATGCTGCCCTCTGTTGGCCAGACAACAAACGTGCGTGCGGTCCTCAAACAAATCTGCATGCAAGCATTGCTTTGAAATGCATTAAACAAAAGAATAAATAATAAATCTTAGGGTAATTCACTCAGTCTGGTACAACCGTGTTTAATAGAACATTTGTACAACCAAGGATGTAAAAAACAAAAAACAAAAACAGCTAAAATGAAGAGTGATTCACTTTTTTTCTTTTTTAAAAAAATATCGTCTGCATTTGCCCCTTGTTCACAAACCATTTTGAAAATCAGAACACGAACAAAATACATTGAAAGGCAATTACGTTTCTTGGCAATATAAATATAGTGGTCTGAACAAGGTTTCAAACAACTTATTAAAGAAGAGCATTTTCGAGTGACGCAATTCTGGTTGCAGTCTGATTTGTTGATCTAATTGTACAAAACCAAATTTTTTTCTAAATTGAATGTGCTCTTATATTTATTATATACAGTCTGTATGGCAGTAGTCTGTAAGTGCTGACTGCCCCCAACATTTTAGTAAGTGTAGTCTGAGTAGTAATCCTTTGGAGGACCATATCCCCAGTTACAGTGTGGTCCTCCCCACATCGGCCCTCTGCTCGGTCTGGATCTCATAGGCATGGGGGGCACTCCTCTTCCCCTGAAACCTCCACGTCTTATGTCCATAAGTCCTGGCATGGGCCCCCGGGGGCCAAACATGCGGTTCCCGCCATGCGAGATCGGCCCGTGTGGCCCTCCTCGGCAAGCGGGGCGCATAGGGACTCCAGGACGGGGTAAAAGCGCTCTGGAGTTACTATGCATGCCCCCTCCAATAATGCCAAAGGCAGGCACCATGCCACCTCTTTGGCTCTCTGTACAAGAGTTTACTGATGTCCTACTGCCCTGATTGCTGGGCATCAGACTGCCCATTGTGTTGCTCTTCTCAGTCCCTCCGTCCTGAAACTGTGTGTCAGACAGGTTTTCATCAGCTTTGTTGTTAAGAGTCAAACTTTCATCAGGCGCTATACACAATCCTTCACTCGAAGCTGCACCTTCATTCTTAACAAAAGGTGCTGGGCTCACCCCAGGTACATAGGGGTTTTGAGCCCCTGCAAGGGCTGGCCAGTTATACAGAGCTGGCACAGGGGGTGGAGGTATAGGTCCAGGAATTACAGGAGTATTCGTGTAGCTAGGCAAAGTGCAAGGTACAGAGGAAGATAAAGCAAGGACAGGAGGATTTATGGCTTTAGTCTGTGTATCTTGAGGGCCAGACAAAAACGTTTGACTGTCATTATTAAAAGACTGTGTTTGAGTCTGAGGCAAGGGCTGAGGACAGGGCAGCACCTCTGGGTCTACATCCTCATTGCTGCAGGGGGGTTGGGACAGGGCCAGTGCGGCAGTGTTAGCAGATGGGTTAACACAGGTAGAGTTGGAGCTAGCCTGATTAGCAGTTTGGGACAGGGGGACAGTGCTACCAGGGGTTACATTGGTGCTGCACCCTTGGCTGTAATCTTGTGAAGTTGAGCATGAGGGTGAGGAATATGACGAGGTCATGTGACAGCCAGGAGACCCGGTGAAGGGGCTCCATTGTGTTGAGTTCGGGTACAAGTAGCTCTGGTGGGGGTTCACACCAAAACTAGCAAAATTCTCCTCCCCGTCAGTAACGGACATTCCAGTTTGCTTAGATGCTCTATACTGGGAAATGGCTTCCTTGAGAATGTTGTAATCCACAGGACAAGAGGGCAGAGGTTCTGTGCTGTGTGGGTCAGAGAGAGGGGGCAGAATATCCTCACTCTTGGGTTGAAGAGGTAGACTGGTCTGCTTCTCTGCCGTCCTGTCTTCTGTTTGCACAGTTGCATCCTCATCCGAGTCTAGGGACATGTCCTCCTCCTCCATACATGCATCTGGCTCTGCTACAGAAGCAACATGTGTCAGTTGAATGTAAAGTCGTGTAATTCACAGCAGTTTAAATTCTAATCCAATTTTAAATGAGGAGCAAAGTAACTGATTATCTTAGCGAAACACAAAATTGAAGTGCGACATGACTGCTGAAAGGGGGAATGAAGGCATGAAGGAAGACAATAATTCAGTTATTTAGAAAATAATATGGTTATAAAAACATTCAACATTGTGAAATGTGCTGCATTAGTCACAAACAACATACCGTGGCTGTTCCCTGGAGCCGGGACAACAGGCTGAATAGTGTCTTCAGCTTGTGTCCTGCTTATCAGGCCCTCAAAGTCTGTGATGATGTTATTTAAACTAGCAGTGATGATCCCATTACTAGATAAAGTATGCACATCAATGGATTTATCTGTTAAAGGAAAAAAAGAAAAATTCTGGTTTCAAAACCTGTCATTGTGACGAAAGTTCTTCTACTTTTACTGTTCAAGTGTTTATGTATGTACCTGTGAGAAAGATAATGTGTCGGAGTTGAGTGTGCTGAGCCTGTAACTTCACCAAACAGTCCAGATCTGGGGCTTGTCGTGATGGAGCGTCACACTCGTGGTAGGGCAAAAACTCTACCAGGTGCTTCTTCTGATAAGCTGTTAGCAGATTTAGAAGATCCAACGCTTCACTGTTTGACCTGTGAGAGCAGGGAAAGAGCCTTACTTTGGATTCTTAAAACCAGCGGTACAAATGCCCCTCAATGTTATAAGGTGATATTAATAAAATGTCACCTTTAAAAGCAGGGTAACACAACAAGCATGTCTATCAATTAAAAAAAAAAAAAAAGACTAAATTTCAGCTATATATACACGCATGCATATAACATGCAGTGAAATGCAAACGCAAGAACAAGAAAAAAAATTAACCAAAAAACAAATAGATATTTTAGTCAAATAGATTAAAATACAAGCTAATAAAGTCTAATAGTATAAAAAAAAAGAATCAACCATAAAATGGCAAAATGGTGCACTGAAGTAAATCACTGTTCTTGTATTGTGGAGATGTGTGATGTAGTGTGAACTGCAACATACTGCAAGCCTCAGACAGAAGCAATTTTGACAAATAATTAATAATGATGTAACGCAGGGTGATATTTTGCTGGGTTGAAGGCACGGACCTGCTGAGCTCTTTTAGCTTCTTCTGAGTCTTACAGTGCACCTTCCACTTCCATGGCATGCTGTGTCCCTCCAATAACTGCAAAAACACCTGAAGCTTCTCTGCAACACCAAGACACAATCATAAATATACCAACCCAAACTGGAATTTACAGGGTTAATGTAGATGTGTGACTACTGAAATAAATTATTGACATATTCTTTCTATATTTAAACAGAATCAGGTTTGTTTCTAAATATAAGCCAAATAAAAACACATCAGCCACAGAGTAACAGCAGAATTTGCACTAACCTCTATCAGTTATTAACCATTAATCTAAATTTACAAACCTCAAGGATGTAAAAGCTGAAATACAAGCTAATAAAGAAGAACAAAGGTAAGTTTAGATGTTCTCCGGGTTTAACCCTTTCCAACCCACTAAAAGAATTTAGACTAAAGCTGTCTTTTATTCAGTGGTGGTATGTACTTACCTAAAGTAACGAAGTCTGGGTTCAGGATGAGCTCGTCTGATACGATTAAGCCTCCAGACACAAAAAGCTCATTGTAAGTGCGATTTTTCACATCATCTAAGCTGTCCACCCCAGCGAAATACACTGCACTCAGCTTCTTTAATGACACCAATGCAGGAATCTATGAGGGAAAGGTTTTTTTTAAATAAGTTCTGATTTTTATGTATGCGTGTGTGTGTGTGTGTGTGTGTGTGTATTAAAAATCAAACAAACCTTTTGAACATGAGAAGCTATATCTTCATTCTGAATGATGATCATAAATTTCTGCTGACAGCTGTTTGTCAGATAGGTCAGAGGATTGCACTCAATGTTGCCGAGGCTCTCCAAGTACCTCTGTCATAAATTGGGACATAGCATGTAATTCGGACCAAAGCAAAAGAAATCTAAAACATCAGAGAACAGTTAGAGGAGATACCCACCTTAACCTCAGTGTAAAGTTCATTTTCCTCTTCACCTCTCTGAATGTAAAACTTAACTGCATTCATTTGCATGATCTCTACCAGCGTACATAACACGTCTGGCTTGATTTGGCCGATCACATCACCTCCGGGTGCGCCCACCTGGGCGGGTTCAGAGGGCACCTCGGGAATAATTGGGACATCGGTGTTTACTCCAGACATGCTTTTGGGACGGTCTGAAACATTTGCAACCTTTGCATCAGTCTTTTTCTCTGGATGAGATTTTCTGGTAGGTGAAGGCTGTTTCTTAGGCACAGGAGAATGTGGAGTAGGAGTCTGTATTTGTGGCTTGCTGGCTGACTTGTGTAAAGACTCGTGCGCTTTAGCCTTTGAAGCGGACTGTTTGGAGGAAAGAACAGCAGCAGGAATAACAGTAGGAGGTCCACCAAGTGCAACCGAAATGTCAGCAACAGATGGAGACGGTTGAACCGCATCATTTTGAGAAACGGGGTATAAAGAAGCATAATGTGAGCTAATCATATGGTTCATTTTTTCGCAGAGTGTGCTGATGTAACCCTGGACCGGAAGAGGTGAGATGTGTTTTGACACGTATGGAGAAAAGGTGGACTCCAAAAAGCTGGATGAAGCTTCATGACAAGGCAGTGTGGCCTGGGAAACATAGTAAATTTTCTGACTATCCATCAGCTCCTGGATGCCTGAGCGAAGAGACTGAAATTCCTGGTCCAGAATAGAGTCCAGCGTTTGCTCTGCTGCTGGGACTGATTTGTCAATCAGTGACGTACCTGATGTCCCCACCTCAACTGCACAAACCGGGACTGTAGCCAAAAAAGGTATATTTATATTTAATATATAAAAAAAAAAAAAAAACAAAAACACATTTTAGAGAGATCACAGCACACTAGTAGTAATCATTTTCTTTTAGAAAGAATAAACGCACACCTTAAAAAATAAATAAATAAATAAATCACACAAAAAAAAGTATAAAATAATTTAAACTGATAACAAAAAGGTACAATTTTTGCAAGTGCAATTACCCTAAAAAGTTTTACGAATAAAACCATTACACCATTTAAAATAATTGAACCATACTTTGGTGTCTCTTAATATTTAATAAGTGCCAAAATACAAAATATATTTACAGACTAGGGCTACACAATATTGGGGGGAAAATGATATTGCAATGTTTTGTTTTTCTGCAATAAATAATGCAATATAAAAAACTTTTACCAGATGTTTTGGAAAGAATTCATTATTTTATCTGTGTAAAGTATAATACACAAATTAGAATCATGGATAAATACAATGGAAGAAAGATGTAAATAAAATAAACGGTGCTTTATGTTTTTCTGGAGATTCAAGTGTAAAATCACACTGTATAGTCTTCACCAGATAAATTAAGTACAAATCATTTTTAAAGCTACAAGTTATTGTTTCTTGTGTCCAAATCTGCAAATTTTAAATGACTGAAATAATCCACAAATCACATTTGTTCTGAACTGTGGTGCAGTCAAATATAATTCTGACATGACACTGTACATCCTGCAGTGTGACTATGGCAGACACACACATTGTGATGCCGATACTACTAGCCTAAACATTGTTTTAATTGTGAACTCACATATATATATATATATATAAGTGATGGAGTACTGAGGCTTCACAGTGGTCTCAGTATAAGAGAAAGCAGACGTGTAACACATACCTGTAGAGGTTGATCTCCATTGTAAGCGGTTATGACTAGCTTCAGAAGAGAGCTGCACCTGCTGCTCAAAGCTGGAGGCTTCACTGCACAAGTCCATACTACCAACACTGCCTGCCATCTGATCCTGCATGATGGCAACAACGTACAAAAGCAATATTGATGTTTGTGTATGGAAGAAAATTATGCATAAGTAATATTTAAGATTTATAATATTTCATTTTGAATACAGTATAGCATTCCTATGTTGAGTAGAAAAACATTACATTATTTCTTAATCATCTATCAATACTTGCTGTTTGGGATTACAGTGATCATTATAGGATATAAAGAGCATACGTTCCATTATGTAAACTTAAATGCTAAGGGTAAGACTGTGACTAAAAAAAACAGCTGATATAAACACGTTGTGAATGCAGATTTTATGCCAAACATAACAGGCAAAAGTAGCCGTTATAAAGAACTGATGTACAATAAATACTAGCCTATTGCTGCTGTGTGAAAACAAATGAAAAAAAAAACAAAAAAAAAAAAAAAAAAGAACATGCCTGGTATGCAAAGTCATTTCCATACCTCTAGGTAATCGTGCGAGACCTGCTCATCCTCTGCATGTCTGCCTCGCAGGCTGTGCTCATAGTGGGCGGGGGGTTCGGCTGGCTCACAGATCCGCTCTGGTACCAGGATGTCCTGTATTTGGCCAGGCAGCATAAGATGTGCGGCACTGGCAGAAGCAGCAGTGGCAGAAGTTTGAGATACTTTCTTCAGAGCAGTAATGAAGAATTTCAGCAGACTGTGCACGTCCTGAATGGGTGCTGTGTGGCTAACTTGCTCGCGCAGGTCCACGTCAAGCATCCCCATGCTGTCCATCATTGCCGAGAGAGACATGGACGTTTCGCCCTGAGGAACTGCAAGATGCAGATAAAGAAAAAAACAGGCACGTGTTAAAGCCGTTTAAACTGTGTAACTGGGACAAGCAGGTGCTTCACAAGCAATGCATGGTGCTCTCTTTGATCTGCAGCTTCACCACTGTGTTCCTCAGGGGCAAACAGAGCTGTATGCATTTACTAAAATTCAGCACCAGGTTAGAGTGTATCTAGTTTTTTTTCTAATATTTACATTTGGATTAAATGCATGTGGACACTAATATCACGCATAATAATGGTTACAGGAAAAAGGAAAACATATGGATGATTGTGTGTGCTACAATTTTTTAAAATCCTTATTTAAAACAAGAGTGTTTGTGCTAGACACTGTTGGCTAAATAATTTACCCAATAAAATCATAAATTAGAATAAGTTTAAGTTCAAAATGTAAAGACTTTATTGCACAACTGAGGAAAGCAGAATCTAATATTTGTTTAGCAAGAAACCCAATAACCAGCGATGTTGAAGATCAGTTTTCAGCAGTGTTGTGCCAATATATAGTCTTATTATTCCGCAATTTTTCCCCGCCAATAATAATGTCCATCTTCTAATACAATTATTTGCTTTTTAGATGTTTCTGTACCTGTAGCCCGTTGCTTATGTATGACATGACGTGCTCGACTATGTTTAACTTCCAATTTGAATCTTATTAATTCCTATTTCGCCATGAATCTTCACTTTCTTATCAATTTGTTGTGACTATGTGATACAGGAACTTTCCCAGAAATGTATTTTGATTAATTTATATGTACAATATTTACTTTCTATGTATATTCCTTTGTTGTCACTTACAAAAAAGTTATGTTTGTATTAAGGCTCATGTATTCTTTGCTACATATTACATCTGTGCCTCTTTGGAGGTTTTTTCAAGGTCTTGTTATCAGTCACTGGTTTACGCTCACGAACATAAAATCCCTCAGAAATTGTTGTGTCTTTCTTAAATCTCTGCCCTACAAAAATGCTTAAATGCTATTTCTTAATGATCAAAATAAGTTGTGTTTAATAAAACATTACATTTTTTTATTCCGTTTGCATTAGTGTTTTATTTCTACCCACAATATCCACTTTCTCTTGCCTGCTATTAAATCTCACCTCTTCCTTGTTCTCCATTGCTTAAGTCATCCGTTTTGAGGTACTTGCTGACACTACCTGGGAGGTCAGCCTCAGGCCTTCGCTTGTGCCCAGCAGGCTCCCAGTCCTCGCTGCGTTCCTGCATGCCTCCATCCTCCTTACCCAGTGACCGTTTGTGCATTTGTATCAGTTTCAGCAGCTTCTCCATCTTCTCTTTGTCATACTCTGCTTGGGGCTTTTGAACACCTCCACCGTTAGACTGCGCAAGTCCAGTTCTGGTGCTGCCGGATCCACTCCAGTCTGACACGGGACTGTACTCATCAACCATGGCAGGACCACTGTCCTCCACGTCCTGCTGCAGGCATGTTATGGCTAGCTGAAAGTTCACAGGTGCATGGATATATGTTTTTAATAATGAGTCCATGCTTTTGGGCCGTTGTGATGGATAAGGCCCAGGTCGGTTATCTGAGTTTGACCTGTAATCAGGAAGAGAGTATGACCGTCCTGAGGCATGCTCCCTCAAATGCAGATAGTCCAGGACCTGGCATTTTACTGCACTTGCCAGATCTTTGGGTTGACTGGAACGCAGTTTAAAGAAAGCATGGTGCAAGGCAGGAGCAAAAGTTTTTAGGTGCTCAGTGTTTGGGTCTTTGGGCTCCAGTGGAAGTAGGGAGTCCACATGTAGTCCAGTTTGTTTGGACACTTCGAAAAGAATGCAAAAAAAAACCAAAGGGGTAGTCAATCATAATAATAATAATAATAATAAAACCAGATACATATAAAAATTTATTAAATTACATCTGAGGAGACTTTTTACTTACCTAACCTGCCTGTTATTCTTGATTCTTGATAAACAAAAAGTGCCTGTAACCCTCTGTCACTTCTTCCTCGCCGCTCTACATTTTAGAAAAGAAAAAAAAATAAAAAATAAAAACATTTTATGGACAACAACAACAAAAGACAAAAATATGCATCTTAAGTGTTTACCATTAGAACTGTGTAGATGAGCTGAAGAAAGGAGAAAAAGAAAGCCTCTTTCTGCCAAGGGCTTCACAAGAACCTGAATGAAAGAGCAGAGTTATCCTATTTCTTATCAATAGACTCATTCCAACAGTCCACAACGACGGAAAATATGAACAAAGAAGATCGTGAAGAAGGTTTTTCTGTAATTCTTTGTACACAGCTGGAGAACTAATAGAACAAAAAAGAAGAGAAAAACTCTCACCATTTTCTCCTTTTCCATTTTGTGTAAAAGGCCAGACAGGCAGTTTCCCTGCTTGCTCTTAGCCATAACATCAAAAAGGCTGCAGTACATCCCACATTTCATTACTTCTACAGATAACAGCAATAAATATCAGAACTTATTACATAACAATAACTCAGAGGGGGAAAAAAAGACTACATATTGTATAAGAGCAAAATTTAATACCGAAAATGACAACTGAATGTAATCAGCATTTACTTTGTGCCATATTGGTTATATACCTGACTTACCCTCTTGTGTTCCATTGTATGAATCCCATGACAGAAATGAAGCGGGAATTTTCCTCCTTACTTGATCGAGATGCATTGCCATGTTTATGTCAATTTTATCAGGACTAAAAAGAAGGCAAGAATCACTATTTTATTAAAAAAAACACTTCAATCAGGATTTATTGACAAAAATTAACGTCTAGCCAATTTTTTATATGATGTCCTGTATTGCATTTACAAAAAAAATAAGAATTACTATAAGAACAACTTACAGTTTGACGGGCAAAAAGGGGAGGTTGGGTGACCGGATACACACTTGATACAGCTCCTCCCCCCTGTTCACTAATGAGCCGCTCCACACTGTATATCTGCGCCATCCTGCAAAACACAAGCCAGCACTCAGCACCTTTTACACAGCCAATATAGCGGATAAGAAAACAAATGCAGTCATTAAATACAGGAACTACAGACAATCCAGATAAGTGCCTACCTCTGTGTCCGTCATATAAACCACTGCTTAATCTACAAAAGATGAAAAGAAAAAACATAGTCTAATTGTGCACAAAACTCTTTGCAGTCAATTCACGCAGTCTAAAAAAAATAGATAGTAAACTAACTTAAAAATCACAATTATACCGATTCTTAGGTATTTAATAGAACACAGAGAATATTCTTTACCTGTTAGTAGACCGGGTCGACTCTTTGCCTTTATATCGAAAGGATACCACAGCATAGGGACACACGTGTCTGGGCCGTGACTTCAACTCCTCAAACGCAAACTCATAAAAGTATTGCTGCAGATGACACGGAGAAGCAAAATGACGACATTAAGCCGGACTGTAACGTTGCAATAATTTACACACATAGCGAGTTATGCTGTAGTATTAGAAACAACCAATATACTATACCTGAGTGAGCTCGAAGGCTCTGTAGGACAATAATGAAGTGACTTTGCTGGCATTTTTGTGCACATGGCAATCAAATTTAGGCGTAGGTTCCAGATTACTTTTCGGCGTATTTTCAAATATGTTCTTTAATTTACCCTGAAGAACAAAACAGGCCATATGAAAAAAAAAATTACGCATTAGATTTTATGTGTGTAATGAAAATTAGGGAAATGTTACCTTCATGACTTTAAATATGATGATCTCCCCAGAAGCCCCTGCTTCAAACGGATTCATCTGCAACAAATCTGAGTATTTGGAAAGATAAACCCCTACAAGAGAAAAGATAAACTATCATGCTCTGCTGACAGATGTTAATATACTCAAAACAAATAGCAGAAAGAAGCACTAAAAACATGTGTATTTGTGTCCAGTTTGCTAACGTACTTCAGACATGATGCTCATGACTAGCTAAAACAAACTATAATTTCCTAAATGGTGAAAAAACCTTCCAACAACTTGGACCATGAGGATATTATTTAAAGCACAAACAAACGCAACTTTGTGTAAGACCAAACATTACCTTTAGTGGGATTTCCTAAATTGTTAATGCGTGCATGTCCCACTGAAAGGCCCTTTTCACACACCCAGTGAGTCTGCAACAAAAGGGAAAACAAGTTCCACATCCTTTAACACTCTTAAATACAAGCTTAAAATTCCACTTTGCATTTTTATCAGTTCTACCAGACCCGATTTTAAACGATAAGGAGTTATCCAACGTATTTAGAGCTGTGAAATGCAGGTGCTAAAAGGACTTTTACCTAATACCTGAAAATCTCTTCCTGGAAAGAAATGTTCAAAAAGAAATGCATGTTACCTTTTTTGCATCAGGCAGCAGAAATGCAAAGGAGTCAGTGAGCTCTGCATCCGTCCGCCCAGCGTGCTTCAGTTCCCGTTTTTTCTCGATGTACTGGACAAAAGACAAGGAACAGGTTAAAAGCGTGTTCAGCTGAAACATAATAGTCCGTAATGTCGACCCTAAAAAAATAGTAGTCAAAACTTGGCTTCTCTTGCATCTAAACTACTTTATTTAGCCTGTGACATCATGAACTTAAACTGAGATGTGTATGTGAGGGCTGGTCGTAAATATATTACCTTAAAAATGCCCCAATAAAAAAGGAAGAAACTATTAAGCCGGTTTTAATCACTTGATCTACACAGACCTTTAAATAACCCATCTAGACCACGGTGTCCAAACTCGGTCCTGGAGGGCAGGTGTCCTGCAGATTTTAGCTCCAACCCTAATCAAACACGCCTAAACTAACTAAAGTAGACTTTAAAATTACAGATAGGTGCGTTGAGGCAAGTTGGAGCTTAACTCTGCAGAACACCAGCCCTCCAGGACCGAATTTGGCCACACCTGCTCTAGACCGAGTCCCAAAGTTTTTATTTTCTACGTTTATCCCCATGTGCCACTGGAAGTGCAGATCAAAAATTCCTATAGCAACTTCACCTCTTTCTCCAGGAGTTCGTTGTGAACCAGATACGCTTTAGTGTAGGTGAAAGCTCCTCGAGATGAAGAATCCAGGTACGAGGACGACAGAAGTTTAAAAAGCTCCTCAAACTCCCACGATTCTGGCACTAACTGCTGAAGCAGACCTGGAGGATCGGAAAAGAGACAAGCAACATAATATGTCACGCTGAAATGTCACATACTGACAGGACTTGGTGACTTAACGCCAAGAAGCTACAACACATATTTGTACACAGGTAGCAATGAGTTAGCTAAGAAGCTGGAGGTAAAAAACAACGACCAGCTTAAAGCACCCATTAACATAAACTCTTTTAAACAATACCAGTGTGACGGGACATGACAGTCACTTTGTTTGCCTATAAACTGTCTGGTGACGTGTATCTGTGCTACTGATCATATTTAGCCGCGCTGCACTGCCTGTTAAAGGGTCACCGAAGAGGCGCGGTCACATGACTCAAAGTTCGGGTCTCTCTCTCTCTCTCTCTCTCTCTCTCTCTCTCTCGTTCTCTCTCCCCTCTCTCTCTCTCTCTCTCTCTCTCTCTCTCTCTCTTAACTTTCTCGTCGTTGTTGTTGTTGTTTTGTCTTTTAAAACGTTTTACAATATGAGGACACCAGACCCACAATAAGTAGCTGTATCCACGCAGAGTAAGAAGTACCAGTGCTGAATGAGGAGTGGCAGAAGTGAGCTAACGTTGTCTTAACTACCGACTTGGCTAGCACCTACTTAGCAACTTAGCACAGCCAGGCATCAATTCCAAAATCCCATAATATTAAAAACACACACCGCCATGCAGTGCAAAGCTGTTTCTTTAACGCTTCACGTCATGTAACGTTACTAATGTATTTGCTAGTTAGTTCGCTAGCTAACAACTGCTAACCAACCTCTAAACGCGATGTGCTTATATATATATTGCTCAAATAAACGGCTAATTAGACAAGTTTAATGCAAACCAGCATTGGTACAACCAGGTGCTATGAACCAGGTCTAAATAAAGCCGGTAGCGGTTATAACAGTTCGAATAATAAAGCAAAAGTAGCCCTGTTCGGTAACAACACTGGTAGTAAAGGGGGGACACAACCTTTGCGCTCCTTAATCTTCCGCGGGATTTGGAAAGTCTTCCGCGACAATTCCTCGGATGACTTGTGCAGCGCCGACGGAGAAGTGCTGCAGTTCTTTAAATCTGTCAGTCCGCTCTTCTGTCGCTTACAAGCATCTCGTTCAGACATTTGCTCGTCTTCGCATCCAGCTTGTTCGCCATTTTGCTTGGATGTAGTCGTGGTCGAGGCTGACAATTGTTCCTGGCTCTCGCTGCTGTCCTGACATACGCCGCTAAGCTTGACACCATCCCGCTCGTATTTGCGGTCTTCGTTTAGATTGCAGGCCATTTTGGCCACAAATCACTTCGTTGAAGTTGGTTTCAGCGCCGCTTTACGGAGTAATTCTCCTTCTCAACCAGCCTCCGCCATTATGCTTCTGACGTGCGGCTTCCCTACGCTGCGAAAACTCTGGCGTCTCTCTGTTTACAAGCGCCGAGCGCCACCTACAGGCCAGACCCGGTGTGTGCCAGCGGTGTTTAAAACTGATCCCTCTAGGGGAGCAAAGCCATCAGACTGGAATAAAGTTTCTAAATTGTGACATCTGATGTTCTCTAAAAATCGCAATTAATAAAAGAGAAGAGAAGAAAAGAGCAAACAAATAAATGGTGTCATGTGAGTGAAAGTTTAAGAAATAAAAAAAACCCTGTAGCTCTAGTAAATTGCCAGAATAAATCAGAAATGTTGATTTTTATTAAGCCCCACATCATCAAGATTCTCTTTTTTTTTACATTTAAGTGCTAATCTATTTACTCTGATTCTTTTAAAAGAAACTTTTTAAATCATATAACAGAAACACTGAAAGCAAGACATTAAGACTTTCCCCCAGTTCACTGAAAAGCCTTGAATATCCCATTTATTGTCCTTTTTTATAAGCCTGTAAAGTGCTTAACTGAAGTAAATAACCAAACTTCGTCTTTTTTAGCTGATTTTAATACAAATCTGCATGCTGACCCTGCAGACATTAGTAGTCAGTGTGGTGTCCTTGGGATTTCTCCACAAGGAGAACCGACTCTCTAAGACTAATCCATAAACCTGTAACATATATTCTTTGTTATATTCAGTACAGTTTTAGTCCCTGATTATTAAAATCGTAGACTGGGTGATGGGCTTTATCTGTCACCGGCAATCTGGATGCTATAACTGTACCATAACATCCCACTCCATGATGTATGCGTATAAGTGTGAACGTAATCAAATGTTACTTTTTGAAATAAAAATGCATATTTATAAATATTTCTTAATGCTTTTTTTTTTTTTTACACCTTAAAGTCTCTACGTTTGTAGAAAATCCAATGCAAAACAGATTTTTTCTTAAGGTTTAAGGCTACATAACTAAAAATGTAAAAATGATATTTAGAAAACAGTGCTGTGACAGGATAGTAAAAAAAATGACAAAAGCAGTGTACACATTTTATTTCGTTGTTGCGTGATCTGTAAGAAATTTATGTGATGTTAAACTAGAACATAGGTAAGGTTTGTGAGGAAAATGTCTAACTTTTAAATCGCTGGAGGTCAATTAGATTTTAATAATTCTATAAAATGACTATTAAGAAACTAAATTAATAGGAAACAAAAAAATAGATGTCCCATCTTTCTTATATACTAAACTTAAAAAATAATAATTTCTATAAAATTTGACACATTATTCATACCAGGACATTTTTTATTATTGAAATAAAAATATTGACCATTGCTCTGTACTTATTACCTTTTTGATAAATAAACACTGCATTGCGATTTAACGGAAAACTGAATCAACTTATCTAACCATGAATAAAAATATTTTATTTTACATTTTACAAAGACATACACCATAACCCATCACATAAGAGTCAGATAATCTACTCCTAAAACTAAGTAACTAATATTAAATGATCGTCTCAATCAAACTCTGTCATTGTTCCTTTGTTGTATATATCATACTCTTTATACCAGATGTAGTCCTTCAGAGTGTTTGGCAAAGGTAAAAAGCTGATAAAAACTGGAGCCCTAAGCCGTAGACGACCGAGGCACACCCGGATCTTAAGGCGGCATAAATGCTTCAAACTTCGAGTGTTTTCTGTAAAGTAAGTATAAAAACATAACTGTATTATTGGTTTACCTTTAAACTCATTTAACATCGTATTTAGAAAAGTTGTATAAAAACGATGGTCATGTTTAGCTGTACTTTATGTATAGGCATAAAGTCATGCAGAGTGTATTTATGTGGCTGATTACACACCTTGAATCCTACATATTTCTGGCCACTGTTTCTGCTCTGCCAGGACGCTCTTCAGTTTGGAGCAAAAGGTAACATGGTCAACATAATCCAGCAAGATTCTGACCACTTGGCCAGTAAAGTGCTTGAGCCATGATACTGTTATCACTTCGCAGAACTGCAGAGAAAAATTTGTGTTAGTAGCAGTGCATAATTGTGTGTGCAGGATTTCGGACATGGTATGATGTTGGGCACATCCATTCCGCCCAGGGTTCCACCCGCCCCTCATAAGGCAAGTAAAATAGAAATGTTACTGATGTTTACATGAATCTAAAAACTATTTCTTACCACTACATCTCTTATAACAGAAACGCTCCACCCCTCGTAGTCCAGAGGAACATGAGATCCCTGGCCATACGGACAGTCAAAGCAGCGCTGTACATCATAGCCATGGTTTAGCAGCATTCGGAGAATCACCTCGTCCTTCAGTGCATATTGCAGCGCTGAGGGGAAGTGTGTTGTATTTACACGTGAATAGTAGTTTACATTTGCTCCATAGCGCAGCAGTGTGTTGATAAGTTCATAGTTGCCCAAGCGCATGGCTACTTGCAGACAGTTGACAGGGTCCTGATTTGGCATAGCACCAGCATTGAGGAGCAACCTAGCCGACTGCACGTCACTGTTCGACACAGCAAAATAAAGTGCCGATCTGCGCTCATCCTCGTAGTTCTTCCTCACCCGTGGATGGAGCATAAAGTTAGGGTCAAACCCGGCATTTAAAAGAAGCTCAAGACATTGAGCATGTCCACCTGCAGCAGCTGAATGTAACGGGCTCATTCCACTTTCCTTAATGGCCTCTTTTTTAGTCACCGGGATCAGCTGTTCTAGTGCTCTGCAACGATAGAAAATTGGGAGTGAAATTAAAGAAATAAGCATTTTAAATAGACATTTTTTGTTATGTTATATGTCCAAAAGTATGTACACACCTGATCATCACACCCACTTTAAACATTTGCCACGTATACAGTTGTTTAAAATGTCTTTGCATGCTGTAGTGTTTTTATTTACTTTAACTGAAACTAAGGGGCCACAAGACATAAAGACATGGTTTGGTAAACCATGTGAAAAATCGCCACTGTATTTTTCAGAGAAGCCCTGTGAGTAAAAAGTGAAAATAACTATAACAGCCAAAAGGAACTACAGCTGGAATGGGATGTTAATAGGTATGATTAATCTGTGTAATGTTATGATTCATGGTTTATGTTTTTCTTGTTTTTTGTTTATGTTTCTTGTTTCATGTTTATATTGTACTTATGTTTAAGTTTATGTTTATTGTTCAGGCCTTGTTCCTCATCTCCTTGTCATGTGTTCCCCTTGTCCATGTGCTGTGTTCCTATTGGTTAGTCTGGTGTATTTATAGCCCTTGTATTTCCCTTTGTCTGGGTCGTGGATTTCGGTTGTGTCCCTGTACTGCTGTCATGAGTCTGGTTGTCAAGCTAAGTTAAATTTCTTGTAGTTAAGTTCATGTTTGCTGTTTATGTCTATGCTAAGTAGTCAAGTTAAGTCAAGATAGGCTAATCTAAGTTAGGTCAATCTCAGATAAATTAGGTCAGGTCTTGTTTAGTTTATGTTTAAACCACACCTTTGGGTCGAAAATACTACTCGCCTCAGTGGGAATCTATACAGTCTGTCCCGTAGTATACAGGTGCATAATATCATGGTTGTGCACGTATGTAAAAATAAGACTATTCATGATTATTTACTACTATCTCACAATTATTATTATATGACAACTATATGTAAGAACGATTATAAGGATTAATATAAGAAACCATCTGTCACTCACAGCAGATGGCCTTGATAAGCAGCACGGTGGATGGGCAGATGGCCCGTATGTGTGGGATTGTTGGGGTCGGCTCCATACTCCAACAGCAACGTGATTATATCAGGGTTTCCAGATGCTGCAGCGTCAAACAGCACGGATACAGACCCTACAGAGTGAAGCTTTGACCATATGCTGGCACCTTATAATAAAAGTGGAAGATAGAGAAGCAGTCACATACACAACAGACCTGTTTATATAGTACAGTCCTGCAAAGTACATAATTAATTTGCTATTTTGTGCCAGTTTAGTGTTTAAAAACACCACTGACTATCATGAGAAAGAAAAAAACTTCCAACACAGCACATTAAGCATGGTATATTCTCAATCTCTGTGCTACACAGCTGTGTCAACTGCCTCAGTATGTTGAAAGACTATTTATTTCTCTCACACATCTTCTCAGACGCCCAATTGGCTATCACATTACTTCCGCAACAAGGAAGAGTAAACTGAAACGATAGGAATTTACCCTGTAAATGGCTGTATTATAAAAATGATCTAATAATTAACAACAAATAACCTTTCTGTAGTAGAACCTCCACAACATTTAAATGCCCAGCTTGGGCTGCGAGTCCTAAAGGTGTATGTCCAGTGGCATCATAGGCATCCGGGTTGGCACCAGCCTGAAGAAGCTGGTACACATAGTCCTCTAAGCCCAGAAGAGATGCTTCATGCAGAGCAGTTCTCTGGAGGCTACCTTTTTGGTCCACTGTAGCGTTATAGCGTAGAAGAAGAGAGGCCAAGTCGCAATGATTGTTTTTTATAGCTGTTTAGAGAGATAAAATACACAAAATGCTTTTTTTTGAAATGATTCACAACATCAGTAAAAAAAATAAAGAGCCATTGCTTATGCTTAAAGATCTTTCAATTAAGTGGAACCGCACAAGCCAGTTAAAACTGTCTTGAGGCAAGGTGTGTGTCAGAAGTTGAAAGCACTGGCTGTACAGATAGACATAGTAATCCATTCATAGCAAAACATTTTCTAAGTGTGCTACTGTGTAATAATATCTCTAGTAATTAAACGTTATAAAACTGTTTAAAGTTTTAAAGTCAAAACAGAAAAAACTATACTGGTACCTAAAAACAGTAGCATTCATTATCTTTGCATGTTATCATAGCCTTGTTATGACACACCCCCAACTAATGCAGAGTCCTCATCCTCATTTTGACAGTCAGGGCTGCAGCCATTCTGAAGCAGGAACGTAGCATTCTCTCTGAGACCGTTCACAACAGCAAGAAACAGAGGTGTCTCTCCTTTCAGTGTCCGGGACTCACTCGACCCCTGGGGAGATGCTAATAATACAAGGCGTTTATCAGATTTTATAGCAAATCAATATTTTAGACATTTTGTCCTTCAAATAGATGTTTCTAGAGTAGTGTAGCATATAAACCTGAAAAAGTGATTTCCAAAATGCTCCTTTTATGCTGGACTGCTGCTTGATGCAGAGGAAGCCACCCCCTGGTGTCGGCCATGGACAACGCTGCCTTGTGCTGCACAAGCATCCGCAACGCATCTTCATTTTCTGACCATACACATGAAATGTACAAAGGAGGATGCAAGGCTCAGATTATTTGCCAGTATTAGCATTGCTAAGTGTAGCATGTAAGTGTAGTAAAAGTACCTGTACCTGTAGCAAATACTGTAGTGTTTTTGTACCATATTATGGTATATATATATATCATAGTAAATTGCAATGATGTGGTAATTTGTTGTGGCAATTCTACTACACTTGTTATATTAAGTTCAATATAGTGAAATAAACTAATTACCACATTAATCACTATAGTACTGTATGTGTGAAACCTTTACAGCACAAATCAAAGTATAAAGTGTATAAATGCACACAAAATCATTACAATCAATAAAACTAAATAACAAGTTAACAAACCATCCATTGTTTATCCGAATTTTGCCGATCTAATTTTGCTGCCTATTAGAAATAGGAATCCATTGAAGAGTTCCATTAACAACTCTTTTTTTCCATATAAAAATATAGTTTATCTGTTTTATACAGTTCTTTCTATAATATGGCGTATACATTAACAGAGTGTAAATACTATAACAAATGAAATCCTTTAGTAAATATTATAAAATGATACTGTTTACCACATGCTTTTAGTTTAGTGTTGTAACTTGTAAATTCTACTACAGAATTTACTCTCGTTTATCCATTTGCTATAGTTAATATTACAGTATAGTATCCTGCAGTAAGATGTTGTAAATCCTGCAATATACTACTTTATATCAGACATTTCTCTGCAGCCTAAACACTATCAGAAGCTGACCTACATTTACAACCTAAAATCTAATAATTGTTCCAAGAAATTGTATTAATTTATTCCCAACAGTCTATTTTCTTCATTTCTCCTGGCTGAACTGCCAAGAATAATTAAAGAATAAAGAAAAAAACTAAAGAATAATTACACCCACAATGGCTGACGGAGGAGGAGAAATCAATTTAGTCTTGGAGAAATCAATTTAGTCCGTTTTTAA
The DNA here is from genome assembly GCA_005784505.1 of Bagarius yarrelli. Classification (NCBI taxonomy): domain Eukaryota; kingdom Metazoa; phylum Chordata; class Actinopteri; order Siluriformes; family Sisoridae; genus Bagarius; species Bagarius yarrelli. The sequence continues at coordinate 1,361,574 of VCAZ01000040.1, read as the reverse complement.
GGTTTTTAAGGTGGAAAAAGTTTCTTCGCCACTTCCGGACCATTTTCGAAGAACGTTACCACTGGCTTTTTTTTAATGTTTTTTTTGTCATGTTATTAGATAAATATTGATTCTGAACTGCTACAGATGATGTACATGGTAGTGGTGGTTGATGGTAGTTTTCAGTTCCCAAAAATGAAAGTGGTATGCCAGTGTAGAGTTATAATGAATTCCCAAAAATTTTTGGAGTTTTCAATTCGCGAAATGAGATTCCCAAAAATGCTATAATTCAAATTCGCGAAATGTCTCGCTTTCTCTCTGTTATAAAAATGCCGTGTTATAATGCATTTTTAATGTATCGCTTTCTATAATTGATGCTTTCTATAATTGCAACGTAATAGTGGTGGTATATAAGATCCCCACTATATGTATATGCTTTCTATATATATGCAACTAATATGTATATATATATAGTATAGATATATACTCCTATACTATATATACAATTACATTTTACTGTAGTCAATCCTAGTCCATTTTTATGTAAAAGAACTATGCAGACACTACTAACTATTTATTAACAAAGGGCTTTATGAAGCTAATTAAAAACAGATATAATAGGTTTGTACAATTACACAAAAATTGTGCAATATTTTAATATTCTTCTCATGCTTACAAGTGTGTGTAAATATATGTGTACGAAAGCTAACTAATGTAAGCCATATAATAATGATTACAAGCATTTGCAAAAGATTCAGTGCATATCAATCGCTAGTCTACAAGACAATATTAACAATGTTGTTGGCTTCAGGTTTTTGTCTACATTTTGGCACTTCTCTGACTCAAACTGTAAAATAAATTTTATTGATGTTCTCATAGATGTAAGACAAAAGACCTGCTGAAAAGACATACTGGCCATTTTGTGCTTTCTGCTCAGTAAGCTTTAAGCTTTAAGGGTGTCATATAAAACAAAATAACAAAATTAATATAAAAACAGTTATATAAAAACAGCGTTATATGAAGATAAACAGCACTTTTCCTATACAGACATTCCACACAACTTTCCAAAAAAAGATCAAATCTTACAGAAAGTAAATCAGACTGTACCTGCAGTTATTGCCGTGAAAATTTCTTCATGGTCAATGTATTCCAGTTTAGGATCGCTAGGGAAAATCACAAGTAAATATATTTCCTTACACAAGCATGCAAGTACATTGTTAAGTCCTGGAGAAAAGAAAGATTTCTTGTAGAGTCTTACTTCAGAGTGCCATCTCTGCGCTTGCCATACTCCAACAGACTTTGCTCAATCATGTATTGCGTTGCTTCATCTTCATCTTCATCCCACTCTTCCTCATCATAGAGGGCTTCCATCTTACACACTTTTAATTCAGTGCAATTAAAAAGCTAAATAAAATTAAATAGTGTTCTTGGACATGGTGTTTGCTATACATTGCTTATAAATGGAAACGAGTCAGTTCCTAGTAGAGGTTTTGTCTGTAGTTAGCCAAAGTAATCAGGTATTAAAGAATAATACTGTAGCAATGATTAAAGCCATTAATACCACACATAGCAAGAAGCTTTTGTTTAATTTATTTAAACATATGAAGTACAAACATTCCTGCATAGCAATTAAAAACTCCACGTGCCTCTATAAAGTCAAGCTTGTTTATCCTTATCACCAAAATGTTGGTTGCTGACTTTTGAGTTTGAATTGTGGCGGCTATCTGGTAAACATGCACCACTCCATGCCCATGCAGCACTATAATGATCTCTGAAACCCCTTTCCTAAAAAGTCAACGTTTTTTACAAGTACAGATTCATTTGCAAATATTTCTTTTACCTTTAATCAATGGACACGGTTGCTTTGTGTTGCACTTATAACCTCAGAGCGTTTCAAGCTCGTTGCTGACACAAGGCTATTTATATCCTACACAGTTAAAAATATGCAATCATGGGACTAGTCCAGCCAATCTCTTTCTGACATGGATCGCCCTAACCCTAAATAACATCTAGGGATATAAGATATCAGGGCTGGCAACAGGGAAGCCATAGTATACATTTGTGTACTATGGGGAAGTGGTGGCACAGTGGTTGGCTTGGTAATTGGAAGATCCGGGTTCGATTCCCAGTGCCACCAAGTTACCACTGCTGGGCCCCTGAGCAAGGCCCTCAACCCCCAATTGCCCAGTTGTAAATGAGAAATGTAAGTCGCTCTGAATAAGGGTGTCTGCCAAATGCTGCAAATATTCGATGTGTACTTTGTGTAAAGTATGCAAACAGTTTTGCTTGGTGCAAATCTTCAATATATAGCAGAGCAAAGAATACAAAAAGTGAAATCAACATATTTTGAGTGCAAAACAATTTAGTTTAGAAGATCTGATTATTGCATTTAGAATAAAATTTTATAAAGTTCTAAAGTTAATTCCTAATTAAAAATGACCAAAGTGAAAACGTTTGTTATTAATCGTCAAGTTGGCAAAGCATAGCCACTCCTCTCTTGACCCAGTGCTGCGGCCGCTTGCTTGTGGGCAGTGTCATGGAGATGACAAAGTTAGTGGAGTGACCAGTGGTGGACAAAGTTCCCTTACGCTCACTGGTCTTATAGAGAGGACACACATAGATGTTCTGGGGTTGCGCCATAACCCGCTTATCCGCTAGAAAAGACAATAATTCAAGGCAGTAAATACATCGAATTATTATAACACAATTTTCACAGGAATTTTCCGTAATAATGATCTGGTGTTTTCTTACTTGGCTTTATCCATATAATAGGAACCGAGTCGAACAGGATCTTCGGATATTGTTCAGCTAAGACGCCACTGCAAAAACACAACAAGATCGAAGTAGGCACAGCACAGCTCCAACAGTAGGAAAATGTTTAATTGTGTTCTTACAACAGGTTACGTTTCGAGCTACATGCTCTTTATCAGACTGTGGTTCCAGCCTTTGTTTAGTGGAGCCCACATTGAGCCTTTTTTGCTTAATAAATGTGCGCTCTTGGACTGTTTTAATGTAAAATCACAACAAACCTTTTTTTATCCCATCGGGCTCCATCTAAAAAAAGGCCGTGAATGTAGACTCCATCTTCGGGGGAGGTGTCTGAAGTATCAAATGGCATAACCTGCATAAAACAAGAAAAACTCACTAAAATGCTTTGAACTTTCGTGTCATCCGAAACTAGTGAATAAAATATTTTTTTAGTGGTAGCACAGGGGTTCAGGTATTGGACTGCTGATCGAAAGATAGGGGTTCGATTCCCAGCACCAACAACTTGCCACTGCTGGGCCCCTGAGGGCAAAGCCCTTAACCACCAATTGCTCATTTGTATAAAAGAGATAAATGTAAGTCATTCTGGATAAGAGCATCTCCCAAATGCCGTAAATACAAATGTAAAACACCTCAAAGTCGAATACAAGGAGGTCGATGGGGATGGAGTATTTCCTGGCATAGTTCTGCATTGCTCCTGTCAGAAAAGCTTGAGTAAAGAAGAAGCCAGACAGCCAAAAAACATGAGGCTTGGTTGTGTCATACCAGTCCTGAAAGAATGCATGGGAAGCTAATTAATCTCCAGAAATAGTCGTTTCATTATGAAACTATTCTGACAGACAATTTGAACATTTGAATTGCATAACTATAATAAATCAAATTTGTTCTTACCCGCAAAAATTTAAGTCTAGCAAGTAAGTCTGTAACGTAGCTGCCCAGGGGCTTCAGACTGGGGTAGGAGCGCTTTGCCCATTTCTCTGGCACTTTTCCTACAAGCAGGCTGCTTGCTATGGCCTCCAGCTCTGCATCCATTACGACAAGCCCCTTAATGGCCTTGAGCAGGTTCTGCAGACTCACACTAACTGTTTTACACAAGCTGGAGAGGAAAGGATGTGCAATATAATTACCATGGCATATAAAAGGAAAACCAAAAACATACCTGCCAAAAATAATTGCACATGTGTTTCTCGGGTTTTGAGATCTTACTTATTATATCGTTCCATCTCTTGAACAAGCACTGTGTTCATGCTCTCTTCATACCGCACCGGAAATTTGGCAAGAGCGGCCTCAATGTTAAAGTTTTCTGGAAGCTAGATATGTGACAGAAAAATATGCAAATAAAAAGCCTTGTCTTACATAATGGACATTTTAAACTTGCATACTAAGGGTAATTACCTTAGACAAGATGTCACTGGCAATATCTAGCAGGTTGTTGTCACCTCCAGAACTTCCTCCTCCTTTTGAACCACCTCCCTGTGTCAAAATCAGGGAGTCAAACAGGATTTTGGTCTGCTGTAGGTCTTTGGAGATATCTACATTCTCATGCATACCAAACACCTCTGGATGCTGGCTAAAAGGGAGATCCTGAAAATATACAAAATCCTTTTAATTTTCCAGATCTTTTTCTGATTTAGAAAGACTCTGTATGAATAAGCTGATCTGTAAACATGTTATCGTTTATTAACTTTACCCTGATAAACTCCACATAGTCTTCATAAGTGGACTTTGGAGGTGCACAGTATTTTCCACTAGGAGAGAAGTTGTAACGGGGGTTCTTAATGATGTCCTTATTATAAAAGTCAGCCAAAATGGTCAGGAGGAGGCGGCGGTCCCAGTCATCTGTCACTCTCCCTCCATAGTTACATTCTCCAGTCAGATATGTGATGGCTTCAAATGGAACCTCCTCATACTCGTTCACGAAGAGCTGCAGAAAAAAAAATTTAACCAAGCACAAATGTTGCTTAAATTTGTATCATTTCCAGCTATACTGAGGACTAAATATTCATTTTACTACATATTACCTTCTTTGGAATAAAGTGTTTATTTACTGTATACTAATAATGCTAAGGCAGGGATGGGCAATCTCGGTCCTGGAGAGCAGAGTTTACCTCCAACTTGCCTCAACACACCTACTTGTAAGTTTTAAGTCCACCTAGCAAGATCTTGATTAGTTGGTTCAGGTTTTGATTAGGGTTGGAGCGAAACTCTGCAGGACACCGACCCTCCAGGACCGAGATTGCCCACCCCTGTGCTAAGGTCTTTACCTGCAACTGCCTGATGCTGATACGGAGATCTGATTCATTAAATCCATATGGAATGTTCCAACCTAGTGGTCCAAATTTCTTCCTTTCCTGAACAAGGGCATGAAAGAAGCAAACCCCATACAGAAGCTTTTCCCAAACCTGCACACACAAGGTGGATCGGGAGATGTTATAATATTTACTGTATGTTTTTCAAATGACACCCAAAATGAACATTGCTTATCTACACTCACAAGTTCTTTGTTTGGACATGATGAAAAGAAGTCAGGATCTGAAATAGGATCTGATAGGTAGGACTGGAGCAGATTTAGCCTCAGACCTGTAGGAGGCTCGTTTGTCATCTTTACTCCATTTTGCAGGATAGTCACTGGAAACTGTCACATTAAATAGGTTGTAATTAAATAATAGAACACACAATAGCAACAATAAGACAAACAAATAATGTATAAATACCATAGGGGAAGGGTAGCTGGTGAGCCAAAGGCGGAAATCTGGATGGCATGTGTCTGGGCTGAAGTCTTCACAGATCTTTTCAAGTGTGGGCATCCAAGATACAGCCAGGTGGCAGTTCTGTAGGCACACCCACGTTCCTTCTTTCATTGCAGACTGAATCATTTGTACAGCTATAGGACCCTGACCTTGTCCAAGAGATATTGACTTGAACTTTGCTCCACCCATGTTTTTGTCGTTTGCAAACTTCAATAAACCTGACAGATAAATAAGTTTTAACAGCCAGTAAGAAGTGCATAAGAAATTATCTTTTGCATTATATTTTAAGAACAATAATGATGTGAAAATACTCTACAAATGATGTAGCTGTAAATAATATTATATCATATGCAAATGTCTTTATTTGTCACATACACATACAGCACAGTAAAATTAGTTCTTCGCATATCCCATCTTAGACGGTTGGGGTCAAAGCGCAGGGTCAACTATAATGCAGCACCCATTAAGCAGGAAGGGTTAAGGGTCTTGCTCAGGGGCCCAATGGTGGCCGACTAGCTACATTGGGGCTTGGGCCCAGGTTTTCCTGGTCTTCCAATCAACAACTCAGCCCCTTAACCATTCACCACTAGCCCCAGTGATAATAATAAACAATACTCACTGGCCATGGGGTCTGCTCCAGGAGAAAGCACAAAAACCAGTGGAATCGTAGCATTAGAATCATTGTAACTTTTGCTTAGATCAAACGGAGGTGGTTCAACAAATTTTTTGCCCAGTTTGTCAGTCACATAATTGGTCATAGCTGGTTCAATCTGGTAAGAGTAAAAGTGTTACATACATATACGAGTATTTATGTACATAAGTAACTATAATGTATGAAAAAATTAAAAACATCTCACTTTATCTGGCCTAAGGCAGCGGTAGATGATCATTTTCTGAAAGTCATTAAGTTGGTCACACCACGGGCTTGGTAATGGAGTGTTATAAGGCTCTTTGCTATCATAAATAGGCCGGAAACTCTCAGGGGCCTTGATTACACTTTCCCTATATTCAAAACATATACAAGCAGTCAAACATTCTATGATTTACAGATATTCATTTTTTGAGATATCCGGTAGAGCTAAACCTAGCAAGATCTTGATTAGTTAGTTCAGATGTGTTTGATTAGGATTGGAGCTAAACTCAGCAGGACAGAGTTTGGACACCACTGTCCTAACATTTGCAATCTGTCTGCTATAAATATATCCTTATTATGGCTGACCCTTCACTTTGTTCTCAAGAGGCTTGGATTTACATGAAGAGACTTCCATTGAGATCTAATTTATACATTACAAAAAAGGTTTTCTATTCTAGAAGTGCTTATTTTAATGGCAGATGTAAATAAATGCCGTTTTTCAAATCTGTTTTTTGTCCTGTTTGACTTAATTATGATTATTATAAATAAATCCATTTTTGATATCTATGCTGAGTTTACACTGCACAATTTTAACCCTGATTTTTACTCATTAACAGGTTTTGAAAAATTGCAGACAAACGACAAAATCATGTGAATTAAAGAAGCGATCTGACGTGTCGTAGAAAATGTCTGCCATGCTAAGAGATACAGACCTGAGGCCCTGCAGACCAGGCAGGTCACTGGCTCGACAGATCTCATCCCAGCTCTTTTCTTGGAGCCAGCTGGAATCGGGATTGGGCACATTATTTTGCAGACCCACGCCACCTGTCAGCAGGAACATGAACGCTAGGTACGTAATCTCTTTTTTAGCCCTGAATTAAAGAGACAATCAAAAAACAGATTATAAGGGATGTACTGTTGTCTCATAATTCTTACATCAGTTTTTTAAACTACACAAATTGACAAAAATGTGTACTCAGATGTGTTGTGCTGACATACAATTGTAGATTGCAGCAGAGGAGGAAGGAGAAGAGCAGCTTGTCTTTCTCGAAGAGAGATCTGCACACGTTGCAGTATAGGTTGTAGGTAAAGTGGCCAATCAAGTATCTTAGTCGTTTCTCTAGAATCTTTGATTTGTTACTAAAACATACAGCGGATGCTAATTAGCATGTTAACCACAAACAGATTAAGAGAAGTATGGCAATTCAGAGATAATGGCAAAATGAATTAGTCTACCTCTATATATCTGCCTACCTGTCCTGTATGGAGTTGATATATAGGTTCACAAACCAACTAAGGGAGTATTGATACATGGGGTCAATATTGGCAAGGTCTGCAATACTGAAAAACAGGATGGATGAATGTTTGGCAATGGCTCTGTAGCCTTCTCTAGACTCTGCTATTTTAATTTCAGTCTTCTCTGCATTCTGAAAAGGTCACAAAGATAAAATGAGTCAAGGTCACAACAATGCACTGTCTTGAGTCAAGGTCACAACAAGGTCACAACAAACAATGCACTGCCACTGTTTCTCAGAACCAGACCTGCTGTTTCTGGGAGATCTCATTAGACATAATCTTTGCAGAGTCTAGAATCTGAATAGCACTCTCATCCTCCAGAATATTCCCTTCAGATGACTGTAACGTCTCCAGGATTTTGTCCTCAATCTCCTTTAGCCGCTTCTTATTTTCAGCAGATTGAAGAATAAGAGCATTTCTTTCCTCTTCCAACTCTGGCCTATAAAACAAATGTTGTTTAGACACAATACAAATCATCAATGTTGAGGAAACAAAGTTGTGTTAGCCAACAAGCCTCTCAAAAAATCTTTTCAACAGTGAATGAATATGCTTTTTAAGTTATCTATCAAAAAATAATAACAGTTTTTAATTAGCTGTGTGCTCTGTATTGTCTTATACTGTATATAAGGTGGTACGTATGCAATACAGAAAGTGTGTGTACAGCACAAATACACTAATACACACATATACAACCTGTGATCTGTGTTTGTGTTTTATTACCTCTCTTTAGCCACCACAATGCCTAACAGCTGGTCCTCAAGACCCTCTGGAGTAATCATAAAGTTGAGCAAGGACACTTTTGTTGCCAGCTCAGGGAGGTAATGAGGATTTCTAAGCTTAGTAGTGATATAAAAGCGGAAATCACTGGAATACTCAATCACACTCTCACCTAGCCTAATGCAGTCCATTCCTCCTAAATTTATAAAAAACAAAACAGTCATTTAAGTTATTGGTCTTTAACTCTACACTGTACACTACAACATTCTAATGTGTCTCACAAAAACAATCTTAGCTCTGTACCTTGTTTAAATATTTGTTTGAGCAGTAAGGGCTCAATAGAGGGGTCCAGTTCCTCTCCCACATTTTCCAACAGCACTGGGGTTCCAAATTGGATACAGTTCTCCAGGGTCCTCATATAGTCTGAATCAGTGAGTTTTATCACACTGAGGTTGTTGTCTTTCTCTGAGTTTTTCACCCATTTGTTGGCCTGACCCTGTGGATCAATCATCAAAGGCCTGCAAAGACCATTTAAGATAAGTACTAAGTATTAAACCTAAAGCAACATGGACAGATCCTTGAAAGAAATTGTTAAATATAAGGATTAAATGTTTTATTTTTGTGTTTAAAATTGTGTTTGTGTACCATCTTCTGGAGTTGCTCACTATCACCCCATTGTCAATGGAAAAGGTGTCAGTGGGCAGTCCAGCGATGTTCCATGCCCTGATCTTGATAGGGTCACCAAGGGTTTTACTCAGAGAGAAATCGTCTGAGGATGGGATCTTCTTGGACTGTATATGGCCATATTTTATATATATATATAAACAGTTATAAATATGCATATAGGATAGCATTTGAACTTTCAGAGCCAGTCATATCTGACTGAAGAATTGTGTTACCTGATTTTGCTAGTTACTACAAAGTGGTAATCTAGATATAGCTGAATGATGCAGTACCTTACAAAGGTTAGTCCAATCCTTAGTGCAATCTTGGCGGAAGCCAGCAGTAAAGGCTCCGAGATAAGCAATTATACCAGCAGATATCAGGACATCCCCAGTCAAATTATCATATGTGTTCTGAAGGTCATCTGCAGCTTTAGACCACCTGAAAAAACACAAACACCTCAGTTAACATCCAGCCTTCACTTAAAAATGTGAAGTTCTAAATAAAAATGTTTTTAAAGAAAACTTATTATCACAAATAAGGTCCTGACCTAGTCTTTTCTCCTCCTAAGCCGCCAATGAGCTTTTCAGCTCTCTCCAGTTTACGGGCACAAAGGTCCACCTGGTATTCTAGCTGAGCCTTTTCCTCAGTTTTCTCCTCTAATGTCTTCTGTAAGCAGGCCAAACGGTCCTCCACTTCTTTCAGCTCTGCTCTCTTTCGATTCAGGAGGGCCTCACTAGCAGCCTTTGACTCCTGGGCTACAGCCAGTTTAGCTTTCTTAGGAGCGACTACCTATAAAACTCCACTGGTTACTTAAAAATTAGGAATTATACTTACTTGAATTATCCTAATTAATAATAAATAATTAAATAAACAAATAAATGAAGCAAAAGGTAAGAGCGGCTTATCAAACTAAGAGAACCAAAAGATAAAGATGTCAGTTAGAAAAATTGTGGGCAGGGATTTAATGTAATAAATTAGGTGATTTACTAATACCCACCTTGGCCACTCTGTCATACTCCTCCATGGCATTAATCCATTTGCACAGACCCTCAGCTGCAGAGGAAGCCTTGGCCACTTTGGTAGGGTCGAAGTCAGGGTTGGTCATATACTCACCACGGATCTTGTGCATGACTGTTGTCTGTCACAAAGTAATTTTGCTGTTATATACAGTATCTTACAAAAGTGAGTACACCCCTCTAATTTAAGCAAACATTTTAGTGTTTGTAATGACTCTGTCAGACTTGCTGGTTGTGTTGCCCTGCCAGACGACCAGAGGGCAACAGTGAGACTTTCTTTGTTTGCATTCTAGTCCATGTGCTCAGTGTTTGTTTATGTCCTATGAAGTGTCTCCCCGTCCATGTGTCATGTTTTCATTGGTTTGTTTTGGTCATGTGTTCCTTATTGTGTTTAGGTGTTCCTCGTTTAGTCGATTGTTTTCCCCGATTTGGTTTAGTATTTGAACCCTGTGTTTTAGTTTTAGTGTCTTTGTCTTGCTTTGTTACATGTCATAGTCGATGTCATGTCATGTCATGTCGTGTTTATTAGTCAAGTTTATGGTCATGTTTATGATCCAGTCTATGTCAGGTTAGGTCTGTTTGTGCTAAGCTTAGTATTACATTTTTGTATTTTTTAATCTTTAGTTTTTTTCTTGTTTTTGTTATATTGCAAATAAACTGCATTTGCTTCCAAATTCAACCTACAACTTGTGACAGTATATCTTCTCAAAGGACAATACTATAGAAATGAAACTTGGATATATTTTAGACTAGTCAATGTGCAGCTTGTATAACAGCATAGATTTACTGTCCTCTGAAAATAACTTAACATACAGCCATCACTGTCAAAAAAGCCGGCAACAAAAATGAGTACACCCTAAGAGATACCTGTTGTACATTGTTTAACCATGCAAAGTCACATGTCTTATTCATTATGTTCGTGTGTTTGTCAGCTTGATAGAGCCATACAAATTTGTGTATCTTATATTAGAGCATTTAAAATTTGGTGCTTTGTGTTCAATTCACTTATACTGACAACTGGATGATCAACATGACACCTCATGGCAAAAACTCTCAGAGTATTTGAGAAACAGTATTGTTACTCTTCACAAACATGGGTTAGGCTACAAGAAGACATGCTGAAACTGAGTTACAGTACAGTGGCCAGGGTCATACAGAGGTTTTCAAAGACGGGTTCCATTCAGAACAGGTTTTGCAAGCATCGATCAAAGAAGTTGGGTACTCATGCTGTGCGTCTGGTGCAAAACTTGGCTGTAAAAAGCAGATGCATACATGTTGCCAGCATTGCTTTAGAGGTTGCAGAAGCAGGAGGTCAGCTTGTCAGTCCATATGCTGAAAAACAAGTTTGTTTGCATAGCTATCATCCCAGAAGGAAGCCTCTTCTGAAGCTGGCCAGACAAGAAAGAAACACTTTGCTGAAGACAACCTGTCCAAAAGCATAATTATACAGATAGTGTCCAGCATGTGTGGGGACACCCTGGTGAGGTGTCTCTTGCATACAGTTAAGCACAGTGGTGTTAGCATCATGGTCTGTGACTGCATGAGTGCTGCTAGTACTGGGGGCTGCGGTTCATTAAAGGGAAACATGAATTACAGCATCTAGTGTTATATTCTGAAGCACAACATGATGTCCTCCCTTGAAAAACTGGGCCAAACGGCAGCTTTCCAACATGATAACAACCCCAAACACACTGCCAAGATGACAACTGCCTTGCTGAGGAAGCTGAAGGTGAAGGTGATGAAGTGGCCAAATATGTCCCACGACCTGAACCCCATTGAGCACCTGTGGGGCTTCCTCAAACAGAAGGTAGCAAAGCACCATGTGATATCATTATGAAGGGGTAGAAGAGGATCCCAGCAAAAACATGCACAGCTGGTAAATTTCATTCCCAGGAGGTTTAAGGCTATCTTGGATAACAATGATGCTTACACAAAATATTGAAACTTAGGACATAGTTTTGACATGTTCACTTACTCACTTTTGTTGCCAGCTATTTTGACAGTGATGGCTGTATGTTGAGTTATTTTCAGAGGACAGTAAATCTATATTGTTATACAAGCTGCACATCGACTACTTTAATATATATTCAAGTTTTGATTCTATAGTATTGTCCTTTGAGAAGATATACTAAAATGTTTGCTGAAATTAGAGGGGTGTACTCACTTATGTGAGATACTATATATTTCTTAAGAATACCAGTCCCGTTGATACCAGTCTTTAACCTGATCTGTAAAATATACTTACCGGAATGTTATCTTTGTCATATTCCTTCAAGTCCCTAAGAAAATTCATGTCACCTAGCAATTTCTTGCTAGGACCCCAGTAGTCTTCCACCTGTAAATAAGGATGCAGTTATGTTACTAGTAAAGTAAAAGAATAGAACATCCGTTTACATTGTTGGATCAATTTGATTACCTTTTTCCCTGTTCCTGCAGGGTCACTGATTTTCTCAGGCTTAATTTCCTTCATTACACACACTGCTGCCATCACAAGCTTTACTCCAGATGGAGGGTTTTTCATAGACTTTACAATTGTAATGTCGGAGGGCTAAAAAAATAACGTACAACATTTAATGTTTATCTGTATATAAGAACAATTTCCATTTCAATATTTTGATTGAAAGTGTTACCTTTAGAGTATTAAGAGCAGACAAAGCAGCTTCCAGAGCAGGGATGGCCTCAGCAAGGTCACTCTCACACTCATCCTTTAGAGCCTGTGCTTCATTTGCTTTTATGGTAGCTGCCTCCTCATCCACACGCACAATTTTTCTCTGGGCTTCTACTTCCACTGACTCTACTTCCATGACCTGTAGCACAGCAACCGGAAAATAAGCATATTTAATTAGGACTTAATATCTTTTAGAAACACTGTTTATTTTAGCTTATTTAGTATTTTTACCTTCATTATATTGTTGTTTTCAATCTTGGCCTGTTCCAGTTTAGGCTGAAGATCTACAAGCTCTTTTTTCATTTCGCCCACCTAATAAATACCAAATAATCAAAGTAACATAGGTGTTAAAAAAGTATGTATGTAAAAGACTTCTTTTTTTATCTAAAAATAATGATTTTTTTTTTTTAAGATCTAAAAACACACAAAAAATACCTGGGACTCAGCAAAAGCCAGTTTATCCAGCCCATTAGTATACCTCTTCTTAGCTTTCATTACAGTGTCCCGTTTCTGAGTAAGAAGCAGCTTAAATGCAGCAATGAGCTCCAAGTAGGAAGTGGGTGTCACATAATTATGGCGACTTAGCTCAGATAGAAACCTTTAAATATTGCAAATGGATTAATTGTGTGTGGTGCCAAAAAATAATCATCTGGTTAAATTGTATATTTAGGTTTTGTATACCTTTTGGACAGATCAGAAGCAGAGGTATGGAAAGTCTTGCAGATTATTATAACTTCCAGCCGTTCATGAGCACTCATTTCTACAGTCTCTAAAAACTTGTTGGCAACTCGCTCCAATGCCTCTTCCGGCCATGGCTATAAGAAACAGAACTTCACAATTAAAAAAAAAAAAGGCTGCCAAAATACCAGTCCATAAGGTGCTCATCGGTACTATAAGCAGTAAGGATTTTATTTGCTACGTCTACTGCTACATTTTTCCAATTTTTTCTTACCTGGAACCAGTTGATTGTGCAGCAGTTGATAAGCGATGGGAACTGCCTTAGACGGTTTCTGAAGGCATCTCCAATAGGGCTAAATGCCACCACTATGTGCAAGTTTTCTTTGCAGCGATTAACAAAGTAGGCAAACAGAGCCAGAGGACTAAATTCTAAATTCTTATTACCACCCTGAGCTATGGGTCGCACTGCCTGGGATATACACAAAAAAATACTGAGTCTGGGATTCATAATACTTATTTTGAGGGTAATTTAAAGCTCCATTGTAAGTAAAAAATGCTACTCCTTATTATTTTTATCACCCACCTCCATAATCTCTTGCTTCTCATCAACCGCAAATATGTTTGGAACCTCGCCGGTGTTTAACAAACTGTCCACATCTTCTAAAAAGGCCTCCTCTTTTATCTGAGCATCTGTGAGCAAGAACACTGTCTTCTGCCCCTTCATACCTGCTTTTTTAAGCAAAAGCTAAAAAAGAGGGCAAACAGATTTAAATGAACTGGTGTATTTTTTTTTTTTTCTTGCTTTACATAAATGCATCTTACTTATTAAAAATTACATATTACCTTAAGGTCATCTCGCCACTCATTCATGCCATAGTTCTTAGAAATCTCGGGCTGGAATAGAGTCATTCCTGCCATAAAGGTGGCCAGCTTTGTGATTGACTGACGGCCACTTCCACCAACTCCCACCAGCAAAGCATTTCCTCCAGGTTGTTTCAGTACACGGCTGATCCTGGACAGGTGCTCTAGGACATAGCTGCAATACAGCACACAATACAGCTCTTTCAATTTTCAGTGTAATCCGTCGGCTGTATTTGTAGTGTATGTATTATATCACCCTTTGAGGAAACCTAAGGTTTTTGTTCCAGCTTTTAAAAGAATATCTCAGGAGACAAGTAACGCTCTCCTGTCTGTATTTGTTTAAGACAGACGGTTGTAGAGTTTAATATGTGTCACATGTATTTTTGTATTATGTGACTATTCCAAGATTGTAAGAATTTAAGAAAGATTCCCCTTAGGCATCTAATACAAAAAATGTCTTGAGTGGAGAGTTTAAGTTCTGTTCTCAGTACAGGAAATATGTACAAAACCTCTTGTCTGATATTAAAATACCAAGGCTACAGATCCAGAAGAGCAGTCCTAAAGCACTACAGTTTTTATCAGTTTTTTTTACCGACAAGAAAAATATATAAAACTGGTTCTATAATCAATTTAAGAGCTCAAGTTATTTTTATTTAGTGCCATAAAAAATATGACCTTTATTTCTGCCATCAGGAAAATCCATAATTTTTTAAATTGTAGTTACCGAAAGATGACCAAGTTCATGCGGTTCTTGTGTGTCTGGTTATACTCTGCCAGACAGGATTCCACCACCTGACTAAAGCTCTCCATGCTAGGAACTTCTGCATATAGTCGATCATTGGGATCGACATCAGGCGTCATGTAGTCTCCAAATAACAAGCTCCTCATGTCCTCCTCACATAGCTAAAGGGGAAGGTTTAACATTAGCAACATGCTTATAACCTATTCTTAAATCACCTGTTTGGTACTTACAAATTTTTTGCCTGATTTAAGGTGGTCAAAGACTAAATCAAAGTTTTCCTTAAAGTGTTCTTTTACAATGACGTTCATTAGCTTGTAGAGCCAGGCTTGGTCCTGGCCATCCACCAGACGATCATAGAAGACTCTGAACACTTCATGAACAAACAGGCGTATTAAGGTGTGCTTGCTCTGGAGAGATTCCTTCTTTATCAGTAGGCAACCCTGCACTACACGTGAGAAATCTCTCAAGTTAAACGTGTAATGAGATTTAGCAGGCGTGGGAAGCAGGTTTAGCATAGCTTTTTTATAAACCTGTTAATAACAAAGAAAGTAAACAGAGCATGTTATAATAAGTACATTTGTACTTCACAGTGAAACTAAACAGTAACTGTACAGTGGTATAGCTTACCTCCAAGGTAGCAGCAACTATCTGGTTGCCTATGGTGAAGCATTCAGGTGGGAATGAATTGTTACGAAAGTAAAAACTAACCACATTCGAGAATATTCGTGACATGGTTTCATCACTGAATGCGTTGATACTACAAATGTTAAAGTGGCGTAGAAAACG
Source organism: Bagarius yarrelli (assembly GCA_005784505.1). Taxonomy (NCBI): domain Eukaryota; kingdom Metazoa; phylum Chordata; class Actinopteri; order Siluriformes; family Sisoridae; genus Bagarius; species Bagarius yarrelli. The sequence continues at coordinate 1,345,796 of VCAZ01000040.1, read as the reverse complement.
AGAGGTCACCGCATTCCTTCCACCACCAGGGGGACCCATAGCTGCGATCAGTTGCAGATCAACCAAAGTGATTTTGGTAGTGTCTTTTAGGTCATACCTAAAAGATCGACACACTTTATACATTCTGAACTGTTTTAGAAAAGAATCAACAGACGTAAATAGACAATTTTCTATTAAAAACATACCAGTTCCCATGGTCAAAAAATTGACGAAGTAGTTCAATAGGAGGCTGGGCACCAAACACTTCCATTGCTGGCATGTTCATATCATCCACAAAAATTACACATTTCTTTCCCATTGGAGGTCCAAAGACTCCCTTTCTTCTCTTATCCAGCCTGGACATAATTAAGTTCTAAAAAAAGGAGATGCAAAACGTTTGCTTTATTTATTTACATGTCAACCAATATGGATGGGGATCTTATATAATCCTCTTTAAAGAATTTTCTTCACTGCAGTTACCTGTGTCTGGTTAGCACTTGTACGAGCTGAAAAGTTAACAAAGAATGGAAGGTAGCGGTCCTTGTCTAGGTTGTTCATCAGTTTCTCCTTTACATAAACGGACTTTCCAGTACCAGTGGGACCAACAAAAAGAAGAGGCCTACAGCATATAAACACAGAAATGTAAATGTTCATGTGTTTCCTCAATAAACACAAATTCTCAGCTTTAAAATGTGAAAAAAAAGTGATACAATATTCAGTATTTTATTAAAAAAAACCATCTACTTACATTCCATAATTAATACAGAGGTCCATTAGGTAAGTGTAGCGCACTGTGTCAATTGTAGGGACAATGATGTCCTGCACTTTGGTGTTCTTGTCCCCTAATGTGACGTTCTTGATTGCTTCATTCCAGTGAACCCAATGCCCTTTCCCTTTAAACTACAAATTGAAACAGAAAATATTATTTAACAGGGAGTTGTTCCTCTTTTAAAACAAGCTGTGGAGCTGTCTCGGAGTAATATAAAACACACATTAGTGATAATACTAACCTCATAAGAATAGTCATAAACAAGACCCTTTTCATCAAAAGGACATTCCCATTTGGAGACAGCTTCAGGGATGGGGTGCTCGTTTGATTTTGCTGTTAGAATTTCCCTCAGAAACTTATCGAATCTTTCACGACTATTACCATCACAGCTTCCACCAACAGACCACACCAAAGAAAAGGCAAAAGCAGCCTGTGTAAACAGTTTACATGGGGCAAGATACACTCATTGAATTAACATGAAGTCATATAGAGACATTCCACTATACGGTCAGTTTAAATTGTAATTGTAGATTAAATTCAAGCTAAATACATTATGATAATTGCAACGAATAGTTAATTATCTTTTTTTTGCTTATGCAAATGAACATTTCACATTTTACAAATTATTTTGTAATTCTAACTAGCTACAAATAAATTCTTGCCATAATCCATGTACGAATATTCTTGTTTCCAGGGTCTTCATTTACAGGATCCGTAAGAAGCATTTCAAAGAGTCGCATAAGAGACATGACCGTATTACTGATACTGGTGGGGACAACCTCCTGTAGTAAAAACAGAAAAACAACACTGACTGAATAAGCAATCATTTACGTTTTTAATTTAAGTAAACTTAATCTATAATTTAAAGCCTGGAAGGTCAGTTAGTAAAGGTTCACATACCTTACAGCATTTTTTTAACATCGATTGTGCTGGAGGGATCAGCCAATTAAACAGCTCAAACAGCAGTGTGGAATTCTCTTCGGTCTGAAGAGGCTGGGGTAGGGTATTTAACCAGGATGACACCAGAGGGGGCCATCCTAGCTGAGACGGCTCCATGTAGATCATTCCACAACGACTTACTGTGGCTGGCTGGAACAGAAAATCAATACAGCTTTAACAAATGTAACGCCATACTTTAACCTGATCAGCAAATATTGTTTAGGAATTATGTAGTTTGTTTAAGAATATAATTCTACTAATTCCCAAAAATATTTCTAATAATCTTACTGAGGCCTGTGATAGGTCCATAGCCTCGAATATCAGACTCATTTGGTTGGACATCTGGATAATTTCTCCACTCATTAGGCACAGCTGTGGAAGAAATCTCAATTTGTCACTATACGGTTTGTTATACAACAGATACATACAGTTACCGTACATACAGTAGATATACTAATAAACCAACTGCAATGCAATATATACATTTTATATGATATTAGAGATCAGAAGCTTGCCTTTTTGTTGTCATCCAGCACAGTATTCATGCTCTCAATCCACAGAGTGTCAATTGGTCCATCAAACACTACCCACTTCCTGTCTGGGTTCTCAGATGAAGCAAAATCCCGAAATGCATTAGCTACAATCCCGTCTGTCCACTGCAAAAAAAAACAACCAATAAATAGTACAAGACACAGATAAAATTTACTGATATGCTGATTAGCCAGATTACCTACCTCATGAGACACTGGGTCAAACTGACCAAAAAGCTGACCCATCGTGATGGATTTGGGGTTGACTGTGAGATATTGGACTTTCTCTTCTTCATTGTAGCCCCTCTCATTCATAAGTATGAGGGTGTCAGCTAAAACATGGAGAACTTTGGTTTTGCCAGCAAAAGGTTCACCAACAAGCATGAACCTGAAAAATAATACCGTCAATATATATTCAATGACAACAACAAGTGTTAGCATAAATGCTAATACATGCTTCCTTATAGTAGTTGGTTCTAACACCCATGGTAGAAAATGGCAGGCTTTAGTTACCTGATCTATTATGCCTTTGTTCTACTGAACTTCCAGTCATGGATAACATAGATTTAGCTTAAAGTTAAGTGAATCTTGATTAGGCATATTTGCTGTTTTAAAGGAATGTAAACCTACCCGTGGCGTACAATCATCATCTCATAAGTCTGGATTATTTTATCCAGGAAAATTGTCACAGGCTGAACATTGTGTTTTAAACAGCATTCATGAGCACATGCCAAAAAGAGCTAATAAAACAAAAGGAAATGCATATAAAAATGACATTTATTACATATAATATTTCACTTCACATGATGATCTAAATGAACCTGTGACCCCTACAAACTCACCTGATAGTCAGCAGTAGGCAGAGACACTCCAGGAAAGAGATCACTAGTAATTCCATTAAAGAGAGGGATGTCATGGGAAAGAAATTTGGGCTCATTCACATCTTTGATGGATCGTAGAAGCTAATTAATAAAACAGTATTAAAAGCCTTAATCCAAATAGTATAGTGCAATGATTTAAATATAATAATACACACTATTCTTAAAACCTACAAGAATATCTTCGTTTTCATCCGGAAATTTGAGTTTGAGGTTCCCTGCTGCTACCAATACTGCTTTGACAGCTCTCATTCCATAATCATAGTGGAACTGGGAGGACAACTGTTCAGAACACAACCTGTAGGTCATTACTATCTTTACTGAAAGTGGTTTGGCATTTAGGAAGCCATAAGAATACAGGGAGATCTCCGCAATCAGAGCATAGTTGGGTACCATCATTGCCACTGTTCTAAATAAAACCTAGAAAACGAACAAGGGAAATATAAAAAACATTTATTCAGAATGCGCAAAAAGAACTGGTAAGTAAACACATCAATTAAGTAGCCATTTAAAAAAACCAAGGCCTGGATGCCCAAGCCAGCTGAGTTCTTACTTTAAGATTATCAGGAAGCTCTGATCTTCCTGCATATCCAGGGTTCATGGTGATGGCTACAAAGCAGTTGGGATTGAGACGAAGCTCTGTACCCTCAAAATCAAAAGTCTCCACTTTCAATTCAATGGCTCTTTGAATGCACAAGATCTGCTGTGCCACCACAGAAAGCACCTCCAGTTCGATACGGTTAAACTCATCAAAACATGCCCATGCCCCTGAGGATGCCAGTCCCTTGAAAAACTATGCAATGAGGTAAATTAAAGTGAGTATAATTACACTAGTTAATATAAACATCAAAGTCTCTTATATGTTATGCAATTGAATCTGAAATTGAAATCAAAAAGAGCTTTACAGACCTTCCCCATAGCTAGGTAGTCAAGTCCATCAGAGCAGTTAAAGACCACACACTGTACAGCAAGGGCTTTGGCTAAGTCTTTAGTAGTTTCTGTCTTTCCTGTTCCTGCTGGGCCTTCAGGAGCACCACCTAAATTCAGATAAAATGCTCCAATCTGGAATCATGAAATAAAACACACAGGAATTGAATGTTGATTTTACAGGTCGTTTTTTACTCTTATACTGGCCATGCATTTTACCGTGTTTTAGCAAAGTGAATGATTTTGGTGACAGACTTGAGAAAACTTGAGATCATTTTTGAAAGTATGAACAAAAAATGTTACCACACGGTGGTCAACATAAAAAATTACAAATTTTACTTCCTTCCAAAAGGGAAGCCCAAAAAAATTATGCTATAACTTGTTTTGCAATAAAACAATGTCCTTACAATAAAAGTCAATAGGGCTTGAAATTCGTGAGAAATTGAAATATTAAATCTGATGCTGCACAAAAATTGGCACTACATAAAAGTCTAGTTTTAATCAGAACTGAAGTTGATTAAGAGATTTAGGGGAGAAAAGTTTAAAAAATTGTTAATTTTTTTTTACAGCGGTTTAATTTAGTTGACTTTTCATTCAATGAACTTGGCATTCGATTGGATTTTTGAACATAGCATGATGTTTAACCAAATAATTCGATAAATTCCAATAGTAGTTGGTGTTGGTGTTCTGGTTTACCAAAGTTCTGTAGCATCGATCTGTTAGCGGTGTGATGACCAAACGAGGTGAATTTCCTAAATACTCATAGGCGTATTTGACATCACAGTTTATAATGCAGACGCGGACATTTTCATTTTTCCAGTAGTAACGCAACTGTGCTAACCAGAAGAAGTCTGTCTCACAAGAAACACCTAACAGAAACAAATGAAAAAATACAAATGATTACAAAATGATGTCAGTGTATAGCCAATAACTTCTATTTCACATCAATTTATTAAACTAAACAACCTTTCTGGATCATTTCCATTACAACGTCACGGGCATGCACATCTATAGTGACCAGTGCTCCTAGAGTAGTACGTGTCTGTTTGGGGAGTTTTCCCCTGACCAGCTCCACAATGTCATTCAACTGACTCTGGAGCTTATCATAGTAGTTCTTCAGACCCTGCCATCAAAAATACAAAACACTAGTTTAACAACTGCTCTTAAAACATACCAATGCTGTGATACTGAGAGTGACTGTCAACTGTTTTTTTACATTAAGTCCACTTCTTATAGCTTCGTGCACTTCTAGCGTCCAGTATATTTGAGAGGTACAGAGAACCACCTGGCCGGGCCAGTCACAAACCCACTGACTCCTCTCAGACTCGGGGTAAGCCTGTGATGCAATATAAAAAGTTAAGAAACAAAGCTATATACATAAACTTAACAGTCCTTTCGAGAAAAAAAAATATTTTCAGTGGCATGGTGTCGCTTTGTATAAACAACAAAATATCAGATATGATATGGCCAATTTTTGCAATAAACTGTAGACATTTAAGTTCGAAATCAAAAGTGAATACATGATATATATGATAAATAAAAATTAAACCTTAATTTAATTATTATTTATATCTTTATGTGTTAAGTAATTTAAATAACTTAGCAACATTTCAACTGCAATGGCACAAACCTGGAAAAAAACACAAAAGGGGGATGCAACAGTTTAATTGGTGTTAGTAGGTTGCCAGTTATTGCAGGTATAGACTATTTAACCTGACAGTAGGCGTAAATGGATTCATGCATGATTATCGTGTATTTTATTAGGTAATATCAAGGATGTTATTAATTTGCAAGCACCTTAAGCTGACTACATTGTCTAAAACGGTCATGTAGTAACATGAATAATGAAATTAATAAATAAGTATGTTTAAGACAAATTTAAGTGGCAATTATTAAAGAATATTAAGAAAGTATTTGTTTTTTCACTTGTATTGAACTGCACTGTATCTTCAAATTCTTGCCTTAAAAAAGTATTGTTTTTGCGATGAAATTGCACCCAAATATTAAGTGATATTTCCTTCACTTTGGGACTAACTGTTATGTCCAAACAATTAGGTGGTTTGTAATCAACAGTGTTCACTGTTTAACACTTGGTCCTACCTCTTCTTATATGTCTTTTCATTATAAATCTAAAATCTGTAATGTATAGCTATAACAAAAACTAAAAACTGTAAAGAGACTACAGAGAGTCTTGAGTATGAGACCAATAACAAAATAATAATAGGATACATTACAAAATCGTACCATTCTGGCCCTGTTAATTACGTCCCTGACACTTCGCAGCATCATATCCTCCACCTGCACAAGCCACTTTTCCACTGCTCCCCGTGCTTCTGACGTGGAGATCAACTGAATCAAACCCACACGCTCACCCTCACTACTGTACATGGCCTGGATGTCTAAGTTAGGCAGGAAATCCAGCTTGGCGATACCCTCGAAGCACTTCTTCAGGTGAGGCTGTACACGGAGAGGGTCCTTGGTTTCAGAAAGTATCTCCAGCATCTCATCATTTGACAAAAAGAAAAAACTGTGGAGAAAAATAAAGGAGAAAATATAAACCTTAATTTAGGAAATGTTTTGTCACTAGAGTAAAAAATTATTTTTGCTGGTTATCAATATTAGCATCACATAACAAGCCGGATACCGTGGAAAAAACAGTCTTTTCTTCTCAAGGTAAGCATTTAGTCCCTTCATAATTTTATCCAAAAGGTTATTTGAGTCCTGAAGCTTCTCAAGTAGGCCAGGTAGTGAAGTAGCTTGTAGAACCTGTAACAAACAAGATTACTGTGTGTGTTTACTTTAAACTAGCAACTAAGATTAAAATCTAATAAGGATGAAACAAGTTTAAGTTGTTTTGGGGTGATACTAGCATGTTATAATTACCTTTGAGTCCTTCACACAGTGTTTCATAACTTCCTTCCAGTTTTTGTCCACAATCTGGAATAGACGTCCCTCTTCAGGCATCTGCTGCATGATGTCCTGTGAGCTGAAGATGGGCTCCAAGTAGAGCCATTGGGACTGCACCTTTAGCCATTCATCTATGGTGTCCTGGATTCGAATCAAACGTTCCTCCCAGGCCTAAGCAACAATAGTGATTAAATGATTTCTCAAAAATTTATATGCATTTATTTTTACAATAAAAGAATCAAGTGAAAGCTATGTGACCTTGATCTCTGCTTCATAAGGCTTAATAAACGGGGAACCCCTCATGGTCTGGGTTTTTACTATTTGGTCATCCAACATGGCCTGTATTTCATCCACTGAAGTAAGAATAGACACACCAGATTCCCTATATGCATTATGATGAAATGACATGACATCCCAGGCCTCCACCATATTCTGCATAGCCTTCTCCAGAGAGTATTCCTGTATATACCGAGAATGACATTATCTATTATTTATTATTCAAATATAGCTTAAAATATCAATTTAAATATGTTAACAATGTGTAAAAACACCCAGAATTGAACGGTAAAGTTAAATATTACCACAAAACATTTTATATGGTAATGCCAGATTATGGATTTTAATAAACTAAGTGTCTCACTTTGCTGGCAGCTACACTGATGGTCTCAAACTTCTCCATGTAAGGGGCAAGATTCTGTTTAAGGACTTTACGCAGTGTGGTGCCTGAGTTAGGCATTATGTCTTCATTCACAATCTCTGACATCTGTTCCCAGTGTCGAACTCTTATTCCAGGATTACACAGTATGGACACTGTTGGGATGTGTTCCTAGAAACAAAAAATGATGAAACATTTTGAATATGCAGAGCTAAAATAATGAAATTTTGAATCAATCTTTTAGAATACAAATATGCTTAAAAGTAAACCCAAAGAATTGAAAGAATTGTTTAAATAATTGTATAAACAAAAAACTTAAGATAGAAAATTAGTTTATACATAGAGATAGGGTTTATACAGAGAATTCTCAATAAAGAATTAGTTTATACAGATGAGATTTATACAGAGAATTCTTAATTAAGAATTAGTTTATACAGATGGGGTTTATACAAAGAATTTTCAGGTTTACCTTGAATTCTTTTATTTGCTCTAAAACTTTGGAGCAGATTGCAGCAGTAGTATTTTCCTGTCTGTCTTCAACTACTTCTCCAGGTTGTTTTTTGACTGTGGCCACTTTCTCCTGCTCAGCCTTTTTCTTTTTTTGCTGGAAAAACTTTAGACTCTTGTAGATTTCCCGGAAAAACTCATCTACCTCTACCTCCATGCTTTCCCCATTTAAATCTAAGAACGAACCATCCATCCATCTAAACATGACCAGAGATAGAAAAAAAACTCATACATATGCACTGAGCTAAAAAAAGAAAATTAATCTGTAACAATCACATAGTCAAAAGGCAAACTTATATACAGAACTAAATTTACTTAATAAGAAGGTCAAACCTCTTTTCAGTGCGCTGCCATTTTAGTACCATCACAAAGAGCTTCTGGTACGGTTCAATGTTTTCCTTAATTATATCAACCTCTGGATAAACAGTTAGATCCCAGCTGTACAAAGCCTCCTCTTTATTAACAAAGATAATCAACTCCTCAACGTCTTGAAGCCTCTTTTGCACTGCTCTCACATCAGTCACATACTGAACAAAAAGAATAAAAGCTATATATACAAATGTACACATATATAATCATAATTTTTTTAAAGAAATAGCTCTTTTTTTAAGAAGTATGGCTTGGGTTGTTGTTGTTTTTTTTTTTTACCTGTTGCATCATATCCAGTTCTGAACAATCAGCAAACTCCTCCGTCTTTCGAATAAGTCTCTCCAGCTCAAGCATCATCTTCTCTCTCCTTTCCAGCAGCTCCTGCTCTCCTTTCAGCTGGGCTTTTTCCAACACCTAGGTGGGGAAGATAACCATGTAGCTTACATTATATCTGCCTTGTATTAAATCAAGATGGCCAAATCCACATCATCTCTAATTAGTAAACATTACCTCAGCACTGAGCTCAAAAACTGGATAAATATTTCGAGGCCACAGCAGTACTGTCGAATGAAGCTCCAGGTCTTCTTCATTAAAGATGTGTACATCCAGTAGGTAATTTAATCTATCATACATATCCTAAAAGAAATAGGAATTATTCCTATCAAAATTGTTAAAGTTGTCCACAATATAGATAAAAATAAAATGTTAAGCGCTCACCATTATTTTAATCCTGAGCTCTGCTATCCCCTTAGTTTTGGCGTGATCAATATATGCGATCATCTCTGTCATGTCTTTTGTTGTCTCTGGGGTTCTTGTAGCTTTGTCTTGAATAGTCTCAAACTCTTTACAGATTCTTTAATTAAAAATCATTTTTAAAATCACATATTAAATACTTTAAAATAAATTGAATCTAAAAATAGATAAATGAAAATAATGCAGAAATTACAAAGAAAATAAGTTTAGGTTGACTTACTGGATGCATTGCTCATGATGTTCCTTGACCAGTTGGGCCACAAGAACCTGAGCAAAAGTTTGAGCTTTGTTTGCAAGTCCTTGTTTTAGTTCCTCACATTCCAAGCGGACCATGTCAAAATGAGCCACAGAGGGAAGGCCGGAAATCTCTTTGGACAAAGCACGGAACTTTTCCACTTGCTGCGATAATTTATTACAATTAGATACACAGCACATTACAGATTAACATAATATAACTCAAGCTATGTTAGTTGATTAATTTTACCTCAGTGTACTGCTCAAAACTGTGCTCCTCCTTCATAAATACCTCGATCAGCTTCTGTGCATCCCCATTGACTAACCATTCATAGTTGTCAACTAAAGAAAACACAAGTGCAGGTTCAGAAATCTACACTATTAAGATTAAAATAAAAAAAAAAGAAGCTTACAATAACTCTGAAAGTGTTTCACAGGTTCCTCTAGGTATTTGCGGACAGCATTCCTCAGCGTAGTCTGTGCCCATGAGACTGTGTGGTCTGCCAGTTTAGCATCAACCACTGAACTATTGGCCTCATCTAGCCAGGACTGAATAGACTGGATATTCTGTGGGGTGGTAAGATTTGTTAAAGACAGCTATTCTTACAGATAATGTGTCTATGCAAAGTAAAATAAAATAATTTAATGTACAATTTCTAAAAAAGCAATATAAAGTGTTAAGTTTGTTAAATCAACTTTTTTTTTTTTTATCATACAGAAGTTTAGAGAAAAACCCTGACAAACACTACAAAACGTTGGTACAAAGGCAAACTAAGACTTGAAAAGGTTATACTCTCATTGTTGCAAAGACAATTAATTAATTAATAAGTTTATTGTAAGGGTATTAAAATTTAATATAAACAGAATTTAACACAATTATTTGCAAGCAAAGGTTGTGGCTTAACATTTTGTGACAAAACTTTGAGAGACAGGTGTTAGTGACAATGTTTAGTAGCTTAAAATGGCAAAGAATTTAGATTTTTTTCACCGTCTTTAGTTCATAATATTGTTTAAAAAAAGATTCAGGAAGTCAGGGAAAAACTTGAATGGAAATGTTGAGTCTTTTTGAAAACGTATTGTGTATCATTAAGAGAGAAACCGAGCAACAGCTACCACAGACTGTTGAGCAGCTCAAGTCTTGTATACAGCAAGAATGTGCAAAGACTTTACTTGCAAAAACTACAACAATTACTCTCTTTAATTTCCAACCAAATAAAAGGTGTAATTAAATCATTTAATGTGAAACATAATCAGTTGTTGCTTTTGGTTGTATTTAACCAATACATATAGGCTTGTTAACAGATATTGGTTTCTGGCGCAGCGGAAGCATGCTGTGCCCATAACCCAGAGGTCAATGAATCGAAACCATCCTCTATGCTAGGTAAAACCTAACCTTTGCTAATGAACAGCTTTTTGAGGGGCAGTGGTGGCTCAAAGGTGGCTTAAGTTGCTGATCTGAAGACCAGAAACACCTGGGTTCAAGCCCCACCACCAGCAAGTCAACCACTGTTGGGTTCTTGAGCAAGACCCTTAACCCTTCCTGCTCCAGGGGCCCTGTATCATAGCTGACCCTGCGCTCTGACCCCCAACTTACTAAGATGGGATATGTGAAAAATGCATTTCATTGGCTCTGTACACGTACCCTGCACAATGACAATGAAGTTAAATATTTCTAACTTTTATTATTTAAAAAAAGTTTATTATTTATTATTATTTATTTTATTTCTGTTAAATAAAGGTCTGCTACTCCATTTTTTAAATTGTCCCAACTTTTCTGGGAAATAGGGTATGTAAAAAGTTTGCATGTCAGATTTGTTTATTGTTAAATTTGCTTAATTAATGTGTAACTTATTGATATTAGACTAATGAAAAGTGAGTAAACGCGTGACATAAATTGAATCAACTAAATTGTTTTATAGAGAAATCTGGACCTTCATTAAGCACTAAAACCTTTGCTTAATAAAATAGGGAAAAATAAGGAGCTATAATAATCCAAACATAACTCACACTCACAAATATATATATATATATACTTATTTGAGGATAATTAAACCATAACTTTTCATACCTGCAATGTACTCATGATTAAGTTAAGAATTTCTAACACAGTTCCTTCAAGATCATGAAAAGTGGGATAGGAGTCCATCTTCTCATCATCAAAGGTCAGGTGAACTTTGAAGAGAGGTAGTTTTTGCTTGCCAAGGGGTTCAAACAGACTAACAAACTCCTCCACACTTCTCTCAATCAAAGCCCTCAGCTACAAACAAAAAAATCCTGACAATATTATAACTCATTTATTTCTCATGACCAACATTTCCGATGGCTTTCTAGACTAACCTGATTGGAGAGGAGTGTTGAAGCACAGTTATAAAAAGCATCCAGCTTCTCAACTTTAATCTTTTGGACTGTGTTCTTGCTGGTGAGCAAGAAAATAACTTTTGGGTACCAAGTGTGTATGAGCTTCTCCTCGATTGTCTCACACTCCATAGACACTTTGTTCTTTAGGTTCTCACAGTCCACAGGGCCGGTTGACCTTTATATCACAAATACAATTACAAATTTAGGTAAATGTGATTTTGCCAAGTAGGGTATGATCCTGGATTACTTTTCTTTGTTAATTTTGGATCAACATTTCAATCAGCCAATCATAACCAACTGATGTCATCAGTGTGTGCCGACCAAACCCGCCTCAATCCATTGCTGAAACTTTCCTTCCTTGTAAACCAAAATGTGATATTATAAATGTATTTAGTGAATAAAATACTTAAATGACATGTAAAACATATCATACTGTACTATGTGTATGTATGTGCAGCTCATGCATGAGAAAAAAAGTGAATTTATAGATTTTTCATTGTCATTGTCGTTAAGTTGTTTCAGAATTAATGAACTACCAGTCTTGGCTTATAAGCTGAGTTAAAGTTTTTGGGTTTTTTTGTGGATAAAAAAGGGAAAAATTGATTGTGGCGGGTTTGGTCGACACACACTAATGACATCAGATAGTTATGTTTGGTTGATTAAAATGTTGATTCGGGATCAACGAAAGATCCAGGATCACATCCTACTTGGCAAAATCACGTCCTCCGGAAATTAAATAAATCAGTAGAATTTTCCAATAAATCTTGACAAAATTATCAGAAAATAAAAACTGCTTAACATTTGTAGGTTTTGACATAACTACATTACAGAAAAACGAATTTGCTGACTAGTCAAACATCTTAGAAGAGCATTTCAGGATGACTTTTACACCCAGATGTTTTTATGACAATAACACAGCTAGTTGTACAATGAATCCTGAGCCCGGGTTTTCCGTGAAACACGTCTCTATGAATTAACTTTGGTGCCCACCATTTTCAGAAAAAAAAATGTCAATGAGGGTGTAAATTATTTGCTCTTTGCCACCATTCCCACTAAAAGCTCCAGATGCAACTGCAACTGTGGCCAATATAGCAGAGTAAATATGCTAACGCTGGAAATTTGATATGCAATCAGAAAAATCAGTACCTGCAGTCTGAGATATTAACCAGGAGAAGCTGTGAAAATGTCATGTTACAGGTATCCAAAATGACCTGCATTATTGGATGTAAGATGTGCAAATTGTCTTCGATCTTCTTTCGATTCCTGATAAAGTTGTTACGCCATGGGCTGCTAAAATCTAGAATTCTACAAGGGGAAATCATTTATGATCATTGTGTAGGGCTATGTTGGCGCTAAAGTATGCATTAAGATGTCAGCACACTCACTTGGGTGCAGGTGGCTTTTGTAAGGAAACATCTGTGTCCAACCTATTGAGGATATTATCAGCTAAAGAGAAATGTTTATTTTATTATTAACAAAATAAACTATAAAAAGATCAAGCATAATTCTGTATTTTATAAATATCACCAGTACATTTATTTTATTCAACTAACATTAGGATAATTATTTAAATGTGTATAGTAATGTTCTGGCTTTCTACAGTTTCTTTATAGATATTTTTAACGTTTTATAACATTTTTTGTATTATTTGTGACCAGGCTAATCACTGTAATGTGTTAACTTTGGCCATGATAGTCCGTGGTCTTCCTTAACAATTTTTTACAGCTCACCTGTGAACATGACCATGGAGCTATGGAAAATATCGCTGACCTCCTGGCACAGTTCCTCTAGCAGCTCCCTTCTGCCAGGTCCCACCTGAAGCTGAGGTTCTAGCAGGCCCAACATGTTGTCCAGCCAGTGCTGCTGAATGGAGACAATGGGTCGACTTTCCGCACATTTCTTTAGAAACATGTAGTTGATCTGTAAGCATATAGCATGGACAGATGTTCCGAGGTTGAGAAAAAAAATGTGAAATGCTTAGCTAAAAGTATAAATGGTATATAAACAGAATAAATGGTACATACGCGTTGTTTTCTTGCTTCACTCATCATCTGTTAAAAAAAACTTTGTGTTATAAAGAAATATAAATAGAAGAAGTACAATTTATTTAATGTAAATGTATTTTTAAGAAAGTTTATACTGCTGGAGGAAGCTCAGGTTCACTGTATAAAGAATCTATTATGGTTGCTCCCTTGGCTTTTTTATAGGCTTTTGCTGCACGTCCCACCCTGAAAAAAACACGAAGGATTAAAATCTTAGATTTTGACAGTATGCTTTAACAAATCTAGATTAAAACAATCTAGCACATCTTGATCATTTCAGAAACCCCCTTTAAATAATGCAGCTATTTTTTTCAGACATCTTATCTTAGTTTTCACTAAGAAAACTAGTGAAAACTTTTTTTTTCATTTGATTTGGATCAAATCAAATCTCTTTATTTATTTAGATCACGATTAACAATTATGTAAGAATGACTGAAATACTTGTATAGAAGTTTATTGTCGACGATTCTGAAGAGGAATTGCAAATCGAAAAACCCAGTTCTGTATAATGTAATTTCCAGTAGATTCAATATATATGTGCAATCTGAAAACCCAGTCTGTATAAACAGTATGATAATGCAGAAAAATTTACATCTGATACATCATTATACAATATACACAGTAAGACAATTTGCTGTATATTGCAGTATGACAATGCCAGAACAATGGACAGTATACAGAGAACAATGTAACCCTAGAAAATGATAGTTAAGGCGTTGGACAAATACCAAAACTGTAAATTTAATGTATGCAATGTAATGTATGCGATGTAATGCACAGTACAATAGATATTTTATAACTCCTTTGTCTTAGCCATTACTGGCTACAAAACAAACAGGTTCTGTTTGTCACCTGTTGAGTTGATTAAAACAGCTGTTCCCAATGAATCAGGGTAATTAGGATGCTTTAGAACAGCTTGGACTCTTTGGAATGGTATAGAACTTTGGATTTTCCCATAGACTGACAGTTTGCAAAGGGTATGAATAATTTTGGACATGCCATTTTTTGTTCAAATGTAAATAAAAGCTGAGAAATATTTTTTTCCACAATGATGCCTCTTGTACATCGTCTTATTATCTTTTGGGAGAAGCCTGTGCCATTGCCGGTCAGAAAAAAACCTTGCTGATTGAATAAAAGTAACTTTAAGTCAGAATTTGCCAGGGGTATGAATAATTTTGAGCTTGACTGTATATACAGGATGATATGATTTGGTACAAATCCACAGCGATGTACATTTCTCTCTTTTACATTCATCAACTGAGCAATTGGGAGTTAAGGGGCTCAGGGCCCCACCAGTGGCAACTTGGTGGTTCTGGGAATCAAACCCCGATCTTCCAATTAGCAGTCCAACACCTTAACCACTGCGCTACTACTTCCCAGTTGTACAGTACACTGCTATATGTAATGATCAGTTAAGGATAAGAGAAATGCTCTATAGCTCTTTCATTCCTTTAAACACTGTCCAGCTACAAAAATACTGAAGACAAAACAACTCACAAGATTTTCTGCAATTCTTCTTGCTGTTGTTTACTCCTGCTGTATCGAAGGAGTTTTTTTCGCACGGCCGCCCTGTGCTCAGGAAGGTCAGAGTTCTCCTTGTCTGGAGGGGTCGGGATGGGAGGAAGAGTGGTGTACTTTTTTAACCCATCCTCTAGGGATCCTTTAAATGCTGAGGATGTGGTGGGCATTTCAAATCTGTATAAACAATAATTTTACAGGAAATATTAGTTTGGGATTGACTTTAAGCGAAGCAAAATGAAATATATAGAAAACAGCACAACTTTTGTTTAGATTTAAATACATTTGTCTATTGGATAGATAAATAGCTTGTAGTGTATGAAAACATACCTACACTGTTTCACTCTTTCTTTCAGTCAGTTAGCTCACACAAGTTTTTAGTTCAGTTAAACGTTATTTGCACAGATCGCGATACGTTTCCACTTCTATCTATTTGTATAAGTGAGTTATTCGATAAGATTTATTTATTTACTTATTACCAGTTGGCAGTGAACGCTGCAAACTTCTTCTCGTGTTGTTTATTAGCGCTTGCCAAACCTGCCAGTGAAACACTGTTACCGGAGAGTGATTCCTGTTGCCAGGGCAACGAGGTTAGTGACGTGTGAAGTTTTGTTTTTTTCCGCCCATAACCACGTGACTAACTTGATCATACGTGACTACAAATTAATTTATTCATTTAATTATCGCATCTGGCACATAAAACACTACCTTAAATGCCTTTATGGGTTTTGAGTAAAAAAGTGGTTATTTAATTACATAAAACAAAACAAAAAAACACCCTGCTGATTTCGCCGGGAAGTATAGGCAGCTATTCAACAGTTTGGCCACAAGATGTCACTAGATAAAACATTTTCAATACAGTTAGAAGAAAGCCTCGAATTTTTAATTGGAGCTGATCCGGAATTGATAAGGATCACAGATCACTTCATAAAAAAAGGCCCGGATCTGTTTTTGACCCGTATCAGCATGATCTTATGTATTGCACTGCTATGTATTGCACATGATTGGCTGATTAGATCACGGTATTAATGTGCAGATAACGGACACATTACATTAGATGTAAATGAAGCTGCTGCACCCCTCCTGCCCTTTCAGAGACGGCTGGGGTAGATTCCGGCAGATCCACGTGACCCCGAATAAGGGAATGGGCGGGTATAGAAAATGGATGGATGGATGGATGCTGCATTATCTGCGTTTCTCCAACTTTGATAATGCTTTAGTTTGTTTTCTGTTAGTTTGAAGTAGAATTAATACAGGCAGATAATAATATAATATTATTACTAGGTATTTTTTATTAATACCATTATGCCTATAAATACCACAATAAACTTGTTAGACTATATATCATTTCAATATTATGCCAGTACTGTGTCTATATTTAGGTTTACATCTTTAAACAATATTTCAGATTAGGCACAAGAGGAAGACATTCCTTTACAGGAGAAATGGTGTTAAAACCTAAACCCTGTTAAATGGTGCTAACCCTAGCAAACAATTCATTTATTAAACTTGTTTAATATATTAATTGTTTCCTCAGACCAGAGGTGGGTAATGTAGCCAAAACATTTACTTAAGTATAATTGCAGCTAATAATTACTCAAGTACCAAAGTATTAATGTTTGAGATTACTTGAATGCTACGACTACTTAAATAGTGAATTACTAGTTAGTTTGGATGCGAATGAATGAAAAACATACATAATCCATCAAAATATTAACAATCAACTACGGTACATAAAATACAGAATCACCCATTATCATAAAACAATATAAAATATAAAATATTTTTTCTGCTACTATTAACGTTCAATTATTACATTCACTTATTACATTTAAATGCTAAAAAATGTAGCGAAGCAAGTGAACATTTCTGCAATTGAAAATTTACTTTAGTGAGAATAAAAGTAAGGCATAAGGTATTTCTTCCCGAGAAATTCACTCAAGTAAATGTTACGAAACATAATGCGTTATTACCCACTTCTGACGCACTTGTTTTTGTGTTATTAAGGTTTTGTTAAAAAACCATCCATCCATTGTCTATATTCGCTTATTCCTAATCATGTGTCACAGGGATCTGCTGGAGTCCATCCCAGCTGTCATTGGGAGTAAGGCAGGGTTACACTGTGGACAGATCGCCATATCCATCGCAGGGCCACTTACAGACAAACAACCACACACACTCACATATGAGCAATTTAGAATCACCAATCAATATAACAAATCAATCTAAGGGGGAAGTGGTGGGGCAGTGGCTAAGGTGTTGGCCTGTTAACCGGAAGATTGTAGACTCGATTCCCAGCACCATCAAGTTACCACTGCTGGGCCCTTGATCAGCAAGGCCCTTAACCCCCAATTGCCCAGCTGTATAAATGAAATGATTGAAAGTTACTCTGGATAAGGGTGTGCCATAAATGTAACCTACATGTTTTTGGACTGTGGAAGAAAACCGGAGTATCCGGAGCATTTAAGAGGCTAATTATTTTAAAAAACACAAGTGAGAAAACTGACACCATAAATAGCATGAAACTGCTGCCACTTTCAAGTTAAATGAATAGACAGTTTTAGACTCGAAACGATTAGCTCTATCTGGTAACACTGTCATCAGCGCTTTCATGTACTAGAGGCTGGATAAAACGAGAGCGAAAATCCAAATTAATTTCAGTGTTGTGTTTTCATGCTATAACCTACTGCAGAAGTCACTGGATCTGAGGATTATGCTGTGGTTGCAGTATTTCTTTTGGACAGGTAGGAATATTGTAAAATTCAATTTTTTTGTGTGTTTTGATAGTATTGCATAGCTTATTAACAGAGGAGAGTGGGTACCCCTGTAAGGTACTATTCTGGGAGAAATCCATCTTGCAAGTAGAACGTTTATTAAACAAAGAAGAGCAGTTTAAAAACGTAGTTGTCGGTACACAGTAATCCAATAGTAAGAAGGCAAACCAATCCAAAAGGTGAGGCAAAAAATTAGTTTGCTGAACTTAACTGTTAGCTTAAGTAGCTGGATAACCGAAAGTGATACCGGAAATGTACATAACGTCAAAGTGACAGAAGATCAAATACTGTACACTGCAGTCTTGAAGATACAGTACAGTCTTCATATTTACAGTAATGGATTGTGACCTGCTAAACACTACATAATACATACTGCTGCTAAGTGCAACCCTAGCTAACCGGTTTCCCAGTGATCTATTAGCAACTGGGAATGTGGTGGCTTAGTGGTTAAGGTGTTGGGCTGATACCAGAAGGACCAGGGTTCAATTCCCAGCGCCACCACCATGGGTCCCTGAGCAAGGCACCTAACCCTCAGTTGTATAAAAGAGATAAAAGTCACTCTGGATAAAGGCATCTGCCAAATACTGTGAATGTAACTGGACTATTTATGAGTGTTATAAATTAAATCTTTTATATAAAATTATATTTAATTATTTTATATATTTTCATACCTATGCATTATGAGTTTGTTAAAAGTTGTTATAAAGAAAAATGATCATTTTTTTAACCACATGACCCAATTTTAAGTGCAATGACAAAAAAAAAAAAAAAATAAGATAACAAGATTAAAGTTGAAATACTTTAAGAATAAAGTAAAAATTACAAAAATAAATTTAACTTATTGGCAAGGTTTTTCAACTTTATTCCTCTAATTTTAACTTTTTTATTGTAATTTGACTTTTTAATTTAATAACCGGTACAATTATTGATTATTATTATTTATTAATGTATTAAGTATTTTATTTAATTTAAAAGATTTACAGCGATACACTTTATATTTTACTTTTATAAATACACAGGTTTTTTTTATTATTTATTTTTACTGGAGTTAATTCTATTTAATTAGTAATATCTGTTACCATGAACTTTTAAGGATATGTTATATAGCCCGTCTGTATACAGTACATTGAAGTGTGTTTATATAAATAAGATTGGTAGTACCAATCTAGGTCAGTTTCTTAGCTTCTATACATTATTTTTTAAACTGTATCTAAAATGTGCTTATCAAACTGTATTCTGGTGCTGATTGTTTTAGTCATTGAGACTGTGTGCTTCAGATTTGGCAGCAGCTTTGTTTGTATGACAGAAAAAGAGGGAACGAGAGAGATACGGAGAGGGAGAGAGAGACAGAAGAAAGGGGAGGGGTGCAGGGAGCATGCAGGCATGCGCAAGCAGTAGAGAGACAGAGAGCAAGGCTAGAAGAATGAAGGCTGTGACGCACGATTATCTTCACTCTCTGTCTACTCATTGGCTGCTGGGGCCGCCCGTCAGTAAGCTCAGGTTCAGGGCTATGCCATCAGGGCAGATTATGAAGCAGATCTCCTCTTTGCTGCTCATCTAAATTGACTCAATGGCTGTACACAGGTTCTCCATGCTTCTCTTAATGTGGCTGTTTGTCTGCATACAGCTGGCATTGCCCTTTGATCAAGTGCCGGCAATCCTGGACAGGAGGTAAGGGAAGTTCTTTCAACTACAGCATGAGGAGGAGGAGGGTGGAGAGGGAGAGAGAGGGAGTGATGCCGTTGAGTCCTCCACTGTGGCCAGTGCACACCAGGGACCAGGGACATAATAGGCAAATATTGTTGAAACAGCATTCTTAAATTAGCCTAAACTAAGGCATAATACCTGCATAATATCTACCGAGGATATGCTTATTGTGGTGCAGTATTCTGTGACTGTAATTTATTTAAACATGGCTATGACAATGGGTCATGAGGCGGACCCCTTAGACCCAGTGTTTTGTCGGAAGGAATCAGTTTACAGATGCTACTCCGTTATGTGCTGGAAAATAAGAAGCTGAGAAAGAACCACCATAGAAAGCTGTGAACACTCCCTAGACTTACTGCAGTGTTGTTTACATGTTTGGCTAGCATTCCTTTACTTTACCTGGAATAGCTCTAATTTTATAGAATAAAAAAGATACTCGCTTTAAAAAATTAATGGTTAGCCACTAAAACATGCGACTTTGGTTTCATACATATCAACTTTATTTTAGCACTATTGATGCTTGAATTGATTTTATTCCCATTAATGACTGCAAGTTTCAAGTACATATCAGCAAACTCATGCAGTTTTGCAGTCTATTTCTGTGGCTACGCATTGTGTGACAGATGATGTTATTTTTGTGAGAGCATATGGCTTTGAGGGATAAGGATAGAGTTGTTTTGATGTGACTGAGCTCCTGCCTTAAGACTTTTAATGATGTGACTGAAAGAATTACCATCTGATTTCCAGAGAACTAGGGCATTGAGGTCCTAATTCAAAATCTATAGTACAGTATAATCTAAAGTAGTGCTATGTTACTATTTAATACTGCCTAATATATCGGTATGTTTTAAAATAGAGCAGTCTTTAAAAAGTTTCTCAGGTCTTTATTGGGTAGTAAAATAAAACTTTAAAGGTTTTTCTAGATAGACAAAAAAAGGACTATGTCTAGAAAGCATATAATTAAATCAAATGACATTTAAATGCTCTGTTTTTTTAGGATTCAAAATTTACAACAGCAAACAAGCATACAAATATCCTTAGCGGTATTTATCCTATTTAACCACACTTCAATGTGGCGCCCTAGGAAATTTTAATAGGGGTGGCCAGAAGACGTCACAGCAAATCCTGGGGTGGCACACAAAAATAAATAGATAAATAATTAAATAAATAAATAAATGGATGGATGGATGGATGGATGGATGGATGGATGGAAGTATGGATAGATGGATAGAAGTATGAATAGATGGATGGACAGATGGATGGACGAATGGATGGATGAGTTGATAAATTGGTGGATGAATGAATGAATAAAATAACATCGTTTTGGTGGCTGCAACGGGTGTTGTATTTACTCTTATTCTCTTCGTGAACTATTGTGCATTTTCACACAATGTTGTTTACATTTAAACAAACAATACCCAAGGCGATTTCTTCGGGCGCCCCTGCCACACTTCTGCCTGTACTTAACACAACTGTGATTCATTTGGTTAGAATTGTTTCTTGGGTTACAACTGGTTTAATGTTTTTTTGACCATGCTTACATTACTCAGTGATCTCAAAAAAACAACTAATGATGGGCCAGAAAAATGGCTATATTCAGGTCTTCAGGGAGAAAGCAAAAAAAAAAGAGATAGAAAGAGGGAGAAAAGACACATTGAGTACATGAAGGTGGAGTCATGCTAGGAAAACTGCTTTTCATTACATAAATGTCCAGTGCAGCATTTAGTCCACTGAGTCTAGCCATGATAGCAGCAGAAGCTAAGTTGCTGACCTTAGTAAACTGACATTAGAGCAAACACAAGAGCATTTTTTTAGAGCAAACACACAACTACTAACATAATCAGGGCTCTAAAATAGATGTATTACTTCAGTACTAGTTAGCTTTGTCTGAGTCAAAATTGCATGCTTTCAGTTTAGCAGTCATCTTTATCTCAAGACGTTAGGCATCTCATACAGATGTAAGGACACCTACGATTCATTCTTATTTGTTTCCCACACTGACTTCTATCTGCAAATAAATCCCATAATTCCAAACTCAGGTCACTGAGTACTTGCCTAAATCCTGGACTGACCTGTGTGTAGTAGTGCGAATACACAAGACTCTTAATAAGGTTTAGGATCCTTTGCCAAGCTTATTATCATGATTGGAAGTCTATATTGTTCATCTTAGGATTATCCTACATGTTGCAGTGCTTTGGAAATACTCAGAAAGTGTCACTGTTTTAAACATAGTGTTGTGAGATTGATAATAAAGTGCATCAGGTAGCTGGAATAAAAAAAAAAATGCTTATGCAAATTGTGTAGACCAAAACGCAATCAAGTACAATCCAGTATGAATATAGGTATTTTAAAAAATATAACAGGAATGTTAAAGAAGAGAAAGACTAAAATGATTGAAATTTTTAATGGGATCATGTTTTAATTTTAACTAACGTGTTAGTGAAACAGCTGGATTTGTGTCAGTGAACTTGCATTTAAGATTTTTTTTTAATGCTTTTCTTTCCATTCCTTTTTAAGCTTGGAGGTCCCACCATTTCAAAGCATCAGAATCAGACCAGGTCAGTAACAAACACGCAATATCGTTTTCAGTCATAGTTTTTAATTTTACACATTATAACCTCTTTTATTGTTGTATCAATAAAATAATATTAAAGAAAATTATTATATAATGTTGAGATTTTGAAAAAAGAGATTTCCTACAGCATGTTTACATTATATGTATGTACATTTACAGTATTGCATATGGCAGCTTCATTTTTTGCACAATTTATCAATTTACAGCAGCTTTTGGTAAATGTAAGAAAAACCTAAAGTACCTTTTCTTGAATAAGGCACTGATTTACCCTTTCTTGTCCTGGGTCCACATTTTATGATGCAGATGGAGTAGGCATTGAAAGTTCAAGCACCTCACATGAAGAGACTTTTTCGCCTGCAGCTGAAAACCCACTCCGTAAAATGTTGCAGGTATTGCATTTTCGCATTCCCTGTGTGACCTTGGGCAACAAGAATATTATTACATCTCACAAGACATTCATGCAAAACAGACATGTTGAATAACGTTGAAGGACCCGTGTTTGTATTCTGCTAACTACTGCACCAATAGCAACCTGTTTTTCTGCCAACAGCCCTATGGATGGCATTTGCACACTCAGCCCAGAACTAAGAGGAAGTTACTTCAGTCTACTAGCTCTGGGCCATATTCTCCTCTGAGTGTAGCTTATAATGGCAACATATGCATCCTGTTCAAGGCTAAGAGGCTGGCTATTCGATACAGAAACAACACATTTCTGGATTTAACAGAAAGGGTATTTGGACCTAATGCCTCAGTGGACACCAAAAGCTCTGTTTGCACCAAAGAAAAAGCTACGTATGTTGCAGAATATAATTTTTTTTCTAATTGTCACATTTATTAAAAAGTATTATTAAATTAATGAAGTTTAACATTCACTACACTGATAAATATTTAGCTGATGCTTATGGATTTGCATATGTTGTGTGTCAACAGCCTTTCTCTTCACCTGGGAGATGTGGAGGACATTAAGGGACTTGTCATTAGGTAAGTATCCTTTTCTCCTTCGCACCTTTACTTACCACCTGATAAAGCTTATTATTTTATGACTTTACCACAGGCTTCAAATGTCCAACACATTTTATGAGTCAGTCGGCCAGAATTGGTTCACTTTGGACAGTGTTCATATCCACTACAACTGGACCCATGAAGCTACGTTCAATGCCACCGAAGTCTATGCTCCCGCTACCTACTCATACCACTGCCAGCATGTCAGCAGCCTACAGAAATATGACACCTTTCTGGTGCCCAGCTCCTACACTGATAGCTCTGCAAACTGGCACATCACGTTTACAGATTTCCAAGTAGGTGCACACATGCAAACAGCTTACTAATGCTTTTTATTGTAAAAATTAAACCATTTGTAAACCAAATTTTCAAATTGAAGACTCAGTACAGTATACATGCAATATTTTATGAAACTGTCATAGAAAGTAAGGTAATGAGACCAAATGACCTTTAGGAGTAACCGAGAAAAACACAGATAGAATCTGAAGGATGTTAACTGAAGGTTATCTTATAGACAGATACATCATAACCTACATGCATTTATTTTTTTTCTATTTCACATCCCCAGATCCAAGCCTTCAACGTGCAATCCAACAAATTTGCCTCAGCCAGTGACTGCGCAACTTTCTTTACACCAGCCATATTGATGGGACTCATTACATCTTTAATTCTGCTGCTGGTGTTGGCCTACGCTCTGCACATGGTAGTCCACCTCAAGCACATTGACCGATATGAAGAGCACAAGACCACTGTCTACTTTCCACGTATGCCTGATGCTGAACTCCCCGACAAGAACAGTGTTTAGGGGGCAGGGTGGCCTCTAGGGCGACACCAACTGTATGGACCAAGCGCAGCTCTTCAAAAGACCAGACTGGGATCTATTCTTAATCTTGCCTCTTCTGATTCTGGATCAATGCACTGTGCTATCGGTCTTTGTCCTGCTTGGAAATAATATTGATTGGATGTTGATCCTCAGTCTTAAGAGTTAGTAGGTGAGATAATCTGCTGAATACTGTGTTTAATCCCAGGCTGGAAGAAGAACCTGGGCACATCAGGCTTCTCCAGGACCAGGATTGGGAAGCCTATGAAGCTCATTAAACAAAACGTTCACTGGACCAAACCTGGGTAGACATTAGAGCAAACAGATCAAGTAGTGCAGAAATCTACTTTATGAATATTTAGGACATTTTTGAATGAACGATAAGAAAGAAAGAAAGAAAGAAAGAAAGAAATGAAGTGGAAAAAGTGTGCCTGTGACCCAGTGGTCATCAAAAAGTGGAAGTTACTGGAAATTTACTGACAATAAAAAATGTTAATATGAAAAATATCTGAAAAAAGAAGAAAGACAAATCATAATGTACAGTGTTACAAACTTTACTGTAGTTTTTTTTTAAAGAAACCACAAAATTGACAATAGATTCAGTTCAGTCTTTAACCTCAAAATATGCAGTTAATGATGTAGTTGTATAGATCATGGCTACTGATTTTAGTATTGAACAGCCTTCACGTATGAAACCTATATTAAACATGCATCAAAACCATTTTTCATTTTAACTAATTAAAATCTGTTTTAATTTTTACTATATAAATACACTATATGGTCAAAAGTTTGTGGACACCCTACTAGCCACCCATTCTTAGCATTAAGATTTTCCCTCACTGAAATAAAGGAACCCAAACACTGGGCTAGCTTGACAATGCCCTTGTGCGCAAATGTTCCAGAGCAAAACATGGTTAAAAAAAAAAAAACGTGTTCTTTATAGAACTCTTTTTAATTGTTTATTGCTGCACCTAGTCCTTCACACCCATCTTGGGGCTGGAACTCACCAATGATAAATCCCCACAGTCACACTCCACAGTCTAGTGGACAGAATTTTCAGTAGCATTCAGATTATTATAGGTGCAAAAGTGAGACCAAATGTGGGATAGTCAGGTGTCCTAATACTTTAATCCATATAGTGTGTGTAAAAATCTTTTTTTAATATGAGCAGATGTATTAGGCCAATTTAAAGTTTCCTGACAACTAGGTGGAATGTATTAGGTCTAATATATGTACGCTACTTAATTTACAGCAAGCTGTATGTAACTATAGGGAAGTCCTACTAAAATAATGAATGAATGCTGTATGATAGCTCATGTAGTTGTATACCCTTAGTATCATATTCAGTAAGCCTTTATATATCTACAAGTAACATCAGTAACTCATTATTGCAACAACCCACAGCATGACAACAGCTAATGTTTAAACCTTTCAGGGCGGCTCTGTCATTCATGTGCAACTTGTTCTTTTTATGTCAAATGATAGCTTACATACACATTAAAGTTTCCAGTCAATATAGTTTGCAAAAATAAACCATGATCTAATAAAACCGTGTGTGGACTAATATTCGGGCTTAGAATTTCTGTTAGTGAGTGTGTTTTATACTGTAGTTATTTAAGGCAAAATTAATGGATGGAAATTAATAGTTTGTTTGGTGGATCATGCCAACTTACAGACTACAGTCACCTGGTTCAAAGTTCCTGACAGTGGAGGCTCGTAAATGCAACCTTCTTCTCCAGCCTCTGTTTTTTCTTACTGTCCTTTCTGCCATCTGTTCTCCCCTCTCACCTCACAGCAGAAGCGTAGCTAACCTCTCACTGAGAGTTTACCTGTCGGCTGAGAACCAGAAACGTGTGAGTCTGTCACCAAAAAACCTGCTAATTAATTAATTCAGTATGCACATGGGGCATCCTGGTCAGTAAAGAAATATATAATGAAATACAGCTTAAATTATTATTATAAAATATTATCAAAATTATAAAAAATATTGGCAACATCGATTATTTGTTTTAGCAATTTGGACAAATTTTTTGAAAAATAACATGAGAACAGACTGTTTGCCCGAAATTGTTTAATTCTGTGCAGCAAGGTAGCTTAGTGGTTAGCACGGTTGCCTTAAAGGAAGAATGCCCAGGTCCGATTCTCGGGCAGGGGCATTCTGTGTGGAGTTGCATGTTCCCCCTGTGCTTGTGTGGGTTTTAAAAAAGAAAAAGAATCATCTGTGTTTCTGCTCGTTCAGCTTCATCTTGATACCACTCGGTGAGCCAGCTCTATTAGGAACAAATGACTCATCCCTTTCAAGTAGATATTAATGGTAGGAGGACAAAGTCAGTCCAGGCCAGTGGTCCAAAATGCATCTTTTTCTCTTTTTCTTATCCAAAGCCATATGAGGTCAAAGAGAAAAATGGAGACTAACATACTTATTATTTTATTTGTCCACATGTGCATTGGATTTGCACGCTGGTGCAAACTACCAGACAGAAGGCAAAGAGGAAGACCAAAGAGGAGGTATATGGATGCGATAAACGAGCATATGAAGTTAGTGGGTGTGAGTGAAGAGGAAGTAGAGAATAGGGTTAGGTGGAGACAGATGATTCGCTGTGGCGACCTCTAAAAGGGAACAGCTGAAAGGAGAAGAAAAGGTGCATTGGGTATTATTTCATTATACACCACCTGTAAAAAAATTTGCATCCTTTCTTCGAAGTAACACAATTAATATTAGTACATAGAATTATGAAAACAATGAAAGAGTGAGCTTGTTAATGGATGTTCTTACTGATGATGAAGTTTTAGGTTTTATGCCCTACAGATTTAAGCTACTATATACAACTTATTTAAGAATATATCATAAGCATTTCAGATCATTGTTGCAAGACAAGTTTATTTTTTTTGTCTATAGCTGTAACCAATGGCAAGATTCATACAGAAATATAAAAGCCCATTTTAATTATGACCTTCGGGGTTTTTTTTAAACAATATAATAAGAATTATTTTGATTTAACATAGTCTCCTTTTTCTGCATCATCTTTCTCGTATTCATGATTAAAACAGATCCTATGGGACCAGTGGCATTGTAGTAAAAAAAATAATAATCAGTATCAAGACTTATCCTACAGTCTAGATATTTCCATTGATAGTTCAGTTAACATCTTTAATATTTGAAGTGTGTCATCTGGTAGGGATGACACCAATGACATAAGAGGGTCAAAGTGCACAAACACACAAGTGATCCCCTTGTATGGTGTAACCTACTCGAGTGCATCACTAAAAAACGCCGCCAAACAAAGAAGCTGAGTGTGTTGGAGTTGCAGCTGCAGCCTCCGTTGGATGCCTCGGCTCGGATGTATGACCATGTGGGTCACACGGGAACGTCAAATACGCAGTTCCAGGGTAGAACAAGATTCCCAGACTAAATAAAAACTTTCACGTTTACGAAAAAGAAAAATCCATTTTGTATTAATATGTTTCATTTTTACACGTTCAATTATTCTTTATATCGCTGTCTATACAACAAAAGCTCTGCCTTAAAATAAAATTATATTGCACTTGATTCCCCCCCTATCTCCCAATAATGGAATCGTCTAACGTCCCCATCAGAAAAGCAAATGTGTGAAAGATTGTAAAAGCGCAGCAGTCAGTGCTTCAGCTATATCGACGCTGGAATATCAGGTAACTTTCACATTTATTCTTGGTTGTGAGAAAAGAATGATTAATATTTATAAGAAAGCATAAACTATTTTATTATCTTCAACTGTTGTTGAGCAAGGTTGTTTATACATTGTTAAACTTTAAATCTTAACGGGTCTTTTTTTTTAGCTCTGTTGGAGTAAATATATTAGCTCAAGCTAAAACCATGTAAAAAAAAAATTAAACGTCATTAATATTTACGTTTATTTAACACTACTTTTTAATTAATATCCACGTTGTTGTTTTCCTTTGTAGACGTGTGATTAGGAAAAAATAAATAAATGGAAGGTCAGCAATTAAAAGATCCTCTGCATAAAGTTTCATTAATTAAAGGTAACGTGACTGCAAGCAGCTACAACTCTAACACACATACACACACACACACACTTACAGTTATCTTTAACTTCATTATTAGATAAATAAAGTTTTATTTTAGTGTTGCTGTAGTTTTGTGCTTTAAAAGCATCTTTAAGCACGTTGTTGTTTGATGTATTTTTTTTAATGGTGACATTAAGCACATTAAGTGCACCGATTTATACATGGAGGTCCCCTAATGTATAGTGTGCAGTTTAATCAGGGATATTTTCAGTTTCAGCACTAATATAGGCCAGAGTGTTCCTGTGTGTTCTCATTCTGCGGAGAGTTTATGTGCCTGATCCAGAGTGGCACCGATGAGCAGGACTGGGAGTCCTACAACGCAGGAATTCATGAATCCTTAATGTCCTGGCTGCGCTGTGTGGAGGCCGTGTTTGCAGAACGATTACAGCTGACTCATACAGGATATGGGCAGCCTTGTGTTTGGGTTTTTTTTAATTCCTGTCACTGATTGCATTGATATGCTCCTAAAATCACCATTTATGGTGCAAGGTCTGGAGTGTGCAAGATGAGGTCATGTCTTTTTTTAAAGCGCATAATAGAACAGCCTGATTCTCTGCAACCCAGTTTGGGGAGAATTTCTTCTTTAGTGGAATTTCTTTTTTTGAATCCAAAAAACCCCCCCAAAAAAACAAGTAGACATGCCGATTAGATGTAGTCACTAATGTCTACATTGCACTAAAGGTGTGTTTACTTCAGGTAAAGTTCCTGCACTCTTAATAGAGACAGATGCTCTAGTGTAGAGATAAAATGATGACTTTAGTTTTTTAGGGTAAATCTATTTCAAGTTATCGTATTAAATTATAGAATAGGCCCATTTACCCACCTCAGGGGAAATTATCTTACACTTCATTCTGATCTAAATTTAACCTGTGGCCAGTCTGAGTGTGAACTCCGGAACAGGACAGAAATGGCAGGTAACTTATGAAGATAAAAGCTATTTTGCTAGGCAAAGTTCATCAAGATAAAGCACGTGTAATTAAAAAGGTTGCGTAAAAAAATCCTTAAATCACTTTTCTTTCTCAAAGTCACAGTTTTAATGTGAATGTGCGTACAGATGAGCTTACTCGGAGCTCCATGGAGGTCAGCGAGTCCAAAAATGTGGTTCAGCACCTTAATCAAGAGCTGAAGGAGGCTCATGATCAGGTCAATGCTGGCAAGCAGAAGTGTGTGGAGCTGCAAGGTAAAGGACATTTATGCTTTCCTTTAGTGGAAAGGAAACAGAATCAATTCCTTTGTATTCTAGCAGAACAAACGTCTTGTACTCTTATTACAGCTAGTGTAAAGCCATGTCGATTAATATTGGAGAATACACGATAAGCACAGTGCTGCACCACACACACTTATGTTTATTCTGTCTTATCTAGTTTTAGATATACATGATAAATTAGATTTTTTTTAATTTGGGGGGAAAATTAAAACTCATTTGCTTATATAGTAAATGTTAAGCTATTTTTTGGGGGGCGGAGCATGTAGAATAGGGCTGTGTATTAGTGATGGCCTCATGATATGATGTATCACAATACATGAGTCATGAGTCAATAGATCACAATATATTTCAATAAAGTACATATTGCAGTACATTGAAATAATTCCCAAAATAGAAAAAAAAAAAAAATGTTTAAATAAAAAAAAATGTGAGGCAAAAACTAAAAATACAGCTAATTTTAGAAATGGCCTTATATTTCCTCCATGCTTAATTCTGAGACAATGGCTGTACTATGTGTCAGCTCTACAGTAGGAGGAAGCCGTTCGACACACACACACACACACTGAGGGTTTTAATTAAATATTAACATTACGCTGTTTAAAACAGAAATTAATTATCAATGCTAGGGTTAGAATATCGATAAAGTATGGTAAAACAAATATTTAAATAGTTAGCTGTATCGATAATTTTACACAGCCCTAATGCAGAATTTGGGGGGAAAAAACTATTTTTGTATTGTATTTTACAATTCCATATTTTAACCAGCTAACTTGTTTACATGCACTGAAAGTAAAGTCATTGTTTATCCTTATCTTAGAAATTCTAAGCTGTTACCAAGATTAATGACTAGTTTTGTTCAATGCTCTCTCGAATTACCTGTACAACGTTTATGTATTGTTTGGTGTCTGTTACTAAGAATTTAGCTGTAACATTTTATCACTTTGTTGTTTCACACTGTACACATTTGGCCAAGAGAAGGGTATCATAGCTCCAGTTAAAAAGTGACGTTCGCCCACTTCTAAATTATGAGCGTGTAATGCTCCTCTACCAAGGTTAAAAGGATAACGTAACCCAGGGTTAAGTGCCCTGTAAAGCTTAATTCTTTTGTAATTGTGCGTTAACCATTACAGGACTTCTAGAGGAGGAGAAGCGAGCCAGCAAGCATCAAACAGAGGAGTCTGGCAAGCAGATGAAGATTCTTCAGAGTAAGTGTTGGGGTAGTTTCTCTGTTGTAGCATATTGTAGATCACCTTTGGCAGCATGCAGCGTGTTTGTGTATGTTATGTTGTGTTCTCTTCTGTGTCTAAAGCTCAGCTTCAGAAGCTGCAGAATGAAATTGAAAATCTCAGGGACCAGAAGGACAGTACTATATTGAGTATGCGCCAGGATGCGCATGCAGTTCAAGAAGAAATGCAGGTATTGCGTCGAAGCTTGGATAAAGCCGCAGCTGAGCGGGAAAATGAGGTCAGCACTCTAAAAGGCAACTTGGCAACAGTGACTAATGAGCTGGAGAAATGGCAACTGGCTGCAAAAAAGTACGAACGTGAGATTGACAGCCTGCAGGCGAATCACCAGCAACAGAACCAGCAGAAAGACAAAGCTGCCAAACAGCAAGGTAAAACATTTAAATACACTGTACACAACCATCTGAATTACCTTTATTAAAGAGTCCGATCTGGCTACTATGATTAAGGGTGTAGTGTACTTATCCATTTTGGTCATTTTAGGAACTACAGAAACCTCAAAACAACCAAATGCATAAGTGCTAAACTGATGCTGTTAACATTTATGCCAGAAAATGTATTATAAACAGAAAAAAGTTTAGTTTAGTCTAGTGTTGTACATTCCAAAGCTTTTATAGCAGGCAGCTACTGTGATTTCATAAATACAATTCATGGCGTCTGTGTGGTGTTTTGTGTTCCTGCATGTTCTGGGATGTAGCTTATCTTATGTTAGAGATGTTGAATGTACATTAATAATTATGAATGCAGCTAGTGCTGCACAATGTATCGATATCGCAATGTGTGCATCTGCAATAGTCATATTACAGGATCTACAATGTCAAGTGGGGATTATATTCGACTGCACCACAGTTCACAATGCATTTGATTTGTGAAATAATTGTTTAAAAGTCAAGTTTAATAAGAGTCCTTTTTTTTTTCATTTATTCAGGTGCAAGAAACAAAAATCTACAGCTTTATCCAAGATTAATTGTATTTAATATATACAGCCACGACTATACAGTGTGATTTTTACATTTGATTATTTAATTTGTGTATCTGAATCTCCAGGAAAACATAAAGCACTGTTTATTTCAGTTACATCTTTATTTTATTGTATTTGTCTATGATTATAATTTGTGTTTACGCTGATGCACTACCTTACCAAATCACCACAATCGCTCTAAAATAATAAATTCTTTCCAAACTTTTTTATATTGCAGAAAAAACTAAATATCGCAGTGCCAGTTCTTTTCCAATATTGTGCAGCCCTAAATTAAACAATGGACACTAATCAACTGGCATAAAAAAAGCTGAGAGAGAAGATGCTGAATATTACAGTCTTAGTCTTAGTCATAGTCTAATAATAACTTCCACAGTTTTCAAAATTCTTTACACTAGCTTTTGGAATGTGGTTGTAGGGATTTCCTCATTCAGCTGTAATAATGCAGTTTATGTTTAAGTTCATCCCCAAAGATGTTCAGTGGGGTTGAGTTCAAGAAGAGTTTAGGGGTTTTGTGCACAGGGGCGTTGCCATGCGGCGAAAGTGTTTGGGCATCTTCGTTCTAGTGAAGAGGTATACCAAAGAAAATATTATATAAAGACATTTAAGGCACTTCTGTTCTTCTGACTTTGTAACACCAGTTTTTAAAAAAAAGACGTATTTATGTGCTTGTAAGGTGTCCAGGAAGATTTGACCGTGTAGTGTATGTGCAAATAATTATGACTGCACCAAAACTATGGCCACAATCATCTGGAGTAAAACCCCAAAAATCCATTCTATAGCAGGGAAAAAAATTATTCTTCCAACTCAAGAGAAGATGAAGAAATGAAGTTATTTATCCGTATGTCGTATCGCTAGATTTCACGCTAGATCCATGGACATTTACTTAAAGGAGAAGCTGCTCCAAAATGTCAGTACTGTTAGCCAGTAACAGTAAACACACACTACCAGTAACAGTAAAACACACACTTAGTTAAACATTTTATTTGTTTGACTTTTATTGTTTATATTATTATTATTATTATTGATTTATGTTATTGCATCTGTGTTTTTTAGAAATGTGTTTTTATCAACTGTGTTTTTTTAGAAATGTTTTATTTGTTTTATCAACTGTTTTTAATTGGTTTTTACATTCATTGCATTCATCATGGAAGTAATAGCAATACAATACATATGGGATATGAGTAAAGTAGACATTCAATTTTACATTTATAAATTTCGTTTATGGAAAAAATTTTTAAGATACTTGAGAATTTTTAATTTCTGTTTTCATTTTTTTTTCTTTAAATTAGTGGTAATGAAATGGCGTTACTTTTAATGTTTCATTTTTTTTATTAAGTTAATTAACAAATGTTTAACAATGTTAACCCTAGTTAGCACTTTTAGTGCCGTAGCACTTTTGGTGCCGTAGCTGGGTTTGCTTGTCTCTTAAACACTGCACAACTGCAAGAATCTCCTGCTATTGCGATTATAGAAATGATGTCCAGTGTGAAATGTGTTTTGAAATGTGGTTTTACCCTTTATTTTTGTAGAGGTTTTACTGATTTATTCTGAAAATTAAATCATAAACACTAAACATCAGAAACACTACATGAGATGCTAATTGTTGGTTACCCAAAAAAACATGACACCATGATTGCCCTTGGCAAATGCCCTTATCTCATGAACATGAGTCATTTCAGAACAAATTTAGCATTTTAATTGTTTTTTATATTTTAGATACAGGTGGTAAGTAGGACAAAAAGCTTGTGCTGGGTGTAGCTACAGCATTTCGATTATATCATATATCATATCGAGTCCTTAATTTTTATTAATGTAGTGAGCGTAAAAGAATACTGTCTATGTACCACAATAGTAGAGGTGATAATTCACACTACTCCCTGTGACTGCAACCGTTACAAAGCATTTAAATAGATTGAGATGCATAAAGTGTTAAGTAGTCTATAGTCAATGCATTTGCTTAGATTGTTTGCTAATTTGTCTGTGTAATGCAGCAAGTGAGCTGGAGAAGCTGAAGCGGGACTGCGAGAGCCTGCAGATAGAATGTGCATCTCTCAGGTCAGAGCGGGAGCAGTTTGCTGCTCAACAGCAGAAGGAGAAGAACAGTCTGCAGAGCGAATGCACGTCTCTGCGCACTGAGAAAGATCAACATCTAAGGAAGCTGCAGCAACTGGAAAAAGAGCTAGACAGGTCCGTGTTGCACAACTTCCCATCAGTTTTGAACCTTTCTGCCAGTCTTTTAGAAAGAAAGTTTGTTGCACTTGTTATGTGTTTTGGCTTCCTGCAGCTGTAAGAAGCAGAGTGCAGGTCTGAGCAGCACGACGGAGGCTTTGGAAAAGGCACGGCTGGAGTTAGAGAAATGCCTGAGTGCTGAAAAGGAGGAGCACCAGAACGACAGCAGCCAGCTTCACAACCAGCTGGAGCAATGCAAAACCAGGACCAAAGAGCTGCAGAAGGAGGTAAAAGTAGCACTTATATATAATTCAGAGCATTTTTACACATACACAGAAAACATTCTTTTCCAGGAGGGGTTTGCTGTTTCTCAGTTACTTTTAGCAACATGAGTTTTATCATGTATCAGTAAAATTGCAAACCCTATCAGTTTGGCATCATGTACAGTGAAGGACAAAAATAATTGGATCCACTGAGATTTTTCAGTCTATAATTTGAATGGCATGTTTGTTCTAACAGTGAGAGCCAGAATAACAACAAAAACATCCAAAAAAAAGTTTTTGCAAGATTTCTGGCTCCTGGGTATTTTTTTCATACAGGTTAAGATTAGGTGCACTCTCTTAAAGGAACTCCCTTAAAACGATTAACCCTAATCTCATCTGTATAAAAGACACCTGTCCACAGATGCAAGCAATCAAATTAGATTTTAAACTCTCCACCATAGCCAAGACCAAAGAGCTGTCCAAGGATGTCAGGGACAAGATTATAGACCTACACAAGGCTGGAATAGGCTACAAAACCATCAACAAGCAGCTTGGTGAGAAGGTGACAACAGTTGGTGCAGTTATTCCCAAATGGAAGGAAAACAATGTAGCTGTCGGTCTCTTTCAGTCTTGGGCTCCATGCAAAATTTTACCTCATGGAGTTTCAATGATTATGAGAATGATAAGGAATCAGCCCAGAACTAATTTATACGTTACAAGCCGAGTTACAGAAATGTGTTGGGAATGGGTATTCCAGCATGACAATGACCCAAAACACATGGCCAAGGCAATGTGAGTGGCTTAAGAAGAAGCACATTATGGTCCCGGAGTGGCCCAGCAAGTCCCCAGACCTTAATCTCATAGAAAATGGAGTGACCTGAAGGTTTGAGTAGCCAAGTGTCAAAGAGGAGTGGGACAGAAAACCTCCTGAGATTTGTGCAAACATGGTGGCCAGTTATAAGAAATGTGTTTTTCCCACCCAGTACTGAGTCATGTTGTATGAAGGGCTTAAATACTTTTTACTGCAAATCAATTTAGAACTTTTTAAAATGAGTTTTTCTGGATGTTTTTGTTGTTGTTTTGTATGTATGTGTCTATCTATCTATCTTCCTCTCCCAGTATGAAGAGATGCAAGCCGAGCTTTCAGGTTTTAAAGAAAAGTGTGAGCAGATGGAGCAGGAAAAGCAATCTCTGAGTCTGGATCTGCAGCAGTGCCAAGCTAGCCTGAAGTCTCTGCAGGAGAAAAGCAGTCAGGTGAATTCATAACATTCCTAAATTTCAGTAAAGGCATCTGACAATAGGGACAGTTGAAGAGGAGAGATTGTTACATCATGCCCCTGAAATCGAAATCACTAATGTTATGACATTGTCCTGTAATTTTGAAGCAAGCTTTTATTTGAAATTTACTTGATTCCGTGGTTTTAAATGTCTCTTGTCTTTTTTGCCTAAATTAAAGAGAGCAGTTTCTCTCTCTTTTTTTTTCCCATTGACACTCTACAGTACATCATTTTAGCTAAATCCAGTCAGTCTTCCTAGGTTGATTTTTGTTATTAATGTCCCTTGCCTCCTTTAGCTGTCTTTATTGCCGCCCATCCTAGCCGTTGTCATCGGCCTTGTCCTGGCTTTGCTGTATTGGTGCTTCGGCCCATTGTGGTAGAAAGGTACAAAGTGCTTCCGTCCCCTTGCTTCTTCTTTCTCCGCTTTTGGGTCCATCATGCTCAGCCTGTGCAAACTAAACCCCCTTTGTTCAGCACACTGACAATTCGTTGTTGAAATGCGTATGTTTTTATTATTCAAGGTCTGTGTATAACCAGCAGACATGATTTTATTTCCCTTCCTTGTCATTTTAACAAAGTTCTGTCTGTAGGCTGATGCTTATAATTCCTAACATGCTTGCTTACAGTCTGCTTGTAAACTGCATTTGGCTTTTTTACTGTCGTCTTCCCATTTCCATTTGTGTGTGTGTGTGTGTGTGTGTGTGTTATATGCTTCAGTGTGGGATAATGCTCTCTGACAGAGGAGATAATGCTGACTGGCACTCTATCTCTGTCTTTGCTGTTTCAGGAAAGATGGATCAGGTGGATGCCCGTTGCCGTGGTAACGGTCGCCGTCACAGCCTATGTGCTTACAAAGTCTTCAACTTAAGTTTCTGGCATTACAAAGCACTTAAAAAAAAAAAACACACATGCACATTTCCAGCCATACAGCAATATTGTATGGTTATTAGTGTTGTAAGAGGGCTTTATGTGAGATTTAGTGCAACTTGTAACTGTAATATTCAATGCTGAAAGCTTTAGTTTAATTAAATACAATACAATATCAGTATCAGATCCAAGCCCCGTGCAGCTGCAGTGTTTCTCTAAAGCCGGGTCTAAATGTTTTTCTTCTTGCAAATTGTAGTTCTTTTTGTTCTACTTACTGAATTCATCATGACAGGAAACCACGGAGTAAACGATCTACTGCATTCACCTTCATCGACTATTACAACGGTTTAGCTTGCAATGATTATTTTAATAAGTCACCATAGTAAAAGCAATAATACATTGAAAACATACTCACATTTAAAGATTTGCACACTGTAAAATGCTTTGTGTTTTATTTTTAAATAATTATATAGTAATCTACATTTAAGGGTACAAAAAGTCTATGCACTGTGTGTCAATGTTCTGTTAAGAGTATTAAGAAAGAGCACTAAAGGTTAAGAGCACTACTTCCTTTCAAAGAAACACTTTAAATGGTTTGTTACTTTTACTGGTGTTTGTAAGACAGATTTAAAAGTATGTTTGTTGCAGCAAATTAAACAAATATTTAATGAACGTGTGTGTGTGTTAGTTCATTCTGTTTTCTATGCTTGTATTTGAGTTGAATAGTACACTAAATAAAAAAAAAATCAAGCTGCCTTCGGTTACACATGCATCCGGTAACATGCAATAAATAACGGAATAAATTGGTTTCCTTCTTACGTATGGCAAAGTAATATATAATGTCATCTAGATTCAATACTTCATTTCCAGTGAATGTTTTTCTAAGTCAGGTTCATGCTGGACCCCCAGAAATGAACTAGAAATACTTGGTGTGTCTCATTATCGTAAGCCGCCTTCCTTTATAAATTTATGAATACTTTTTTTATAAATACATTTACAGTGTATCTTTTTTTTGTAATAGAAACTCTAAGAAACTGTAAGACTGCTTTATCCAAATTTATTCAAAAAAATGCTTTACAGATTATATGAAAATTGATTTTCCTAAAACTTTTAGAAACATTGCTTACATTACTACTCCAAAGTACCAAATTTGTTGTTTGTGTGTAATGCATATCTCCAGTGATCACTTTAGCTTATCTAATCAATTTAATCTAATCCAGTCAATCCAAAATGAAATGTCAAATGGTTATGACTGGTCCCACCATCCGCAACAATCCAAGATGCTACAGGATTTTTCCTCTGTTTTGGCACCAAGCTGGTGGAATAAACTTCCCTTCATTGTCAGAGCAGCCAAATTACTGACTGTTTTAAAGAGATGATTGAAGGCTCACGCCTTTCCCAAATACCTGGCACTTGACAATTAAAATCTATTTGTATTGCTTTTTGTATGTTGCTCTTTATCTGTACTGCTCTTTTCAACGGTTGTTGAAACTCTTCACTGATGAAACTCAACACATTTTGCCGTCTCTCTGGATAAGCG
This sequence comes from Bagarius yarrelli, assembly GCA_005784505.1. Lineage (NCBI taxonomy): Eukaryota > Metazoa > Chordata > Actinopteri > Siluriformes > Sisoridae > Bagarius > Bagarius yarrelli. Next base: position 1,307,939 of record VCAZ01000040.1, on the reverse strand, counting down.
CATTTACTTAATGATTGAAATGTAATATTTCATATGTCAAAGAAGCTATTTGTAGACATTTTTTTGTACCTGAGGTTTTAATGTATTTATACAGCCATTAATAGTGGCAGTTGGTTAACTGGGGGTGCCGGGGCAAGTGAGTGTGTATGTAGGTCCCTAAACTTTTAAAAAGCATGTGATTTTAGGATGATCTCTCATTTGTGGTTGTTTCAATTACAATTCCAAAAACAAATTGTGGCGTTAGCAAATTAATATTGTTTTAATAAATTTTGGCTTAATGTGATAGGAGGGTTTTCAACGAGTCTCATTCCTGTTCATCCAAATGCACTGACATGTTTATTGTTTTCTTTCTGAATTTACAGAAAATGAATCATTTGAATGATTACATTCATTACTTAATTGCCGATAATAAACCCACCATGAGCTTAAGTTTACTAATTCGTGGTATATTTATTGCACTCTTTAACAGTTGACTTTAACATGAACATTTTCAATATTTTATCTAGTAGTACTGATTCATCACCGTCAGCTATTTACAGTCCTGCATTACTAACAGTTTAATCTTTTAATTTGTTACAACTGTCCATTACTCACTGGAGAAATGGGTAAGGATGAGAAGCCTTTTGGTGTGCAAGTCGACTAATTTTACACCCAGCTTGACACCCAAAATTCTGCCACATTAGCCCTAATGAGTCAGATCTCATTAGGTCCCCGTGAGTCATCAGCCATTATTCCTTTATCTGCATCTGTTTACTCTGTTCTACAGTTCTCATGCAGCACTTTTTGGTCTTTGCTGAATTGTATAAGTCCCACGTCAGGTGCCATGTACCTTCTTGCACCCCGGTTATTGCTGTTGCTTTTAATGATTTACTTGAAGTAGAGACAAGCAGATGGGAACACTGCAAAGAGATATAGGTTTATTTCACTAGATGAATGTCTTTTATACTTGCTAAAGAATACGTGCTAAAAGAGTTTCTTTTTTTCTGTTTGGGAAATAACATCCTAATGTGGACTTACTTCGAGTCATCTCACCCAGGTACCTTCATTTAACTGTAGTTTAAGTACAGTGGCAAGAAAAATGTTTTAAAGACCTGCACGGTTTTCTGAGGTATTTTGTATCCCCCTCCAGCCTAATGGAGACTAACTACTCTAAAACATGTGTCTTTAGTGAGCTCATTTTACCATGTCACAGATTACAACAGCTTCTTTTAAATTAATCTTAAAATGTAACCAGTGTAGCTCTACATCACACCTTTAAACGTATTTCAATCATACTGTATGTGTGCAAGCCACTGACATAAATTAGCTTTAGTTAAAGTAATAAGTCATGTGTTCTGTTTTTGTCTATTGTTGTGACTTTTAGTAAGAATCAGATGCCATTTTATGGGAAATTACTACAGAATATCAGTTCATTCCAAAGGGTTCACATACCTTATCTTGCCACTGTAACTATTAATTTATTTTTTCCAACTTACAGACCAAAGACATTTCAATTAAAATATTACACTTTATCACAATTTATTTCTTTTACCGCACCAGTTACTGTTTTGCAAAGAGTGAGATTTTTAAATGATTCAATAAATTTAATAATGAATTTTATGATTTAAAATATATTCCAGAAGTGCTCTTTGTTATGCACTTAAATACTGGATAAAATAAAAATATCAATGATTTGAAGGCAAAATATTTTATTAAACTTACCATAATAGAATGTTGCTGCTGTATAATGTTCCCAAAGGTATTGACTTCAAGGTATGTAGTTTTTAAAAGCACCAAATAGGGAACTGAGAAGAAAAGAATAAATAAAGTACATTTCTGTACGTCAGTAATGAATTAAACACGTAATTCATTGATATGTCAGTGTTTGGAAATCACCAAACCAGACAATTACATTTATTTTATTTGTACAACTGGCTAGTTGAAAGCCTTGCCTAAAAAACAGTTCGGCGATTGCTTAGCACACTTTATAAGATTTTATAAATTCTGATTATTTACATATGGATGGGCTAATCCACATAGATTTTTTTTTGCTACATCGTGCTTTTGCAGTGGCACTCTGAGACCAGCAGGTGGCGGAATTTACCGATTAGTTGAGCTACAATATGACAGACAAATTGGATCATGCTTTTGAAATTTCCACTGTCTGCACAATAAAATCAATAGAAGGTTTTACACTTTACACATACTTAAGTTGCATGTACCTGCTTATTCGTAACCCTACGAACAACTACGGCCACCATGGATCGAACTCGCTTATCCAGCATATCCTGCTGAGGCAGGGGTGTAGTTGATGTGCAAAAATATTTAGGTAAGTGGCCAAAGTAACATTTCCAAAGTCTCTATACTTCCCAGAAATATGTACTGCAGAACTTGTGCAAAAGCATCAAACTGCCCCTGCCAGCTTGCTGTCGTTTAACAGAGCATCCTGGTGCCAGCTCCTGCAAAGGTAATTGACAAACACGTAGCTGGTCATTCAAATGATTATATTAGGCTACTTTAAAGAGTTTAGCTACAGTGGACTGATTGTTGTAATCAAGATGCTAAGAAATGTGGGCAATTAATATATATGATTTATAAATAATATAAATTATTAATGTATAATGTGAAAAATGGTGTATATTTATCATTTTTCTTGTGTCTATAAGACAGAATTTCTGTGGCACAACACCAAAAGGCTCACTACACATGTCCCCTGTACACTCATTCATTCATTTATTCATTAAATTTACACTATCCAAAACCCGTGTCGCATTTTTAATTATAAGATAAAATGAGACGAGGGGAGTTTGATGAAAAAGGGGTAACTTCTTATAAACTATAATGAATCCATAATAATGCAGGGAATAATACAGGACATGTAAGCTTATCATTTATTTTTTGAGTTTTGAGTATAGAATATTTAATTACAGATGGAATATTTCATGAAAATATGTGTTAACCATTTTTGTGGTACATTATTGTCTGATATATAAGCACAAAATGTAATTTACATTATTTTGTTGGCCTTTTCTTGCATAGAAATACACAGTTGAGTGTTGTTATTATTAGGTTTTTAATAGGTTTTATTGATTAGTCTGAGAGATACAGGCACCTCCCATTTATCTCTCGTGTTAAACTCAATGTTAGTCGTTGTATTAAATACAGAAGAAAAGCCATATTGTTTTATTTAGTATTACTCCTAATTTATTCAATACTAAATGCTTGGAGTCTGTTTTATCCCATCTGCTTTGTTTTATGGATAGTTCGCTTTTCAGCTGCCATGGATCTGGATGTAGTGACCTTATTTGCCATTGCTGCGGGGATGCTTGCTGTTCCACTTTTACTTTTCATGGCATTCTACATGCTCTGGCCTTCTTCACTTATCAAAGTTTATTTCTGGTAAACAAATGAATTGCACTGTCAGCTTATTTTTTTATTTGTATTTCAGTTACATTTCTTCATTTAATTGGATTATATTAATCTTGCATGCTACATTTATGAAATATTAATTTGACATAATATCAGGTTAAATTTGCTGTCTTTAACGGTTCTTTTATTTATTTCTCCACAGAAAATTCTAACATACTATCTTTGCTAAGATATATAGCTTTTTTTCCTCAAATTCAGCAAACATTTAGTGTAAAAGGTGTCTCAAAAAGAACTTTTACCTATCTAACACTTTATCTATATCAAGTTTTTCTTGGTTCTCTGTTTCTTCATTTTATTTTTCTTCAATTAATTCATTTTATTCCTTTAATCTTTATTATCGGTTTTAATTGTGTGGTCTTTATTGTAACATGTTGTGACGATTCCGGCCCTCCCACCAGCAGAGGTCACCATCATTGGAGTAATAGCGTTTGTGTACTTCCGGTATCACTTTCTGTTTGGTCTAGCCACTAATGTTGTTTTCCCTAAGTGACAGACCAAGCGCTTTTACGGTCTGTCTGCTTTTTCCTGGTTATGATCTGTGTACTGTGTAGCGACCTTTGCCTGTTTTCTGACTACGTTCATAAACTGCCCTACTTTATTTAATAAAGTCTCTACCTGCAAAATTGATCCCTCTCAGAATTGTGTTTTACACATATGAGGGAGTATAATAAACTTTTAACTTGTGCTGCCATCTGTTGGCGTGTCTTAAAACTTTTTAATACCATCTCGTACCTTAAAAATGTTACATAACGTAAATCAACCTAATTATTTATTAATATATATCTTTGATTGTTAGGTACTGGAGGCACACCCTAGGTCTGCAGGTGTACTATGCAGATTGCAGAGGCTATCGATTTTGTTATTCTTCCAGAGGGAGGCCTTGCATCAGACCCTCCATCCTCATGCTGCATGACTTCTCCACTCACAAAGACACCTGGCTGTCTATGATTAAGGTGTGTAATGCAGACATGCTTTATAACAGTTAATAAAGAACCGTGGTAATATGTCTTTGTTTCACATTGTACACAGTACCTTCCAAAACAACTGCACCTTTTGTGCGTGGACATGCCAGGGCATGAGGGGACAACACGTACCAGTGCAGAAGACTACTCTATCCAGGGACAGGTTAGAAGAATACATGAGGTGGGCATTTGAGAAAAGGCATTTTCATGTATAGGAAATTTAATAGCATCAAATCCGGTAAAAGACATTTCATTGTCGGAAAAATATGTACATCATATAGCCAAAAGTTTGTACTTACCTCCTTACCAGCACATAGTAAATGTATCATATCCAAACAGTTGGAAGCCACAAAGTTGGGACACAATTGTCTGGGATGTCTCTGAATGCTGTAGCCCTGTGGAAGTTCCTCTTAGTTTAAGTGAAGGAAGTGAAGGAAGCACCTCTTAGTTTAAGTGAAGGTGTGAACAAGTTTCGAGAAAACATGGTTTGCCAAGGTTTGTGTAGAAGAACCAGATTGTGCTGCACAGAGCCCTAACCTTAACCCCACTGAACACCATACCGCAGACCACATAGTGGTTATCAGTATATTATAATTTTTTTTAAACTAAAGAATCCAGGAGTATGATTTGTATTTACATTTTTACATACGTTTTTTTTTTCAGAAATAAATGCTTAATTGCCAAGAACATAAAATTTAACAGTCTGAAATTTACCTGCACAAGTTTGTAGAAACTATTCATCTAAACCGGAAACCCTTTCACTTGGTGGGCACCTCAATGGGAGGAAATGTAGCAGGAGTGTATGCGGCCTGCTACCCTGCTGATCTTTGTAGCATGACACTCATCTGTCCAACTGGTAAGTCTTTTACATTAACATATACTGTACATTATATACTGGACATACAAAAGTGTGTTGAGTCTCATCATTTAACATAATTAACATAATTTAACATAACTTAATACTGGTAAGCTGGATCATGGAAACAAAGTGTAACAACCCCAAAACCGTTAAAAAAAGATAAAACTGAGTAAAATAGCAATTTTTTTTAGATTTTAAATGTGAAGTGCCAGGTATTTAAGAAAAGGGTAGATCTTCAATTGTCTCTTAACAGACATTGTCCCTTTATTGGTGACAATATATAATTAATGATGTAAAATGCTTAATAAATTCTTATTAGGCTTAACTACCAGCCTATAAATACTTCGTGAGCACTACAAATTAACATAAAAAAACATATTTGTCTATTGATAGGACACAATTAGAGCTACTTATAATACTGTCTTTGATTAAAATGTAAAATATACTTACTTCATTAATTTGTGTCTATTTTTTCTGCATAGTTCTTGAATTATATTATATTGATGTTAATGATATTATATCAGCCAAGGAATCATTCTTAATTATATATTTCACCCCTCTAGGTGTAAAGTACACCTCCAACACCAAATGTGATAAGCAAATGCATAAGTCGGAGCTTACAGAGCCCATGCTTGGCATCTTTCTCATCCCATCTACGCCACAAGAGATGGAGGACATGCTTAAGCTATGCTCCTATGTACGCTTCAAAGTCCCCCAACAGGTACACTAGATTTTCGGTGGGAAGTTATTGTATGTTTGGTTTATATGCTGTTACCTCATGTTATTAACTGTTATAATTTCCAGATTCTTCAAGGACTGGTGGATGCACGACTTCCACACAATGACTTTTATCAAGAAGGTCAGTGTAACAGCACATTTTAGTCATGGTTTTCCTATATATATATTATATATATATATATATATATATATATATATATTTAAATTTAGATTATGTCCCCATATGGTGATTTGATTGGTTTTAATTTTTTAAAACATTTCTCAGTTTTTAAGGAGATTGCAAGGGAGAAATCTAAACACGCCCTACATGAACACATGTACCTAATAACCACCCCAGTTCAAGTCATCTGGGGAAAGCAAGACCAGGTAAAGTGGTTTTATAATATTAAAGTTTAATTTTGTATTAAGGCTCAACAGTTTACTCATATGTGAGTGACGGATTGTAGAGAAGTTGCTTCAGGATTTACCAAATTTTCTTTGCAACTCTTTCAGCTAAAACTCCTTGATTTTTATAGGGTTTTTTTTATTAAACATGCAGTGGTTTTTAGAACTTTTTTGACTAAAAATAGATTACATTTTTGAATTGAAGGCACAAAATTCTTTGATCAAACTCCTAATAGTGAAGTCACACATGTAATTTGTGTACTATTTTCAAAGCTGTAATAATACTCGTCGCCCACAAAGAGTTGTTTAACACGTGTTGGAGTGACCTCTTGGCTAAAGGTTTTTCCAAATATTGCAAGGTTTGCTTGATTTAACATTTCGTTCAAGTGGGTGTGAGAAAAGAGGATGTAGAGAATAGGGTTAGGTGGAGACAGATAATTTGCTGTGGTGACCCATAAAAGGGAACAGCCAAAAGGAAAAAATTCTGCAACAGCAAAATTATGAAATTCTAGAGAAATTAAACATATTTGTTGTTAACCCTTACATTACACCTTCAATGTGAAATTTTCTTAAACATTTTCTTTATTAAAACACTAATTATTATTATTCGATGTATTTCCTTTAACTAAATTGATTTAATATTTTTTATACAGCAGCATTTGTCTTTTCCTTTTAAAATAAATTAGAAGCAGTCATTATAACACTTAGAAACCTAGAAATAATTTATCCTTAAAGTGTTATATAAGGTTGCATGTTTAACTATACCTCTAAACAATACCTTTACTGTTATAAAACCCAAACACACAGACACACATTTTTTGTGAGATTTTTTTTCTGCAGGTAGTGGATGTGTCTGGGGCGTTTTTGCTGGCTGAGGCTTTGCCGAATTGCCGTGTGGACCTGCTGGAGAATTGTGGCCATTCGGTGGTTATGGAGCGACCACGAAGCACCGCCAAACTGATTTTAGATTTTATAATCTCTCAGCAAATCTTGCGAAATACCACCACCAGGAAGAAATTCTAAGCCTTTCTTACAGAAAAAAAACATTTTGCTAATTAGGTTTAGCTGTACAAGATAGCTAGAGTTATTGCTTAAAAACGTTTTACCCTAATAATTTTACACTTCGATTATATTCGCTTAATTTTAGGTTTAAAAATAAGTATGATGTCATGAATCTAAATGAAGGTCAAAATAAAAAAAAAATGCTGTTGAATAAAGTGGTTCAGGAGTGAAACAAAAACTGTATTTTATTTTGTAAATGCTATGCTAATGACTAATGCTTGAATTGTTGACGGTGTATATAAAATAAAACTGTACTACAATTAAATTAAATGTCTCTGTTAAACTAATTTTGCACACTGAAATGGGTCCCTTACCCAAAAGTCTGATAAAAATATATTTTAAAGATTTTAGTCTTAAAAAAAACACATAGTTATATTTTCCATCAAACTGGTTACTTATAATAGACCTTAACCTCCCAGTTTATTTTTGTTTGTTAGGTTTATTGTGTAAGAAATACACAATCACTCATCGTTTTATAATACTGAAAAACAACACTGACGTTCATTAATTGAGGAAGAATATTTCTTAGAAAGACGCGGGAAAGCTTTTAGTTACCCGGATGTTTCATTAGCGTGAACGCGGCGCTGTGTCTGTCACGTGACTGCTGACTCCGCACTGCTGCGCGGCTGTGGGGCTGTGCTGTCTGTATACACTCCTCCCGTATAAACGTTCCTTTCTGTCCTCCTTTAAGCCCGAATGAGCGGCGGTGTTCACAGGTAAGAGATGTGTTTGCTTTACCGCAACTTGTCAGGAAACGTGTGTGTTTCTTTTTATTGATTTATACTGCTGTGTCCATGTACCTGGTTGCTCTGCCGAGTCTCGGTGTGTTTCACTGTAAATGCAGCTACTGCTATTAGCCTTAACGGGCCACATCAATTACACGACTGGTTAGGTGTTATAGCAGACTTACGAACACGTTATTGTGCTGTATAATTAAAATAAACGCATTATAAACCTAGTAGCTGTGTTTCGGTTTCAAAACGACACAACGTTATAAACTGAATTACCGGACATGCTAACTTGCATTTTCCTCTCTTCATTTATTCCCACTACCTTAAAGATAATCTTTCATTTAGTTTTTTTATTTTCCTAGTTTGTAAATTTTGGTCATGTGATATCTTGCAGATCTTAACTTTCTCTTTGAGCCTGACTAGTCAACAAAGCCGTGTCAAATGGATAATGGAGACTGGGGGCATAGGGTGAGTTTAAACCGTAAACATCATTTAAAGGAACAAACGAAGTACCATCACTGATTAGATGGTCTATAGGAGGTAAATCAGTCACAGTAAAGCAGTGATGCAAACACTGTGTGTGTGTGTGTGTGTGTGTGTGTGTGTGAGATGGTGTGGCAGAGTGATGTCTATTTAACATCGAAAAAGTGTCACTGATCGGATTGTTTGAGTTCTAAACAGCGAACTGTCATTGGTCGCAATGCATGTCAGTCAGATGCACTTTTGACCAATAAAAGCTGTTATAGTTCAGATATTCTGGTGTCGGTCTTCAGCTCTGGCTATGCTGAGACTAATACTGACCTGAAAATGATTACCGCAACAGACCGCTCATGAATATTATACCCCTGAGTGCGTTTGTATGTCTCATAAAATGGGAAAATAATTATTGTAGGATAATTTAAGAAGATATAAACATATGTAGATTTTATTATCTACACCTGCTTATTTGTGCAATGATATAATCAGTTGATCATGTGGCGGCAGAACAATATATATAATCATGCGGATATAGTGTGTGTGAAGAGCTTAAGTCAATGTTCATATTAAACATCAGAATAAAGAGAAAAGGTGTGATTTTGTGACTTCCTGGCGTTGGTTTTTGTTTATATACTGTTTGTTATTTTTAAATACACAGCAGTCTCTACAGTTTACGCAAAAATAGGTGATCAATGGTTGCTACTGCTACATAAATGGTTAATTTATATAATGCTGAGTATTAGTGTTCCTAATAGAGTGGTCTATGCATAAATAGACCAAACAATTCTAAAGATAAACCTTGTATAAATCTTGTTTTTTGAATACATGTCTTTGGTGTTCTAATCACCCTTGTTTGTTTTTTTTGTTTTTTTTAGATGACTCACCCAGTCACCTTAAATGTTGGAGGCCACCTCTACACTACCTCGATTTCAACGCTGCAGCGATACCCCGACTCTATGCTGGGCGCCATGTTCCGTGGAGACATACCCACTACACGAGATGCTCAAGGAAATTACTTTATCGACAGGGATGGCACTCTGTTTCGCTACATACTGAACTTTTTACGCACATCTGAACTGACTCTGCCAGGGGAATTTACAGAGATAGATCTCCTGCGTAAAGAAGCTGATTTTTATCAGATTGAGCCCTTAATTCAATGCCTCAACGACCCAAAGCCACTGTATCCTCTGGACACCTTTGAACAAGTGGTCGAGCTATCCAGCACACGCAAACTCTCGAAGTACTCGAACCCAGTAGCCGTCATCATTACCCAGTTGACCGTAACCACTAAAGTCCACTCGCTGCTGGAGGGAATCTCCAACAACTTCACCAAGTGGAATAAACATATGATGGACACAAGAGACTGTCAAGTGTCCTTCACCTTTGGACCCTGTGATTACCATCAAGAGGTATCTCTCAGGGTTCACCTCATGGACTACATCAGCAAACAGGGCTTCACAATCCGAAACACTCGGGTTCACCACATGAGCGAGCGTGCCAACGAGAACACAGTGGAGCATCACTGGACTTTTTGCAGGCTTGCTTACAAAGTAGAAGACTGATGATGCTCCGAACTGTGCAGAACTGCTAAGGCCAATACTATAAGTTTAATAAGACGTATATATTTCATCATTTGCTTTGCCGCACGTAAAAATAAGAAAAAAATTATGATAGTAGTTATCAACTAAATAGCTGGTGTATTCATTCAGCAATTTTTTTTATATACAAGATCATTCCAGGTACCAAAGGTTTAAACAAGTTTAATCCACATGCTGTAGCCCACTATATGCTCCACGAATATGCAGACAGTTTTCCATCAATCATGTAGCAAAATAATTATACACTCCATAAAACATTCCACAAAAAACTGCAGTGTGCAACATCAGACTGCTGAACGCATGCATGTTATAAAATGTACCCAAAATATTAAATTACGCCAAATTAGACATTGACTTTATTCTTTCTCTTTCTATTTGTTCTCTTTCTAGTTGTTCTTACTATCCTTTAACATAAATAAAGAAATGTCTAACAAACCCCCTAACATGACTATAGAGGTGGATTGTATTGGTATATGCTTGCTGACTGTAGTTCTAATGATGTGTGTAGTAATGTAGCTTTGCTGTTTTAACTATGCAGCAGCTGTAATATGGCCAGACGGTGACACTTAGAAATGTCTACAGAGCAGTGGACAAAATTTGTCCAACAAGGGATCATTGAGTCATGACGAAAAAGCAGCACCAGTGTTTTGGTTTACTCTTGACCTTTTTGTGGGCATTTCCACTTGGAATAAATAGTTAAATGTGTCTGAGTAAAAAAAAAACTATTAGTAAAGATTAAAAAATGATAACAAGACCATCTAATTGTATACCTACAAGTGCTACTTTAATTGCTGGACCAGGTGAAGGAGCTGGACAAATTATACAGAGCAACAGACAAGTTGCACATAATAACGGTAAATATACAAGCGCAAGTAGGTGTACCTAATAATATCGACACTTGATTTACATACGACAGATTAAATATGAGTTCTAGTACTGATTTGGTTCAACTGGAGGATTATACCAAAAAGCGATATGCGGAAAAAAATGTGAGCCACCCCTCTCTAAAAATTCAAATTGGTACAATCCTTTTGAAGTCTATGAGCACGCGCAGTGACCTCGACGCCGCCATGTTGCCCTGTCATGTCAGCCTACAGTTACATGTATAAAAGGACAAGAAAAATGTCACAGCGTAAATGAATATAACAGATACTTTTATATGGTATATTAGTTTTCAATAGTTTTTCGCCGTTCAAAGCAAACGTTGACGTGCAAAAAAATTAAAAGAAAGCAGCATGTTTGGAAAAAGCAAAAACATTAAGTACATTCTAAGTCTTGTACCAGGGAAACGACACTTAGGAATTTACCGATTTTTACCCGTCTTCTTCTGCATCGGCGGTGTTATGGAGTGGGTGATGATAAACGTACGAATAGGACGAGAGACATTTTGTAAGTTATCGTGTATTCGTGCGCGTCAGTCTGCGCGACTATTGCGCAAACTCAGCGTGTTTTTTAGGAGGAGGAAAACACATTAACGCATAATAATATTTATATAGTATATACAGTTATGTTCTTTTCTCCCCAAGACACGGTGCTATATATATATATTTATATGTGTATATATATATATATTGCAGAATATACACATATATATGTGTGTGTGTGTGTGTCTTAAAAAGCTCCATGTAGTTGTACTTAAAAGGCTCATATTCTGCAAATTTTCTCCAAATGTAATGTTGGTGTAGCCCATTATTGGTAATTAGGACTGATATAATGTTGGCTTTCTACCCTTTAGATGATGTCTACAGGAGAAAACGCTCCGAGAGAGAATACCAGCAGAAAATTGAAGATGGGATAGTTATACTTTCTGAATCAGAACCAAAATAAACATTTATGCAAATGGGTTCGAGTTGATACCAAACATGGAAAAACGCTGTTGTGGGCAGTCAGGGCCAGCAATTGCTTTGCTGCTGGACTAAACACCATCAGAAGCACCTATGTGACCTAAAAAAAAATCTAAAATTCTCTTAAAATCTAAATTCTATTAATTTATTCCCAACAGTTTATTATCTTCGTTTTCTAGTGTTTTCATGCTTCCTGCTTCTCTTGCTACACTGTATGTGAATGTTAGATTTTTTGCCCAATCAGATTTCAGCCTCTGTGTGCTGCTATGTTAATCTTTTCTGCCGAGGCCTTCAGAATCAGTAGTGCTGCCCATGTAATTTAAACTTTATTAGCAATGACACTGTTTCTTTAACCAATCAGATTTAAATCACAGAATTAGCTAACTGGCTCACAATAATGTCAGCATTTTTCTGTTCTCTGATTGGCTGGTCAGAGTTACAGCCAAGTTCGTCTAGCGAAACGCATCTGTAGCCACAAGGGACAGATTAGCAGAAATTGACCTGGTCTCGTACATACTCAGAAATCTATTTTCAATGGCAGACTTTTCCACAACAGCATGACATCATGAGGAGCTTGTCTTAGTCTGGGAAAGAGTTTGCTGACGAGTGGTACCGCTGCCTCACAGCCTTTTATTGATGATGTATTTAATTAAAATGTATTGTTAGATAAATATTAATTCTGAACTGCCTCAATTAAAATGGTTTTCATCCTCAATACGTGAAATGCCTCTCTCACAATAAGGCCATGTTTTGTATAGTATTGATAGTTTATATAATTGCGATGTGACAGTTTTTAAGTATTAATAGGTGTAATAGTGGGGTAATTCCGCACTAAAGGCCCAGTTACCAAATGCACTTCCCGCTACTAGAAAAACGACAAAACCTTTGCCAATTGGATTTAATTAGGTGTTTCTCTTTGTCTGAAAAAGGGTAAAAGATCAAAAAAACTGAAGGAACTTACATTATTTTCAACCTTTTTAAAAAATGTATTTCTTAAAAATCACTTCAGTTATAATTATTTTAACAATGTTAAAAACATTCATCAAATTCATGATATATAGTCTTTACAGGTATTGCATCTTTTTTCCATGTGTTACTTGTGTCATGTTATACTTTTTATAATCCATTTGCTGCATGCTTTAAAAATATTTAATACATATACGACAGATAATACAGAATGGTAAATACTACTTTGCCAATGTTTAAATGCAAAGCAAAACCTAAAAAAGGCCAAGATTTAAAGACCATTTGCAGATACTAATAGTAACTGAATGTGGTGATATGAACCTTATTGGTCAGTTTAACAGTTGCAGAGACGGTGTGTCCTCTCTCTACAGCCCCATTACTGCATTATCAGCTTATTTGTAGAGGCCGATTGGAAGAGATCTCAGACAGATGAAACTGTTTGGATGCTGGGCAAGTATCATTGGGTTCCCATCCAGTCGCACCTCCTGCAGCTTGTACCTGATGTAGTGTGTGTCGTTGCCCTTGCAGAAGGTTTCGTCCGTCATGGTGGTTATGTTATTGTTCTGTAAAAATAAAAACAAAATAAAAATGCTTTTTTTTACTTAATGGGCACACATTTTGTATGATTTTATATTTTGGGGGCTTATAAAAATACTAGTTAATGTTTACCAATAAAGTCAGGCTCTATATTTAAGGTATATGTGATTTTGTAATCACTGTTATTTTATTACTCGGTTATATATTTTTTGGCATTTAAATTGCAATGCAATACATGTTTTGGTTTTATCCAACATCTTAAGCAAGTTTATCATGGAATTTATTGCATACAGTATTTGTATAAGTTTACATCTTAGTGGTAGTGGTAGTGCAGTGATTAAGATTTTGGACTGCTAATTGGAAGATCGGCTCGATTCTCAGCACCAGCAAGTTGCCACTGTTGGGCCCCTGAGCAAGGTCCTTTACTCCCAATTACTCAGTTGTATAAAAAAAGAAATGTAAGTTACACCAAGTGTAAAACATTACATATTAGTAATATTAGTCTCAGTCTGGAATAAAACTTGAGTTTATTTAATTTACACAACGTATGACAAATTTAATAGGCACTATTGATGAAAAACTGTAATAGGCACTTTATTACAAAGTTTATCTGTTTTTATTTGTTGTTGCAGCTGCAAGTACAGAACTGTTTTCTTTTAAAATTGCATATTTTTTGTGGACTCCAAATGGATTGGCATTTTTCTATAAAGGCCAGCTGTGTAGAGTGCATGCCACGTCCATGCTTAGCTTCTTTTTGACATGTGGATGTTTCCAGTTGTTTTTTTCGGACTAATTCTGTCCTTGGGAGGTATGTTTATTTTGAGATGTCACAAGTTGTATTACACACAGAGATACAAATTAATGGCACCAAAGCAATAAATACTTATATAGAGCTATTTGCAAACTATTTTAAAATAATTTTTACTGTATTATAGATGATTTTGTGTGGATGTGTCACATTTAAACCTAGGTAAAAACCTTCAGTTCTGGGTTAATAATTGTGCAAGCCACTGTACCTTATAAGTCAAGTACTTGGTTGCATCTAGAGCATCCTACATTTATCTCATTCATACATCTGAGCAATTGAGGGTTAGGGACCTTGCTCAGGGGCCCAACAGTGGTAAATTGGTGGTGCTGGAAATCAACCAAAATTTATATCCTGTTTCAAACACCTTCAAGATTCTTATTCAATTTTTTCTTACAATTATCACTCATAAGCTATAAATAGTCATAAGCTATTTACACTATAATAGCTTGAAAAACTAGTAAATTTTAAAAATTAAAATTAAATAAAAAAGCTAGGATTAGATTATTTTACTGCTGCTCTAACTAATTCAGCATGATATCGGTATAGTTTTTTTTGTAATGATTAATGAACGGACATGCAGATGCACAACATGCAGACTCTCAGGAAGTGGTGGAATGGCCTCCAGCTCATTGTCACCAAGGTAAAGGTATGCCAGTTTTGGGAGTTTCTGTAATGAAAAATATGTTCATTAGAAGTGAAGTCACATTAACTGTTGTAAAATACTGGCACACAAAATTTCCTCTCCATCACCTTTAAAACAGTCGATCTGACGCCTTTCGTTTTGAGTTTGTTGTGATTGGCATTGAGTGAGATTAGTTGTGGGGGCAGCATTGGTAGTTTGATTAGTCTGTTTTCAGCCAGTGTTAGTTCCTCCAGTTGCTCCAGTTTGGAGAAGGCTCCGTCCTCTATCTCCGAAATAAGATTGCCAGTCAGATCGATCCTTTTCAAAGTGCCTATAATAAACACAGATACTGTATAAACATTTTTCGAAAGCCAACCATTGTAATATGTAAGTATCATTCCAAAAATATGCAGGGTTGTGTTTGACTGGTGAAGCGACTTATTGCAGCACATAAGGAGTGAATTAAACATCTGGCTAAAGACTACAAACTTTAGACTGCATGTTTTAATAGATCTAAAAAGTGTCTCTTCACCGAGAGCTGTGTGCTGGCTTCAGATTCCTTCTCTCACAAAGAGTCATCACCACACTAATTCAAGGCCAAGTGTTACACGTTGCTTTTACTTTCTCTTACCAAAATCAGCAAAGTCCTTGTTGGTGATTTTGGTGATTTTGTTGAAGCGTGCATAAAGATATGTGGTTTCCTTTGGCAAAGCTGGTACTTTGGTCATATCTGGACTGACCTCTTCACAATACACAGATCCAGACAAGCATACACACAGCAAGCAAGTGGGAAGATCTAGCAGAGAAACATCAACTTCATCTTCAATACTCTTTTTTTAACTTAAATGTTAACCTTGATGTGGGTGTTTATTTATAAGTAAACAATCACCTGCTTCTTTTCTTTCTACTGCTGAACCATCATCACCTCCATTAGCAACTGTTTCATAGTCTGGGGCTGCAATAACATTTTCCTTGGATGAGGTCCAATCAAGAATAAGAGGAGAATAAAAAGAAAACTTAGTGTATTTTATTCGTTATGCTTTAAAATACTTATTAATGGTTCATGTGCCTAGTTCCAATATGCTACATTGCTTGAGCAACAGAAAATCTGTCCCACTAGGGGCATATATTACAGAGCTGTCTCCTGCATACCATTGCTTAGATTCTAAACAACTGTATTTTAGGGGGTATGTAATGCTATAAATCATGCTATAAACTCAAATAATATTTTTATTTTAATGCAATATCTGCACGTCACTACCTAGTCTGCACGTCCCATTGTAAAAAAAAAAATCCCTGCAGTAAAGTCAGTTATACTTTAGGCATCTTACCTTTTTTTTCTTTACCTCCATGAAATTGCTATCATCAGACTGCCACTCGTCCGGATCCACTCTCAGAACCGTTTAAAAGTTCTGTTTGTTTATTTTCTGCAGTTGCACATAACATCCATGGTACAAGCAATAAGGAGAAAAATAACATGTCCATTTTCCACAGTTCAGAAGTGGTGTTGAGAAAGAGATCATGAGTGTGTAGCTTTTTGTCTGAAATGAGAGCCTTTAAAGTCATTTTCTAGAGGCCCTGCCTATAAACATTGAGACAGCATTTAACTCACTGTGTGCTGTTATATGTCAGGTCAGGTAAAGATTTCTTTAAAGATGCTCTTTTCTAACTCCTTTTTTACTGTGTTTATTTGCACTATTCTAAAAGAATATACCAGTTAAAAAAAGCACTATCTTATAACGGTCTTGAAATTCCAGATGATTTAAGGGAAATTACAAGAGACTGATTTATCTGTAAATGTGGGGGATGTTTTCACAGATTATCCAGAAATGCATCAAAAATGAAAGTCCGCTGGGATTTTTTTTTTTTGTCCTGATGGAAAAGAAAATGTGAGAGAAAAGAAAAGTAGTATTTTTAATGAGATCAGATAAACATTTTTTACAATACTTAAAAATTAGGGATTGTTTTTTTAAAAAGAGAAATTTTGTGAAAAGAAAATCTGGCAAAGAAGCAGAATTCTGGCAGTGGAAAAAAATGATCATGAGTTTATCAGGAAATTACTATTAAATCAGGAATCTTTAAATGCAGTGAACACTCAAGCCTTGAAAACAGTGTACATAATAAATTGTGGCTCTTAAAATTTTCCAAAGTGGCAAAAACAAACTAATGGAAGTACAATAAATGACTAAAAACTGTAATAATATAGTATAATATACTGTCTTATATAGTTTGGATTAATAATGCTTAATTTTCTGGCTAATGTAAGAAGAAACAGTGAAAATCACAGTGAGAAGAATGAATCACACAATTTCTCACAACAGAAAGCTGATATAAAAAAAACTTCATTTAAATAAATACAATTATTTTATTTAAAAGTAATATACACTACTTCCTTCTATCCTGTGCTATAGTCTTTCAAGGCTGCAGAATCTGTTATATCGGATTAAGCAGTTATTTTCCTTGAAATTAATTTAGTTTTAAAAGAGTACTTGGGAACAGAAAAATACATTTCAGGACAAATGTCTAGTCAATAACATTTAAAATGGTTCTTCCTTTTTCAGCCTCTGGGACCTATTATATAAAAGCTACTAGTTGTCCCAGAACCAGAAAACTGCAGGCAAAAAACAGGACTTATGGTCCAGACATTTTTTCCCTTGCAGTACCTGCACCATGGGAAAACGTGAACTCATGAACAGATGTAAAAGCTATTAAGGGAAAACCTGGCTGACTCATCTTAATGAACATATCAGTCAGCACAACACTGTAGATATGTAGTTGAAAATCGAAAGAACAAAAAAAAAAAACCGATACTTTATAAAGGGTTATCTCGATTAATTTTTAAATCAAATGCTTTCAGGACTATACTACAGAGAGAATGGGCAATAAATTCACTTGCAAAACTGTTCTTTTATTCTCAAATTAAACTGAATTATGGACTCGACTGACCAAAGAACAACACATGGGGCAGCACAGTGGCTTTGTGTTGCCTTTTCAGCAATAAGGTCCCAGGTTTCTGTTTGGAGTTTGCATGTTTTCCGTGTACTTGTGTGGATTTACTCCTGGCACTCTGGTTTACTCCCACAGTCCAAAAACATAGATGTTTAGGTTATTTGGTCATTCTAAAATAGGAGTGAGTGTGTGTGTGGTTGTTTGTCTATGTGGCCATGCGATGGACTGGCAAACTGTCCAGAGGTGTAAACCCTGCCTTTCAACCAATGCCAAAAAAACCCAGCAGCATTTTATAGTAGTTTTTGTTAAATTGTGTTTTAATGCTTTATCAGTTTTCTCTTAAAGCTGGATTCTCGAACTGTTAGGCTAGTACTTGTGCAGGTGGTAGAAGACTTGTAAAGTACACAAGTGGATCCATTTTCACCGATACGGTACGACACTTCGTTTGGATCCACCCACACTGTAAGCTCAGATGGAAGCAAGGATAAAAGTTCCTCCTGTGAAATTCCAATGGCACGGCCAGCTTTTCCTATTAAAGGATCCATTTTGTGGTTGATGCGCAAACACCTGTAGCCCGATCCTCTGCAGGGGGCTTTGGGAAACCAGTGGTTCTGATAGTGCTCTGAAGAAAAGGAGACAGAAATCAACACCAGCACTGCCATAAGAATCATGTATAAGCCATTACAGGCATCAGGAAACATTTAGTTTAGCTCTGGTTATGCTGGTTGATGCTGTGAGTTGCTAGCAATAACCCCCATTTATTTTTAAAAAAAAAATTTTCCATTTAAATTGTAAAACTTATTTAGGAGTCCCAAATAATCTAATTACCAATCATTAATTATTAAAATTATCATATTATTATACTATTATATATAATATTATATAATATATATAAATATATAATATATATAATTTATAAAATATATTATAATATTATAATATTTATATTTATCTAATCTTTAATGTCTAATTAAACTGTGTCTATTAATTATAATAGATAGAGGGGGGACGATTACACTGTGTACTGAAACTTCTCCTACCAAACAGCGCCTCCTTCAGGAAAAAACTGAAATGACGAAGATGATCTTCAGTAAGAAGGCCAGTCATCCGGATTAAACCGGTGAGAAAATTAACAGTTGTTAAAACTTCTGTTTTCATCGTTTTGCCAGGTTCGATGCCGATACAAATGGGGGGAAATACAGAAAAAGCTACGTAGCAGTAACTGTAAAAAGAAAGAGAAGATAAATTAGAGCTACGTTTAGAAAATACCCTCAATTACTGTACAGGATAAAAGACTTACCTGCAAAGTTTCTTTTATTGGTGTAACGAAGAAGAATTTGAGGACACATATCCAACATGTTATAATCTAGTCTAATAATCATCCGTAAGACTGTAATGTTAAACTAAAGTTGATGATGTCACAGTATGAGAGGCAGTTGTCATCCTGAAATTACCCCAGTAGGTTGCTATAGTTTCCAGTTAAATAAAACTGTGACATGTAACCATAAACCAAGGAAAAGTGCAACCTTACATAACTAAACAAAATATTATTAAAATATTCTTTAAAGCATTTTGTCCTTAACGTCTTCTCACATACTTTTAATTAATTTCGCCGGTTCACTGAGTGGAGATATGCATGGACAATTATTCCTGCACATTGCCCTTCAGATTAATTTAATTTTTGTACTAGTGTGTTTGTTTTCTTCTTAACAAAATGACAAAGAAGCTGGCAAATATAGCAAAAAGACAAACTACTTTACTTCTGATATAACTGGGGAAGTAGTAGGTTAATGATATTGGTAATGATATTGGTAAGCTAATTGAAAGATCAGGGTTCGATTCCCATCACCACCAAGTTACCACTGTTGGCCCCTGTGCATGGCACTCCCAATTGCTCAGCTGTATAAAAGAGACGAATGTAAGTTGCTCTGGATAAGGGCGTCAGCCAGATGCTATAAATGTACAGGTAAATCTAATGCGTATGTGTGCATGCCTGGGCACCGGTAGCAATTTTGGGCCCTATAAAGGAATATGAGGCCCCCTAACAGAGCCATTCTGCACTGTTATTACTACTAAAACAGATCTCTGTGGTTCCACTGCTTTGAGAATATACACTTAAAACTCTATAATGTCAATGCGGAAGTAGGATAAAGGGGCAGGACAGAGATAAGATATCTACTAGTGCTACAGAGGCAAATAAACAGTCTGGAGGGTCGATTTTATCTTTGGGACTAGAGGCCATGTTCTTTTATTATTGAATTATACTGAATGATGGACCCGAGTGACCAAATTTCCACTGTTATTCAACCCATGTCATATGACTTTTTATGCAAAATTGACTTTTCATGTATATATACTGTGATATCATAATTTATACATATATACCAAACCAGTATTTATGTATTCTTGATAGAGCCTTAAACACATACATTTTGTGCGTCACTATATATAAGGGCACCTGCCAGATGCCTTCCTGCATTACTAAACTGTATTGTATGTTCATTCATCTTTTATACCTGCTTATTCCCAAATTCTGGGTCACGGGGATCTGCTGGAGCCTATCCCAGCTGTCTCTGAAAGGGTGAAAGGCAAGAGGGGTACACCCTGGACAGGTCACCAGTCTATCACAAGCCCACACACACTCCTTTGGCAATTTAAAATCACCAATCAATCCAACATACATGTTTTTGGACAAACATGCATGATATCGAACCCAGGCCTTCTTGCTGTAAGTCATCAGCGCTAACTCCCCAACACCATAGATCACCCCTACCCCACCTCACCCCCAGGCAGCGCTCCTGTGCCGTATATAAAGACAGGCTTTGTGGATTGGAAAATACACCACAGTCTGTCTAACGCAGCCAATTCAATTAAACTCTGCATGTTTTTACTAGGAGGATATGGACTTTTTATTTGTTATGAGTAGAGAGTAGTGTTAAGTTTAAAATGAATAACGCTCCTCCCTCTGTGTGTGTGTGTGAAGCCTGTAAAGGGTGGACCTTGCTTCATTTAACAGCACTAGTGCTTAAAAACTGCGTTTCGACAAAACCTTCACAAATCCATTGAAACTCTTCAGTCCCCCGGTAACGTTCCTGCTTTTTATACTTTATATATATTTTTTATCTGTCTTTGTTTTGACTTAAGACCGCTCTTAAATCGGCGCATGTACTGTACAAAAAGGAATAGTGATATAGAGAAAACGAGAATGGAAAATGTGAACATGCCTTTTTCTTATTGGGTTTATTCTATTTTTGGGATATGAATTGTGTGGATTTTTTTTTTTCGTGAGAAGTCATAATAAACACTCCATAGAGACAAAAAGTTGTCCGTGTTTATAAAGACATGCGTAAGTGTTGCCGACATGTTCCAACTTCTGCAAATCGACTGCCAAATGCTTATCAAGCAAAAAAAAAAGGACAGTGGAAGAGACAGAAATACTAAACTGTTTTAAATCAGCAATATCTAAAGTGAATTTAGATGTGTAAGTCACTGTAAGTCTGAATAACTTGAGTTCATGGCCATTAATTCCATTAGTGTTTGCGGTTCTACAGTGCTTATATTTCCTATAAGTACAGCGGGACATGTCACTGTCTGTATCACTCCGCTCGGCTGTGTTCTCCATAAACTTCATAACTACCGTTTTTCGCAAGATTAGCAGCGGATAAGTTTAACCATATTTTTAAAAATGTAACTAACAACAAAGAAGCAGATTTGCTGGGAATGTAAAAATGTATGCGAGCTGTAATAGAGTGTAATTTCTTTAAAACTTAAAATTAAGTAGTGGAGTAAAAAGGCTAGGCGTGTTCATTCAAGTTTCGAGATATGCCAACAGATGGCTGTGCAGACTTGTGCTGCCATCTATTGGCGTGTCTCAATACTTTTTGATACCTCGTACACTAAATATTTGGTCTTACTCAGGTTTTTTTTTTTTTTTTTGTTTTTTTAGGAAATGCTTTTGGGGTTTTGTTTTGTGTATGCTTGTGTGATATTGCTTTAATATACTTAAATTACATTACAATCTTAAGACATTTACTTTCAATGTCTTTGAAAGTGTGACATGTCTGGCACAAAAATGTAAGCTGAAGTTTTTTAAGTTGATGTGAACTCGGTCTGTAACAATGATCCAAAGTACAATTAAAGACCCAATGTTGTTCAGCAAATTAATGGCCGGGGCATCACAATGTCGCTGCCAGCTTACCTTTTTCCCATGATGCATCCTGAAGAAACTGATTCTTCAGACCATGGAACATTTTTTTTCCATTGCTCTGCAATCCAGTTTTGATGCTTCTATGCCCATTGTAACTGCTTTCAGTAGTGGACAGGGATCAAGGTGTTAATAATGAACAGTCTGTGGCTATGCCGTCTCTTTTAGACCTCAGAAATAACTGGTCAATTATTAAAACCATTGACATTGTAAGGAGATAATTAATAATATTCACTCAACATGTCCGTGTTTTTAATGTTCTGGCTAATCAGATAATCTTGCTAAAATATTACTGATACAAAATAAGGGATTTCTGAGTTTAGCTTTAAATCTTAAAACAGCAGGGCTTTTGGTAAGTAAATGATAGGCACAAAACTATACATAATTATTTTGTTTTAATTGAGTTTTAATTCACAAATCACAAAACATGCAGTCTAATCATTTGACTTTTTGGTATTAGGTTTAGAATTAGTTCTCCTTTCACTGTAATCACAAGTATATGACAAATGACTCATCAATGACTTCTATTTAAAACAACAAGGCAGGAATTTAATCTCTGTTCCTCTCTGTCTCTCTATTTCTCTCCCTCTGCAGTTTCACCATGGTTCTTCTTCATTCCCTACTCTTCCTAGTCTACCTCTCTGGCACACTGGTTTGTCATGCATTTAAGATTTGTGCCTTCAACGTTCAAAGTTTTGGAGGCTCCAAAGCAAAAGATGCCACAGTTTTGCAAATTGTAACACAGGTAAGAAGGAAAGTAATGTAAAGTGTGGATGTCTTGTGTGTACAATTTCATTATTAAGCATTTAATAAGAACCAAAAAGGTATAAAATAAGCACAAAATAAATCAGGCTATATTATTTCTTTTTGCTGTATATATTAAGTTTGCAGGTACAGTTTCTGATTATCTAATGTGTGAATATAGTTCCAGTCAGGTTCAAAGAAAACAGTTCACATTTAGACTAAAATCTGTTTTGTTTTGGGGTTTTTTCTTATTTTTGTTCAGATTGTGTCACGCTGTGACGTGTGTTTGCTTCAAGAAGTCAGAGATCAGAGAAAAACAGCTATTCCACGTCTGATTAGTACACTCAACAAGTAACATTACCCTCATTGTAAATTCAGACACTTAAGCTACGTTCACACTGCAAGGCTTAGTGCTCGATTCTGATTTTTGCTTAGATCATATATTTTGTAGCTGTTTACATTGTTGTTTGTGGCCAGTATCAGATTTCCACTGTGAACTGATCGTGGTGCTGAACCGACCACCTTGTGCAGAAGAACAAATTCTACGTCTCATGCAGTATCCTGTCATATGGAAGACACCGAGGGCAGCGTGTACACGTTTAGTGCTTACATTGTCCAGTAGAGGATGAGAGGAAAAATTGTTATATTTTTATTATTAGCATGTTTTAAAATCAGTTATATTTTAACTGTTTGTTTAAGAATTATGGTGCATGTTGATTAAAAAGGATATAAAAGTCACCTGAATTGCGACATAACTGTTCACACTGCTTTTACATTGCAAAAAAATCTGACCTATGCCAGACTTAATAACACATATGGAAGTGGCACAGATTGGAATTGAAAATTTTATTTAAATTCTATTCTATTAAAAATAATCTGATTTCATGCAGTTTGTGCACATGGTCATGAGCAAAACAGTCACATTTGGGCCCAAAAAATCGGATCTGTGCCATATTTGCCTGCAGAGTGAATGTAGCCTATTAGAGTCAATCTGCATATTATACACACACATATATTTTTTTTAGAAAATAATTAAAAGTTGGGCAAAACACGGTTTAATCTATTCCATGCTGTACAATACTTTTTTTTTTAGGTACGAAAGGAATCACCGGTATGACTATGTGTCTAGTGGTCGTCTTGGCAGAACACCAACCTATCAAGAGCAATATGTTTTTGTTTTCAGGTATAATTTAAATTTTTGAAATCTCACAGATAAAGAATACTGTATGAGGTGTATGCGTTTGCAGCATTTCGATCATCTGAAGCTTGCTTAAAAGAATTCCCTGTTCTCTCCTGCAGGACTGGCTCAGTCAGAATAATAGACAGCTATCAGTACCCAGACACACAACAAGGAGATGAGGATGCTTTTGCCAGGGAACCGTTTATTGTGCGCATACAAGCACCTGAAACAGGTAACATGAACATAACCATAGTAGGAAATGAATACTTATTTACTTTGTTAATTTTGTCTGAGACTAGCATTGAAACACCTGTGTGTTTTTCAACATCCTATTTAGTTTTATTCTTACCCCTATAATTACCTCCACACTTGAAAGGCTTGCCATTAGATTTTGGAGTGTAAAAATTTAGTTTCAAATATGTTCTGAAATATATTTTAAAATATATTTATGTACATACATTTTCTACAAATTTATTGTTTTGGCAATTTTTTAAAATATTTTAAACATACAAAAAACACCCAAACACCAAAATTAATCCCAGGACGCCTACAGTAAAATGCTACCTCATGTCAACGCATTACCTACTAGGCCATCATGATGGTTTCTTTTATCTCTAAAACATTATAGAAATTAAGCAAGGATATATATTTGGGCCTTGGGGTAAAAGGCACCTTTAATTTATTTTTTGGTTTTAAACCAATAGCTGGAATAAAAACTCAAACCCACTTGTTCTTACATCTGGTATTTGTTTGCACTAAAATATTTTTGAGTCTTGCTCAAAGGCCCAACAGTGGTATCTTAGTAGTAGGGCTTAATTCGAGTTTTCTGATCAACAACAAACAACCAAAGTCTTAATCTCTTAAACCACCTCTGTCTCCTAGTTTCATACATTTCTAATCAAGATCCATTACAAACTCAAATGATCTATTTGAGGCAGAACTACAGCTGACACAAAGTTTTTTTAGTTCTACCTATTCAGTGAGATTAAACATGGCAACTGTAAAGTATTATACTTTAATGTAAAAGCTTGTGATTAAATGGTTATGTTTTCCAGTGATTGGTGAATTTGTTCTGATCCCAATGCACACATCTCCATCTAATGCCACCAAAGAGATCGATGAACTCTATGATGTCTTTCAGGATGTAAGACGGATGTGGAAGACGGAGGTGAGATACGGTGATTAAGAAAGTTCTTAAAGTTTTACAATGAATTGTTTTTAACATAAAAATGACTCTCACTAACACTATTTTTGCAGGACATAATGTTTCTTGGTGACTTT
This sequence comes from Bagarius yarrelli, assembly GCA_005784505.1. Classification (NCBI taxonomy): domain Eukaryota; kingdom Metazoa; phylum Chordata; class Actinopteri; order Siluriformes; family Sisoridae; genus Bagarius; species Bagarius yarrelli. The sequence goes on along the minus strand of VCAZ01000040.1, from coordinate 1,282,585 downwards.
AATGCAGCTTGTGGTTATGTGGCCAAGAAAAACAGAAAGAACATTAGACTCTACAATGACAGATTTAGCTGGCTGATAGATGACAAGCAGGACACTACAGTAAGGGACACCACCAATTGTGCATATGACAGGTAAGCAACATTCTGTTTTAAGTTCATTCCAGCTCATTAATGCGGTGTCTCATGAAATGTCGTTTGCTGGCGGCACAGGATAGTCGTGCACGGTGATTCCTTTCTCACAGCTATTGTGCCGGACTCAGCGAAACCCTTTAACTTTGCCAGCGCATACCAAATCAAGGAGGAACAAGTGCGTGCCTTTATTTCTAAACACTTTTATCCGACTTCGTTAATAATTACTGAAGTTACACTTTAACAGACTGAAAGTGAGTTTGTAGCTTAGTATTTGATACAGTAATGCAATAACCTGTTTGTTTCTGTGTTGAAGACACATCACAGAGCAGTGTGTTTTTCTTTACAGGCTTTACGTGTGAGTGACCACTATCCTATAGAGGTGGAACTCAAAATCAAGTCAGGAAGTGAGCAAAGAAGCAGAATCATGCTCCAAATAACTCTTGGCCTTCCTTTGCTACTCCAACTTAAATAACATTAATGTAAAAATGGACACTTTTTAGCCAGTCATGTTAAGAGGAGCTGCACTGTATACATGCTGCTAATATGTCTTCCAAGCCAAATCTACTGCTAGGTTTTTAAGTAATAATGTGATGCATATTTTTTGACACTATAAGTAGTAAATGAATTTATTACTGGAAACACATCACAATATTTAAATGTTTTAATCCATACAGGACAAAGTTCTCTTCTTGCTAGTTGGATGAACATTGGTTCATTACTGGAAATTATTTACTCTTTCTGTATTAAAAATGTAAAATTCCACAAACGGCAATACACAGCTATACTTAGTGTCCACAGATTGCACACCTGGACAAACCTAATCCTATAATCAGACGCTAAGGTCACCTTTTGTACATTAGTGCTGCCATTTATCACGTGTGTAAATTTGTGATGTTTTCATTTAACTTCTTGCATCTTGAAACGACAACATCTGCTGTTACTGAGGCGAGCAAACAGTCAGGAAATTAATTGTACCAGGCTATCCATTATTTAGAACAGTATCGAGTGGTTATTTAGATGCCCTTAAGGTTTTGGTTAAAGTCACAGATCATTCCCCCCCTTAAACAGTTCCACATCCTGGAACATGCAACATGAATCTTCTCAAAAACTAGTGGCATTCAGCTGTTTAGCAAAGTGCTCAGAAACTGCTGTATAAAACTTGGCGGTTACCAAGTTGATACCAAAAACAAAGTCTATTCTGAATAAAACAGACAGGCTTCTCTGTCCACTTTTTGTAAATTAAAAAAAGATCAAATGTTTTGTCTGATTGTTTATCCAGGCCAGTTGTAATAGTACATCTACAAATGTAAAATGAAAGATTTTTGAATAAAGTCACGGTTTAATTGTCTACAGTTTCAATAGCAACTTAATCTAGGAACCTGCAGCAGCTTTAGACTGGAAAACTAACAGGTCAACATAACCCAGATTGAAATCTTCAGGTAGACAAAATGACCATTTGTCAGACTACAATTTTATGCATTTAAGTACTTTAAAATAGAATAAAATTAAACCACAACACTTGACCAAAACAGTTTGATTTTATTAACTATTTCAGAGCACTCGATCTCACACAGCCAACAGTGTGTTAAGTGGGAAGTGCTTAGTTGGCATGCAGGAACTTCCAGCGGCTCAGCGGCCCATGGCTGGGGATGTATTTTACATTGCAGCCATCAGGGATCACACGCTTCTCCTGAAGCAGGTCATCAAAGTCAGCAGCATTAAACTTGGTGAAGCCATACTTCTTGGAGATGTGGATCTATAAAAAAAACACGATTAATACTTAATGCAAAATGTTTAATTGAAAATGTTTTCCTCTGAAGTACCTAAATAGAACATTCCCATCTTTGCGATATTAACCCATTGATAAAGCAGGATGTACCTTCTGGCGCCCAGGGAACTTAAACTTGGCTCTCCTCAAAGCCTCGATGACATGTTCCTTGTTCTGGGTTTTTGTGCGCACAGACATGATGACCTGTCCGATGTGCACACGGGCAACAGTGCCCTGTGGTTTTCCAAAGGCACCACGCATTCCAGTCTGGAGCCTGAGGAAAATAAAATGCCAATTTAGTTAAATCAAAAAATAAATAAATAAAATTAAAACCTAAGCACACATTCTGCCTCTTTGGTGGTTTTGTCTCAATGGTCCCTTACAGGACCCAGCACTTCACAGGCTGGGCTCATACACAACCAGAGAGTCAATGTCTGCAGCTTTTGCACACCAGAGCAGTACAGACAACCAAGCTGGTCGGCTTAATAAGCTGCAGTTCTAGTTTTATGCTGATTAAACTCACCTATCAGCTCCGGCACAGGATAACATTTTGTTGATGCGGATGACGTGGAAAGGGTGCAGACGCATACGGATGTGGAAGCCATCTTTACCGCATGTCTTCACCATGTACTTGTTGGCACAGATACGGGCAGCCTCAAGAGCTACATCAAGCCAAACGTACAGTTAATTAGTAAACATCAAAAACTTACCAGGTAAACTTTCGAGTATATACAGAGAGAACACCGTTTCTCCACTTACCTTCAGAGGACAGCTGCTCATACTCATCAGACACCATGTGACCACACAAAGGGAATTCATCTACCTTAGCCTTCTTCCTGCCCAAGTCGAAGATCCTGATCTTGGGATCTGGGTTAAGCAGAGATTATATCAATTTACATAAACTTGGCATTCACTATTAAAGTAAACATTTCAATGTAGATTTTAAGCTGTGTTTTTAGAAAGTGAATATTTAATCAAGAAAATGACTATTTACATAAATGTTTAGGTCAGGCTTTTTTTATCTTACAGGTTCTAAAAAAAAATTAAAAAGTGAATGCTGTTAATCAGTCATCACTTGTCTGGGGTTACCGGACTGCAGAAAGATTTAATGTTTCTCAAAGTTATTCTAAGAGTCAAATTTCTGGAGAGGTGACCCCAAAAGTTTGGATTAATCTAGATAAACTTAATTTCCAAAAAGCCTGAAATAAAACTACAACACCACCACTTGTTTATAAGAAAACTTAAAGCATGTCATGTTGTTTTCCCCACAAACACCCCCTGATTACTGTATCTTACCAGGCACACCCCGACAGAAACGGGACTTCGGATAGGGTTTGTTCTTGCAGTATCTGTAACTAAGGTTAAAGAGACAATTAGAAAATCATTTAGACTGTAAATTTAATTGTGTAAATAATTACGGGTATATAAAGAAAAAGCACAATTTCTAGCTGAAACATCTAAAACAGGCAATAAAGGAGCTATTATTTCTAACCAGTTAATACTGCGACTGTGTCAAGTAAATACAAATTATTTACTATAACAATTGTATTAATAAGGGGATCATTAAAAACTGCTCAATTTCACTAGTATTTCTGCGCTGGGCTTTAGTGCTAATAAATCTAAAGTCGCGGCCGCTGTTAGCCGACTAGCTGCTAAAACCAGGCCGAAAGCCGCACATGGTTAGCGCCTCCTGCCATTTTCAGCTCCCGCTTTTCAGAGAACATGATCGGGAAAATAAACCTACCAACGGGCTGGACGGCGCCCCATGGCTGCGACCTAAAATAAACACAAAAGCCGGTTACTTTAATAAAAGCAAGCGCCAAAACACTTGCTATTTTATACTGTTTTTAAATTATATTGTAGAGAGCCGGACAGAACACCAGCCTTCCACGCACTCACCTAATGGCGGAAAGGAAGTAGCTTGCATTTCCGACGCGTCATATTGCAAATGAAACGTCACATCCGCACATGCGCTTTGTAATCTGAAACAGCTGATTATTATTATTTTTTTTTTTTATTAAGTGTATGTTTTTACAACCTTAAACACATACATACAGTGTTTAAAATGGCTGTAAATAAATTATTTTTATTATTATTGTTGTATTATGTAAAAGGACGGCTAATATGACAAAAAATAATAATATTTAAAATACATTTGAATACATTCGTATCTGCAGCACTGAAAAGATGCATACTATTCTGGAGCAGCTGTTTTGGCACCGGACTTCAGCTTAAACCAAATATTACCATAAATGGCATTCTGTCTGACTATAAAGTATTATTTTAAGTAAATCACTGAATAAATGTACATTGTTTTCCTGTTGGGCGACGCGCTAGCCATCAGCTGTCTAAACCATACATCATAGCTGGTCTCACCACTGTCTTGTACACCTTCCCCTTAATTCCATCTGATATTCTCCTGTCACACATCACTCCTGACACGTTTCTCTGCCCATTCCAACCTGCCTGTACTCGCTTCTTTACCTTTTTTCACACACTCTCCATCGCTCTGGACTGTCGACTTTAAATACTTAAACTCCTGTACCTTCTTTACCTCTTCACCCTGTAATCTCACTGTTCCACTTTCCTCCCTTTCATTCAAACACATGTCCTCTGACTTGCTACAACTGACTTTCATTCCTTCTCTCTCCAGAGCAAACCTCCACCTCTCCAGGTTTTCCTTCACCTGCTCCCTGCTCTCACTACAGATCACAATGTCATCTGCAAACATCATTGTCCAAGGAGATTGCTTTCTGATCTTGTCTGTCACCCGATTCATCACCACAGCAAACAAAAAGGGGCTCAGAGCTGATCCCTAATGCAGTCCCACCTCCACTCCCACCTCCACTTTTTCTCTTTTCATCTTTTTCAAAGCCATCCTAACTTCACATGTACTGATCTTTTGAACTTCCTGCTCCACATTATTTACCTCTTCTACCCTTTTTTCCCTCTCATTTTCCTCATTCTTTAACATTTTAAAGTACTCCTTCCATCTTCTGTGTACACTCTCCTCACTGGTGAGCACCTTTCTATCTTAATCCTTAATAACCCTAACGTGCTGCACATCCTTCCCATCTCAATCCCTCTGCCTTGCTAACCTGTTCAAGTCCTTCTCTCCTTCTCTAGTGTCTAACCTAGTGTACAACTCATATGCCTTCTGCTTGGCCTTAGCCACTTCTCTCTTCACTCTGTGCCGCAAATCCTTGTATTCCTGTCTACTTTGCTCAGTCCTTTCCATGTCCCACTTCTTCTTGCCTAACCTTTTCCTCTGTATACTATCCTGAATTTCCTCACATATCCTGAATATGACACACCCAGCACCGTTTTTTTCTGTCTCCCTGATCACTTCTGCTGTATTTTGCCATTCATCTAGAAATACTTACTGACCGCCAAGAGCCTGTTTCAAATCCTGTCTAAAATCTTCACAGTATTCTTCCTTTTTCAGCTTCCACCACTTGGTTTTCTTCTCTACTTTTGATCTCTTCCAGACCAACATCTTCATCCTACACACCACCATTCTATGCTGCCTGGCTACACTCTCTCCCGCCACAACTTTACAGTCACTAATCTCTTTCAGATTGCTTCGTCTACATAAGATGTAATCTACCTGTGTGCTTCTTCCTCCTTCTTTCTTCTAACTCACAACCTACTTGTGGAGCATAACCGCTTACAACATTTTCCATCAGCCCTTCAATTTCTAACTTCAGACTCATCACCCTGTCTGACACTCTTTTCACCTCCAGAATATTCTTCACAAACGCCTCTTTCAGGATCACCCCTACCTTATTTCTCCTCCTAGCCACACCATGATAAAACAACTTGAATCTTGATCCAATATTACAAGCCCTGCTACCCTTCCACCTGGTCTCCTGTACACACAATATATCTACCTTCATTCTCTCCATCATATCAACCAGCTCTCTACCTTTCCCTGTCATTGTCCCAACATTCAGCGTCCCTATTCTCAGTCCGACAGTCTTGCCTTTCCTCTTCTCTTTCTGTCTATTCCTTTGACCAACAGTAGCCCAATTTTCGTCGGTCACTGCCTTGTGACCCTTGTGGCTAGATTAAAAACCAAGACTAATTTACACTGGGTTAATTTTAAAATGTAAACTAGCATATTTTTTCTTTTTTAAACCGCTGTACAGTTTAACAAACGCAAGAGGGCGACAAAACCCAACAAAGTCTGTTATCATGAAGCAAGTCGTTCCCTTTCCCGGCCAAAAGATGTCTCAATTGTTTTAGTAATACACTAATAACTTCCCTTTCCCCCCCCCCTGTTAATTTTCTAGCAGAGGAATGACCTCACATGTATAAACTTCTGAAAATGAAAAACAAATGTTGGGGTGGCCATTGGAATCTTTGGTATCAGTAACATTTGTTCTTGGTCAATGCAGATATGACGTAACTGTACAAACATCCTCCCGACCCACCTTTGATGTTGCAGCTCTTATGTCAATTGTGTATTCTGTAGAATCTAACACAAAAAATACAAACAGGCTCACAACCAAAAGAAACAGAGTAACAAAAATGAGTTCTTAAAGACCATCAAACCCAGCTGAAACAGAACTGATGACGACTGACCACATTTTAGTGCTCTTCTGGAATTAAAATAGGTTCAATTTAGATCAAAAATGTAAACAATATGTCTAACAAAACACTTACGGCAATAAAGCTCATCAAACCTCTCTAGGGCTTCATAGTCAAAGCAGTACAAACTATTCATCTTGCCTCCTGCTGCTGCATTCCTGGCCTAAGTGGGGCAAACAAGTCCTCTTGCCTTAGATGGGACTGTTCAGTTTAGCACAAGGTTACTCTCCCATACATTTTTAATTCCTTAGTCCAGTAAAAAGGCTTAATCTGTCCAGCACACTTTGTGGAACTATAATAATGCATTCTTTCATTCTAACAACGAATATTAAAATTACAATGACATTTTTTAAAATATACAATATCAATCTGTCAATTTGTTGTTGCCTAGTTCTGCATGATGCACAGTCCCTTAAAGTTATTTATAAAATGTTTACTCACACATGATAAGGTAACGCCCTGATGAGTACTTTTTAAAGTTTCCCCTGTGGTCATGTTTGAAATGTTACTTCATGTTATCGTAAAAACTTGGTCAGCGCTTCAGCTCTGTTTGTGAGCTACCAATTGCACCACACCCATTCACACATTGGTCTGCTATTGCACACCTCCACCCTGTGCATTAGCATCAGCACAGTAGCTTGCATATTATATAGTATGCTTATTTTGTCATTGTACTGGAGGGAGCATGTCAAATCAACTCCAGATATAAATATGGGTCACACAGCTAGGTATGTAAGCACAGATCTATGATAACAGGCAGGCATAACAGATTTTTTTTTTTTTTTTTTAAAGCAACAATCAAGATAAGCATTAAAAATTTATTTCAGAGTAAAGCATAACATGACAAAATACAAACATATTAAAGATTTTTTTAAAAACCTTTATACCTTGGATCAATAAGTCGATTGATGATTTTCCACAAACGCCTATTTAATGCTAATAAACATTGTATTAAACAGAAAAAGTTTAGTGGATTTACATTTTTATATTATCATAAATAAAGGAATGTGTGTTTACATACAAGATACAATTGCAGTGTAGAACATAGAACATGGAACCTACAGCTACAAAGGTACGAATAATTTCTTTTGTTTAGATAAACTAGTGATTATGTCTTCCCTAAAGTACTGAAAAATCCTCCTGTAAATAGTGATTTGGTCAAATAACAGGAAATGAATGTGTCTCTGTTGCCCTGGCAACCTGTGCCAGTTATATAAACAGAAATATATGTAGGACATGAGCAGATGACACATATCGCTTAATAAAATTCCTACAAACCTTTATGAAGAAGTGTTCAAGCATTACTTCCTTTTTGTTTTTCCTCCCTCCTTCTCTCTCCGTCTAACAATGTCAGGGGTGAGGAGGGGCAGCCTGTCAGTACAAGTTTGTGCCTCACAGTCGACTGCCTCAGACATTAGATCATATGGTGTCACTCAGGTTCACAACCATATATATATTGATATGTACTTCAAATTGTGTGTGTGTGTGTGTGTGTGTGTGTGTGTGTGTGTGTGTTTAAAGTCGGAAGATGGCCTTGCTTTGAAAACAATTTCCTAACCATAATTTGCCACAAAGATTTGAAATACGTCTGCTAATCTTACGTAATTATTGATTTTTAATGTATCACTGTGTCCTGATTCATCCTTCAGAACTTACTTCATCCATTCTTACACAATGTGCCAGAAAAGCCATCATAAGTTTCGGATTGAGTGTGATATTTAAATATATGGGGGGTTATTTTTTGAGAGCTGTACCGGTAATCCAGACAAGTTCTCACATAACGCCATCTGTTGATTCTGCCTGCAGGCTGAGGTAATAAACTCATCTGTGCTAAGGTGTGCATGTGGTATAGATAAAGCTTTATTGAGACACACTGTCATACAGTGTGACGTCATAGTTTTAGTTTAACATCTGTTTTCCTTGATGCACGCTGTACTATCTCATGGGGGGGGGGGTCACACAGTGGTTGTGGTGTTTGACTGCTAACTAGAAGATTGTGGGTTTCCCAGCACCACCAAATTGCTGCCCCTGAGAACAGCCTCTAACAATTGCTCAGTTGTATAAATAATAAATGTAAGTTGTTCTGGATAAAGGCATCTTCCAAATGCCAGAAATATAAATGTTTGCAGTTAACACTTCCTGTTCTTTTCATAAATAATTTTAAAGCCCAACAATAAGATCCACCCAGGGTTAGGGTTAGGGTTAGACGGTTATTACTGATCATTATTAGTTACCTTTATTTGCAGTATAATCAAACCATTCATCAACATATTTAGGCTCTTTATTTCTACCTGGGGGTCCAAAGAGATCTACAGTTTTTTGTTTATATATAGTGAACAGATACATATTTATCCACATTACCCTCTGTGTGTGTGTGTGCGTGTGTGTGTGTGTGTCAGGTTGCATAATGGGGTGAGAGACAGTTCTTTTACAGAAATCAATCATAGCTGCACTGCTATTAACCCCCTCCACATTCTTCATCCCAAATAAGGAGAAAAATACTAGATATCTCCCTCTCTCTTGCCCTCCCCCTCCTCTTCTCTCTCTCTCTCTCTCTCTCTCTCTACTCTCTCTCTTTCTCTTGTTCGCTCTCTCTTTCTTTTTAATAGATTTAACATTAACTGACTGATTGAATTCTAAATACTATTTTGTATAAAATAATATTGATTTTTGATTAAAATTGAGTATTAAGGTCTTCAGCTGTAGACAGCTGTTTGTTTAGCCAAAGTTACTATCATTGTGTTGAGTTTTTCTAGATGAAGGCTAATATACAGATGGATTGGTGCTGATGTTAGACATGGACCTGTTGACTGTCCAGGAAGACATGGGCATTGCTGTGAGAAACTCAGAGGAGGCCAAAGCTCAAGTCTGCTGATCCAGCCATGACACTTAGTCATAGGATGACTCTAATTTCTTAGGCTTTTTTCCCAACACTTTATTAGGGTTTTAAATATCTGTCTGGATGATATGCTGTACAGAATATAAATGTTAAACAGACTACATATTGTACTGTAAGAAGGATAAAACATTAAACAAGATAAACAAAATATTGTAAGTAGTTTTTTATTCCCTGCTAATGTCAGGTACAATAGTGGCCTTATCATATATGATTTCTGTCAGAAATAGTACAGAGTAAATAGCCCTATAATTATTCTGTGTCATATTGTAAAATATAAAATATTTCACAGGTGGTTAGCAGGTTTTTTTTTTTAAATAAAAGGCAGCATGAAAGTGTAGCAGGTCAAATTGCTTTGTTACAGCTTCAGGGTCAACTGAAGTTTACCTGGGTCTTTGTTTTTTGGCCATGCTAAATTGCCTTTACGTGTGCATAAGTGGGGCAGTGGTGGCTCAATGGTTAAGGTGCTGAGTTGTTGATCTAAAGACCAGGGTTCAAGCCTGACCACCACCAGCCTGAGTTGTTGACTTGAAGACTAAGAGGACGTGGGCTCAAGCCCCACTGCCAGCCAGCCACTGTTGGGTCCTTGAGCAAGACCTTAACCTCAACCCTTCCTGCTCCAGGGGCGCTGCATTGTAGCTAACCCTGTGCTCTGACCCCAACTTATTAAGATGGGATATGCGAAGAGACAAATTTTACTGTGCTGTAAAAAGTGTATGTGACAAAATAAAGGCATTACAAATGTGGAAATGAACAGTATATGCACATAATCCCCTGTAAAAGACTGCCATACCACCCAGGCTGTATTTTTACCTTGCACAAAACACACAGACTCCAAATCTATTGGACCTGAAGATGAATTCATCTGTAGTCTACAAATAAATAAATGAAAGAATGAATAATTCAACTGAAAAAGCTTTTAGTAGCTTACCGTGTGGCAGTCGACTGTTCTCTAATTTTAAATCTGTAATTTGTGGGTTGATGATCTAAAAATGGCACCTAATGTACTCCTGTGGTATTGACCTCTGTAATGGGCTTGCTTGGTAAGATTGTCTACAAGACAGGAAACAAGAAACAGTAACGCTGATTTAGCATAAGCCACATATAGCATTTATTAGAGAAATTGCATTAAGACTCAAATTAATGACAGACTGAAAGTACAGGATTTCAAATAAATCAATAAACAGACTCTTCGAACGCATTTAAACAATTAGATTCCGACAGAATGAAGTAAGGAAAGTCAGGAAAGTAATACTACAGTTGCATTATCTTGGGAAAGTCTAATATATTAATGTTAACTAAAAGTACAAAGTATTCCACCCTAGTGACATAAAAAGACGCATTTAAGTGGATTTAAAATGCCTACAGCGGGGTGCTCTAGAGCCCTTTGAGTTTGCTGATTCACACTGTATTTTGTACACAATGCACTTTCATGGACACAATTAAAGTAATGTAGTTGAAACCAATAATTATTTGCGGCAAACCACAAAAGAACATGGACCCATGCTGAATTTTACCCATAATTCTCTTCTTTTAAAAAAAATGTTCATCTGTATTTTGGAATCACACATCAAGTAACTTGCGTGTGGCCGGCGCCGTGGTCTAGTGGGTTCAATTCTGGCTCGGATCCTTTCTGGTCCTACCTCTGGTTCCCCAATTTCATCCCTATCAATAAAGACAAAAAAATATCTTAAAACTAACTTGTGTGTTAAAGTCTCTGTGTATCTTAGTTTTGTTTAAAAAAAATGCAGCTTTTATTTAACCAAAAATTACAATTTAAACTATATTTAGCTGAAGTGTATGAAGATGAGAGCAAGAGAGAGTCTGTGAGTCTCTGTGTGTGTGTGTGTGTGTGTGTGTGTGTTGTTGGCAACTAGGTAAATTGTCATGCTTTCACAGTATCCTCTGAACAGTGCAGCTGTGTGCGTAGGATCTTCTGATTAGATTAATGTTAGTCAGATTCCTAAACAACAGATAATGAAGGTCTGCTTTGGAGCTCTTTTCCTGCTACGCTTCTGTCTAATTTATGGTATCAGAGCCAGGCCCAAGCCTTTAGAGGGCTCTAAGCAGAATTCTATTCATTTGGCGGCTCCTTCGGCTTCAGCCAATATGACTAATTGTTGTCAATCCTTAATTATTTGTACATTATAAATTTAACACACATAACCATTTTTTGCTGTAGCTTTGTTGCTTACATCATACCAATATTGTTACTGATCTACAATATTTAATTGTAACAGTAGAAAACCCACAAGAGTGCTAAAGTGTTAATTTGCACTTTATCATATAAAGTCTTGCAGTTCTAATTGGCATACTTAAAATGTGGTTCAATTCAGCAGACAGTAGGGCGGCGCGATATATCGTTTTAGCATGGATATCGTAATGTCTGCATCTGCAATTATCACTTCGCAGGATGTACGATGTCATGTAGGGATTGTATTTGACTGAATCACAGTTCAGAACGTGTAATTTGTGGATTAATTGTACAGTTTAATAATAGAGTGAAAGTTTAGCATTGTTTTGAGGTTTGTTACTGCGTGAACTTTTCGCTCATTCATTCAGATGCAAGAAAAAAATTACTTTTACAGCTTTAAAAAAATCTGTTGTGCTTAACGTGTACAGTGAAGACTATACAGTGTGATTGCCTTTGATTATTTAATTTGTGTATTTGAATCTCCGGAAAAACATAAAACACTGTTTATTTTAATTTCCTCTTTGTTCTATTGTATTTGTCTATGATCATAATTTTACGCAGTATTATATTTTACGCAGATTTATTTCCATACAAAATTACCACAATCATTCTAAATAAATGCATTCTTTCCAAATAGAGCTATTTAAGTCATCTGATGAATGTTTATATTGCAATATTTATCACAGACAGTATAGCCTTTAGCCTAGTAGTTTTCTTATCTTACCATTATCTTGCTGTTTTTAAAAAAAAAAAAGTTTTTTAAAGTTATAATTGTATAATTACTCTTGTCTAATCACATAATGTATTTAAAAATGCAATCTGTCATTTCATGTACTCCTGGGGGGGGGGGGGGGGGCACATGGTGACGACGGGAGCCCTAAGCAGCTGCATGCATTGCTCTGCACTTTACCAAACTTCAAATGTGGGAAGCTCAGATAGGTCATTTAAAGCAGGACTGCAATGGATTTGGTGTGTATAGGCTGAAGAAATTAAAAAAAGGTCATATATGGTTTTACAGGAAGTTGTTTTCCTCCTCTGTGCTCAAGTTACCATTTAGTAACCCTAAAGCAACATACGCACACAGAATTTATTTAAAAGAAGTGTAATTTGTCAAAATTAGTGACATCCTAAACCCCCCCCCCCTTCTCTCTCGGTTTTCTCTATCTCTCCCTCTCTCCCTCCCTCTCTTTCTCTCTCTCTCTCTCTCTCTCTCTCTTTTTAGGATACAGAATGAGATAGATAGCCTACCATACATGGTTGTGTTTGTAGAAAGGGAAAGGGAAAGGGAAAGGGCAAGTGTGTGGCGTGTCTGGTGTTTGTGTATATGTGTGTATTTGACTGTGTGTCCAATTCTGAATCTATGTGAGTATGCCGGTTAAATGTTAATCAAAGACAGTTATCTTGCTTTTTACAGTCTGTGTTGTCTCTCTTTAATTGTGCTTATAGAGTAAAGAGAGAGAACGAGAGAGCCAGAGAGAAAGAGAAAGAAATAGAAAAAGAGAGAGAGAAAGAGAGAGAGAGAGAGATTTCCTGGAAATTTGCTGAGCAATATTGTCCAGTTGCAGGAGAGATTCTTTGGCTTTTGTTCGGTTGTTAGATGTGAAGTCAGCTTACCCTTTAAAGGTATAATGAATCAGCTAAGCCAGATAGAATGGACACACACACACACACACAGAGTAAGCAAACCCTTAGTTTAAAACAATTTTACGTAATACATAATTGCAGAAATGACCCTGTCCTACCACACCCATCAAACCACCTTCTTTTAGTGATTCAGCAGGAAGACAAACACTGTTCCTGACTGAATAGTCTGGTCTCATAACTAAACTAATGTTAATTTATGCTACAATGATTAGCTAATGTATTTAGTCATTTATTGAAATAAAAATCACAACTGAGTAAGAAACGTACCGCTGCCAAGAGAATACCTTATAAACATGTCCACATTATAGAGTAAAAAAAAAAAGCGAGTAACATCTATCACATGTTTAAACAAGCTTAAACAATATTTTAAACGTCAAAATTTCTGTATTTCTACACACAACTTTTTGAAAGAGTCCCACAAAAAGACCAACATCCATTTTACAAACATCACGCCCTCAAATGCTGCAAGAATACAACTGAGTACTCAAGGACAAAAAGTGAAACACAGACCCAACAAAGCAAAGCAAATAAAATAATCAGTCACTTATCAGATATGAATCATGTCAATGTCTCATAAAACTCTGCTTTGTCTGAATGGCCCCATCTGAAACCTTCCACCCAGTCACATGTCATCGGTGTTTGTGAGCTACGTCTGGATCCGAAATGGGTCTAGATTTGTGTGAAGGTGCACACATTCTTTTCAGTACTGTGAAATTTAAGGACTGGAAGCTCTGTTCTGTAAAGATTTGTAACAGAAGGATAAGTTAATTTCCTCCACTTGCTTAAACTGATGTAGTCTCACCCACAAACCCTTAACTAAATGTATGATTCATATGGCACACAAACTTAAAAATGCTTTTAGGATTATGAAAGTCACTCCAGTCGGATTTTACTGGCTTTCTGGAAAACATTGTGTTGTGTTTTTTTTAAAGCTTATGAAAAATCATTTAAACAGTGGATTTTTTTTAATTGTGTAAAATCTATGGTATAGACCTACCATATACATTTTTTATTTAATAAAATGTTAAACTTTTAAACTTTTAACTCAAACTCTTATTAAACTTTAAAAATTCTTGAACCTAAAAAATATACTAACTAAGAAAGTCTAACTTAGACTATAAACATTGTGCTACATTCACCATAGACTTAACTTAAATTCTAATTTGCTAATGTGTACAATTGCCATCGAAGGAAATTTGTTTGCAAAGCTTTTTGTAACAAACACAGACCTAAGGCTTTATAAGTTATTATTACTTATTTATGTTACTTATGTTATTATAACATATATCGTTAACAGTTTTTTTAACAGGGTTTTTTTCAGAATCAGGTTTTTCATATTTCTTTTATAAACTTCTTGCAAACTGACTCAATGCCTATTTAATAGCTAGTAGCTGGTTAAAGTACTGTATCACTTCTAACACTAATATGTGCTTTTTAATTTCGCCCCTGAAAGGATATTGCAATGCTACAGTATACAATTCCATCCTTTACACTTGTGTGCATTCAACGTGTGCGGCGGCACCCAATAAGATAGTAACAGTATATATAGGGAGAAGAAGAGAAAAGAAAGGAGAGAATGCTAGTTCAGTGGCATTGGACTGGTAATTGGAAGATCAGGGTTCAATTCCCAGCTTTAAGAAGTTTCCACTGCTGGGCCCCTAAACAAGGCCCTTAACCCTTAAGTGCTCGGTTGTATAACTGTAAGTCACTTTGGATAACGGTGTCTGCTAAATGCCAGAAATGTATGTATAAAGAGGAATTTACAGTTGTGACGGCAAAGTCTATTACAGTGACTCATTAGATTAATCATCCCATCAGCCTCATGAATTGAGGAAATCTAAAATGAAAATGTTAAGGCTAAATTTAAAATTCTAAAACAAATTTAAAATAGACAATCTCTGAGTCTTTCTATGGTATAACAACAAATTTAGTTATAATATAATATAATAATCATCCAATCTGTGCGTTTATGTTACATTACCAGGACTAACTGTCATTGTGTTATTAGCTTTAGTGAATGTCATGCAGTTGGGCAACATCTGATCCTACATATCAGAATCACAGCCTCTGACTCATCTTGCTATGATATTCACTTACAATGAACCAGATGGTAAAAGCTTATTAATTTCCTCTAGGCGTTTATGAGTGCATTCTAAGAAAACCATAGGGTGTGTAAGTGATAATATATATATATATATATATATATATATATGTATGTGTGTGTGTGTGTGTGTGTGTGTGTGTGTGTGTTTGTGTGTGTGTGTGTGTGTGTGTGTGTGAGGGTCGGAGTAATCCAAACTTATTTACTGCAAAATACGATGATTAATACATTAATAATAAATAATTAAGTTTTTTAAATATCTGTCTGTTTTCTGATTTGCATGTTTTGAATTTTGCCCAGAACAACATGTTTTTTAATTGTATAATCTACGCCTGATTGTGAGACCGACACCGCCTGCGGTTTCGATTTTGCACGCATTACTCTCGATAAAGCATTAAATTACAACTACCTCATTCGAAACCAAACATTCCTGACAGGGACAAGCAAATTTTACAAGGAAAGGATATCTAACATTTTTGACCTCTTGAAATCATTTGACTAGTTTCTCAAGCCTCAGAGGATTTTAAGTTTGATCTTCAATGATGCCATAGCTGAGATAATCCCCTAGCTAGATAATTAGTTTGAAGCATTAAACACCTTTTTTGCTCACTAAACAAAAGATTTGAACAAAAATGTGTATTCTAACTAATAGCTAGTGTTACCCCCTTTGGCTGAAATAACTTTAATGAGATGAGTTGCCATCTATCAGTCTCTGACATCGGTCTGGGGAAAGTTTCCCCACTCCTAAATGTAGAATTATTTCAGCTGTAAGATGTTTGAGGGTTTTCTTGCATGTAGAGCCTGTTTAAAGTTGCCTCACAGCACCTCAATGGGATTCAGATTTGGGCTTTTACTCTGCCCTTCCAGGGCTAAAATAGAATGAAATAGCTTTTCAATAACAAATCTGTTTTGTGCAGTCGAGTCCACACAAGCTAAATTTACCGATCCTGAATCAGTAAGTGACGGCGCCACCATTCACGCCGGTGATCCTTCTTTTTTCTACGAAATTACTGGGCTGACACACGAGAAATAAACTTAATAATGACTTCCAATATAGCTTAACACAACTTTGCAAACAACAGGTAGCAACAATTACTTTTGCCATATTGTTGTAAACAAGCTTGCTACATTTTCCAGGGGGAGTAGCTTCAATGTAGTTTAGCTTCATTCATTGAAGAGTAACTGATATCTTCGATTACATAATTTACCATGTAACAATGCATGTGCTAGTCTTTACCCTACTGGGTGGTAGATGTTATATGGAGAGCTGGCTCATGGAAGGAAACTGGAAGGTGAACGATATAGAGGAAAAATATGACAAAGCAACTATTTTCTAATAGTTTTTTTTTATTATTATCATAGATCTTATTATTATTATAGAGTTTATTTTATTTTATTATTATTATAGATTTTACTTATTTTCGATCCACCCTCACTAACACTTAGCCTGATAGATTTTATTAACAGACACTGTTAACATTAGGGACTTGAAATAAACCATACTCTACATTTTCCAGACACAAGAAAAATGCAGTGATTGGCTGTCCTCTGTAACACAGATAAAAAAGGGTGTGTAACCACTGCTATTTTCTTGCGTAAAGAGTCCAGTCCCACACTATGATAATCAACTTACTACTACTTAGTAGGAAGGGAAAATAGTATTAAAGACTAAAATGAACAGTCAAAGATTAGTTAGCTAATTCATTGCAAAACAAATTTAGGTAAATATTAAGTGTTTTATAGTACATTTTGGTAACACAAATATTGATTCCTTTTTAAATATTCACTACTCTGTTATGATACACACACACACACACACAGACACACATATATATATATATATACATTTTTTTTAATTAAGTTCAGTTTTAACACTTCTCTGTCTCTGTCTTGGCACTATAGTATTTCTGGGTTTGCAATACTTTAAAACGCTTTTATATTTTAAGGGGGTGTTGTGTATTTATGTCAGATGATAATAAAATAAATGAATATAAATAATGGACAGTTATGCCTCATAAGCTGTCGGTTTCCAAACAACACTTCAACCAGCCCCTAAATGCAAAAATTAAAATAACAGAAGTAACGTCAAGGATTGAGAATGTTTAGATCTCAGTATTTATTTTAATGTCATCATCAATAGCCAATCAGACACCAGCTACGATAAATAATGCCTAGCAAAATAACAATATAGGCAAATAATGCCTATAGCAATTAACAGTTACACTTATTTTCTATTTATTTGATTATGTCATTGACATTTGTGTTGTTTGTGTGTTGTATGTAAATTTGTGCTTTTAAAAAACTGTAGTTGTAGAAACATCACAAAACGCTTAGCTGACAGCTTTAATACTATAGACTAACAATGTCTAATAATGTTCTCTTTTCTGCCATACAGCACTGGTGTTATTGTGGAAAAATGTGGCATATCTGTCACTAGGGCTTCCTGTTAAAATGTTGAACATCCCAAAGTAGATGAGTCACATTTAATGTCTTATCTGTTTTTCTGTTTTCTAATAATAGAGTTAATCCACCAAGAAAAAAAGACTATCATGTCTATACAAAATTGTTGATGTCTACAAAAAATTTTTTATGTCATTAGATAATGCAATAACACAACATTAAAAAGATGTGTAGTTTCCCAACAAGTCTCCCAATGATCAGTGTCCCACTTTTATTAGATTTGCACTGAAATAAAATAGGTCACTAAAATAAATCGCTTATTTGTAATTGATTTTAAGTTGAATAAACTGTTAAATTGCATTGTAAAATAACAGATTTTTGACATGCTGTTTATATTTCTGAATGCCTTCATGAAGCGCCTAAATTTTTAGGAAGAGCTTGAATGTGAATCATGCAGTTTTATGTTAATTAAATAATGTTTTAGGTATAAATTTTTCCTAAATGGGTCATTTACAAAATACACTTCCTGCAAGCTTTCTCTCTATCTACACAGGGTGTCCCGAAAAATGTAATTACATTTTGATTTTCCATAGTATAGACCATGATTTTTGATCGTAAGAGTTAGCTGAGGTACCTGTGCAAGGATAATTCAGCATTGTCATTTAAAACAGTTTGGAGCGATGAGGCCAGATTTAAGTTAAATAGATCAATTAACCCACACAGTTACACCTACTGGGCTCATGAAAATCCGCATCATTTGAACTTACCAGGGTTTACAGTGTGGTCTCAGATATCAGCATTGGACATTCTAGGGCCATTTATATTTGACCAAACTGTCACTGGGGATGTTTACCTAAACTTGTTAATGGAATCTGTCATTTTACGTATTTCAGCAAGATAGAGCACCTTGGGCGAAGAGGCAGTTTGGAATTTTCTGCATGTCCTCTGGAACTTACACCAACGGACTTCTTTTTATCAGCTATCTTAAAGATAAGATTTACGGCCAAAAACCAGCAACAGTCAATTAGCTGAAAAGGGAAATTGAAAGACGGTGTCTCACAGTTGGTCCATTGGTCCACATTATCGGCTTTGTCAAAAGCGGTTGTCGTCATTTTTGAACATGCATTTATTTATTAATTTAGCAGTGCGGCAAGAGAAACGCTATTAAATAAAAAGAAAAGACTGTTGGGAATCAATTAATACAACTTCATAACACAAATATTAGAATTTAGGTTGTAAATGTAGGTCAGCTTCTGATAGTGTTTAGGCTGCAGAGAAGGCTATGCTGACCCGCACTGCACACCACAATGCTAATTGATTTTTCTTTTCTTTTAAAAAGGAGGCAAGCTTTTGTGCATATTTTGCAAATTCTAAAAACTCTAAAATCTCTTTTCGACTGGATGGGTATTCGTGTATAATCTGAAACTTTTGGCCATCTTCTCAGTTTAAACAGCTGGCTCTTTTCTATTTTTATGGGTTCTCTGAAATACATCTGTGTAGCTGTGTGTTTGGACTGACAGCTAGATGCCACCTTGTCAGGCATCAGGTTGGCAGGAGTTTGATCTGTCCTCACTTGCTCTCTTGTTTTATTGCCTAAACTTTCCCTCCTCCTTGGTACCTTTCACAAATGGGAAATTTGGTCATGCTTGTCTCGTCTTGATCTGTAAAAACTGGCACAGACTCCGAGGCATGCAGAAATACTATGGTGACATGCAAAATAAACCCGAGAAATGCAGGCCAAAATGGTAAAAGAAATCGGACTGACTGTGTGACTGAATATTGCATTCATGGGGAAAAAACAAAGAAAAGGCTTAAACATAAGTGTTCATGGGGAGTCCAAGGCAGTTCCTTATAATTGAGTGGTGTGTTTGAAATGATTATATAAGAACTCCTCCATGCATAACAACTCAATCCAGCACACCATTAACAGCTAGCACTTATTTCTACAACTGAACTATAAAACCCTCAAGCTAACACTGTAAAAGGTTATATCTCTCAAAGTTATGAACTTGAAAAACTTTTAAGCAATCCCAGTTGTTTATGCAAGTATGTTTATTTATTGAAATACATGTGACTATTAAAATATGTGACTATTAATAGCTATCAATTGACTTACAAAAACCATCGACATAAATAATTAATATAGCAATGTCTCTAAATCCATTACGCGAATAACAGTAAACCATTTAAAGATTTTATAGACAGTATAAATTATTTATGTTTATTAATGGGTAATATTTTAGTTTTATAGAGAGACTGCAGGATAATAACTATTTTTAAAAGCTAGTAGGAGACATATTTTAGTAGGATATTTTTTCATGGTACTTGCAGATGCTGATACTGATACGTATATGGCTCTCAGGTTATCTCTTGCCATAGTACTCGTTTTTATAACTTTGCAGTCTGCCATGCAAAGGTTATTATCATAAAATGTCCACACCGTTGAGACGTTCTGTTGCTGCTGTCTGAACCTTTGTGCACTGAAAGTTCTGTCAATGATGTCACAACAGTGTGATGTCAGTGTTTTTACATGTACAAGTGCATGAGCTCAGCATTAATTAGCCTGCGCACTGATAGATAATGTATTATTATTCAACTATTATTAAATGTTTTCTTTATGTAATTTTAAAAAAAATTTTTTTTATTATTTTTCTTATAGGATAACCATAAACATCAGAAGCATAAACTAGTTACAGTGCAGTCAATACTTAATTAACGTTTGCATTTGTTAAACCTTTATTACGCATTGTTACTGTGCTGTTGAAATCAACCTTTTGCCAGGAAAAAGAAAATTATGGGTGGAACCACTGAAAAAGTACAAAGTTTACTTTGTTTTAGAAGTGCTTAGCAATGTATTATTTGGTTTTGAGTTCCTCAAAAAGCCTAATTGGAATGGCTTAGGACCTTGTCAGGTGTTTTACGAAGAAAAAACCTGATACCTATCAATTCTTCAATCAAAAATATTTTTATCAGCACATAATATGAGATTAAACATATTTTTGGTTACATTTTTTTTAAAACATTAGATCTGGTGGATGGCCTACTTTTTAATGGTTTTACAGTTTTGCATATGGTTTTAAGAGAAATTTAGGACAGCAAGGAAAAGTATGAGCCGTGGTCCCAAAGGCATCAACATTTTAAAAAAATGTATTTTACAAAAGGTTTAGATATTATCTCTATCTCAACAATTACTATAATACACAAATATTAACTGGTCTTATAACAGGCTTGTTTGTCAGATAGTGAAAACAAAGTGAAACAAAGTAGAACTGTTAATTCAGGGCTAAAACAGATTCAGCCCTTGGACTGCTCTGTTTTCTGTTTTAGGTTTTTGCGGAGACCACTGAAGTTTGCTGCTCAACGAGACGTGAACGACTCATAAAAATATGTGTTTCATTAGTGCATTTTAAAATAAAATGTATAATATATTAACCATTTTATACAGTGTAAATATGAATTATTATTTTGCCCTTTCAATCCAACAGCACATACTGTACACATTTCTATTTCTAAATCAATACCTTCCAATCCAAAGCCAAGATTCAGGGCACAAGGCAAGGGATACCCTGGACAGGATTACAGCAGGGCACAATCACACATCCACTCTGATTGACACATTTCAGAGACAGCAAACATCTGACCACCAGAAGAGGTAATCAGAATATCTAGAAAACATAAATAAAACATACACTTTTCATATACTAAGGGCAGATTCAGAAATCAAACATCCAGCCATGCAGGAGTAAGCCAAACATAGTAACCACTAAGCCACACACTGTGTAACTAATTTAGTCTAATACATGTGAAATATAAGGAAATATTTGGAATATGTTTGAGTCAAATGAATTTGTGACTACCTATAATAATCCTGTCAACATAACAAAGGCCATAAAATACACTTAATTACTGGAAAACTGTACACAGACCTTCTAAGCATTTAAAGTTTATGGGACATGCTTATGGATGAACAAGATGTTGTGCAGTCCACAATAAAACGGCCGGAATAACAATGATGTACACTACTGCCGCCTACTAAACATTATGTCGAAAATAAATGCTCTACCTTTGATGACTAACCTGTGGTGCTGTCTACCGAAATTGATGGAAAGGATTGACTTATCACTGATCAGTGTTTGATTCCCAGCATCAATAAGTTGCCACTGCTTGGCCCCTGAGCAAGGCCCTTAACCCCCTAAACACTCTAGATAAGAACCTCCTCAATGCTGTAAATGTAATATATACCCAGGTTGATAAAAAAAGAGGTTGGGTGGTGTGTAATACGGTGTACATGCCGTTTAATTGTGACCTAGCCGGTCAGCCTATAGGAAATGCTTCTGCCCCCAAAATTCTTTGACCTGAGAAAGAACAGTACAGTGGGTGCGGAGTGGACACACACACACACACACACACGGATCGGATACGAGGCGCGCGCAACCACGGTGACATCATACCTTTAAAATCCGAAGGCGCGGTCGCATATAACGCTCTATAACGTCAGCTCTTTCTCTCTAAGCGCGCTTAAAAGGGTTGCCCTCCTCCTTCTCCTACACCTCTTTGATACTTTACCAATTAAGGTTCTCGTGTTAGGAGGGGAGAAACGGAGATAGAAAAGAACAAGAGGGTGTCACTCGCGTTCTTTCTGAAGTTAACCTAACTCGTGTTTTCCCGTTAGGGAGACTTCAGTCCGGCAGGGAGGGACAGTGAGATAGTGAGCGCACTTTTTTCTCCGCTTAACGAAGTGAAGCACACAGAAGGTACATCTTACGGCCACTCGGAAAAAAACAACGCCAAACATGTAAGTCAGAAAGTATTTGTTTTTCTTTTATCAGGAATAGTTTGCAGAACGAGGTGTACAGTTATGATGCGCTTCACTGCAGATGTTTAAAGTGTCTAAAACGACTAGGCTTTTAAGGTAACCTTTTACTTTAGTCAACTTTGGTAATCATAAGCGGTAACATTTAACGGACAGGCTTTGATGCTCAGAGTAAGAATTTACTAGGCGATTGTGTATATCGTCACTCTTAGTTGCTTCTTTATAATTTATAAATATTTTATATGACGTGCTGAACACCTAAAGCACGTTAAAATATAAAAATTTGTTATTTACAACTTATTGTTTAAAAAAAGGATATAATTTAATGCGGATCCCACATAAAGATAAGGCGTGTCTGAACAGAGCTGAAGAATCACTGCTGTTATAGATCCTGTGCTCTTTTGCACACTGTTTTCTATAGTTCCGGATATTTCTTACACACTGTCTCTCTCCATACTTAATTCCTGCGCTTTAGCTGATGCCTCGGCTTACACAAACCCTGCGGCTCTCTACGGGGGTTTAAACATGTCGTAACCCTAATTGAGCCTCCTCACCAAATAAGGCAAACTATGGAAACCGGCGGCCTGCTTTCTTGCCTGTATATTACTGGGTAACTTTGATGGTGGCGTGCGCCCCCCTCCGCTTACAGCGCAGTGTACACTGGGAAAGCTCACCTGAGCTAACCGGCAGCCCATGTTCATGATCACTGCTTGGCACTGGCTGAGAGCAGACTTGTCTGTATTGTGATGCTGAGCAATGATGGGAATAACTGAGTTATAAATAAACGGCGTTACCTTGTTAGTAAGAAGTAATCAAACGACTGTTACCCGTTATACTGCTGTAACTGTTACTGACAATAAAATACTGTAATTTGTTACAGCAGCACATCTTTTTCTCTGCTGCTGTAACAAAGAAATTTTCCCTATGTAGGACGATTAGAGGTATATCTTATCTTATCTGATCTTATCTTAATATTTGAATCTTATCTTATAGTTTTAATCCGAGTCGACTCTCTCTGCCATAGGACCTGTGAATTTTTTTTTTAATCTGGTGTGTGGTGGGATGGGACACATAACTGATGATGATCATAATTGGTGTATGTTAGGATAAAGAGATAACCACAACTAATTATGATTGACTGCAAGTGTTCACACACAAGCATGCACAAAATTCCATACTACTTAATGTATGTTCTACTTTTAAGAAAGTGCGTACTTCCCAAGAAGTATTTTATAGAAAAGTATGCTCTATTATATTATGGTTACGGATTGTGGTATAAATAAATTACAGATGCACTACACGATTTAGAGTGATGGCAAGTCCAACAAGTTTAAAGGTAGCTTTCCAAACTAAAATTATAAGAACTACTTTTCCCTCGTTAAGATAAAAGGCAAATTATGACCAGGTAGAAAGAGTCTCTCCACCGCATTGGCAAGTAATTCTAATCTAATGAAGCACCTAACAACATCATATGACCCCACAACATTAAAATAGTGTAGATCAGTGTACAATGTTTAATAATAATAATAATAATTTGTCTTATTTAGTGTCCATTTCATTCATTTAATCTATTTAATGTTGGTGGCGTTTAAGTTATTTGACATATTTGAACATTATTTAAAAGGTTGCGAAAGAGTTACTTTGCCAACCTTTTTTTGTTACTTTTAATGATGTAACTAAGTTGCTAACGCAGTTACTATGTATGGGAAGTAACAAGTAACTATAACTGATTACTTTTTACACCTTTACACCTTGACTGGTGCTGATGGGCATGCTTTTAACCCAATCGTATTTCTGGTTTGTTTTATTCTGGAAATAACTGATTTACCATTTTATTATAAGGCGTCTACTTAAAGTGCTTAAGATAGGCTTCTTGGTGGATCTAATTTATTTTGATATCTTGCTAAGAGATTTTGATATTGAGATCCAGGAAAACCAATGATAAGTTTCCAATACTGTAATCTGTGTTTTTTACTCGCCTGCTAAATACCGTGCGCTCTGTGGCTATGCTAAGTGGGTTGACCGCAAGTCTCATTCGAAAGGTGCATGTCGTGCACACTGTGCCCATGTGCGTGCATGGCACATCTGCTTCATGCATCCTGTTGGTTTTGTACAGGATGTGAAACTATCTGCATGAAGGATTACTTTGTAGTTATTTTTTATTACTTGTAGATCAGACAAAAAAAATTAAAAAACTTATTTCCCCTATTTGCACATTTGAAGTATATATAAATATGTACAACATGACTAGAACGAGCTACAATATAATTTATCTTAAAAAGTCAATCATTTTAATGTATCATAAGAAATGGATGTGCATATTATCATGTTCACTGTTGTGTCCTGTAGATGGCAGCAAAGTATTAAATTAGATAAGTGTGGTACTACAGCAGGCTTGCTTGTTGCTTTGAAGATATTTCATACTTTATGGCTGAAGTTAAAAACATTATTATAGGGGGAAAAAACCTAATATATACCTTGTGTTGAAATACACTATTAAGTGTTTAAATGAACTTTTTGGAACATACTTTTATGCATATTTCAGGTTTTTGTTAAACTCTGTATTCGTGTGTGTGAATGAGAGAGATTACACAAAGGAAAATCTTGTTTAATATTGTTTTTGGAAGGAAGATTAGTGAGGTCAAGGGGTATCAGTAGTTAGATTTAAAGGCATTCCTCAGATTCTCCCACAATGGAAAGTTCTGAGACCAAATGGAAACATTCTTTATCCTTTTTAACTTCCTTCGCCACACTTTTGGCCGTGTTTACTTAAAAGTCTGGATCGAGTCTACGGTTTGCCAAATTATCTCTACTAAATCGTAATTTTTAAAAAAAAATGAAGTTGTGGTACATTTGCATATTTAGCTTAACATACGTGAGTTCCATTTTTACCATTGTGTATTGTTTCTCTCAGGCAAAGGAATGTCTAGATCTGCTTACACCGCCTTATACAATGCATTTCTTAATCTAATAAAACTAGTCAACATTTGAAGCGGATCAAAATCTTAATTAAAGTTGTTCTTAAACCAAAAAAACAAAACAATACACTTTCTTATGTTAGGAACAAACTTTTTTGATGCATTTTAAATGTTGACAGCTGTAGTTTCTTTTAGTGAGTAGAATATACAATGTCTCTACATAGTGATTCACATTAGGTTTATGGCGAAGTGTATGATTACTGTCTCTATCATCAAACCGGGCAAATATAAAGAGAAACAAAGAGGATTTTCATTTTTTTTTACAAGTCTGTAATTCATTAAAAAGTTTTTGTTTGGTTGAGTTGATCTTGTTGTCGTAATTTTAATGGACAAATTATCCAATTAAATCTGTCTATTCGGTTGTTTAAATTTGTGAAATCATCTAAATGATGGCATGATTGTTTTCGTTGTCGTGTAAACAATGACACAATCACACTGCTGAGAATCGACTCGCCTTAAGCCACATTAAATTATAAGATCTGTCCGAAACACGCCCAACACCCACACAGTAAATTCTCTTTAAAACTTATAATATCTTTAAAAGCCAGACTGTTGATCACCATTTGTACGGTATGTCATGCATGGAAATAAATAAATACGAATATTTAAAAAAAAACCAAAAGCGAACGTTATTTGTAAATACAGCACGTTATTAGACTCTTTTCTTTAACTAAATACTTCATTTCTCGTTTTCTGTAGTTACAAGAAATCAATAAAAGAGCACAGCGCTCTAACCAAGACTCCACCCTAAAAAAGTGAGACCCGTAGCGAGGCCGAGCGGAGAGCATAAGAATGAGTCAACACCCACGCCTGCACCAGTCGAGCGCTGCCTCAGCCACATCCAACGCCTCTCTCACACCGGACAAGGACGCCGACATGCCCGCCACGGAGAAAGATCTGGCCGAGGACGCGCCATGGAAGAAGATCCAGCAGAACACGTTCACTCGCTGGTGCAATGAGCATCTGAAGTGCGTGAACAAGCGCATCGCAAACCTGCAGACAGACCTGAGCGATGGTCTGCGTTTAATCGGTCTGCTCGAGGTGCTCAGCCAGAAGAAGATGTTTCGCAAGTACAACCAGCGGCCCACCTTCAGGCAGATGCAGCTGGAGAACGTGTCAGTGGCGCTGGAGTTTCTCGACAGGGAGAATATAAAACTCGTGTCTATAGGTATGCGCTTATTCCTTTACACTCCTCACTATTACACCATGTTTCCTTTCTGCCCCGACCGCTAACTTTCCAAAAGTTTTTTTTTTTTCTCCAGCTGAATCCTGAAGTCGGCTAGACTTCCATAGCACCGCCTGGTTGTTTTAACCGGATAATCCGGTGTTTTTGAACTTGTTCGATTGTAAAATTAGGAGTTATGAATGGAAATCTTTAAAAAAAAAACTGTTTTAAAGCACATTTTACTTTTAATAGTGCACTAAACAGTTTAGGCCACAGAATAACGGGAATGTTGGGTTTGCCGCTAAAGTTTGGCCTAGCTGGAATTTCCTGCTATGTGTAGGATCATCATCAAAGATAGAAAAAAAAAAACTAAGCACACGCTTTCTTTATTCCCGTTTTTTAAAAACTAAAATTCCAGCTAAGGCAGTGAGTAACTGTTGTGTGTTGTGAGTAACTGAAGTTTCTACTTCATCATCATCATTATTATTATTATTATTAACCGGCTGCCCCCCCCCCCCAAAACCAAACGCTGAGTGTCAACCGGATTTTGGCACGTCTTTAGGAGCAACAAGTACGTTCTGTGGACTCTAGTGTGATGGGTGTGGAACTAAATTGTGTTGCCATCATCTCAAAGTTAACTATGCAAATTTAATTTAAAATCTAACATACACACAGCCCAGGTAATCTTTAAAGCTGTGCCCACACACACCGTTTGTGCATGTGAGGGTGTGTTACTAGATCCTGTCTATCCTTTTAAGAGTTACTATAAAAAAATGATCAATCCAAAATAAGTCTGCACGTCCTTCCTTATCTTGGAAAAGGGAAGAATATATTTAGTTTAAAGCAGAACTCTAGTGTTTAACACATCTAGATCATACTGGCTAGTTTGTGGCTAGTTGTTTTCATGATTAGAAGGAACTATTTTAACAATTGTGTGATCAAGTAAATACTTTCTGTAAAACATTGCCATGCAGAAATAATTTATCCTTTGAGAATCCTTTTTTTTATTAGAAAAATTATGGTGTAGATCATAAAACAAGTACTGGTCATATAAAGGTTCTCCTTTTAACAGTAAGTATTACTGTTGACCAGGACTTGGAATATACCTGCATTGTAAACCTGGTCCTGAAATGTGTCTTGCCTTTTACATTTGCCTTTGTAAACCATGTGTTTAGCCTGCTGTACTAAAGAAAAAAGGATACAATAGGAGCTAAAGGCTTTAATTTCACTGAAGTATGCAGAGAATTTGAAGGTCAAGTCTGTATGCTGCAGTGTTTTCTGGGACATTTTTTCCACTCTTATAAAGATGAAGGTTTTAAGCGATAACTGACAAGCCGCTTATTTTTAATTCTTAATTTTTAATGTTGGCAAAATAAACCAGACACAATCATGACACTATTTCTTCTCATCCAAAAATTGCAAAGTTAGAATAGATGTGTTTGAGCAGGAAAAAAATGCAAAATTAGTCCCTAAGATGCACTGCCCTACTCCCTGCTTAACAGCAATCTTTTGGTAGATATCCATCGAGGGAGGATAATTGTATGATCAGTACATAACTCGTTTGTGGTCTACATTGATGCCAGTTAGAGATGTCTTTTCTCGTTCTGCATGAATTCTGAAAGGATATGTCTCTACATGGTTATGTTTCTCAAGAAGCCCTGAAGGTGTAAATGTTAGCATATTTATTCAGGTGTTAAATGCCAAGTGAGCCAGGGAGTACAATGAAATTGGGTACTAAAGCCTCAGGTGATGCAGTGTAACACTTTATTTATTTATTTATTATTTTTTTTCTTAAAATTTTTTAACCATCTGCTTGCACTTATCACAGTAAGGATTGCAATTTGAGGTGGTTATTTTTTAATCAGCTAAATACTGGCTTGATTCCTCTGGTATTCATGTAAGATCTAAGTAAAACAACATTTTCTTATGATATAATGGCTTTTAAACATGTATATAAATGTTTATTGGCCCATAATTTTAGTAACAGTGATGAATAGAACTGTTATTTGTGTTAAAGGAGTGCAAATATTTGGTTCTTATTAAACGTGGCTAATGGCTTACATTTTGGAGATGCACAAAAACGAAGGGGTGGGTGTGTTCCGTGTGGCTTGCTAGAAGGAGCGGCTAGATGAAAGTCAGGTAGTGGAAGGGGTGAGGACAGATCTTGGGTGGTGTCCTGCATGATGTGCTGTGTTATGGTGTATTGCTCAATCTTCATACATGGCCGTCAAGACAGGACTTGAGTAAGGTATGCTTATCTCTAAAGAGAAGCAAGCGTTTGTATGGAAAAAAACTTGAACTCTTAAGTGGACAGAAATGTTTACGAAATGGCTAAACTTATTTAGAAGGAAATGTAGTTTAAAGTTGACTGTTAGTTGCTGGTCTTTAAAAAGTATTCTATTCACACAACACTATACAATGAGAAGCGATTTTGCACTGTTAAAAATAAGAAGGCATGTGGGGGGTTTTTTGATGCCCAAGTATGTAGGTTTTTGTTTGTGTTTCTACCTGAAAGGCCACATTTTGTACCTTCAAGATATTGTAGTTTGGGTTAAATTGTTTGAGATATTGTAGTTTGGGATGACCGAAACTTTCATACCTTAAACGAATAAATGAGAGATGAATTTTAAAAAAAATTGCTGTCAAGTTCAGTTTTACAGCAAGTCTTTCTTTTAATTGATTTTTTTTTATTTCTGTCTGCACTATAGGTGTTAGGATTGTTTCAAAGTGTGCATTTGTTTAGCTTGTTGAATGATATCCTCTGTTTCCCCTCTCATTATGGCCAGTGCTTTTTGGGCACAGCCTACAAGGTCTCCTAGTGGCCCCCTGCTAATGCCAGGATTTCCTGCTTATTCACAACAGGGAACTGATGCATTTAAGAAAGGAAGTGATGGTGTAAGTTAGTTAAAATAATACTATAGCGTTCTCTTGCAAATTAAAGTGTGTTTGAGTGCATGGCATCCTGTACCAACTGCACAAGGAAAAACCCCTGTGGCGTAATACCCAAGAACTTTCCTCTGCCTGCCAACAATTGATTCTGCAACTCTAAACTGTTTTTGAAGTAGTCATTTTAACTCTTAAACACAAGGCATTTGCCACAAATGTCTTCCACAGTGACTCAAATGCAGCAGTGGCAATTTTTGAGGGGAAACAATTTTAAGTTTTTTTAAGGACACTGCTTCACCACGACAGCAGCTGTGTAAACCACATGAAAACCACCGTGTTCTTTTTTGTGAAGCTTTACAAAGAATGAAAATCTTTAAACCTCTTACAGATTTTGTGAAAATGTGTGTGTGTGCATGGAGACAGGATGTGAGGTGGCTTTAGGACTAACAAAAGGACAGTTGATTATAGTCTTCCTCTGTTCTGCTGGGAATGCTGTGATTCATTTTGTTGAATCATCTCAGCAGATAAAATCAATTGCTCATGTACAACTTAAGATAAAGGTTAGGGAAGGTATGCTTTCGCAAAGCCTCCATATTAAGCCCGCAGTGTTTCTCTTTGTCCAGTTTAAGAGCAGCCCAGTGAGGGAGAGGCACAAGTTAAGAACAGTGGAATGAAAATATGTTCTGGAATTGAGGTGTTGCCTAATAGATGAAATGATTGAATCTAAATTCTCAGAGTAATGTTCAAGAATTAGAACATGCTTGCATATTGATCGTATGAGAAATTTGGTCAATTGCATCCATATGTACTTGAGATGCAATGGAATGATTAGGGTTCCCTTGGGTTTTATGGTATGTTGTCATGTCCTTTGCTGCTAGGCAGAAGAAAATGTTCAGTTGCATCAGTTCTTAAGCAGCCATAGTATGAAATTATTCGATTGTGCTAAAAGATCTGCTGAAAAATGGTCAGGCTCTGTTTGGCTGTTAATTTGTGCTAAAGCACAAATGTAAACACAATCTGTAGACATCCTGTACTTCAGTATGTTCAAGTTCATAATGAAAGTAAAAAAAAAAAAAACCCTGACTTTTCAAATCTACATAAGTTCGTAGATATTTTGTGCATACGTATTTTCATGTGTGGTTTTTTTTTTTGTTTTTGTTTTTTTTCTTTGTGAGAAAAAGAATGTTGGAGATGGATTTGTAAGGCTAGGTTGATGGAGCTTGGCATGGAACATTTAGCCACAGAACAAGAGAAGCCAAATGACAACCCAGCTCTGTCACTATGGGGTTTTAAAACTCTGAACACAGCAGTTTTCTCTGACAAGGCTTTTTGCTCCCTGCCGTTCCCTCCCTTCTTCCCTCCTCCTTCTATTGCCTTCCTTCTTGTAATCAGAAACCGTGGTGCAGAAAAATGGGTGGCCTGCCAGGGTCTCGTTTGCTTCTGCCCTTTTAAGGCTAAAAAACCAGGGGGAACTTTTCCAAAAGAGAAGGGAGGGAGGGATAGAGGCGGGATGAGAAGGAGGGAGAGACCATTGGAGTGAAGTTTTCTTGTAGTGTTCATGCCCTTAATAATGTATGTAAACTGTATTTCAGAAAACTTTTTTTTTGTTATTTCCTGTGGCAATATAGCACATATCTGTGTTAAACTGTCAAAGTAGCTGAGGCAACAAATCCTTGAGTTTTTACCATACAGGCTAACATGCTAGTAAACCTGAGTGCACACCGAAAGGCTACATCA
Source organism: Bagarius yarrelli (assembly GCA_005784505.1). Taxonomy (NCBI): domain Eukaryota; kingdom Metazoa; phylum Chordata; class Actinopteri; order Siluriformes; family Sisoridae; genus Bagarius; species Bagarius yarrelli. The sequence continues at coordinate 1,251,282 of VCAZ01000040.1, read as the reverse complement.
CCTGGTCTGGGACCTGAGGGGTAAAAGTATGGTTTGGAAGCATGCTCGCGGGTCAAGGTTTGGTGACTGGAATGTGTGCAAATTCTTCAGGGATCCCCCCTGCTGACAAATGTGCTGTTTCTGTCCCTGGCATTCTGATGAATGTGAAGGTATAGAGAGCCTGTACCTTGTCTAGGCCTTGTATGGATTTTTACCACATCCCGTTTAACTGGGCTACGCTGACGAGACATTCCTACAGGATTAGTAGGCTGTTTGAGAATGTCTGCAGTGGTGGTAGAGAGCATGGTGCATCAGAGGTCTGGGTGTGGGGTCAGAGGGGAGTGCTGATGTCAGACTCCCTGGTTTATTGAACCCAAAGCGATGTTGAGTCATGGGAATGTGTTCTCTGAAAATATATGTGCTTAAAACAGAAATACACTGTTTATTATGCCCCAAATATTTCACTTACATTTAGCAATATCTTCTGGGTTTTTGTTTCGACTTTTTTTTTTTTTGGTTGTTTTTTTTTTCTCACATCTACCCAATGTAGCGTTTTCTTGGCAATAAGAATGCCTGGTTTGGGAATTTCATTGCTAACCCTGATCATGTCCAAATAAGGCCTGAGTGTAGTGCGGAGTTTGTTGTAGATTCCTGTCATGTTTCATATGTTTGCTAGTCCATGATATTTTGGCATAAGGTTTAAAGAGCCATTGACACAAGCATTTCTGTGGCAAGCATTCATGTACGCACACATTTGTGGCATTATTGCTCCCGAGATTCTTCAGAACGGGCATTATTATTATGTACAGGATTTTTATGTGTAACCTGGGAGGCACTGCTAATATGAGAATGATTTTAAAACAAATACCGATATTAGGGTTTATGTCTGTGGGTTTCCTACAGGGCCTCTGGTTTTCGTCCACCTCCTCACCTCCAAAACCTTTAAATTTCACAATTAAAGAAATGAACTGTGCTGTGATTGAAATGTAGCTTAAGATTCTCATTTTTTGCTTTGCTTTTACATGTGGGATGTTGAGTGTAGGTGTGGCCACCCCACACCCTCTGTACTCAACAACTTCTTACACAAGTGCCTTAGTGAGACAGCACTAACAAGTGTCGACCTGTTGAGCACAAACGGATCGCTCTTTCTCTCAATATGCACCCTTTTTCATGTATATATTTTTAACAAATAGTTTGTCAAATTCATAAAAGTTATATGACCCTGACCCTATGCTGTCTTATTATTTTTCTTTCTGACCACCTTCTTATGTACAGTATCGAGGGACTAATCTGGTCAGAAGTCCACTCTTTTAGATGTGCTATTTTGCCTTGTTCCCTTTATTTCCCTTAGGGCTGTGAGAATATCTGATTTATGGAGCCTTTTTAGGGGGCCCCACATTCTGTGTTTTAGCCTAAAAGGAAATGGATCTGAGATTCTTGAAGATTAATTTGCCAGAAACCAAGCTGAATTCCAGCAAATGTTAAGCTTGCTGTGGTTTGTAGACCTCAATCTGGAGAAGGCAAATAATTGCAAATGTATTGTTTAACATGGCAACTGAATTCTTGGCTAACTAGCACAGGGGTCATGAGCAGGCTGAAATGTTATGAGCTCTTAAAAAGAAACCCGAATACACTGTATATTTTAAGAATGCTTTGTCTATGTGCAAATGGGTTGAACAATGCTTGTGGGTAATAAGTCTGATGCAGCATTTAATGATCAGAGGTAGCTATGTTCAGAATCCTATACTAGTTCACACATGCATGGGCTTGTGTCTTGCTGCAAGACCAATGTGTTACCCATTGTGCTGGAATCTTTAATGAAAATTAATTGATCCCAAGCTTTGTTTTGGAGGGAGGTATTAATGTGGAGTTGAAACTTTTAGTAGTCTTATTCATTTGAAATTTGGGGTTTTTGACCAACAGGCTTTAAGTAAAACAGGAAATACTCCAGAAGTATGGGTTGTTTTAAAACCTGGTAACCAATTGCGCTAAGACTTTCAGGCCATATGTATTTCTGTCTTGAGTAGATAAGGGTTAAAATTGGGGCAAACTGTTGCTATTTGTGGTTTGAAGTTCGGATGGGTGTGTACTTCATTTGGTATAGAGAAAATGTGTAGTGTGATTGCTAAGCATGACAAATAGTTGTGATGGTCAGCGTTTGCTGAGTTTAAATTTTGGTGTGTTTACTTTAAAACTGGGTGGAGAATGGCAACAAGCTTTTTTTTTTTTTTTTGCTATATCTGCATTTCTTCTGCTACCATCACATCTATCTACCAAGAAAAGGCAATTTAAATAAAAAGGCAAATTTTTTTAAATCTTCAAGTAATTTAAAACTATAATTTTGGGGGTTTTTTTAGGAATTCTTGCAGGTTTTTTTCAAAATCTTTTCATAGTTTTTTTTTTTTTTCAAATATATTTTTATATTGATTTTTTTTTTTTTTTTTTTTGGTTTATGTACATAAATTATACTACTCTTATTCTCCCAAAGAACTTTTGTTTGCTTGATCTATTACCTTTTTTTTTTTTTTTTTTTACCTTTCTATTGACCCCCACTACCTTCCCCAACAGACAGTAAAGCCATTGTGGATGGAAATTTGAAGCTCATCCTCGGGTTGATATGGACCCTCATTTTGCACTACTCCATTTCCATGCCGATGTGGGATGAGGAAGAGGACACAGACGATGCCAAGCAGAAAACACCGAAGCAGAGGCTTCTAGGATGGATCCAGAACAAGCTGCCAGAGCTGCCAATAACAAACTTCAGCCGTGACTGGCAGTCAGGCAAAGCTCTGGGAGCATTGGTGGACAGTTGTGCCCCAGGTAGGTCACAGGAGGAGAAGGTGGGGAAAAGAAAAAAGCCCTCTTGCAACTGACATATAGGTATCTGACACCTCAATGGCTTAAGCTGTATAGATTTTCAGGATAGTTTTGTATAGTTTAGTTTTCTTTTTTCCCCATTACAACACTGTATAGAAAGCGATCAAAATGCAGCAGTTCACAGTTACAATTTTGAGATTTACAGACAGCATGTATGGTTTTACTCAACGGTTTTCTTAACCCGATTTAAATCATTCATTAAATCAGGTGAATGCTTATCTAAGTGGTTCTAAATGCAAACATGATTTAAATTAATGCTTGTAACTTTTTTTAGGTCTGTGTCCTGACTGGGACTCCTGGGATCAGACAAAACCTGTGGACAATGCACGTGAGGCAATGCAGCAGGCTGATGAGTGGCTTGGTGTTCCTCAGGTAATTTATTTCTCAAATGGCTCATTTATTAAAATTGTCTGTGCCCAAGGTTTTTTTTTTTAATTAAATGGGATAGTAATATGCCCTGTCTGTAATGTCACATGCTTAAACTGTAATTACGTTTTATTATTATATAATTTGTGTACATGTATGCGCATATGCCAATGAAAACTGTATAATGAAGTTATGAAATAGATTTTCATTTTGCCAAGTCTGTTGTTTTAAGTGCTGTCAGTTACAAGTGTGGTTAAATAGGGTTTCCTGCTGTTGCATGTCTACTAATGCCACAGAATGGTATGTGGTTGTTTAGGTGCCAGTCTCCAGGGTGACAGTCTGACTGTGTTATGACTCACTGTGTAGTCATTTTTCCCCCCTTTTTTGTTTTTGTTTTTTGTTTTGATTCACATGCTTATTCTTCTTTTTCTCTGCCAGGTCATCACTCCAGAGGAAATTGTTGATCCCAATGTGGACGAACATTCTGTTATGACATACCTGTCACAGTTCCCCAAGGCCAAGCTGAAACCTGGTGCCCCACTGCGCCCCAAACTTAACCCCAAAAAGGCTCGTGCCTATGGTCCAGGTGCAATAACTTTTTTTTTTTTTTTTTTTTTTTTGTCTCCCCCGTAGTATAAAGCTACAGTAAATAATTTATTCAGTAGAATTTCATAGGCAATCCATAGAACTTCTTTGTTCTGTTCAGGCATTGAACCAACTGGCAATGTAGTGATGAAAAAGGCTGTGTTCACTGTGGAGACAATCAGTGCAGGCCAGGGAGAGGTGCTGGTTTACGTAGAAGACCCAGCTGGCCATCGCGAGGAGGCTAAAGTTACTCCCAACAATGACAAAAATCGCACCTACTCAGTGGTTTATGTTCCTAAAGTAACTGGGCTACATAAGGTAATTGTATTCTATTTTAATATAACAGACTTGACAAATATTATATAAGATGATTTCACACTTACACTTATAACCCTTATCTTTAATTTTAGGTAACAGTGCTGTTTGCTGGACTGCATATTTCTAAGAGCCCATTTGAGGTGGAGGTGGGAATGGCTCAGGGTGACTCCAGCAAGGTTACTGCCCAGGGGCCTGGTCTTGAGGCTGTGGGCAACATTGCCAACAAAACCACTTACTTCGATGTCTACACTGCTGGTAATTTCAGAAATGCAGATTAACCCCTTGGAATCATTTATGTTGTGTGTTAAAATTGTGTTTATCAAAAAATACTGTGGCTTTTAGCAGTTGGTATGTGGTTGTAGAGATGTAGAATAAGTGTTTAACTTTTCTTTTCAAGGTGCTGGAATGGGGGAAGTTGAGGTGGTCATTCTTGACCCCAGTGGTAAGAAGGACACAGTAGAGTGCCACATTGAGGATAAAGGAAACAGCAGCTACCGTTGCACCTACAAACCCACACAGGAGGGGCAACATACCATTTACATAACATTTGCTGGGGGCCAGATCTCAAAGAGCCCCTACATGGTCAATGTTGGAGAAGGTAAGGAACCAGTGGGGAAATGGTAGAACAAGCAGATGTAGTTTATAGATTAAAAAAAGTATTTTATTGCACAATATCTGTCAATCTTCTTTACTTTTTTCCTTTCCATATTTTCTGTGCTATTATTTTTGTCCTTGACCATACTCTCTGCAGAGGACAGCTGTGATCTGTTGACTTTCTTCTCTATCCTTTTTTTTTTTTTTTTTTTTTTTTTTTGGACCAGCCTCTTGACCTCTGAAGTGCTTTCCTGTCATCTTGGATCTGTTGGGTACTTTGCTTACTGTTGACCTGCTGCATGCTTTCATGTAACTTGCTCGTATGATGTCTTTCGATAACCAACATTCATTTTTATTAGAGCTGTTGTTTGGAAATTATGGGGTATCTTAATGACTTGGAGGCAATAGAAGTTATTTTTACAGTGTTAATGAAAACTTATCACTCATACAACTCCCATTTCCTTTACTAATACACCAGGCTGATATTCTAGCCACATGTAACTATGCTTGCTACAGATATGTACATTTGCCACTACCAGTTCCTTATCTTCACTGCACCCTGCCTGGAGTTTCCTGACCATTTCTTAAAGCTTTATCATTCAGAGCATTAACTTCATACTTTAATTATAGTTTGATGGTTTTAATATATTTTTTTTTCTCATGTTCCTTTACAGCATGTAACCCCAGTCTGTGCAGAGCTAAAGGCCGTGGTTTGCAGCCCAAAGGTCTGAGGATCAAAGAGACTGCGGAGTTTAAGGTCTATACCAAAGGAGCTGGCACTGGTGATTTGAAAGTTACAATTAAAGGGCCAAGTGAGTAAAACATATTATATAACAATCATGCCTTGCGGTGTTTTTGATTATTATAATTATGACTTCCACATGCGTGTGTGTGTATTACAGAGGGACTGGAAGAGCCCTGCAAGAAGAAAGATTTAGGAGATGGAGTTTATAGCTTTGACTATTACCCCACCACACCTGGAACCTACATCATTACCATTACCTGGGGTGGTCAGCATATTCCTCGCAGGTTAGAATATTCAATTATTTTTGTCTATTTGTTCCCAATTCACGAATGGCAGAAATGGAATGTTTTTCTCTCTCATCTGTTTGTTCATATTTTAGTCCATTTGAAGTGAAAATAAGCAGTGAGGCTGGGCCACAGCAGGTGCGGGCCTGGGGCCCAGGCCTGGAAGGTGGCATTGTTGGCAAATCTGCTGACTTTGTGGTGGAGGCAGTTGGTGATGATGTTGGCACTTTGGGTGAGTTACAGTATCCCTTTTGTAGTATTTCTGAAGACTTTCTTTTTGTAGTGGAAAATGTGTGCATTTTATCAAAAGAAATAGTGATTAAAATGTCTGTTTAGGTTTCTCTGTGGAGGGTCCATCTCCAGCTAAGATTGAGTGTGATGATAAGGGTGATGGCTCTTGCGATGTGCGCTACTGGCCCACTGAGCCAGGCGAGTATGCGGTGCATGTACTCTGTAAAAACGACGACATCCAACACAGCCCCTTTATGGCTGAGATCAAACCAGCACCAGAAAGAGACTTTTATCCTGACAAGGTAAAGAGAAGGGTCCTGTCTGTTGATCAAAATAATTGCTGGGGACACAATGCAGTGTGGTGATCTTTTTTTGCTGCTTTTATGTATTTAAGGTAAAGGCCTATGGCCCAGGACTCAAGAGCACTGGTCTGGCTGTTGGAAAGCCCGCAGAGTTCACAGTGGATGCCAAACTTGGGGGCAAAGCACCCTTAAAGGTCCAGGCCCAGGTATGTATCTGCAGATATTTTTTGTAAACAAATCTGAAAATAGGACAATTTTTTTTTATAAATTTTTTTTTTTTGTTCACTTTTAGGACAGAGATGGAAACCCAGTTGATGTGCAGGTTAATGATAATGGTAATGGAACATACAGCTGCAGCTACACCCCTCGCAAGCCTATTAAACACACGGTCATGGTGTCCTGGGGTGGAGTCAATATTCCAGAAAGCCCATTCAGGGTCAGTCTGCAGACTGCATTAAATGTTTTAATTAAAAAAAAAAAAATTACCAAAGGTTTTAATTTTTTGTTTTTTAATTTTTTGTCTAATAATTTTTTTTTAATGGTTTTTAACCTAAAGATGAATATTGGAGCAGGATGCCATCCAAATAAAGTGAAAGTATCCGGACCTGGTGTTGCCAAGACTGGTCTAAAGGCTTTCGAACCAACATACTTCACTGTTGACTGTTCAGAGGCTGGCCAGGGTATGACCATATTAACAAAATCTCATGAGGTTTGCTTTTTAAACCATCATTAACTTATGCATCTTAGATGTTGTAAAGACAATGTCTCTATAGGTGACATCAGCATTGGCGTTAAGTGTGCTCCTGGTGTTGTGGGACCTGCAGAGTCTGACATCGACTTTGACATAATCCGAAACGATAATGATACCTTTACAGTGAAATACACTCCCCCAGGAGCTGGCAGCTACACTATCATGGTGCTGTTTGCTGATCAGGTAATACATGCATGTGTAAATGTTTGTCAGCGTTGATAAAAGTTGGTGTTTCTTGTCACTTATTTTTTATTTATTTATTTTTTTAGCCAATTCCATTGTCACCAATCAGAATTAAAGTGGATCCCTCTCATGATGCTAGCAAAGTCAAAGCAGAGGGACCTGGTCTCAGCCGATCAGGTGACCTTAACAAAACCGTCTCATTGTTTAGTGTAAATCAAATCATTAAAAATGTACAAAGAACAAAGTCAACTAAGTTCCTCATTCTCTTTTATTTTTTTTCAGGTGTAGAACTGAACAAACCAACTCATTTTACTGTGAATACTAAGGGTGCAGGTAAAGCCAAACTGGATGCTCAATTTACTGGCCCCAACAAGGGTGAGGCTGTGCGGGACTTTGATATCATCAACAACCATGACAACACGTACACAGTAAAATACACACCAGTACAACAGGTGAGTACATGATTATATAGTAGAACGCTTATTCAGTCTTTTCTAAATTGCATATTATGTAATTCAAATTAAAAGCATGACAAAACCTCGTCCTTGATGGTAAGATTCTGTTTTTTATCTTTAATTCAGGGTAATCTGGGTGTAAATGTTACTTATGGAGGTGATGCAATTCCCAAAACTCCTTTTGCTGTGCCTGTAGCGCCTTCCCTTGACTTGAGCAAGATCAACGTTTCAGGCCTTGGAGACAGTACGTCATGACAACTCTATTTAAATTTAACCTACTATTATTTTTTTTTTTTTTGCTTTTCTATGTTGACACTTGTGGCTTTTTTTAACATTAGAAATGACCGTTGGAAAAGATCAGGAGATTACAGTCAAATCTAAGGGTGCAGGTGGCCAAGGTAAGGTTGCTGCAAAGGTGACTGGACCTGCTGGGAAATCTGTGCCCTGTAAAGTAGAACCAGGATTGAGCCCAGAAACCAGCCAAGTTCGCTTCATCCCTCGAGACAAGGGACCCTATGAGATTGAGCTCTCTTACGATGGCGCCTCCATCCCAGGAAGCCCTTTCCCTGTGGAGGCTGTTTCTCCCACTGACCCATCTAAGGTGAAACATCAATGCATTTCAGATCATTTATGATATACCTAAACACTTTTTAATATTTTAATCTCTTTGACCTTTTTAATCTGCAGGTCCGATGCTCTGGTCCAGGTTTGGAGCGAGCTAAGGTTGGAGAGACTGGCCAGTTTGTGGTAGACTGCACCAATGCTGGCCCTGCTGAATTAACCATTGAGATCATCTCTGATAATGGAACTGAAGCAGAGGTGCACATCCAGGATAATGGAGATGGAACTTATACCATCACCTACATTCCCCTCTATCCTGGAGCCTATACTCTTACCATCCGCTATGGTGGCCAGGATGTGCCAAACTTCCCATCAAGACTAAATGTGGAGCCAGCTGTTGAAACCAGTGGTGTTAAAGTTTTCGGACCTGGAGTTGAAGGCAAAGGTAGCTTGTAGAATCTAAACCTATTCAAGGAGCTCTTTCATCACTATATCAAGATTTTCAAGATTTTAATTGTAACTCTGAGACATTAGGATTTTAATTATTTAATTGTTTTTTTTAAGGGGTTTTCAGAGAAGCTACCACAGATTTCACAGTTGATGCTCGTGCCCTAACAAAAACTGGTGGCAATCACATCAAAACCTGCATTAACAATCCATCTGGAAACTGCACCGAGGCACTTATTAGAGATCTGGGAGATGGTACCTACAAAGTCGAGTACACTCCCTATGAAGAAGGTATGCTTCAGGTTGTTTGTGTAGTGGTAATAGTCATTCAATTTAAATTAATCTCAGTGTCTTGATTCACTGTGGTGGTCTTATATAAAATATTTTCTTTTGGGCAGGTCCACATAGTGTAGACGTTTCTTATGACAATGCCCCGGTACCGAACAGTCCATTCCGTGTACCTGTAACTGAAGGTTGTGATCCTGCACGTGTGCGTGTTCATGGCCCTGGACTGCAGGCTGGCATCACCAACAAACCCAACAAATTTACAGTGGAGACTCGGTTAGTGTTTAGCAAATAGTTTGGTTTCGTTTCTTTTGTATAGCATTTAATACTACTTGCATTTTTTTGTTTAGTGGAGCTGGTACAGGAGGCCTGGGTCTGGCTATGGAGGGACCATCAGAAGCCAAAATGTCCTGTACTGATAATAAAGATGGCAGCTGCTCTGTGGAGTACATCCCTTATGAGCCAGGAACTTATAACCTTAATGTTACCTATGGTGGAAAACCAGTCAAAGGTTGGTGAGATTTTTTTGCTTTCTCAAATGCTGCCTTTATTCTGATTTAATTTGTGACTAATGTCTTCCACCATTTGCCGTTCTAGGAAGCCCATTTTCTGTGCCTGTTCATGATACTGTTGATCCCACTAAAGTCAAATGCCAAGGCCAGGGTCTTGGGACCAATGTACGAGCTAATATCCCACAGGTCTTTACTGTTGATGCCAGCAAGGCGGGAGTAGCGCCTCTGCAAGTCAGAGTGCAGGGGCCCAAAGGTGACTAAGTGCTTTAAATTGTGTCTGCTACAAATAAATAAGCATTACCTGGTATAATTATTTTTAGAGACAATGTCTGATTCTTATGCCTGTCTTGAGCAGGTGTTGTGGAGCCAGCTGAGGTGGTGGATAATGGAGACCAGACTCACACTGTAAGCTATGTTCCCACCAAGGAAGGGCCATATTCTATCAATGTGCTCTATGCTGATGAGGAGATCCCACGCAGGTATACATCCGTTTTGTTGTGATTTCAGTGCTGTAACATTCTTTGGAATTTAATCAGACGTTTGGTTAATGTCCCTTAATGACACAGTCTCAACAGTTACAGTTGGCTGAGAAGGATTGCTATGTTCTTTTGCAACCTTACATATTCTACAGAATACTTGTTTCTTTGGGGTTTTTTTAAAGCAGCAGGGCAGTGATAAGTATGACGTGACTTATGAAAACCAGTTCATTAAAAAGCCGATAGTTATCTTTATGCAGTCATTTTAAGTACTATGTAATAATTTTATCAGATTCACTAGGTTGATTCTCTTTCTTATACACATCCTCTTTGTATTATAGCCCTTATAAATTGAAGGTTCTGCCCACACATGATGCCAGTAAGGTGCGTGCCAGCGGTCCTGGTCTTAACACTACTGGTGTTCCTGCCAGCCTGCCGGTGGAATTTACCATTGATGCAAAGGATGCAGGAGAGGGACTTTTGGCTGTCCAGATTACTGTAAGGACAAGAACTATCTAGTATTGTACTGGATAGAAAATGGTTCCAGTATTAATCCTTATATTTTTAGTAATAATCTTGGCCTGTTTCAGGATCCAGAAGGAAAGCCCAAAAAGGCCAATATTCGTGATAACCAGGATGGAACTTATCTGGTCTCCTATGTGCCAGATATGACTGGTCGCTACACAATCCTCATTAAATATGGTGGTGATGAAATCCCATATTCCCCATACCGCATTCGAGCTATCCCTACAGGAGATGCCAGCAAGTGCACAGTCACAGGTAGGCCTTACCACAGCATAGATTGAATAAATATTTGTTTTTTAATAGGTTCATGTATGTTAATCACGCACATTTTCCAGTAAAAAGAACTGGAGGTCTTTGTGTACTGTGCTGGAAAAATGCTAACATATTGGGGGTTACAATTTAATTCCCAGAATGCCCACAGTTTAGCACTATGGTGTTATGTCACAGCAATTTAGGTTCAAGCATGATAACTTGCATTCATCTGGGCCAAAAACCTGTTGACTTTGTATTAAAGAAAAATATGTGCATATGATGCACTGTTGACAGAAAATGAGTAAAGAGAATATAAAACAGTATATTTAACTTTGGTGAGAAAATTGAAAAACTAAACTTTAGCTATTTTAAAACAGGCTTATGGTAAAAAATAGGGTTGAAGTTAGGGTTTGGTGGTTTATGGAGGGGTGGAAAGAAGTCCACAATGATGCAGGAAGTGGGCAGCTGGGGACACACCAAAATGTAGACAGCGTGTGAACCCTCATGATCCCCTGTTAGTACATTGTGTGTGAATAGCAAAACAATTCTAACATGAACAGGAAAATGTTGTGATATTTTAACAGAGGAATTAAATTCCTTTTAAAATTTCATCTTTTGTTGAATGTTGTAGTGCTCTGCACGGCAGTCCGTGATATACATTTTCATACCTTGTATTTGGAGTACAAATCTTTTTTAAATATTGCTTTAAAGAGCTATTAGAAACTATTTGGCTCAATTTTTAGTCATTTAAAAATTCAGTTTTAATTTAATTTAATGCTTTAAGCTGGGCATTTTAGACTTTGTGTTTTTTAGTGTGTGGCTCACAGTCCTATCATCCACCCAAACACGTCACCTTCTGTGCCGAGCTGCTCACATTCCCAGCACATTCTATTCACTATACTTTTTTTTTTTTTTGAGCACATTTTGTTGTATTTTGTTCTGACTTACTTTTCACTTTTTCACTCTCTGCTTTCTCACGGGCTCACAGTCTCAATCGGAGGTCATGGTTTGGGTAAGCGCTTCAATAAATGTCTTGCTCCAGACTTGACTCTTTGCATGCAGAATGGCGCCGTACTGAGATTAGACAGTATTCGCTATTTTTTTTTAATAAACGCTAATTTTAATGTTATTGACTTTGCTGTAGTCTTCTTTTTTTAAAACTAATTTTTAACAAGGGAAAAGGACTTTAAATAAACATTTTAACACTATGTGGACAGATAGGTCTTTGGTCAGGGACTTGTTCCATTCTCTTTCTCTTCTCTTTTGAAATGGCATAACAGACAGCATGTCCTGTTGTTAAAGAAAGACTACTAACTTGGGACTTGCTTTCCAATGGCTGACAGGTGAAACGTGCTAGTATTATTAACTGGAATAAACATCAAGACCCTTTTACTCTTTGGTCAGAAATAAGTTGTAATAATGACCTTTTGTAATGGGCCTACATGACTTGGACAACTAGTCAATAAAAGGCCAGTAAAATGTCAAATGAGTATACATTTGGTCAAATCGGAAAGCTACAATAAAACACAATGTGGACTGCTAAAAGACCTATGTGGACCGCTATTTTTCACGTAAAAATTTCTTGTAATGAATCTCAAGATTGATCTGAGCTCTTCTGGATGTGTAATTATGCAAATGCCAGAACAAAACATACAACTATTCTGAATATTAACCTTTTACTCTTTACTATGTCTTTTGCCGTGGTGTCCAAGGTTCATGCTGAGGCAAACTGCATGGTGGAATGAATATTACTATAGATGGTTGCATATTCAAGCTAAAAAGTGTGGCTGCAACCAAAGATTCTAGAAGTCATTTATTGTATGGTGTGCATTAGGTGCTGGAGTGGGTCCCACTATACAGATTGGAGAACAGACAGTCATCACTGTGGATGCCAAGGCTGCTGGGAAGGGGAAGGTGACCTGCACAGTGTGCACTCCAGATGGTGCTGAGGTGGATGTGGATGTTGTGGAGAATGAGGATGGAACTTTTGATATCTTTTATACAGCACCCCAACCTGGGAAATACGTCATCTGTGTACGCTTTGGAGGCGAACACATTCCAAACAGCCCCTTCCAGGTCATGGTATGTATACACTTTTAAAATGTATTTATATGCTGACCTGTATTTATTTCCTTATTTGGGAAGGAATACTTTTTGTCCAACCATAAAATTAGTTTGAACTCCTAAAAAGGCTTTTATTTAAATGAAGTTCATTTTAAAATGGTTTAGCTTAAAGTATTTTGGGTTTAGGTAGTCTAATGTTTGTGGTATTCCAGGGTCTGATACTATTTTTTTTATTATTATTATTTTTTTTTTTTATATAAACATTGCAAACCAGACCAAAGTTCTTTGCACACTGAAGTTTTAAATTTTCGTATTAGTTATTCTAATATTCCTCAGAGATTCAAAGTTTTTTTTAGGATTTGAGAGGCTCAGCTTGCTAGTGATACTGGAGCCACATATTAAAACAAAAGACCACCAATTTCCATAAAGTAATTGATCCTAAACAGAAACTGGCAGTATGGACACACAGACACATGCACACCAAACTGGGGGTTCGGAAATGCAATGCTGGTCAGCATTGAAACCATCATATGATATGCTACAGCAGTAGTTTATCATTCGGGATTTTGGCTTTCTCAGTACGGTGGGTTTCTTTGTATGGTGGCTCTGCATTGTCGAATTTTTAATATGCGGAAATTTTTTACTCTGTGTGCAAAGATCTTAAGACTTACCTAATATAATGCCTAATGAGCAACTTCCCAGTCCTGATCTTTACCAGTATAATTCCGAAGTATTGGGATTATTCAACTCTTGATTGTGTCATCCTGTCTCAGGCTTTGGAAGGTGCCTCCCCTGACCAACTAATGCAGCAGACGCAGGTCCCGCAGTACGCCTACGCGCCCAACAGGGGCCAGCCATGGGTACTGACACTCCCCCCACCCCCTTTTCTCCATATCCATCATGTCCACCCTAATTTGTTCCTCAACATTCTTTCTAATCTCCATTCTCCAGCTTCATCTCCATTCTTGTCCTGTGGGTTGAGGCCCTACGCCGTTTCATCTAACTCTTGTTTTGTTGGCATTGAAATAGTGTCTGCCATTTTGAAAGCAATAAATGTGGAAGTCTGCATTTAACAAAATGGCTAGATGTGCGTCAGAAATTAATGTTGTTTGCCGGGTGCTCCTTTATGCTGATCGCAATATGGTTTTGTTGAGATTTTTTATTTTCTGTGGTGTGTCCCCATTTGAGTCACTTGTCTTGTCTGCTTGGCTTTCACTGCTATTCAGAATTGTGAATCAAAAACATGACTTTTTCTTCTCACGATGTCTTTACTCTCACACAGTGTCCATTTTGATGGCTACATCATCCTTGTCATTATTACAATCATCTTTTCCTTATCAAATCTTTGTCATCAATATTTTAAATTGTGGTTTATTTAGAAGGTGCAAATTGTAATTTTTATGCTGGCTATCAAATCAAGTAACTTTTTTTTTTTTTTAAAGTTTTAACCTTTTAAGGTTGAAAAAAGCTAAATTTATAACTTGCACTTCGTTGTTTTTTTTTTTTTTTTTTTTTTTTTTTTTTTCCCCTGCCCCCAGGCAACAGACAGGGCTATGGGAATGAACGGACTGGATGTGGCTGGATTGAGACCTTTTGACTTGGTCATTCCATTCACTATTCAAAAGGGAGAAATCACTGGTATATATTTTCTAAATATTTTTATATGCTTTGCCTGAAGAAAATATACCAGACACTTGGGGGGGATAAACTTTAAATGTTAATACCCAATCATTTTCAGGTGAAGTAAGGATGCCCTCTGGAAAAGTGGCCAAGCCGGATATCGTAGATAACAAAGATGGCACAGTCACAGTAAAGTTCTCTCCCACTGAGGCTGGACTGCATGAAATGGACATAAAATATGATGGAATACACATTCCAGGTACAACATGCAGACTAGTATAAAAAATCTTTTGGAAAAATAACAAAACTTAATCCTAACTGATTATTATCCTTTTTTTTTTTTTTTTTTTTTAGGAAGCCCACTGCAGTTCTATGTGGATTATGTCAACAGTGGTCATGTGACTGCTTATGGACCTGGTCTCATTCATGGCATGGTCAACAAACCTGCAGTTTTCACCGTTAACACCAAGGATGCTGGAGAAGGTACAGAAGTATTTGTGTTTTCACACTATCTGAACCTGTTTTAGAACATTTGTGGATGGAAAGAACTGAATTTGTTTAAATATATTCATCAGGTGGTCTCTCTTTGGCCATCGAGGGACCCTCAAAGGCAGACATCAGCTGCACAGACAACCAGGATGGTACTTGCACTGTATCTTATCTCCCTGTTCTACCTGGAGACTACAACATCCTTGTCAAGTATAATGACAAGCACATCCCTGGTAGTCCTTATGTGGCAAAGATTACAGGTCAGTACACAAAGGTTGTAAAACCTTTGCCCTTTTTCCTATGCCTCAAACCTTTTGTTGTTTTGTTTTGAACTGGGATGGTTTAAAGCGCCTCGTCATTTATTTATTTATTTTCCCTCTCCGTCTGTGATGGAAACCCGCAGGTTCACCTACAGAAGGATCTTATTTCTTTGATTGTGTAAAGCTGCTTTGTGACAATGACCATTGTAAAAAGCGCTAAACAAATAAAATTGAGTAATTGCTAAGCATAATGCA
This sequence comes from Bagarius yarrelli, assembly GCA_005784505.1. Lineage (NCBI taxonomy): Eukaryota > Metazoa > Chordata > Actinopteri > Siluriformes > Sisoridae > Bagarius > Bagarius yarrelli. The sequence continues at coordinate 1,235,866 of VCAZ01000040.1, read as the reverse complement.
ATTGCATGACAATACATAGAAAACTTAGTACAGTGTATTAATGCCAGTGTTTTTTTGTCCACAGGTGACGATTCCATGCGTATGTCCCATTTGAAAGTGGGTTCTGCTGCTGATATCCCATTGGACATTGGAGAACTGGACCTTAGCCAGCTAACTGCCTCCCTCACCACCCCATCTGGTCGTGAGGAGCCATGTTTGCTTAAGATGCTCCGTAATGGACATGTTGGTAAGTGTGTTAACTTTATCACCTAGTCAGTTATTTGTGAGAGTAATGTTAAGCATTTTTAATTTCCAGTTTTAATATAGTTTAAAGTCTTTTTATGGATGGAAAGTATGTACTAAACTATATCTTGTTTTCTTTTCCAGGTGTCTCCTTTGTGCCTAAAGAGACAGGAGAGCACCTTGTAAACATAAAGAAAAATGGCCGCCATATTCCAAGCAGCCCAATTTCTGTCATGATTAAGCAGTCAGAGATTGCCGATGCCAGTCGGGTATGTGTATCTGGCCAGGGTCTTAGCGAAGCTCGCACATTTGAGCCAGCTGAATTCATCATTGATACCAGAGATGCAGGTAAACTTTGGATGCATTTATGCTAATTTGTGGTAGGATAAAAGAAATTCTTGATCTGTGATTTGACTGGTGTTTGGCTCTTTTGAACCAGGATATGGAGGTCTTAGCCTATCCATTGAAGGGCCCAGTAAAGTGGACATTAACACTGAAGATCAAGAAGACGGAACCTGCAAGATCACATACTGCCCCACTGAGCCAGGAAATTATATCATTAATATTAAATTTGCTGACCAGCATGTTCCAGGTATGCTTTTTTTTAAATAATATTTTAAACTTGGACTAGTACATATGCTGTTCTGATATCATTGTTCTTATGTTGTTCCACAGGCAGTGCTTTTACAGTCAAGGTGACTGGAGAAGGCAGGATGAAGGAGAGCATCACTCGCAAGAGAACAGCTGCCTCTGTTGCCAATGTTGGCAGCCAATGTGACCTAAGTCTGAAGATACCTGGTAAATAACATCAACACTTACTTAAAATTCAATTGTTTTAAGCCGAAAGTTCGTTTGCTCCTTTGTCACACTTTTATCCAAAGCAAAATCCTGTTGATTTAATGATAAAGTTAAACCTTGGAGGCTGGTTGATACTGGAGTTTGGTCTCAACCTAGTAGATCTAAGCTTAAGTCACAGTGACAACCCTTTTACTTATTTCAGTTACTGTATGCATCTAAAATTTTAAATGTCTGTCTTATAGAGATCAGCATTGCTGACATGACTGCCCAGGTGACTAGCCCATCTGGAAAAGTGCACAAGGCAGAGATCATGGAAGGAGAGAACAATACTTACTGCATTCGTTTCGTTCCAACTGAAATGGGTGTTCACACGGTTAGTGTGAAATACCAGGGGCAGCATGTACCAGGATCACCATTCCAGTTTACTGTAGGTCCTCTGGGAGAAGGTGGTGCTCACAAGGTCCGTGCAGGAGGCCCTGGTCTGGAGAGAGCAGAGGCTGGAGTTCCAGGTGGGTTTATGCAATTGAGACCCAGATACATCAGAATAAAGATACTGAATTCAAGTAGCAAATTAAAAAATATTAATATTTTAGCTAGTGGTTGTGTTTGCTCGGTGGAAATGCCATAATTAGTATTTTTAATTTTATTTTAAATTGACTATTTACCTCAACAGCTACTGTGGTTTGATTTTATCTTTAACTGCATTGTATTGGCGTGCATGTTTAGTTAAAACAAACAATACTCTGCATTTTGAAATTTAAAGAGTTCTGTTCAAGATCCATTTTTTTTTTTCCTTCTAGCCGAGTTCAGCATATGGACTCGAGAAGCAGGTGCTGGAGGTTTATCCATTGCTGTGGAGGGACCCAGCAAAGCAGAAATTGCTTTTGAAGACCGTAAGGATGGCTCCAGTGGAGTTTCCTACATTGTTCAGGAGCCTGGTGAGAGAGTGGCAGAGACCTATTTAATTGGTTTAAACCTTTCAGTACTGAGCTTTTTTTTTTTTATAACTAACGACCATTATATTACTTGTAAATGTTTGTAAAGCCTCTGTGTTTGGACTTCCTTTGCAGGCGATTATGAAGTGTCCATCAAGTTCAACGATGAGCACATTCCTGACAGTCCCTTCGTGGTCCCTGTCGCCTCACCCTCAGATGATGCTCGCCGACTTACTGTTGCCAGTCTTCAGGTGAGGCTTCGAGAAAAACAGACATTTGTCCACCCAAACAATTCCCAGGCAACGCTCAGCACAGTAGCACAAAGGCCCAGGTGTAGCCATTGTAGAAAAAGAATAGTAGAAGAGGAAAATATTCTTAAAACTATAATTTCTTTGCTACTAGCCACACGTGTGATATTTTCATGTCAACGTCTTCTATTCAGGCAGGAAGTAAGGAAAACTCAGTTAAATTTTGTCGGATGTTTTTTTTTTTTTTTTTTACTGTAACAGTTAATCAGTCAAATAAGATGATCACTATTTTAAGATGTGGTTTTACTCCCTCTTGATGATTGAAAAAATTAGTGAAAATCTGTCAATAAGGGTTCAGCATGTGCTGCTGTGTTGAGAGTTGATGGGGATTGTGGGATACTGCAGGACTGTTTGTATTTCTCGTGCCTTGTCCTAAAGGCTCCCAACAGTTGTTATCCCTCCCTACATGTCCTGCAGGGATGGAAGCCAGGGGCTAAAGAGTTAAAGAGAGCTCTTTTCTCACAGTATATAAATGTTTGCTCATTTCTGTGATATAAATTGCCTTCATTCTTTATGCCTCTCTTTAACTCGGTTAGCCTAAAGGTAAGCATTGTTGTGTTCCTGTTGCTGTAAAATGTATAGTCTAGTTCGCAATGATTAGTCCAAGGGTTTGCACGAACCCTGCAGTTCTGTGCTTTGTATTCGATGTCTATTTAATTTGTGAAGTGTCATGTGGATGCAGGAGTCTGGATTAAAGGTGAACCAGCCTGCTTCCTTTGCTGTAAGTCTCAATGGAGCAAAGGGTGTTGTAGATGCTAAAGTTCACAGCCCATCAGGAGCATTGGAGGAGTGCTACGTCACAGAGATTGATGAAGGTAATAACCGGGGATCGTGGGGTTGATGGTGAAGGACTCCTCACTGAGCTATTTTTAACGTTTGATTCGTTATTTAGGGGTTTTTTTTTCTTTGTCCTACAATGCAAAACTTGTTTATCATACGTATTTTAGGGAAATAGCCTAATGGTTTATCATACAAAAATATGTGCTACTAATGATGCAGACTGTTTGCAGTCAATGCTTATCTTACTTTTTTTTTTTTTTTTTTGTCTTTGGTCTTACAGACAAATGTGCAGTAAGGTTTATACCCAGAGAGAATGGTTTATATCTAATCGATGTAAAGTTTAATGGCTCTCACATCCCCGGAAGCCCCTTTAAGATCCGTGTGGGAGAGACAGGCCAGGCCGGAGACCCAGGCATGGTGTCTGCTTATGGAGCTGGTCTAGAGGGAGGCACCACTGGTATGTGTGTGTATATATAGTCTAGCTTGACATTTGTGACAAAAGCAAAGAACTAAATGTTTAAACCTTCCCCTGGTGCAGGATCACCATGTGAATTCATTGTAAACACGAGCTCGGCTGGTCCAGGAGCGTTGGCTGTGACTATTGATGGACCCTCAAAGGTGAAGATGGACTGTCAGGAATGCCCAGAAGGATACAAGGTCACCTATACACCAATGGCTCCTGGAAACTACCTAATTTCTATTAAATATGGTGGACCATACCACATTGTTGGCAGCCCTTTTAAAGCTAAAATTACTGGTAAGAAATGTGTATATATCTGTTGCATTTTTCCTGTCAAATGTTTTCTGTTAAATAATATTGCATTTATACCAGTTTCAATGGCTGTTTTCTTGGCAGGTTCTCGTCTGGTCACCAGCCACAGCATGCATGAGACCTCTTCGGTATTGGTTGATCCTGTAACCCGTAGCATTTCCTCCACCCAGCAAGCAGCACCAGGCTGGGGCACCTCTGATGCCAGCCGTGTGGTGGCTAAGGGCCTGGGGCTCACAAAGGGCTTTATTAATCAGAAAAATAGCTTTAGTGTGGACTGTAGCAAAGCAGGTATGTGTTTTTGTAACTGTTTGGTGCACTTGCAGCAGAAATGTAGCTCAGGTTAGCATTTTTGTCACACATTTAAAACCTTATTACATTTATGATTTTTTTTTTTTTTTGACGACAGGACGAAACATGCTTCTGGTTGGAGTGGATGGTCCTAAAGTGCCTTGTGAAGAGATTCTGGTTAAACACCTTGGAAACCGTCTCTATAACGTATCCTACCAACTGAAGGAGAAAGGCGAGTACATCCTGGTGGTGAAATGGGGTGATGAGCATATTCCTGGGAGTCCATACCACATCACTGTCTAAAGCCAATGCCTCAAATATAATCATCCACTGCAAGACTCCTGCATCCCAAAGATACATAAACACTGAATGTTTTCTCTGTTTCATACTTTTCCCATTTAGTTTGTACTACTTTTTCAATTAGTCTGATTCCAAACTCCTTTATGCAGCCAGACTTTTTTTTCTATTGCATTCAGCAGTACTGTTTTAGCAGCTGCAGTTTATGGTGGCTCATTCATTCAGATCTATACCAGTAAGTTACTGATTGTACTTGGTCACTGCAGCCATGCGCTTGCCTGTTTTAGGGATAAGAGTTAAACTGCCATTAAAAGTAGATATGAAGTTTTGCCAATGCGTGACAGGACAAAAAAAGCCGCTTGTGCCTTTTACACAACGGGTTCAGAACTGGTGCCAGTTTTGTGGTTAGTACCCATTTTCTTTGGTGTGCGACTTCTTCTCTTTTCCATTGCACTTTGCAGCGCTATTAGCACAGTAACCTTTCAGTGATAACCTTCAAAATTTATTTTTGGACATCTGTGCCAATCCTAAAGTAAATAATGGAGATTAAAGGTTGATTTGGCCAGAGACAAATTAAAATACAAATTCTTCTTCAAAAAAAAAAAAAAAAAAAAAAAAAATGCCTCCCTTTTGCACATGCTCTCACTCATCTGACTCATTTGTGTATGTCCTTGTATAACCAGTATTGCGGAAATAAATAAAAATAATGTTTTAAGACTGTTACAGTATTTTGATAATCAATAAAGTTTTGTCCTAAGTATTTTTGTCAATCCAAACTTGGCGCTTGTGGTGATTCTTTGGTGACCCTGGTATTGACAGAAAAATAACAGATTAAAGAAAACAATAATAAACTGTGAAGCTGCCTGAGTTACAATGGATTTACAAAAAAAAAACCCCATTGCAATTCATTGTAATAAAAAATATTAAATTAAGATAAATCCTGTCAAAACATTTTCTCCCCTCTGTGTGTAATTACACTTTAAGGAAGTAAAATATGATTCAAATCAACATACAGGAACCTGGTTACATTAAAGCACGCACCTTTCAACTATTACTTAAGCACATTTTGAGATTCACTGTTTTATTTGATCAGCATGGCACATTTTGCAATGGTTCCTCACCATTTCTACAGCTTTCTACTACCATCAAATAGAACAACCAACACTTGTGTACAATCTGCAGTGGGTCACTCCTTGAATTTAGACCTGGGCTCTGGTTAGGCTAGTCCAAAAAAACACTGTGGAAATGTGGAATTTTTTTTTATCTTCAGCCTAATAACCAACAACAAAGTTGTGCACTAAAATTGGCTGTATCTGTGTTATGATTTCCTCCATATTCCCTTCAAGTCCCTGCTCTGGATGTAGAAAAGCAGTAGTAAAGCATAATTCTAGTTTTCAAAAAGCAAAAAAAAACAAAAAAAAACAATGTAATGAACTAAACTTGCTCTCTCATATGTGCATTATGAAGGAAGGAGCAACAAGCAAATAACTTGTGGGCTCCATAATTACATTCCTAACTAAAAGCCATTCGACCCCCTTGTCTGTTAAGCTGTAACGCTGTTAGGGAAGTGGTAGCTCAGTGTTTAAAGTGTTGGACTGCTGTTTGGAGGATTGAAGATTCTTAGCACCACCAAGCTGCCACTCCTGGGTAGCTGAGGAAGGTCCATAACCCTAAACTACTCAGTTGGGATAATTTTTTTTATAGAAATTTAAGTCACTCTGTACTTCAACTTTCACCGCAAACCATTCCTGTCGAGAGGGGGGCGCAATAGGGTAACTCAACCAGCGGAAATGACGTCACAATATAAAAATACGATATTTTATTTAAAAAACAAAAACAAAAAAAACCCCGAAAATCAGTGTTTTTGCACTATTATTTATTTCCCCGTATTTTTAAATATCTAAGCCTTAATTTACGTTTACAATGTGTATGTATATAACTATTATAATTATCTGTCTTTCTGTGCTGTTATTGTCCTGACGGTGTTTGTATATTTTCATCTGTTTATTATGAATAACTATTATTGGAGGGGGAAAAAAGTCAAAAATGTGAATAGCTGAGCAAAATTAATTTATGATAAGAAGTATTAATGCGGTATTTCTTTCTTTCTTTTTTGACTATGAAAATAAACTGAAAATGGTAAGAGATTTTCATTATTTCACTACAGTTTAGCGCTAAAGGCGCTGTCTGGATACTCAATCATTTTAGCCTCTTGTATGTTAAACAAATTACTTACTAATACACTAAACTTCGCACACAAACCCACATTTACAGGATATGAAACCTGGAAAAGGAGAAAATATTAAAAAATAAACACAAATCCTGACAAAAATCGCAACACTGATTTAATAATCCTGAAATGACAGGGATTTAAAATGGAGTGTGGATTAATTCAAACAATGCACTCCGAGTACTACTACTAACTTGAAGGAAACTCTTTCCAAGTCGTAATTTCCTGGAACAGCGCTGTATAATGCTAAAAAAAAATAGTAAAATAAAATAAACTGGGAGTTACTGAATCATTTGAAAACTCCACTTTAGAGTAATCTTACATTTCCAGCCTCACTCACATTTTTACACTCCCATTTCGTCCTGTAACGTCCGAGGGAGCCGCCCATCGTGCGGTGTCGTGCTGGGAAAGTTAGCACTTCTGACAGGGACGAGCCCACAGGTGAGTAAACCGGGATGCATTTCTATTTTAACATTTAAAATGCACAAAACGGTCGTAATTATTATAAATTCTATTTTTTGTACATCTTTCTATACATTATTTTTTATTTTTTTGCTTAATATCCCAGAGCACTTTAGATAGCCAGCCTGCTAACAATTGTTAGCTAGCAAACTAGCTGCAGACAGGGAATTTTTTTTCTCGGCAAAACTACAATTAAATTGTTTTGTATCATTATTATGACGTCAGTGCTCACGACATAGTAAAAATTCGCTTGGTGTTAGTATGCATAGTATTTTTAATTTTTATTTATACTTCCGGTGTATTAGGTAGCGTGAGTACTGCCCTTTCTTTGCTAACGTAGTCCGTATTGCGCATGTGTAGGAAGGAGTTCCAGATGTTCCAAACAGTAATTTTATTAACGTTAATTTCCCCCCCCAAACTTCTGGTTTTAGACTAAATTAAACATTAGCTTTTATGCAGTTAAAGTTGTAACTATCGTACACGCAGCTTTACCAATTAGAGGAATAATTTTTTTTTGTACTGTTTCGTTTTCCTTATTTAGCATTTTGTGCACTGCAGCTGGCAGTGAAAAAGTCTAAAGAGATTAGCAGTTCAGTTAATTCTGAAAATGTAGGGAAATATAACTTTTTATTTATTTAACGTTCACATTTTAACTTATTTCTATTTGGCCAGGAAAAAACCCCAAAAAAACAACAATTAACGTTTGTTTGTTATTGCCTGCTGTTTGTGTAATTTGTAGTTACAGTCATGTCCTCGTTAAGCTCCAAGTCTTCTAATGAGCTCGCTAAACTTTTGGATGAATACGGGATAAACCATGGTCCGATTGTGGGTAAGAGAAATATTTTTTATAAATATGTCTAATATTTTAAAACAATGTAGTTTAATAATTGGTTATAACAAAAGTTATCATTCAGAAAATGTTTGTGGTTATTAAATGGTGTCCTAAAATTATATTTTCTCTTTTACATGGTCTCTCTTTACATTTTTATCTGTTTTATATATTGATGTGTATACATTTCCTGCTTTAAGGTATTTACAAAATAAATTAGATAAAACAAAAGAAATTCAAGAAACTGAATGCGTATCTAATTAGTATTCATGACTTTTTTTTTTTTTTTTTTACTAAAATAGCTAAAGTTACCACTTATTCTCTCATATGATTTATGGTTCCTAACTTCCAAGTTTGTAACTGTCACCTGGGAACTTTATTTTGTGTTGACCAGTCCTTTTAAATCACAAAGTGACTGTGTGGCATTTATATATATAATTACTGACATTACTACAATGTACCAGATTAAGACTATGTCTGGGGGCTGCAGTTAGTTCTCTAAAGCTGCTGATAACCTAGTGATGCTGCTCACTTTGTCTCTCTTATTTCAGTTGACTCTTTTATCTTAGCTGACTTCCCATTCTAAAGCCAGAGTTTACCTGTTAGTTCTCTTTGTATTTTGGCTTAGTCGCAGAGCCTCCTCAGACTACTGACGACTGTACTAGTGGCTAAACACTGCCCAATTCCCAGTGTGCTCGAGATATTAACCCAAATGCCACAGCACAAAAACTAAGGAAGGAGTTAAGTCTCCTTGTGTATATCTTTAATTTACCTGTTGAAAAGGGTTCATCTCTGTGTATCAGTTTAACCCTTTAACACACCTCTCATTACGGCCGACCATCTGGGCTGTGTCTGAGTGCTGCTAGCAATCATAAGACAGAGATGAGTAACCCCTTATTTTCTCCACCAAGCAGTTCATTTACCCGCTCCCACACGTCATAGCATCTAAAGACTATCAGACCTATGAAGACCTGCTGTTAGTGTATTTAGCTTTATGTCAGGCTACAGGATTCACACTGCAATCTGCAAGTGACACCTACACAAAAGTTTTTAGAATAAAGTCTTTATCAATGCCAAGACGCCTTCTCATAATTAGCCTCAAAGAATTCAGACCAAAGAGTCCTGTTTTATGGCTCCAAAAATAGCATGTCAGATTTTAGTTCCAATTGATGTTCTCTCTCTGAATATTTGAGATTTGCCCCCCCCCCAAGCCTGTGTGGTAAAGAGGACTACATTCAAACAGTCCAGGAATCAATTCTGAAAGCAAGACAAAAAAACCCATTTAAGACCTATTGTGCCTTGAATTCATGTGGACACTGTTCAGTGAATCATCTGGACTAGTTCACCGCTCAGATCCTGGAGTGAAAGTCGAATTGCAGGGAAATCAAGATCCATATAGACCTCAGTGCAGTGGCATTATAGTAGATAAACCCACAGTTGTCAAACTATCAACCAAGCTTGAAGCATGCCATGAGAACACTGTGAATGTTACTTGTTTGCCTAGTCTGCACAGTACAGCGTTGTTCGTACTATAATGTTGTAATTCATTCATCAAATTGACTGTCAGTTTTGAAAAAGAGACTGATGCTAAGTTATATACTGAGGTAACATCTTGATCTTAGTCTTGGCATGTGTGTACACCAATTGCTAACCATTCCTGACTCCTAACTTTTCAAACAGTGCCGTTTTATATGTAGCATTTTTTTCTAATGTATATGCATGCTGCCATTGTCTGTTTAGACTCCACTAGGCAGCTTTATGAGAAGAAGCTGGCAGAGGCCATGGCCAGAAACACCAAGAAGTCTCCTGACAAGACATACTACAGAGAAGAGCGTAATAGTTTTGAAATTTACAGAATTGACTCATTATATTTCAGTTTTGGGAACTTGCTCTAACTTAATTGATCCTTTTTTTGCAGAGGAGGAAGTCACATATGTTACATATCATCCACCAGTAAGTATGAGGAGCATTATCTCGGGTATAATTGCAAAGCTATTCTAATAATTTGTACGAGTCTAATCTGTCATATTGTTGGTTGCAGATGCAACATGAAAACTTTGCAGATTTGTAAGTTCATTTGTGTCTTCATTATATATGTATATATGCTCATTTTAACATGCTAAACAAATAGTGGGCGCAGCTAGGCAAATTGTGTAAATATGTTTTTTTTTGTGTGTTTTTTTTGCAGAACCAGAAGAACAAGGATCACTGAGAGTGCTGATAATGTGGATGAGTAAGATTTCTTTGACAAGTTGTCTTGTTAAATCTAAATATTTTATTTGCCATTTTAATGGTTTTACCACTGGTTTATATGCCTATTAGAATTATTGTTACGCTTCGTCAAAGAAAAAATGCAATGGAGAAATTTGTCATTGGAGAAATTTTAAAATTCCTTTACGCTGCTGGCTTTCAATTATCACCATATTTTTAAGCAGTTTTTGATTTAGAATTTTGTTTGGCTAATTAATCATCTTGTTGAAAGATATCTATAGCCAAGTCTAAACCCCCTTTGCAAAGGTACCAAACAATTGGTACAACATTTGTGTAAAATAAGTCTGATGATCTGAAAGTAGTAATCATATCCACTTGTTGTTGACGATAGGTCACTTTACCAAGCACTAAATTAGTAAAACAAGATGAAATGAATAGTTTATAAAAAAAAAACAGCGAGTATTTTGTAACTACAGCATCATTTTTAATAATTTCCAATACCGAATTTCTCGCAAAAATTGCAACCTTTCTTCGTCAAGTTTAGTGCTTCTCGGTTTATAATGAATGAGACACATGTATGCTGCCTATAAAAGGTTGGCAAAGACAAAGGCAGTTCACATTGTATCTTTGTAAAAAAATTTTGTATCCAAATACAGCTTTATTAAGTAACATCAAAAAAGATTTTACTTGTATAAAACCTTGTAGTTCCACTCCAGAAATATGGCAAATAAATTACATCTTTATACTCACTTACATCTCTTCTTTATCCCTTTATCGATCTGTTTCTTTTTTATTAATTTAAATCTATCTTCAAATGGAAAACTGTTTTTTATCAAACACAAGGCCTGTCATCAGCTACGCTCGAACAGCCTACCAGAGTGCACCTCCATCTAGATCGGCAGCCTACGCTAGCAAGTCAAGCCTGCAGGATACAAACCCAGCAACAGTCAAATCTGAGGGGAGCAAATCGGGTGGTGTACCAGGGTGGCTTCGTGTGTTGGTTTTTATCATCATTGCAGTGTTTCTTTATTATGTGTACTCAAACATGGAGTCTGCGGATGAAAACCCTTTTAGAAAGATTGAAGCATGAGTGGTAAATCATTTATTCCATACATCCAAAGATCTAGCATTTATGCAAGTGTTTGCTCATGAGCTTTTATCCTTCTTATTCTAATGTTTATAAAGCACAACGTTTGGTTTAAGGAACTTTATATATTTGCAAATTTTATAAGGTGTACCAGACTCATTAACACTTTTTTAAAAAAAATTCACAGGTATCTAAAATATGTTGTCGTCTTTGTAGTTGTTTATCAAAGTGTTAAATGTCTGATAAAAATTGTTGAGTGTAATAAAATGTCAGGTCATTACGAAATAAAACTGTGGCTAAAACGTTGTCTACTGTTGTGCCTGTAATAACCTGAATGACAAGCACATTTTTTTAAATGTATGTGCTGTTGCACACTTAATTTTTTTTGCTTTTGTTATTCCTATCCCTTTTATTGCTAATTTATAATGTATAACGTTAAAATAATCTCCAATTTTTAAATCAACTGCATATATAATGCAGAGATATTATTTATTAAACCACAGGAGAATCCAATAGGCTGGTAGCATTTATTCCTAAATAACTTCTAAAAGTAAACATTTTCGGTTAATGTTTTAGTAATTCGTTCCAGTGAATACTTGCTGATTCACAGTATAAGGATCCAGGAGACAACATGAAATGGATCGATTCAGTTTATAAGCTGCTCGGTGATCTGTTTAAATCTGTTAAAAACAGATGCATCATCATAAATTACACTATTGTGTTAAATGATAACCAGCTTTGTCCAGAAAACCACCTTGATATTAACAGTTTAATAACAGAAATTTGCATTTCTTGCAACAAAAATCAGATCCCAGAGCAGTGATAAGCACATCAAGAAAATTACTGAAGATGATGTCTGTAGCCAAATTGCTTCACGTGCTTCCTTTCATCTTTCTTTTTATGTTTTACTTTATAGAACTAGAAGATTTAAAAAAGTAATAACTAAGTATATTAATACTATACTTCATATTATGTTAAAAAATACGTGATCACATTGAGGCCATTAAGACCTTAAGTGTGAGGGACAGAAGGATGAGTGCAATGAGATGGAGTCAGTACTCAGAATATCTTGAAAAATACTTGAAATGTCAAGCATGCTCTGGGTCATACCTTTTTAATATAATGGTTCATGCCCAGGTGCCAGCGGGACTTTTCTTTCTGGTTGTTTATTGTACAAAGGATTGTGGGATTGATCTTTCATTTACTGTAGTTTTTTAGGGAATTTCGGTTAGAGACACAGATCCAGTAGAAATTATATAGTGAGCAATGCTATTTTAATTTAAATACACTGTATGGCCAAAAGTATGTGGTCACGACCTTTAAGTGCATGTGAGTTTCTTCTCCTGCTGACCAGATGATGTTAGGATTAAATTCCAGCATCACCGGGGAGTTTAACCCACAATTGCTCAGTTGCACAAATAAGATAAATGTTGTAAAATCCATTAGAAAGCACTTCCAAACTACTAAGAAATACTAAGGACTGAAGCAGGAATGAGGTGTTTAAAAAGCACACATGGATATGACTGACTGTAAGGATCTGCTTATACCTAACATACATAATCTGAGTACATTAGCATGAGCTGAAAAGATAAATCTAATTTTAAATATTAAACTAAATACTAAAGACATTTGTTTTTAAGTAAATAAACAATTTAACAGCATTTCAGCCTTCATTTCATTCCTGTTATTCACATCTAAATGTTTGAAAACAAGGACATGCTGGTATGCTAGCATAAAAGCAGGAGCAATTGTCACTAAGGTGCGATGTCTGAGTTGATGTACAGTATCCCATCAGGGAAAACAACCAAAACAGAGGGCAGCTGGTCTCCCACCAGAACGGTTTAGTTTATTAAATAAATCAGGAGGAAAATAGCGCAAAGGATTATTACAGATAACAAATGGTAAATAAAACAAACTAATAATCAGAAATTAAACTGGTAGGTGTAAATCAATTGTATTTACCGACAAACCGAAACAACTCTACCCCCCACCCCCCAGCCTGTTTTAATTACAAGCATTACAGTTTCGGTGTGTTTAACCCTTGTGTACGGTTGGGGATGTTTTTATCCAGCAGGTGTTGTTTATCACTTAATTTGTTTATCACTGTTACTGTAGTTCAGCAAATTGAAGATACATTTTGGAAATATGATTTCAAAATCATTAACAGTCACACGTACACAGTGAGCAAATTCATTACCTTTCATTATGTTAGTGAATAAAAACATCCATTAAATTAAAGTGCTGTAATGAGATATCTGATAAATGTTTATTGAACTTTTTTTTGGCATAAATCTGTTAATTCAACCTGAGTTCTGACCAAAATTACTGTTTTGGGGCAAAAAACCCCAAAATGACTTATTTTTAATATAAAACCTGAATGGGATTGGACTAATTTTTTGCTTTACCTTATCTACTTGCGGTGGATGTTTTTGCCTCATTGACTGCCGTTATAAGGAGGTTTTTTAACTGCCAAGTCATAGCCCTAAACACTTATGCAATTTGCAGTTAACCCTTTACAGAGGCATGTGCATAGAAAGCTTCCTTTTCTGCTTTTACATGGGGTATATTAATATATAGTGTGTGTGAAGCATATCAGCTGGGGCAGTGGTGGCTCAAATGGTTATGGCAGAAGTTGCTTTTTGGATGACCAGGGTTCAAACCCCACCAGCGCCAGTCTGAGGGTCCCTTAGCAAAAACATAACCTTTCCTGCTCCTGGGGCACTATATCATAGCCGACCCTGCGCTCTGTGTTGCAGAGTATATGTGACAAACATAAAAAGCACCTTCATTTTATAGCTTTTTATTTTATTTTTATTTTTGCAAGTGTGTGTACCACAACTGATGTAAGTACAGACTGTTCTATTGTTCTTGTGGTTTTAGTATTTCACCATTTATTGTATTGAGTAAAATATTTTAATGTATTTCTTTCAAAATATTTACATGAGGGAAAAACAATAAGGAGAGTAAAGCAGATTCATCTGAGTAAAACAATAAAGCAGTACAGCAGACAAATTTGCCTAAAACAATACAAATCTTTCATGATTGATGATGAGACAAAAAAGCAGCGAATCTATTCCTCAGGGCCTCCAGTTGATTTGCTAAAGAAACAACAAACAAATTAAACTTTTCAGGCAACTCAAACTCAAATTTGTGAACAGAAAATTAACCAAAGCAATGATTTATAAGAAAACGTAAATGTTTTAGCAAGAGGAAATGAGGAAGTACTCAATAGAAAGGCAGGTTCTGTCACCTTCATTGTCTTATTATCCTTACTAACTCATTCATTTCCGTTCATGTAAATTTCAGATCTAAAAAATGAATAGAACTCACGCAGTGTGTGTTTCTCTCCGTTGGCCCAAAATCGTCTGTCTGTTTGTATCTGTCTTGTAATTTCATTCAGAGTGGTTGAGGTTTTGGACAGCTGCTGCAGCGCGTCTAATTCCTACAGAACAATAATATAGTACATAGTAATGTACAAATAAAATTAAGCCATCATGTGGGGAAGTAGTGGCTTAGTGGTTGAGTTGTTGGACTGATACCAGAAAGATCCGGGTTCGATTCCCAGCACCACCAAACCACTGTGGGCCCCTGAGGAAGGCCCTCAACCCCCAATTGCTCAGTTATATAAATGAGATAAATGTAAGTCGCTCTGAATAAAGGCATCTGCCAAATGCTGTAATTAAAAACTGTAAATCTTATCTCTGGAGATTAAATCAACCTGAATTTTTTTTTTTTAATTATAAAACCTTAGACTGCATATTAAATGCAACTTAATTCCTTGCTTTCGTGCATGCTGCATTACCATGTTGCAGTGATGCAGAAGTTGATGAACAGACTGGAAGACGTGTGTACTGGGATTAAGGACAGGAGGTGCTTTCTGGCAGTAGCCTCTGAAATCTGTGTTGTAGACTTGACTGAAGGCAGACATGAGCTGAGCCATGTCCGATATAGCAACTTTTAAAGCGCAGTGTGACAGAGAGGCTGCTGGACCAGACTGTTCCAACTGCAGGAACTCACACTAAGAAAAAAGATAAGATAATAGTAAGGAATGGCAATGATAAGTACAACTAGAGTACATCAATAAAATGCGAATGATGCAACAGGACCACTTACCTCTTTACGCAGCTCCTCCAGCGTGCACCGAGTGGACTGCAGCAGAGCAGTAGCTTCAGCTATGTTCTCATTATTTAGTTTAGAATCTTGATGATGACTCCTTCATCAGGAAAAGAGAAAGATCAGTACATCTTGTCCAGTACTATAAAACTGAAGCTGATGTATTATAAAGTAGGAATTAACTAATTCAAATAAAAACTCGATGCTATTGCTAAAGCTATCAAAACACATCTAATTAAATGGTTTGTAATATATAATTAACTTTAAGTGTATTATAAAATTATATTAGATCATTTGTAACTAATAAATAATTAGGCCAAATAATTACCCAAAAGCCTACTCTTTAGCCTACAAAGGGCTGCACGACATATTAAGTGCACCTGAAACACACTTCACACCCTGGATGTTTTTGGATGTCTCCTTTTTCATTTAAGCAGTGGCCCACATACATTTACACAATATTTTTATAATTATTTTTTTGCACTGCTTAATCTGTCAGTATTTCATTAGCTGCAATTTGCATCTAATACATGAGTGCCTTCATTGTAAGTGATAATTTCTGCTTAGGGATTCTGAAGTACAAGTTGCGACCCTGCACAGTTTTTAGAAGCAGGATGCTCGATGTGATGTCATTTTGTATTTTGTAATTACTGCTACATTCATGGATAGTTATTGACATATAAATATGTCTGGACTGCATATTTCACTGAATTTGATTGTTTGGATCCGTTAACCACATGATGCCATGTGACACATGATTTATCCTGGAACTTAATGGATCAATGGCTTTATAGATTCTATAGTTTTATTAAAGTTTTCTGAATGTATGTTTAGCTGTTGGCGGTCTTACACTGTACCCTGTGTTTTTTGTATCTTATAATGGTTTGCATAATTCA
The DNA here is from genome assembly GCA_005784505.1 of Bagarius yarrelli. NCBI lineage: Eukaryota > Metazoa > Chordata > Actinopteri > Siluriformes > Sisoridae > Bagarius > Bagarius yarrelli. The sequence continues at coordinate 1,219,638 of VCAZ01000040.1, read as the reverse complement.
ATTAAAAAAATCGTAGCTTTTCAAAGATATGACACGTTTAGCATTTTCTTTTCTTTCTGAATGCTGAATGACAAGATTTTACTTATGGAATGCAGCATCCCCTCAGGAGGACAAGAGGTTTTAACCCATTATTGAGTAAGAATGTTCAGCGCATATTATCATTATAGACATAAAGGTCATCGCGATTCAATACGATAAAGTTTATCGGCCCAGCCGTGAATCATACTCATCAGTTTTATTGCTGTTTGCTTTAGCCCGAGCCACTTGTGTGGTGTTGAGATATTCCTGAATCTGAGCAGACCAGGGATTGCAAACAGGATTCATCAGCTGGATCAGATCATTTAGGTGGTCAGGTGACATCAGCTCCTTCAGCAGATCCTCATTTGTTAGGCCACCATTTGCAGATGACTCACTGTGAAAATCATTGGCAAACAGATACGTGTGAAATAGTTAGTTATGCACAATCAACATAAACAACTGCATATTTATTCAGAAGTTTTATATAGTGCATTTTTTTCCCAAAAGATTAACAGCACTTATCTTTTCCACTGTAGTTCAAGAGAGTATTTATATACGTATATTTTAGGCTGTATTGCTTTAACAATATGTATGGTGTTTTTTTTTTTATATTAGAAACAGACAGCAAATTAATGATGCCAGATGCAGAGTATCTGACTGCAATGCATACATTTTTACTATTAAAAAAAAAAAAAAAAAAGCACTTACTCAGATGGTGTCTCCTGCTGTTCTGCGATTGCTGTAAGTTGTTCCAAAAACAAAAGTTGCCGTAATGGTGTGGCAAAGCCCTGTGCCCAGAAAAAAAAAAGATTATGGACATAAAAATCAAGTAACAAACTTAACAAAAAGGTGTAAACTAGCGCCTTAATGATATATTGGTTTAACGATTTTAATCAGCCGATATGAGCCTATTGCTGATTTATTGGTATCGGTTAATACGCCACAGATAAAATGGTGTAGCAAAGGGTTACTACTGCTAACCACCCAAAACTGACATGTATTCAAAATTAAATTGTAAATTGTAAAACAACATACCTTGATTAAATTCTGATCATCAGCTTTACATAACAGCATTTCGTGGCCAAACCGTGTGATTTCTATGTTTGATTAAAAAAAAAAAAAAACAGAAATAACCCAAACGAAAGTAGAAAAAAGGGCACATATACTCTGCAGCACAGTGGTTTTTTTCACATATCCCAGCTTAAACAGTTGGAGTTAAAGCACAGAGTCAGCTATAATACAGCAAGTTCAAGTTCAAGGTTCAAGGAGCTTTATTGTCATTTCAGCCATATATAGCAGAATGCAGTACACAGTGAGATGAGATAACGTTTCTCCAGGACCCCCCTGGTGCTACACAAAACATAGAATTTCACAAAACATTAAAGAGCCATTGAACAGAATAGACATAAAGTGCATGTGTGCAACCTAGTGCAGACAGTGCAGAAACAGACTGCGCAATAAACAATACAAACATTACAAAGACAGTGCAAAAAAGACAATAGAGAACAGGACATAACGCTGGACAGAACCCAGGTCCTCCTAGTCATTCAAACATGACATAAATGCCCTAACTATTTAAGACACCACTGCCCACAGAAAGAGCCACGTATTTGACACTTGCATAGGTGTGAACAGAGACTTATTTTTACCTTTTGCCACTTCTTCTGTCTCTGATGACTTGATCGTGGAGAAGTTTTCTCTTAGTGATGGGCAGATTCTTTACAACATGAAGACAAACCCTGTTTTACTTTCAATCCATTTCAAGGTTTACTGTCTAAAATTAATGACAACTTTAATCATATTTACAGTCTGTTACCTGACACAAATCCATTTCAGTATGTCCATGCGGTGTAATGAAGGCGTGCAAAGGAGTTCCTGCATGCTGCTCTCTTCTCTCAGATAAAGACCGTCCACTGAGGGACAGGAGAGACCCTGTACACAGCAGAGACACAGCATTTAACCTGCTCCTGTCTGCTTAGCTAACTAACTAGCAACACTACGACTATACTAGATCCCAAACATACAGTATTCCCGACATTTTAAACTAAAAAAAAATCTCAAAGAGATCAGTAAAATATAATAAATATAATCTCACAAAGCGCACGCTGGTTGTTTTTACTCTATAGATAAATGCTAACGTTAGCTAGCTAACACGTCTAGAAGTATTAGAAAATGACGTCATTATAGCTTCAGCTATAAAATATGCTAGACAAAGGCTTGTATTTTAGTAAAATACAGTTTTAAAACTATACCTGAAGGCTGTTGTAAACACGCAGAGAAAGTTGATGTTCTTTTGAATAGCCCGCCATGGCGTTCTCCTTTCTCCTGTTCAGAACCGCCGTGACTGGTAACTTCCTCCGTTCTAGCACCTCCTCGTGTAGGAAAAAAAAACCACAAGGAAAAAAAGACAAAACAGTCTAATATGTCGACTGGGCTGCCCTTTATATTTGTGTTATTTGTGTTTTTTTTTACATTTGTTGTAATGTAATGTTTGGAAAGTGTGCACAATTTATACAACTTCACTAGTATTACAAGGTGATTTATTAATATTATCCACTGAATCTGTGTCAGACCTCTAGAGTGCAGTGTCACACGATCTGTGTGTAGTCAATAATAAAAAAGAGAGATTTCTGGATAATAATAATAATAATAATCATCATCATCATCATCATCATCATCTACTTACTATGTTAACAATAAGGTAAATATATAACGCAAATAAATAACAAAACAATTTGTGTTCTATTCCATTAATCCCCATATTAGCATTATTATGGAAAAAAAAGTTTATTTGAAAAAAAAAAAAAAAATTCGTTTGCAGACATACGATTGTGCATGTAGAATTAAAAGTAAATGTGATTTGTTTCCTCTTCCTTTTGCAGCCCAAACCCTCGCACTGTTGTTCTTATCGAATTAATATTTTTCTATAATTTTTACCTTATGTGATTGGACTGTAATCTATACTCTTTGGCTTAGTGGCATAGTGGTTAGCACTGCTGGCTCACAGCAAGAAGGTCATGCTCTTTATGCACTTACTCCCACAGTCCAGTTAGGGTAATCGGAAATTCTAAATTGCCCATAGGTGTAAGTGTGTGTGGTCCTGTGATGGACTGGTGACCATCATAGCCCTCCTGCCTTTCGCCCTTTCAGAGACGGCTAGGATAGGCTCCAGCAGATCCCCATGACCTCGAATCTCAAATTAGGGAATAAGCAGGTTTAGTAGATGATTGAATGAACATTGATTACTTCATTACTGATAATAAACTCACCTAATAATGATTATAAATTCACACTAAACATAAAATCACAGATTTGTGGTTTATTCATTCCATTCTTTAACAGTTGACTTTAACATCAACATTTTCAATATTTTAGCTAGCAGTAATGATTCTGCATCACCAGAATTACATTAACTACAGCTCTTTATCTCTATCTGAATGACCATCTGCAATGTGCTGCTCCCACATGATTGGCTCTAATGGGATCATTATATAAATAAGCAATAAACAATTTTGTTTAATCCAGTTTAAGTTGTATTTTTTGTGCTTGATAATGTATTTGGGGAAAAAAAGCATCATCTTTAAATTCCACTTCACAAAAGCAGACACACCTCCAGGACAAACATCTCCCAGTATTCAGCCAGTCTTGGACTGTAGATTGCCTGAGGCACAGCCAATGCAACATGTGACTATTTGCACTCATGCAAGAGTGGCAGTAGTGTGACCTGCATTGCTTATGTGCTTTCATATGTTACACTTGAGGATTAAAAGCAGCATTCACCATATTACATGTCGGATCTCTATGTAAACAGTTACTCTGTATTGATGTTAAACACAAGCTTTTTATCACTTTATACACTCTCCAGTAGACAAACTGGAACAAAAGCTTCCTATTAACGCCTATTTAAGAAGTATCTAGAAAATCTTGAAGGCTGATGCTCAAAACAGGGTTAAAGACTCTAACACTAACTGTAATTGGATAACCGGTTAGTGTTAGTACCTAATTATAATTAACATGCTAAAAGAATTGTAGCCGTTTGTTTATTACATTATAGCACAGTGGTTTATTTATATATCACAGTTTAGGAAACTGGGGTCAATGTCCAGGGTCAGCTTTAATACAGTTCCCTTTCAAACAGCAATGGTTTTAGGGCCTTTTTCAAGGACCCAACAGTGGCAACTTGGTGGTGCTAGAGTTTGAACCTCAATCTCCCAATCGAAAAACTAACATCGCTATAGGGGGCAATAGACAGCTACAGTTTCAATGAGTAAAACGCCCTCTTTCCATCACCATACAAATTCGTATTAACTCAGTTAACTAAGCACTGACTGGATGAAACTATTTAGCAAGGCTGCATATAGCTATTTATTTTAAAATAAAAATAATACATTTTTGTGTAGAATTACATTGGTTTCTTCCATAGCAGTAAAATTACTACGAAAATGACATTAGAGAATATGTTATGATTAAGTCTATAAATGTCAATGAGTTAAACAGAGTTATGATTATAAATATTTATTCAAGCTTTTTTTTTATTTACAAAAAACACTGGTACTAAAAGAGTAACACTTTTACTAAGAGAATAAAGTGTGAGCTTAATCAAGCAAGCAAGGTTTGTTAAATGTTTTTTAATTGTCATTCCATCATATTGAGTAAATGCTATATCCTGCTTAAGGGTGCGGTGGATCTGGAGCCTGTCCCTAGAGCACTGGGCACGAGCCAGAAAAATTCAATTCAAATTAAAAGCCAGTCTAGTGCACAGAACCATATCATTAACACAGCCTAATCACTTATGTAAATTTGGTTTTGTTTTGGTTTAATGGAAGGAAACTGGAGACTCTCCATAAACACAATAACAACACGTTTGAATACCCAGCCATTAAGGGGAAGGGTGATTAGAATGATTCCAAGAACCCATGCACTCTGGGGGCACTCACAGATCAGTTTTATTAGTAGTAACTGTGCAGAATGGATGTGGTAGGGGGTCCAACCTCAAATTCTTTCATAGGGCCCCATACAAATTTACTTAATTTGACCATATCAAGCTAATTGAAAGGCATTAGTGCATTCACAGCAAACTATCATTTCGTGACTATACACTATAAAATAATCCACCACTTTGACATTAGGATTTATTTTCCAAGAATGTTATTGCTTTTAAAGTTGGCACAAAGGCATGATCATTATTATTTTCATGCAGGTGTGATCCCTTAATATTAAAGAAATAAGCACAGCCACACAATAAAACACAACCACAGACACTGGTCAAAGTTATTATTGTACAATACTTTGTTTTTTTGGGGTTTTTTTTATACAGACAAAAAGTGTTGACTTATTTTGCCAGTAAATTCTTAGATTTCCATACAGTTTAGTCTACAGTATACAGGTGTGTTCTTTCATCATATATAGATACTTTTTCTCTTAAGTAACAGGCAGGTAATTATTAATATATTTAATAGTCTGGATTTTTTTACTTCTTTTTTTTGTCTTTTTATGTTCATTGTAGCGCAGTTATTGTATGCTCAGGAGAATGTGTAACTGTCTGGTTTTTTCATTAGTTAAAAGAGCACTGCTGGAAAATTAACAATAGTTATAGAATTATAATAATAATAATAATCATAATAATGTACAAGATGTTTAATTTTAATATTTTACAAAAAAGCAAAAATAGAGGGGGAAAAGACAAAAAAAAAAAAATGCTTAAGTTATAAACCAAAAATGCATGTGCACATTTCAGCAAAAAATGTACAGCATTGGTGCAGTTGTACAATATTTTATAATTTATTATATTATATACTCGTCACATTTAGTCACCTTACCTTGAATGAATTTCCTACAACAAAATAAAAAAAAGGCAGACAATGAAAATTTTGTTTTTCTTTTAATATTCCATTAACGCTTTTTAAATTTTTATCTGCAAATAATTGGCTCGGATCAGAGAGAAATTCTAAATATCACTTAATATATTTAATCCCTCAGTGGAATTGAATGAAATTGGGGCTACAACTTGTTCGGTTAATTAAGACAATTATAGCATTTAAGACTAATTTGATGCAGTTAAGCTCTATTTATGATTAGATATGATTAGGCAAATAATCAAGAAGCAAGTTTAGTGACCATTTCTCTCTTCACTTTCCACTGATTTAGTGAGTTGACTGTGTCAGTGCATCGAAATGGGTCCATGTTTCCTTAAAACCTACCAGTGCTCTCGATTAATGAGACTCCACTGGGACTGTTAGTAACACGGATCCTTTCAGTGCTTTGATCACACTTGTAAATGTACACTTTGCCATTTTCTAATAGTCGATATCTGTATTCTAAAATTCGAACATCCATCAGCTTTGGATCAGTTTGGATCACAAGTGGCCAGGCCACCCATGTTATTAGTGTATTCATTGTTATATTAGAGCCACCGTATTAAGAGCCGCCACTCCAATCTAAGACTCTGTTTTTTTAGCTATAAAAGAAAAAATGGCAAAGGGACTAGAGAGGGGAATTTGCAGTCAACATCACATCAATGAACATAAAGAGGAAATAGATGTCCATTAAGAATGGACGATCAAACAAATGTGAAGGTATAACAATGATAGCAAGGTGAGCTATGATAATCAACACATGCTCTGCACAGACACCACTGAGCAATGCAACAACATGATCCATTAACGTTCATGCTTGCATTGTACACTTTCAATATTTGCCAGTTGCTGACAACTGGGCACTCTAGAAAAGTATTCTATACAGATAAAGGATTTCTGAGAGCCCTATGTACATGTTATCAAGCTTATTTCACAGAGCTGTGGACAGGGCAGTCTGTTGCATAAGTGCCAGTCCTATTTCCCAGATGATTGTATTGCATTGCAAAGCTTTGACTAGGAGCAATATGACCTTGGTTGTGCCAGCCCACTAGAAAAGGGCACTAGAATATTTTGTACCCTCTGGCACTCGGATTAATGAAACATTAATGGAATGTAGTCAAATCAAGTGTTTTATTATATGTACCATGGTGTCATGCTTGTTGTGGTATGTTATGGCATTTAAAATGTTTTTGGTATACCAAAAATATGGATGCCAAAATATCTATAGCAAAAAAAAAAGTGCATTTACATTTTGTCAGAGTCCACTGTTGACCACAGGGACAATTAACCTTTAAACCGAACCAGTGAGCTCTGATCATGTGCAAAAGGTGATGTCAGTCTCACAGATTGTCCATCCTTCATTTCTATGACATTAAGCACATGATGAAAATCGTGGCAGTATAAGATGAGCTTTTTCCCATTTTGGTTCAGACCCTGAAACCACAGTCTGCAGTCAGATGTTTGACTTGATCAAGGACAATTAGCGTTACTTGACAATGTTAAATACAGCAAAACATGAACCAAAATGTAAAATTGACTATGAATGAATTTAAAGGGCCAGAAAGCATTGGTTATGAGCGAATCATAGTACTTCACAATGCTTTAAAGGGTCAATGCATTTTCTCTGTGAAGTTTGCAAAACAAGTAAATGGAAACATCCTAAAAGGAAAAGGAACAACCTATAATGCAATGGAGTGCTGATACTGGGCAAGTCCACAAGCTGTCTATTGGCCAGCATGATCACATAAGTGATTCACAGGCTTATACTGATATGACAAAAAGCTGCCAAAGCCGACTATCAATAGATATTCTGTAGGTATTCGCCCAAATCTTCTACCCTGTAGCAAATTTCAAGCAATACATGTATTTTTTTTTTAAATGCCAAACAAATGGCTTTGCATTTAAACAAATCTTACTTCCAATAAAAGTATATCAGTAACTTAGCAAATAGGCAGCCAGTAAAATTCGCTTACATTTTCCACGAATATAGTTTCATTTAATGGAAGAATGAATGGCAGTAATGTTTAGTTTAGTTTTGCTATTTGTAGACTCATTAAAATGTAATTACTCATAACATTAAATTTATTGTATCTTTGTTTTCTAGGTACTTATTTTTTGTATTGTTTTAATAGTTTTTTTTTTGTTTTTTAGGACAGACACAACACATACACACACACACACACACACACACACACAGAAATAGACAAAGCGAAACTGAAAAGAATTTGAGCAGACCATAAATAAATAAATAAATATATAAATAAATATATAAATAAATAAATAAATGTGTTAAAGCTACTCCATAAAGCATTAGTTATATTGTAATAAAAGTTGTATTTTTAAATATATATATGATGACAATCTGAACACTAATGATGATAATAGACTGTAGAACTATTTATGATAATAATAATTAACAATAATAATAATGATTTTAATAACATCAAGAAAAAGTGATGTGATTTGTCCTCTTACTCTGCCTTAATAAAATGCCTATGCACCCTGCAAAGTCACGGATGTGATTTTGACTTTTAAACATCTGGCACGACACCATTTTCCTTTCAGCACCATGTCTTTTCTTACATCTGCAGTTTTATATGTGAAAATAAACCATTTCTGTGTTGCTCACCTTTCTAGCTCTGATTTCATTTACCACAGATACACAATACACTGAGCTTCTCACAGTACACTGAGAGGAGGCAGTGCATATGTGCAGCTGTAAAACCAGACAGACTCATGGGACTTTTTCGGGAACAGTGATTTGTGGTTGTAGGAGAGAATGGGTAGATCTTGTAAGTTGTTTGAGCAGATTAATCTTGTGTCCCCAGGAGTTTCCACATCATATCACAGATATGCAAATGAAGCAATTGTTTTCTTGTCTCTGCTCTGTATCCAAAGTCCATCAAGTGCACTTACTCTGGAGTGCAGGCAGTCAGAGTGAAGTCTCCAGGCTGAGAAGGGGGCACATCTGACGAGAATGGATGGTCCAGTGTGCGATGTGTTCTGTGGGTTGGGTCAGATGGTACACGCTGCTTTGGTTAGCATTGTTGTTGCGGTTAGGGGTAGCTGGGAGGCTGTACTGGCGATAAGGACGTGGTGGGGGGCGGGATCGTTGGACCGGAGGAGGAGGTGGCTTGCGAAAGGCCGGGTGCAGGTGGTGGTGGTTGTGCTTGGACAGCTCCGACTCATCGTCGATATCTGTGTCATCAATCAGCGGAATGTTGTGCATGAGGTCGTTGATGAGAAACTCGGGATGTGCCATGAAGTTGTGGATGGAATTCCTGGACTCAGGCTTCTCGATGCCGTCATATAGGGAGCTACGGAACGCTTTCACCACCCGCATCTGAGTGAGAGGATGGAATGTGGAGAAGAAACAATAGAGGGAGAAAAAGAAAAGTGTAATATGTAGGGATTGATTAAGGTAAGGACAAGACGGGGAAGAAGAAAAGAATGTAAAGTGGAAAAAATAAGAAAAGACAAACGGGAATGTTTGGACAGAAGGGTGGAAGCAAAGATATCTATCAGTTTGTTTCTGGAAGTAAGAGCCTTTTCATGACATGCCTTATAATGCACAGACAGCTCAAGATCAAGTTGCTGCAATAGAAATTCAAGGCTAACATAATGTCTGGGTGAAATAGACATTTATTTTAATATCTTATTTTTTGATAATACTTTAAGAATGTGTATTCCACATATCTGTTCTTTGTTCTTATTTTGGTATAAAGTGACCGTTATGGTTTATCTTTTGTCATCCTCGACATATCTTGCGCAACAAGATCTTAAGAGTTTCTCAAAGAAGGAGAAATGCCAAACAAAACAAATTTATAAGCGAGGTAGCAGGAAATGGACTCATCCATTCAGTTTTCCAGTGTCAAGATCAGTCAAGATAATGGATGAATGTTCATTCTCATAAACTCAAATTTGTGGAGCTTTACACAAATAAAATAAATGAAAGCACACCAGTACAAAACACAAGCAACACATAATGAATGTGTGGATATCAACAAATCAAAAGAAAACAAAAGAGTGACAGGCACAGACAGACGAAAGAGAGACAGAAAATGATAAAATACACACAAAGACACACAGCCAAAGGAAGAGACGGTGGATTAGAATCTGCAACAGAAGTCTGAGTGGAGCATCAGAGGTGAGAAGTGACTAGAATCCCAGCTGGTGGAATGAAGCAAGACCGTCAAAAAAGAAAGTATGGCGGATACCTTAATTAGTATATTAGGAAATCAGGGGTGTGGTTGCATCACGCTTTAGTTACTGGAACATTATGTTGTAGCATGCATAGCCTAATGAAGCTATTTAACGATGAGTGTTAATGTGAAGTGTTATGGAAGAGATGATATATGCAGTCTGTTTATTGGACAGTGTGCTTCTAAACTTAACATTTGTAGAATATTGTTGTTTATGTTTAGCTCTAAAAATACTTTTTAGGGATGTAACACTAATGGACTGCAATGGGTTTTGTAAATTGTAGTGAAATCATGACGTTTTACAGGCTAATTAGTAGACAACAGGATGTAATTAGCTGCACTGTGATCTGAATAATGTTAAAATTTGTCAATTTTTAATCTGAACATCTTCCGCCAAAGTAGACCCCAGGGGACGTGATTTTGCCAAGTAGAATGTGATCCTGAATTAACCAATCATAACCATCTGATGTCATCAGTGTGTATCAATCAAACCTACCTTTATTCAGTTTTGCATCTTTTAACTGTAATATTGTTAAAATGTAATATTATAAATGTATTTATTAAATAAAAAACATAAAATAATTAAATGGCATATGTAATGCATAACATGATGTACTGAACAATTGCATACTAAATGTATGTGCAGTTTACTTAATGTGTGAACATTTCCCTCACATTCATGATCAGAAATAGATGTGTGTGTGTGTAGTAAAATTTATTATTTCCTGTAGTGATGCAATGTTAATCCAGGAATCATGTGGAACGAGGCAGGTTTGGTCGGCACACACTGATGACATCAGATGGTTATGACTGGTTGATTGAAATGTTGATCCATCAACAAAGAATGTTTATCTAGGATCACATCCTACTTGGCAAAATTACGTCCACCTAGTGTTCTAGTGTCATTTCTTGGCAATCTGTGTGCTTAAAACTGCAGCACTGTCATGCTGACAAGATCTGGACAAGCACAGTAAAAAAAGTCAGATTTTTGGCGTAGACTCTGAATCAGCACCCACAGATTGCTGTCTCGGTATAGTATAATTTTATTTGTCGTTGTAAGCAACATCATTCGTATGATTTAGGACATGGAGCCAAGATTAAGGCACGCTAAGTGTGGTGTGAAGCGTTTCATACAGGGAGAGAGACTGTGAGAGAGGAACAGAGAGAGAGAGAGAGAGAGAGAGAGCAGCCTATCCTCTTTTTCGACATGCAGCAGCGAAGAGGAGTGAAAAGAGGAGCTGATACAAATTCACTGCAAGCTGAATAATCAGAAAAGAAGTGAAGTTACAGGAGCCAATATAAAACCAACACACGTAGACACACAGAGTGACATGCTTTGTCCAGTTCAGCTGTCTCATTCTGTTATGAAAGCGAAAGAAAAAAAGGGCATAAAGAAAAGAAAAAGGAAAGAAAGTGCATGATGATATGCAGCCAGTCGCATGCTGTAAGGACAAATCAAATAAAGCAGTAGGACATATACACACATTGCTGATGTACATAACATTTAGAGATGATATAAGATATAAGTGCACATTCCTTTGCTGTGGCCAGCAGCTGGTGCAGCCCACCTCTCCCACCCCTTTTCCCCAGAAATCAGAAACTCACCCAGCAAAGGAAAAGAGGCTAAATGAACCGGAAAGAAAACAAAGATTCAAACAACAGAAAACAACAACCAAACAACCAAACAGGAAGAAAAGGTCAAGCATTTGGTTAAGTGCTTATCTGTTTTTCCAAAGAGCCTGGTTGTTAGCAAGAAATAAATAAAATAACTCCTGTAAATCTTGAACAATTTGAATATTGTTCTTGTTTTTTTGTTGTTTTCTTTTTGCTCTTTGTTTTGTGTGTGTGTGGGTTTTTTTTTTTTTTTTTTTTTTTTTTTTTTTTTTTTGCACGGATACAGGTAAACGTTCGAGTATAATGCCCAAAGTAGAGGAATGGAGGAAAGCAAAATATTGGGTGTTAAATGATCTTTTTGTGTTTGCTTTAGATGTTAGCATGCCAGATTAAAGTCCACTGTCTCCCCACGATGTCCTTCAAAGAAAAATGCTTGATGGAAAAACTTGATCATCAAAAAAAAACCAAAATAAAAACAAAAACAAATCAAAATATGCATCATTCAATAAATCTTATTTTTTTCTCCCAATGATGTTCTGCATATCATTTGAAGCTAAATAAGGGTCACAGAAGCAAAAACAGGATGAGTAGAAGCAGAATGGAGGAAGTGCTTAAAGAAGCCATAATGAAAACCGAAGCTTAATGAGGATGTTAAATAAATGACCTAACTTTCATGATGACATTACAAAAGTTCAGGAAAACTCCGGAAGTTGCATTTTGAGAGTCAAGATCATCAGCATGACTTCACGGTCTATTAGCCTTAATAAGGAATTAGTCGAGCTTTACTTTATCAATGAAACGGCTTAACATGAATATGACCATGAAGATGTTAAATAAAAAGTTCGACTAATATTATTTTTCACTATAATGAATCTATTAAAAGAAAAATAAATAAAAATCCAAATTCACTGCAAGTAACCGAAGCTTCAGGCAACAGGAAAACTTTTTATAACTTATGTTCAGTTATAAACATTTCCCAGTAAATCAGGCAGGCACCCGAAACCTACCCCCCCCCCCCCCCCCTTCTAAGCGCACACACACACAGTGACTGACAGAGTGTGCATTTGGCAGTGGACTGTGCCCATACTTGGTAAATGTTTGGACAAATGAAAGAGCTAACAGACGAAAGGTAAACATGAAAATCCATCAGTGGCAGTGACCTTTTCAGCCTCTGGGTCACAGTCTAAGCATGTATTACAAAAACCTGTATGAAAACGAACACGGCTGAGAGATCTGTACAAAATAGTGTATGAGCTTTTTAATTAAACAACAAAGTTATACTCTGCTTTTGAAATATAAATAAATACTACATTTATATCAATAAAAGTCAAGACCTAAAGCGTAATTAACACCTAATTAAGAGTAGGCGGGGCCTGAAGAAAAACCCTGCATTCTATTGGTAAGTCTTTCTGTAGGGTATAGGCAGAGGAGAAAACAATCAGTAAAGTGACTGAGGTGACTTAAAGCGGATGAGAATAAGAGACTTACACTGAATTGTAGACATGAGAGGACACAAACACAAATCAAGATGAAATGGGATGGGAAGCATAAAGAGCATGAAGTGACATAGTACGTATTAACACACAGAGCAGACAGCTGTGGGGTATGAGGGGAGGAAATATGTAACCTGCTACCAAGATCTAGAAAACGTGCAAACAAAAAAAAAGATGGGGGAAAGAGGCTTAAATAAACATGAACAAAAGCTAAAAGCACCTCGTTGTTTGAGAAGCTTTTCCAATTCATTTCTAGACAAGATTATGGAACTTATAAAAAGATATCTCAGGCATAACAATCACTAATTAAAGTGGTACAGAACTGCTTTCCTGCTTAAGATGTCATATACTTATAGACAAAACTGTAGAACTATATTAGAACTGTGTGTATATATATATATTTAAAAATATTTCCGACAAAGAACTTTATAGCAGAACAGGTTATCTACAGAAGAAGGTAGAAGACAGGAAAAAGAACAATTGTAAAAGAGCAATGAACCAATGTTACACAGAGAGAGAGAGAGAGAGAGAGAGAGAGAGAGAGATTAAGTGCTGAAGGATGGATCTGTGGAAGTAAGAAGTACAGAAAAATTAGTAGGCACTTTCACGAAATGTCAAACTGACGAAACACAATCTGCATTATTTGAACTAACCATACGAAAAAAAGAGATAAAGAGAGAGATAAAGATCAGAACCTTGTAGGGCTTATACTCGAAGGTTTACCTCTTGAACAGGGCTGGATCAACTTAACGAACAAATAAATGTTTTTATATTTAATTACCGTAAATGCTTTTGGGTTTTAGCTTTGTGCCGCAGAAAACCACGCTTGACAACACAAACCTCTCGGAAAAAAAGAAAGGGCTGCCATGTTCTCTCTGTGGTTCCTCAGATCGTTAATACAGTATATGTTTTTCTCTTCTGTAATTGTGCTATAGGATCAGACGACAGCATTTTTTTTTTTTTTGTACCATCATTCTAGAGGCGGAAATAGGTGCTCCAATGTACTTTGCAAAACTTTGAGGAAATATAGATCGGGGTGCATAGCTACTTAAGTTAATGTTCCATTATAAATAATTACACGTAGCTTTAAAGTGGATGCTGGAATCTGCATGTAACCCAAGCCTAAGAGGGAAACTCAACTGAAAACATCTTCACGTCAGAGAAGCCGACGAGGCACATAACGAAGTGCACTGATGCTGTCATAAGTGCTCTGATCGAATAAAAGCAAAAAGACAACGACAGAGTGAGTAAGCACGAGAGAAAGAGAAAGAGAGAGAATGGCTTTCTTGGCCCATCGAAAAGATATAAAAAACAAAAAACCAAACCCAACAAACAGGGAAACCAAATAGCAAGAGAACCAACACAGGCAAGACGGAGCAGGTAGGAAGGAAAATGCAAACAGGACTCCACACAATTACACAGCCCAGCTTGCAACGAGCCACTCACAGAAACCACAATAACCACTTTCCAATAAAAAAGGTAGATATACAGTACATGATATACACTGCACAAGTGCAACATGTGTATGTGGGCAAGCAGGCGTGCTGCGAAGTGTTTCTGAAACATTGAGTCTGTGTGTTGAGAGTGTAGCTAATGAACAGTTAAAGGTATGAGATGTATGCATCTGTCTCCGTGTATATTGTGTCGATGTTTCTGTGTATACAGTGTGTGTTACGTCTGTCACAGGGAAAGCGGGGGGACTCACTCCCAGGGGCGGCGCTTGCATTGGCAGTGGAGATAACTACATGAGTGGGGGTAGAAATATTGGTTACGTCATGGAGCTGGCTGAGCACAGAGGAGCGCCGTCTCACTGCACCCTGAAATGAACCACTCCTCTTGAATGTACTCACTACCTCCATCTGCAGGAGAAAGAGAGAACCATAACACACACAAATACTTCAGAAGAAAAAAAAGACAGAGCAAGAGGATAAATCCAGAAGGAGAATAAATTTGTGGTAACACTGTACCAAGTGAAAAGTGTTATGGCATAAAAAACCATTACTGTTTTTTTTTTTCGACATTTACAAACAAGCAGCAAACATTTTTAGGATAAGCAGCAGAACACACTTTCAGGTCCATTTGCTATTGTGTCAAAATAATTTTGCCGGAAACAAGCTAAAGCTGGATCCTTCAATTTTCTGATATAGTCATTCAATCATTCAGTGGATATAAATAAAGTATTAGCAATAATGTGGGTTTTTATTTTTACAAAAATAAAAAGGCAGTATATTTTGGGGATCTGGTTAAGACTACAGGTGTTCATCATGACTGGGATGATATAAAAAAAAAAAAAAAAAAAAAAGAAACGCACGGTTTAAAATTTTTTTGAGGGGACGAGCAAACAAAGTTATGAAACTAGCATCATAAAGCCTACACCTTTTACTAATTTTTAGTAACTTCCTAATCAGTGTAATGTGGGTTAAATCAGACTTTATTACTACATGTAGTGGAAAAATAACTGCCAAAGACAAAATCCCTAAACTATTCTAAAATTACTGATAGTTTTCTTAAGTAAAATTATGGTTCATATTTTAATGGAATTTAAACCAAAACACATTTATGAATATCTGGAGCATTGAAAGCTGCAGACGCTCTGTGGAAACATCTACTTTCACTTTAAAACAATACTGAATGGACATAATTAATATACACAGTTTCTGACCTACTTTATCATTTAAAAAAAATTCACTGAATAGTTGAGTTTTGGACTACAATTATTCACAATTCACCCTTCAATTAAACAAAGGCAGGACTGATGGTAAACCCTCTTCTACACCTGCAGGGGAATCAGTGCTCCATTAATCTGATTATCTCTTTCAGAAGCATGGTGATGATGGCTGGAGTGTACAATCTTTGCCAGAGTCACTGTTAAATTAAAGCGTTGATCAAATTTAGCTGACTGATGATATGAGCTTTGCTGCTGTAATGTGTGTCGTGATTTGCCAACTTTGTGTCAAGCGAAGAGAGGCTCAATCGATGCAAATGCTGTAAGGTGCTTTATTAGCACTTTTGTAAATGCCACCCCCCTATGTTACATCCTGCAGTCGTCATCCATCTTAGTCATGGATATGTGGATTCCGGTAAGTACAGCAATAACTGAGTAAATGAAACTATTGGCAATCCCTAAAGACTGGGCATGTTTCTTTGGTAGTGCTGGGGCGAAGAAGAACTGAATTTTCACCACATCCTTACATACATACTTATGTTCTTCCAGCGGCGTGTCAACACCACAAACTTATTTACAAATAAATCGTCTCAATAAGTGCCTGATGTTATTTGTGCACATCTCAGAAATAGATATTTTACAATTTTACATGATGCTGCAGTTTATAACAGTATCAATGATAATCTGTCATATAATATTAAATCATTTTACATATATATTCTACAAAGAA
Source organism: Bagarius yarrelli (assembly GCA_005784505.1). NCBI lineage: Eukaryota > Metazoa > Chordata > Actinopteri > Siluriformes > Sisoridae > Bagarius > Bagarius yarrelli. Next base: position 1,203,061 of record VCAZ01000040.1, on the reverse strand, counting down.
TCAGTTTCAACACCATAAAATCCCAAGACGAATCAGCAGGTCCAGACCTACATTGCTTGGAACCACTAGTTTCACTGTAGTAATAAATAATTCATAGCAAGTACAGAATAATATTCTATATGATAAATAATTTAACAATCAAGGACTTGAAAAAGTTAATGTACTCATAATATTAAAAACTGTACATTCTCCCTCAGACCCTGAGTCCTCAGACCCTTTCTGAGATACAGTCTACAGATATTTTGAACTAGGTTTTATACACAAAACACACATAATGCTGCAGTCTGTGTGTCCTTGTTGGATTTCTTTATCTGCAGTCACACCAGCTCACTTTCTATCCCTCAGCTTATCCAGGACCAGGAAACCATTCTCTGTCTTCGAGGACAGCAATTTAACAGCCATAACTAAGAACCCAGACAAAGAATCACACGTCTTCTTATAGTATCTTGACAGAAAGAGACAGGGCTCTTTAAAGCTTTTCTGATGGGCTCAGCTGTCCTTTTCTTACCTGTTCTATTACTGATTTAAGATACAAGTACAGAGAGAAGGAAAAGGCACTGCACCAACTGTGAGAGCGCATTCAATATAACACACATACACACACACACACACACACACACACACACACACCAGTATATTTCTATATTCACACAACTCTGACCCTAAAAACAATCCTGATATCTGCGGCAACAACCAAACGATGATTGATGATCAATCAGTTTGTATTGGTCAGAGACTGTAGATGAGCTGTCTGATATAAAAAGTGGATTCACATCTGCAGATAAAAACCTCCCAGAATAAAAAAAACAACCATTTTTTTTAGTAAAAACGAGTTTAAAAATAAACAGAAATTAATAAAAGGGTAAAAACGACATAGATTTAAAATCAAATAAAGAAAGTGTGTGAGTGTGCATCGTGTGTACAAGGATAATTGATGTTATGAATTATTACGTCGGAAAGGTACAGAGACAAAAAGCCCTTATTGTGAAAAATTAAAAAGATCAGTACAAAGACGTTCCACAGACTCCGCCCAATTGGACCCTGTAGCCCAGATCCTGTAGCAAACACAAAACTAAGCAAGAAAAGCCCCTAAGGAACTCTATTAAAAACTACATAAAAGATTAACGCTGATCTGTACAGGGGAGGAGTTTTAAGATCGACTCCAGGAAAGTAGAAGTTTAAATAAAAGATCCTAAAGAAAACAGAAAGCACAGAGGTAGGGTACAGAGGTAGATTGATGCTTTGCTGACTCTTCTGGAAAGAATAAGGAGAGGCAAACAGCAAAATGAAATAAAACCATTAATCTACTTTATGTGAATAAGTACTTTAGACTACTAGCGCTACTTCTACCAGTGCGAGGGGTCAGGGGTCAAAAGAAATAATGGGTGCACACACAGCACCTGAGTCTGGATGCGGTTGAGGCCTCTGAACCAAAGGATCTGGCCCCTGCGCAGCTCTCTTTCAGCATGATCAATCTCCTCCTCATCCTCAGCCAGCTCATCCTCGGTCATCTCGTCTGTGCCAGGCCCAGTACCTGCCTCTTTCAAACACTTCAGGTGACTGGTGGGAACTGTGGCGATGACCTGGAGCAGTTTACAAGCGTTACAGCCGGGTGATAAATATAAATGTACTATTAAGACTTATGTTTTAAGGTTAACACTAGATGATGCTTATTTTTTTGATAAGCAATATTATTTTAAAACTGTAAATGAGAATGTCAGCTTTTATCTCTTGATGTCTTGAACAACATAAAACATTCAAAAATATTGAAACCGATAGAATTAAACCAAACAACACTAGTTTGGTTACATATCCCTTCCTTTCAAAAACGGTGTCCATCTGGCAAGCATTTGCTAACACCAAAAGAATTTCCAGGTCTGTACTGCAGCTTCTCTTAACTGTTTTTTAATAATAAGTATAAAACGCTTTATCTTCCTTTCTCTTCAACTGGGTCTGGTGATTGACTTGGTGATTGTCTCTTTTGGCCAACATCCTCAAAGTCTGGTTATTTTCATCTATCAGCTCATATATTTATGATCTGATATTAAATCCAAACGTCTTTAGTAAATAGGAAAAAAAAAAACAATAGAATTGGTGTTGCTGTGTTTTTCTTTTAAAATATGAAATAACACTTTGACATTTGGATTGTATCTGTGTTGCGTGATGCATTAAAATGTACTTTACTCAATTCTTAATACATTTTTTTTCTTGCTCTACTCACCTGACCCCACAGGAGCTCTCCTACGCCAACAAAGAGGCACCATAGCCACTGCTCCATGTTGAGAGGAGCGCAGCTAAAGGGCTTTCCCCCAAACTGCACTATAACGATCTGCACAGTGAACATACACAGGCCAAGTGTCACTTAGCATGAAGCCTTCTTCAAAGTTTACTTAACATAGACACATTTTAAACATGTGACATTACACAGTAATTCTTAATTGCTTTAAAGGTACTAAGTGTAACACCTGCACGCCGAAGGTGCCCAGCACGATGCTGCAGAAAATAGGGTTGCCAAAAATGCCATCAAATACATTCCTCTCTCCATGAATCTTGCGAGCATTTATCTCATTAAAGAGCTGCATGAGGACGAAGGTGTTAAAGATGATTGTGTAGTGCTCGGATGGAGGTGAGTGCAGGGGAGCGTTGCGGCCACTGTCGATATTAAAGATCTTTTCTCCTGCGCAGAATGAGAGATGGGGTCAGAGATCAAATCAGACATCTAATGCATGTGCATAGTAAAATTACCCTTAGAAATTTTTTTGTATATTTTTTTTTGTGTATAAATAACATCATATTACCAAAAGTATTATATTGCAAAAAAAAGAGAAAATGTGCTTATTATTTTCTATGTTACTAAAAAACAGCAAAAAATTGTGTTATTTCTTGTTACATTCTCCTCACCTACAATTATTATTTATGTTAAAATTATGTAATAGAACTAATTTCAGATGTAATTATTCCATATCCATACATAATATTAAGGTCCAATTCCAATTCTATTATATACATCTTTCCTTGCACCTACCCCTATGCCTACCCCTACAACTACCGTCTCCACTTAAAATCTCCACTTAAAACATAGTAACAAGGGGTAGGAATGAAAATATTGCCTTAACCAACAGGACAACACTACTACACTCACTACAAGTCATCATACATGCCTAAAAAAGTTAACGCCCAGGTAACATTATCAGGTATAAAATATGTTGTGAGACTATTGTGCAACGATTTGTACCGTAAGAGATTTTTTTAATGTTTCTTTAAAGATCATGGTGGTAAAATATGACACGACACTGAATTTAATGAAACAGATTATTGTTGGTCGATACATTTCTTAGTAATACTGAAAAAATACTTATTGGTTGCTTGGGCAGCCATGTTGCCACTGCAGCTTATATATCTATAGTTCTGAAGTGTGGTCCCTGAAAATCTTTGTTTAAACAGGGGTGTCTGGCCTCTACCCCTACGTCTTCGGCTGAAAGGAATCAAGACCCCCCCCTACCCCTTTACATAAACGTATAAGACTACGGGGGTAAAAATCTGATTAGGCTTTAGTATATTATTTTTTCCTCTTTGAACTTACCAACAAATAGTAGAGTAAAGATGATTACAAGCTGATAGACACCATGTCCCAGGATGTTTTTCATCATGGTGAGGGAAATAAGGGGGTTGTTACGGCCATAAGGTTTTCTCAATAGCAATGCTTCAGTGGGTGGCTCGGTGGCCAGAGCAAGCGATGCAAAAGTGTCCATAATTAGGTTCACCCACAGCATCTGCACTGCTTTCAATGGGGAGTCCTGCATAAGCACACCCAATAACATTCATGAACAAATGCAATTTTTTTATCCAAACATTCCAATAAACATTATTTTAAAAAGTGAAAAAGAACGTTAAATACACAGTACTAACAACCTCCAGCAGGGGGAACAGCACTCAGCCTAATCGAATCATGCTTTTTTCCACAAACACCATCCTCCCAGTAAGGTGCAATGCAGTAAGTTCTACTAACCTGCTTCAGCGCTAAACGGTGATCTAGCTCAAGCTCGTTACACCACACAAGCACAGACTTACCACAGTAATGCTGTAAATAGCTTCTTAATATTTATCTAGCAAAGAATGAAAGTTTGTGTGCAGTACATTAGTGTATTACCTGCGTAATACAGGCTCCAGTAAAGGCCACTATGACCGCCACCACGTTGACAGTAAGCTGAAACTGCAGGAATTTAGAGATGCTGTCATAGACATTGCGACCCCACATAACTGCCTTCACAATGCTACTGAAATTATCATCAGTCAGGATGATATCTGAAGCCTCTTTAGCTACATCAGTTCCAGCTATGCCCTGCAAAAGAAGAGTAAACAGTATTTTTGTTATCTTAGTTATGAAAATGCATCACTACCTCTTTTAGGTGTGTGTGTGGGGGGCATATAAAATAAATTAAAATCAAAGATTCATATTGGCGTCGTAGAGTCTGCTAGGAGATCATTAACAGAGAAGTGCCACTAATATAATTAGTCACAAAACAGAAAGGATGTCACTTTAAAAAAAACAGATTAATAGATAAATAGATAGATAAATAATAAATAATAGATTACATAGAATGTATAATTCCTTTAGATTAGAAAGTTAACTGACAATGCACTCACTGTTCCGGGGTGACACTAAGGTGTACTCACCATGGCAAAGCCGACATCAGCTTTCTTAAGAGCTGGTCCATCATTGGTCCCATCACCAGTTACAGCCACCACCTGCCTCTGCTCCAGTACAGTGCTGTCAATGATGCCTGCAGATAATCAGCAAAGCATAACCAATGAATCCGAATACCTACATCAGTAATGTGACAAACTGACACATTTAGTAAAGTATGATAATTAAATTAGCAAATATAGATGTGCACGAGAAAGCTTTTTTTTAGTTAAAGGGAAAGTCGCAGCCTTTTTACCTTTAACCAGAGTGTGTTTGTCAGTGGGGGAGGAGCGTGCCAAAACTCTCAGTTTGGGCCAGATCTTATCAATCCTCTCCTGCTCAATCTAAAACAATCAAACCACTAAAGTAAGAAGATTTACTTTGGGTTTATTGTAATGTCATTGTCTGACAGAAATTCTGTCTGTAAAATATTCCATATACTAACTTTATAACCCAATAACACTTTTTTTGCATATCAAAGATACATTACTAAGAAATATATTCTGTAATTTTAGGCTTACAGGTATTACCTCTTAATGTAGAATACCCTCTTAAAATATATACAGTACATCAGTTTACAGTATAACTATTTATAAAATCCTTATAATGGTGCACCACTATATGTATATTATATATATTATTATAGTATATTATTACTATTATTATTAGTAGTAGTAGTAAGTAGTAGTATCACATGCATAGTCAAAACCAAATAAAAACAGTATGTTGGTGCATATATTTATAATATATTAATAATAACAATACTAATTTCATTTTCTATGAATAAAAACATTGCATAAATGCAATAGACATGGAAATGAATTTTGAAAAAAACATTAGCGACCCCCAGGCCATGCTTCATCTACCACAGGGGTTTTCTATGTATTCATAGGATTAAAATGATTCACCTCTCCTTTCTCATTCCTGATTCGTCGATTAAAGTCCTTGCCCTCCAGACACAAAAAATCATCGCCAGGCTGGATGATGCCACATTTAGTGGCAATGGCACGCGCCGTGTTGATATTGTCACCAGTGACCATCCGCACAGTGATTCCTGCTCTCTGGCACTTTCGAATGGCTTCAGGGACCTTCAGTGCGAGAAAACAACAGATGATCGTAATTGCCACTACAAATTTACAACTTAGTCTAATTACCTACATGTTAGAATTGTGACACTGTAAAAAGCACTTTAGACAAAAATACTATTTAGACACTTAATTTAAATAGAGATTAAAACAAGTAATTTAAAACATCCTGCTATATTTTTTGCTTTTTGCATACCTCAGGCCTTACAGGATCTTCAATCCCGACAACTGCAATGCATGTGAGGTCAGTAACAATATCAGCTTCGTTGTCCCATTCAGGTTCTGGATTACCAGGGAGGTCACGGTAGGCAATGCAGATAGTGCGCAGGCCCTCACATGCCATTGGCTCGATTACTTTCTTAACCATCTCATCCCGGTCCCTCGGCCTGAAGCTTCTTACTTCGCCCCCTGTTCCTATAATGGATGAACACCTGGAGAATAACAAAAAGGAGATGATTAAGAATAATAAAAATAAATAGATTGTATTACATTTCTGACCTACACAACACAAAATCTATCTAAGGTAAATTTGGAAAAAATATTATTGTGTAGAACACTTCAATCAGACACCAGTGAAATGGTATTTGAATATATTATAATAAAATATGACTGTCTATGAGGACTCACTTTTTCAGAAGGATTTCAGAGGCTCCTTTGCTGTAGAGACGGAAGGAGCCATCTGGAAGCTGCACCACCGTGCTCATAGACTTACGTACGGAATTAAACGTGTAAACCTTGTAGAGTTTCTCCTCTGGGATCTGTTCACGGATGGGTGCATAGTCTCGCTTCAGGTCCAGCACAAAACCCAGCAAACCACACTCGGTCTTATTTCCCACCTGCTTAGGCAGGCCACCTTCAACATCAGGGGGCTGCAGGTAATAAGGGGAGTGGAAAACTAGTTTAGATGCGGACAAAGGCATTTTTAATCCGGTTTCACTGTGTTCATTAGGGCGTTGCCGGAATATGTATACTAATTGCAGCTCCCTTCTGGTTGCTTGTTCTTCTGGTTCGATTTTAACACTTTATGTACATTTTAAATAGGTAAATTTGAAATATAAATTTATTGCTCAGAACAAATGTTTTATAGTAGAAATTTTTTTGCTATCTGATTTGTATAAATACACATCATGGCACTCTGAATAATCGAGATTAATTTATAAATAATCGTAAGCACCACCTGGATTGGACAGCACTCAAAAGTCACATTAGTCATGTGGTTGATGACAGATGTGCAAACAATATAATCTAGAGCCACAGTTGTTACACTGTGTGAGTCTTAACGTTTGAAACTAAGTTTAGAGAATATTTGAATGTTTTATAATGATCAGATTTTTCATCCACTGTCATGTTCTTACCATGATCTTGGAGGTATAGGCGCTGTTGATAGAAATGGCATTGACAATTATCTCCAGGGTGTTGGAGCTGATCTGATTGGGGTCGGGGATCTCGCGGAAGTGTTGGTCGTTTACATAGGCCTGCACCACAGTCATGCGGTTGGTAGTCAGAGTGCCAGTCTTGTCTGAGCAGATGGCAGTGGCATTGCCCATTGTCTCACATGCATCCAAATGGCGCACCAGGTTGTTGTCCTTCATCATTTTCTATTAGAAGAAACGGAAAGGACAGCTGGTAAGTTTGGATTTGGCTGGATTGTAAGGTAAATTGTTAATGGTAAGAGTAAAAATTGTAAGAGTTTGCATCAAAAAATTGAAAAAAAAAAGCACAAAACTTTAAGGGCATATTTAAATTGCCCAAGACAATAGACAGACATACACAATAAGCCATATTTCATAATTACATGCACACTCACACATGCGTTCTGGTTTAACTTACCTTCACTGAATAAGCTAGAGAGATGGTGACAGCAAGGGGAAGACCCTCGGGCACAGCCACCACCAACACAGTAACTCCAATGATGAAAAACTTGACAAAGTACTGCACATAGATTGGTGTGCACTCTGGAAGCCAGGTCCGCCCTTCCACCACGAATGTCTCAATCACGAAGTAAAGCACCAAAATAATCACGGTAATAGCCGACATAACCAGACCTGGAGGAAAAAACAACAGGCTGTTTGTAGAGCTGAATAATTAGGACAGAATGACATAGGTCTTATAACACACTGTTGCTATGATTGATGGGCATAAGATGATTGACTGGTTAGGCATTACCTGAAAAGGTTTTTTTCCGGGCTCTGGTGCATTACAAGTATCTTCTAGCCAATATAATTGGATCAATAAACAAGTTCAGGTTATCCTTGGGGAGGGGTGACTCACCTGCTTTACCAATCTGCACTGCTAGTTTGGTAAGTTTTCCCTGTAAAACAGATTTCTCCTTCTTGGGCACATTGGCTTTCTTCTTCTCCCTCTCCTCTACCTCTCCACCTTCTGCGCTCTTTAGCGGCTGCATTTCCATGGCGACCGCTCCATCCTGCTTCTTGGCTGATGGGTGGGACAGAATTTGAATGCTATTACATACAGACAACAAATCTGTCCTGGCACAGCTAGGAAGTACTGCGAGCAATATGTACCACCAACAGGAACCATTCAAATGACATAACCTACATAACAAAAAACATCGCCGTATGAACCTCTACTATAGGCTTGTATTAATTAACAACATATGGCAAAAAAACGCAAGATGAATGCAGACACAATCACTGATGACACAGAGGAAACACAGAGTGGTATATTCCTGCAGGACTAGAATTTTTATCCAGAAAATATCTTAAACAACAAAATATTAGGTAACAAAACGCTTCAAAACAAATAGGCTAAGAAAGTCCCAAGTGTCATGTACTGTATGCAGCCCTATTAATGCAATTACATAACTCATACATGACATTACCACAACTGATGAACACTAATGATTCCCATTCCGCAACACATTAGGTGACCTCTTGGGTGGAAAAATTTCCAGTGCAATAAAATAATTAACCCCTAAGTGACTCTTATTCATCTACTCTATTGTCTCTCTGGTACCTTTATTTTGATTGGTCTCCACTGTGGCCTCTGGCTGCTTGCCTGGGAGAGAGAGAGCAAGAGAGAGAGAGAGAGAGAGAGAGAAAAAGAGAGAGAAAGAGGGAAAGAAAGAGAAACGAGAGAGAGAGATAGAAAAGAGGAATATTGGAGAGAGGTAGACAGAAAAGAGAAAGAAAGAAAAAGGTAGCAAAAAGTAACATGGGAATAAAAAGTGACAGACAAAGACAGAATGAGAGACAGAGCACACAATGTTTTCCAGTGGAAAAAAACAGAACTATGAAAACAGATGAACAAGCGCACACATATACATGCATCACATGCATATACAAGTACATGAACATTCAACTAAACTATATAACCACTAACGTTGCACAAAACCACCTCATTTGATTTCACTGATTTAACGTTATTTAAGTGTTACGTTTCACTTATGCAGATATGTACAGAACTTGTACTGTACATGCACCTGATGCCTGTATATTTTTTCCAAAAAGTTTTTTTTTTATCTTTAACAGTACATACCATTGTTGATGCTGCTTTGTTTGGCTTCGGCAGTAAGTAAGCAATTACTGTCTTCTGATTAGGGCATGTGAAAGGGTAGGTAGGTGTTGGGTTATGTGGGCGTGGAGGAAGGATTGTGGGAGGTTTTTGGAATTGGGTGGAGGTAAGAAAAAAAAACATGTATTTATACAGTAACTGTGTAGAACATGTGATGATATGCCAGGAAATGAGGAAATAAAAAAATTTGGGGTGTGTTTTGGACAACTTTATTTTAGAGAGCATTTTTTTGGATTTATGCAAATTAAGAACAAATTGCTGTAGACACAATAGCTATGAAAGATAAGAAATGCACAGTTTTGTAAGGAACATGCATAAATATACACTATACTACCAAAGGTTTGTGGACATCTGACCATAAGAAACATTTTACTTCCTATTGCTTCCTAATTTGCTGTTAGATTCATTTCCACTCTGCTAGTAAGATTTTCCACTACAATTTAAAGCTTTTATGTGAGATATTTTGTTTATTCAGCTATAACAGTATTAGCGAGATCAGGCACTAAATTTAGGTAAGGAGGTCTGTGGTGCAGTCTGCGGTCCAGTTCATCCCAAAGGTGTTTAATAATGCTAAGGTCAGGGTTTTGTGCAGAATTCAAAATCTTTTTCTCTAATCATAACACACCAGAGTTCAGGGACTTCAGGCACAGATCTATTGTCATGCTGGAACAACTGTCTGTTTACATATTTGTGACAACCGTTTAAACTTAAACCACATATAGATCTGATGGTGAGGTGTCCACAAACTTTTGGCAATATAGTGTATTACAGAATGTTTTTAGATAGAATATTGGGCAGGCGGACCTGATAAACCCTGTGTTCTTTTTTTAGCTTGGAGTGCAGATAAAACGTGTCCATACTGTTTATGTTTTTCTTCCCAGTAATTATGCTGCAACTCCACTGATCCCGCTGTCTTTTCAATGAGACAACATTTTTTATTTTTGTCTCCTCCATGTGTCTGGGTTAAAAGTAGTTTTTCTACTTTACTTGATTTCACTCTTTTTCCCTATTTTCCCTCTCTACATCTAAAACTGTCATAAAGAAATGAATGCCCTACACAGAGGATATGCATAGTTTTACATTTTCCTTGTACTGTGTGTGTGTGTGTGTGTGTGTGTGTGTGTGTGTGTGTGTGTGTGTGTGTGTTTGAGCACATTTTACACATTCTACTCAACACCTACCTTTTTTCTCTTTCTTCTCCTCCTCTCCCTCTCCAGCCCCTAGTAGAGTGAAAATGATTCCAGACTGAGAGTTTACTCCGACTGCTGTCACTAACATCCTCCCTGATCCTTCCATCACATGGGTGCCTACGAGAGGAAAAGATGGAGTAATAAAGAAGAGATTTGGCTAGTTAAATAAAATGTGGTCTTGCATCAGTCTGCCCTACATGTCTAATAATTATCTAACCAATGACTTCATACATCTTCTTTAGCAAATGATCATTAAGCTATTATTGAATAATGCCCTCAGCATGTCAGGAAAGCCTAATAAAGTGAACAGAGTTAGCAGGGACAGGGCCTAAAAATAGCAACAGGCAGGAGAAGGAGACCACACACCAGAGATCAGGGCAGGAACCAGAGACACACTGATTTGATTAGAAATATCTGGATTCCTCTGCAGTCTCTTACTCACACTGTCACATGTTGTCAACAAAGTAAACAAAAACAAATACACACACACACACTTACCAGAGAGAAGCATGGGGTCCTTGTCCGCTGACTTGCGTACATGATCTGACTCTCCAGTTAGCGAGCTTTCGTCAATCTTCAGATCGTTGCCCTGAATCAGAATGCCGTCAGCAGGCAGCAGATCACCTGAATGCATAGAACAGGCTGGATATTATCACGCAATAACAGAAAAACACTATTCTCACAACTTCCTAGTGTTTATTAGCTATATTGTTTCAGGAACCTATTAAGCTTACTCTTTCTATGAGAAGAGAGTCAACGGAGAGTAGGGACTGACCATATTTGACCTGGGCCACATCGCCCACCACCATGTCAGCCACAGGGATCTGGATGACATTTCCGTTGCGCACCACAGCGAAGCGCTGCTCCAGCTCAATGCGGCTCTGCAGCCCGCGGAACTGCTTCTCCTTGCTCCAGTCATTGAAGGCTGTCACCAGCACCACACAGATGACTGAGAGTAAGATGGCGGCTCCCTCGATCCAGCCTGCTTCAGCTTCACCCTCGTCCTCTGCACCACCTGACACGTTCCCGCAGGCTGCAGGACAAAAGGTTAAGGGTCAACTTCGAGAAGCAGAAGATTGAAATAAATAAGAAATAATTATTTAATTTGAATAAACAATAACATTATTTAATTTTGTTATTTTATCATCATAAACGAGGCTTTATAAAGATTCCTAAAATCGTTTATAGATAAAAAAGTGATATAGACAAGTTTCAGTCTCTTCTCTGTCTATATTCACCCTTTTATCCATCCAATCTTCTACCCCTTTGACTCACTGTCCAGTGGTCTGTTGAATTTTTTCAATTTTCCCTCTTACCCCCCCTTCTCACCCTCGCTTTCCTCCCCTGGGGGCTGGTAGAAAGACAGGCCAAGAGAGATGATGGCTGCTATCTCCAAGATGATGAGGGTGACATCCTGTAATGCCTCCCACACCAGCTGCAAAAAGGTTTTTGCCTTTTTGGGGGGAATAAAGTTTTGTCCAAATGCCTGTGCTCTTTTCTCCAAGTCCGCCGGGTTATCAGACAAACCTGAAACAAGCAAAGCTCATATCAGAGGCTGCATTTAAAAAGCTAAAAAAGGTTTTCCATAAAATGTTTAAAGAAATAAGCATTTCTGAAAGGGATGTCAAAAGTCAATCTTTAATCTTTCAACTCTCACATTCAACAAATTTAATAAACATCCGAATTCTACCTATTTACAAATTGTACAAGGATTTTATTGTAATACAAAAACACAGTAATAAAAGAGAAATGACTCCAGGTCAGAAATAAAATGGCCGAATTCATTTACTGCTACATTTAGTGCTTCGTTTTTCACCTCTTTAATAACTTTGATGTAAAAGACAGTTCCTACCATCTGGACCATCTCTATCATAACAGCTATGACATAAAAAAAGCAATAAGCTGTAATGTGCACAATTACATATAATAATATCCTTTAGATAGTATAATTCTTGTAGTAATCATATCAGATTGATTGTGAAGGATCAATTTTGGCATTTTTACATTTACAATTCTGGATGCCCTTATCCAGAGCGACTTTCATCTTATTTGTACAGCTGAGCAGTTAAGGGCCTTAATCAGAAGCCCAGCAGTGGCAACTTGGTGGTATAGGGAATTGAATCCATGATCTTCTGATTACAAGTCCAATACCTTCACCACTGAGCTTACCACTTGCCCAAACGTTTAGAGATTTTAAAAAAGCCTTTTGCTGTTGTTTGTTCCACATTTTCTGTAAGAGAAGCATTCACAGCATCTAATACATTTTAGTTTTTAATTATTCATTGATTATTTCCCACACATTGACAGTGGACGATTAAAGACCTTTAAGTCACTGAAATGAACAAAGGGATGAACTGAATTCCTACCAATAGTAAATATTAAATTACACATGATCACTAAGCCGGGACTTTGTCATCCGCGTCTTTCAGAAATAAGCTTTCGTTTTTTTTCTTTCTTTCTTTTATTCATTTTTCATGCATGTGCAGTTTCCATGGCAATGAAGACATCAAGCAAACCTCACACTTGCTTCTCAACTTCCTGCCTTTGAGCACCTTTTCGCATGGCTACAGATGATGTCATTGCATTAGAGAAGCATAAGAATAGATTTCTGATTGGTCTTCATTGATGGCAGCTCCACTGCAGACTGTGTCTTGAACACACTGCAAAGCTTCCGAAACTACAGTCGTTATTACCTCTAGCGCTAGTATTACAACAAAACATAATAATAAATTGATCCAACAATATTGGCTACATTTTTTGTAAACTTTAATGTAACATTTAAACAACGACACTCAGCAAGACATTAGTTGGTTAAGAATGAGGCACCATCTTTCAGAAAATTAGTGAGTCTTTTGTGCTGTGTGTGTTTGTGCTGTAACACACAGAAAAACTAATGTGTGGTTAGCTGCTCTAACACATTAGACCCACACTGCATGTTGATCCCTTTCACTCCCACTACAGCATGCATGATAATATCATACAGTCAATGTACAAGTGTGTGTGTGTGTGTTTTTAATGACTTTAAGCAGGATTTAATGGGGGAAGAGATGATAACAGAAAAACTGTGTGTGTGTGTGTGCGTGTGTGTACATGTGTGATTGACTTTTGGAAAATTAATTAGAAGAAGAGGTTACAACAGGAGAGATTTCTGCATTCACTGATCATGACTACACCCAATCCTATAGATAAACCCTTTTTGTCTTTTCAGACGCCTTTTCCTTCTCTCCCTCTCTCTCTCTCTCTCTCTCTCTCTATCTCTTTTTATCTCTATATGTCTGTCTCTCTCTCAGTCTCTCTCTCTCTGTCTCTCATTTTTACTCACTTACTCACTCTCTCTATCTCCCCTTGATATGTCCTTGACAATGCGGCAAGCTGTACTAGCTTTCCTGCTCTTTCCTTTCCTCCCTCCTTCTCTTTCTCCCTTGCTCCCACCCAACCCAATCTGGCCAGCTGGGATAGGTTTAATCCTGTGCTGCTGTTATGCTAGCAGTATCGGGTATAGTGTTACAGGAGCCGACAGAGATACACACCGTCTGGGCCTTAGAAATGCAATGGTCCTTTTCTGCAGTGCTGAAATGTGTTGCCTAGAAAAAAAGGGACACTAATGCACCTTAGCTTGCAGGGCTTCATTATCAAAATAACTAATCCCACTCACAATCTCTTCCACTTTCCATCTCTCATTCTATCATATGCATGTTCTGTAATATGCACACAATGAAAATTTGCAGACTGATAGGGAAAGTGGAAATTACTGACATCCAATTAAACAAGATTTCTCAATTCTTCTCAAGTCCTGAGTCTTTATTGTTTTTGTTATATCAAGTTAAAGTAATCCGGAAGACAAAGCTAACAGCCTGTTCGATATATTTTGTATTCACTGACATGCAAAATTGATGTAATGTGTGGCAGAGAAGATTCTAAACATGGACCAAAATTGGTAACATCTAGAACAACTTGGATTTGTCACTCGTTCACTTTTGATCAGTACCTGTTTCATTCATTTAGCCACTGGAGAACTGCTACCTAAGCATATCTCCTACCTCATCCATTGTTTTCCACTAAAGCCTGACCTGTTTATCCATAAAGAATGAGTTTGTACCCATAGTACAAACAAGAGAACAATCATGATGCACATAACGAATCATAAACAGGTAGTTTTAAAATAATAGGGGGAGCATTTCATACTAAATAGAGTATAAATATTAATTCTCATTTATAGATTCACATATCAACAGATCTTTTTACCTATCCATGTACAATAAATTACAGAGCCCCAAACTTTCATGCAGTGATACTCTTCCAATCCAAGATCAAATGAGTGACTCTTCTCAACCCTGGCAAACTGTTTACCCAGTAACCTCCTCTCTCTACACCCACCTCCCCACCAGCAGCGCTGCAGCCTAGCAACCTGACACAAACTCACGCACCCAGAGTGGGAAGCCGTCTAAGTGAAACAGTGAGAAATGGTGGATGAGTGGCAAGATGGGAATGTGGGGGGGGGGAGAAAGTGAGATAGACAGAGAGAGGGAGAGAGAGAGAGAAAGAGAGAGAGAGAGAGAGAGAGAGAGAGAGAGAGAGCGGAGGATATATGTAAGGAGTTAAAAATGGTTGGAGGGATGGATAGATTGATAGGTGGATGGATGGATGAACAGGTGACCATAATGGACAAAATGTTTTAGGTGGCTTTGACTTTCAGAACATTTTGACATTTTTAAGCATCTATACTTTACTGAGATAAATGTAGGGAACAATATTTCCAAGTGCACACGTGTAAAACTGAAAGAATAAGAGACAATTTTTTATGTAGTGTATCACTGTGCAGGTGAGAAATATGTGAGGGCTAACACATTAGACCCACACTGCTGATCCCTTTCACTCCCACTACAGCATGCATGATAATATCATACAGTCAATGTACAAGTGGTGTGTTGTGTGTTTTTATTACATTTTATGTGATTTAATGGGGGAAGAGATGATAACAGAAAAACTGTGTGTGTGTGTGTGTGTGTGTGTGTGTGCGTGTGTACATGTATGTGTGATTGACTTTTGGAAAATTAATTAGAAGAAGAGGTTACAACAGGAGAGATTTCTGCATTCACTGATCATGACTACACCCAATCCTATAGATAAACCCTTTTTGTCTTTTCAGACGCCTTTTCCTTCTTTCCCTCTCTCTCTCTCTCTCTTTTTGGCAAGATGGGAATTCTTCTTTTTCTTTTTAGAAAGAAAAAAATAAATTACATTCACACTTGGGAAGAAGTACGTAAGCATAAAGAAAAAAATAAACTAAAGAGGCAGAATTTTGGTCTTACCATCTGTGGTGGAAGACTTGAGTCTGTGGCAGATGCCCTCAGTGTCTCCGTAGGTTTCCTGAATCTTCTGCAGGGCTTCTGAGCCCCTCAGTTCCATGAGAGACCGAAGCTCCTCCATGGTTATCCCAAAGTTGTCCGAGTGGTTGGCCTCCATTCCTCCACCCCGCTTTGGATAGAACTCCACCCCACTGTTCGCCATGTCCCCTATAGTAGCTGTTGTTGACATTGTCAACTCTTTAGCTTATAAAGCTAGTGTATTTACCTGTCCAGATCTACAGAACGCCCTGAGATTCTGTCTCAGCAGCTTAAAGAGAGGTTAAATTTGAGAAGTTTTTGTTTTTCGTTTGGCTCTATATCTTGGCCCCTCTCCTCTCCCTCCCAAATTAATACCTGGCTGTTTAACTCTCCATTTAGAAATGAAACAATGACAGTTAGAGAAAAAAAAACACTTTTTTGAAATCTTAGGGAAAACCGAAATCTGCCCGCTCCACTCTACCCCCTCAACCAGAGGGTCAACAGAACGAGGGATCACAGCGTTCCCAATCCATTAGGACTAAAGTCAAGGAAAGAACAGAGGTGAGGGATGAGAAGACACAGCCGTGGGTTGGGGAGGGGTCAAATTTCAGATGATGCGGCCTGGTGAAGTAGAGAAGTTTGTCTATGGTGGAAGAAAAAGAAAAGGCAAACTGAATTAGAATTTCCTTCTAAAGAGAAACCTTTTACAGCCGCCTTACAAGATTCATGCTATAATAAGAAGATGATCAAAAAAATGTCTGATGGTGAAGCCATTATTCACAAATCATGTCTTTCATTTTTATTTTTGCAATATAATGATGTAACCTCTTAAATGTGGACTGTCAAGCAGTTTCGTATTGTATTTGACCTATTCAGAGTTTTCTCCTATATTTTACTTACAATGCTGAGTCTCTATTTTTATCTCTGGTCCCCTCCTGTGAGCTCATCTACCGTGAAATGTGCTCCACAGTGGGGAAGTTCAAAACAAGACTAAAATATTTGGACATATAGTCATGGACCAAGTAAATTCACACAGTCAGTGATGCAAAGAGAGTAAAACAACTGCATGGTTGCCATGGAAACCCACAGATGCTTCTGATTCCTACAAAGAGCTTTTGCCCTCTATATACCTCCACACACACACTTAAAGTCACAGTAATTTCCTTTTCTGCTGTCTTTGTCATAAACACAAACACTCGGATGTAAGCGCACGGACATGTCATCACAGCATTTGCTTTCTCACTTGGTGCTGCTGATATTCTATTGCCCACTCATATATGACATATCTCATCAGTCTCACTTTGTTCAAAGGAGTGTGAGTGCATGTGTAAGCTCTGTTCGTGTAGGCTGACAGAGCTGGGAGGGTGCAGGAGCGAAAGAGTCATCAATGCATCATGCTGACTCACCAAACCTGTCACCCTTAGCAGCCCGATAAGACCCCTCTGTTTCCCCATCATCTCATTTCATCTCATTTCATCTCATCTCGTCTGATTTCTGCTATCAGTCTTTTCTCATGTACTTGGCACTCCCCCTCTCTCTCTTCTCTCCTCAATGCCTTTCACTCTCCTTTCCTCTCTCTGCAGTGTCGCAACTATGGACAAAAGGAAGGTTAAGAGTGGCGCAGTGCTGACTCTAGATCATCCGGTGTTGTGGAAATCCCATGAATATGGATGAGAAGTCACACCTCAAGTCATGATATGTTTATGTGTATGAGTATGTGTGTGCACCTGTTTGGGATAATAGTCAACTGGTAAACGGCATTCAATCCAGAGTCTATGAGATCAGCTCTATTTCTCATCAGTAGGCCACAGATAAACAGCGCTGCAGCTGTGTTTGGTGAGCAGAAGGCAGATGGCTAAGGATTATGCTGAGTTTTCATATTGATCTGTTTTCCAAAAACCTTTCCAGGAGTGTGCTATTGTCCCATTAGGTACTATATTGTTGATAATTTGCTAAAAGCTGACTGCCACAGGTCTTTCCACAGTAAACAATTTTGCTGGTGCAAAACAATAAGGTTAAACTAAAAGGAAAAGCAAAAAAACGAGAGAGAAAGAGAGAGAGAGAGAGAGAGAAATAACATGTTGTACATATTCCTGCTTAATATAAAAAAAACCTGCAAATAACAGTGGCAAAATCATGCCTACCGCATGACATACTGCACAAACAATATGAAATGAACCACAGCTACCTGAAGGGTAGAAAGACAGTAATGATTTGCATAATAGTGTCTTTCTGATTTCCATATCAAACAGCAGAAAAGATGCAGGAAGTGACACCGTTGACTGGTTCTCTGCTAACCTAAATTCAATATCATAAGCTATGGCGTTAGAAAAAAAGGAAGAGAAGTGCTGGCGAATGAGTCAGTGTGCTGCTCACTTCATTCTAATTACAGAGCCCGGACACTTACAGAGCTCAAATGCACATACCAACCACTGAAGGAAACAATATTTTGATGTACTAAAGCTTTATGTGTGTTTGGGAGTTTTTTTCTATTAGAATTCTACTGGAAATTAACATATTATATTTTTTATCACTATTAATGTACAAGGTTCCAGAATAGAATACATTTTAGAACTGCAATAACTATTTTAAAAAATGCATAGGAGGAAATTTGTTTCCTTTAAATTTATTTATTTACTAATTATTTAAGCTGTATAAATAATTAAAGCACAATGTTCCTGGTTAAAACCATGCTCGGTATCTGCTACTTATTTTTTTGTTATACCTGTTATACCTAATTTTTATGCTGCAGTCCTTATTTATGGTCATATTTACTTAATAGGACTGTGTAAAAAATATCGATACTAAGACAATATGTATTTCTACAGTAGTGCATTGATATTCTAATCTCTAGTATCGAAAACATATTTAAATTGATTTCAAACCTGATTTACTTACTTATGTTAAAATTGAATTAAAACCCTCAGTGCGTGTCAAATGAATTTGGCTCCGGTAGCTGTCGCTGACATATACAGCTGTTGTCTCAAAAGCATGGCGGAAAAAGTAAGGGTGCTGTAGCCATTCTAGTTGTATTCTTAGCTATTTGTTTAACATCTTATTTACATATATATCATGATTATATAGGTAGGGGCAGTGGTGGCTCAAATGGTTAAGGTACTGAGTTGCTGATCTGAAGACCTGGGTTCAAGCCTCACCACCAGCAAGCCAACCACTGTTGGCTCCTTGAGCAAGACCCTTAACCCTTCCTGCTCCAGGGGCACTGTATCATAGCTGACCCTGTGCTCTGACCCCCCAACTTATTAAGATGGGATATGCAGAAATTACTGCATTTCATTGACTATGTACAATGACAATACCACTGGAATATTTATTTTTTTTATATATATATATTGTATTGTGACTCACGTATCGTGATATGTATCATATAATGAGGCTATTGCCATTACACAGCTCTATTACTTATGTATTATTAAATCTGCCTCCATTGTAAAACATTATCTTGTACTAGTGTGGCCAAAAAGTCAACATAATCCTTGGTTAGAAAATATATTTATCCTAGACAATTAATTGTTTTCTTATTTTAAAAGACAGCAAATAGAATATAGAGTATGATATCCAGTCCTGGGCAGGAGCATAGCAAGTAGATTTTACAAATAAAAAACAACAACTAAGGAATCAATTCCACCCTATTCGATTTTTTTTGTAGACACACAGCAGACAGGATGAATTTAGCCACTGCGTGTTTCAGTTAAAATTACGGCCTGTATCACAGGCAAATCATACAGTTTCTAATAAATGGGGTGACCTGACACTGTGTGGATTTTTTGATTAGGCTTCGATTGGTTCATTTGCTCAGTTTAGGTATGCAGTCAGGGCCAGCAAGGCCTTCTCTGCTGGCCTAAACAATATTAGAAGCTGACCTTAACAGGGTTTATTGCTTTAACAAAAAAATGGTATTCACTTTATTCAATACTTATACTTACAATAGTCTTTATGGTGTAAATAATAACATTAATATTAGTATTGATAAAAATTGGAAAAGATATGAAAAGACAGGGAATCAATGAATGAATTTTAAGTGGTAAAAAAAAACTTTTTATCACTAAAGTGCAAATAAACTGTCACATGATCAAAAAAAACAAAAAAACTAACCAAATAAAATAAAAAGGTATTCGTTATTTTTGAAATGACTAAAAAAAATAAAATGTATTATTTTTAAATAGAAATAATATAGAATAATAATCAAGAAATCCCAAAATAAAGAAATAATATAGCAGAACTAATAATCACAGGTCCCGAGCAGGCCATCCTCCCAAGTGGATATGCAAGGGGATTGACTAATCAGAGAAGCAACCAAGAAGCCAAGAGACACTAAAAGAGCTGGAGAGTCCCAGCTCAGATGGAAAAAGCATTTACTTTGGAAAAAGCTAAGCTTACAATAGGGGGTGTTTCAAAACAGGTGTTTACATTTTCAGTACATACATTGACATTGACATTAAGTCATTCGGGAATGAAAATCCTGAAAAGACAGAGGGTTAAGGCTTTACAGTTAACAATTAGGATATTGGGCCAAACCACTGTTAGGGCCTTTCCTGAATTTTAACACTCCACTGTAAAAAAGGATTATAATTCGTGGTCAGTATTCAGTCTGACAGTGCTGGATCATTTTATTTGAAATTGGCAAAATAATCAGGCTGTAATAGGGAATTGGCAAAATAATCAGGCTGTAATAGGGAATTGGCAAAATAATCAGGACAGAGACATATGGGTGATTCTGTAATTGGCGTTACAATAGGATTTCCTTTAAAAATTGAGTTAAGAATTTTAACAAAATATCACTTGGTGTATAACATTTGTAGATATTTTTTCCCTAAAAAGAGCGTACATACCTTTCAGTGTGTCATGTCCTATTCAGGGAAAGTGACAGTATTTTATCTTACATAGTCATGGAAGACAATTCCACCAATTTAAAGGCAATGTATAGTACGTTAACAGAATTAACACCATTTATGAACATACATTTATGTAACAATAAAGTTTTTTCCGACAATTTTATGTTGCAGAATTATAAAGATGGCTATTTGGGGCTTTTAGAAATAAAAGAATGAAATATTTCCAAAAGATAAGTGAAATAAATGGCACAATGATACGTGATAGAAAAAAATACACTCACTTATTCGGACAAGAAATCATTATTTTTAGCTACTGTATATATGACTCTCTTTACAGAAAATATTATAGTTGTTGCCTGTATCATCTTGTGATCTATTAAAATGAGTAACAATTTTTAAAATAAAATAAATAAAATTCCAACCATTTAAAAAAAGCAAAAAAGAGAAAAGGCTTAAACCACCAAATGTATTGTAGAATTGCAGAAGCACCCATATAGCAGAAGACCTGTGGCTGTATTTCCAGCCAAATGCCAAGTATTAATCAGTACCAAGTATTAATCAAGTATTGACTTATTTTTGTTTAACTGAACTTTTGTTCATGACATTTTCACCTTTAAATGTTGGCTGTACAGTAAAATTAAACGACAAGCTATTAAATGTGGAAAAATTCAGTGTAGTTTAATAAATATGTTTAGTGTATTCAAGCAATAGCAGAGTTGTGACTACTTGTTAATGGGCCCAGTTGTTACTTTACCAAAATGAACCTGCATGATTACACAGATTTTTAATCAAAGCTTTGATTATTGCCATAATCATACAAATGCACACGTATAAACAAAATGCTTCTGTTAAGTCAAGAAAATACCAAGATCAAGCGAAAGCTTGAAATAGACCAGTGGACAAACAGGATTTCAAGAGGCTTTTCTTTCCACTAATGCAACTCAGGAAGACATTAGGTATCCTATGGAATAAGATTCATGACTATAATTCATTTTTTTTTTTTACCAGAAAAAATCCTTCTGCTCTCAAGCAGATTCCTGATGTTCTGTTTCCAAAAATAGTACAAAGAGAAATGATGCAGGGAGAAAAAAAATCTGAGACCATTCTTTTCCAGCTTTGATGCGTGTGGTCAGAAATCGTGAATAAAATACAAAAAGACAATACCAGATCCTTTGTCTAATTGTTTATATTATTTTCAGTCAAAATAGTTGAGTTCCATGCAGACCTGCTGATTAAGTCTTGAAAAGAGTCTTGTGGAGGAGAGCAGTTTCTCACAGACAGTAATAAACGCACTGTCATGCAGTGGGACGCATAAAGGGGGTTGAGTCCATATTACCGAGCAGGACACAGGGATTCACAGCATAAGAAGAGATAGGAGACAAACAACATGCTGCAAAGTGCTGCCAAGTGTATTCACTCTGTCTGAGAATGTACAGTTTTTGACTTGTGGTAGCTCAGTGGTTAAGGTGTTAGCAAAACCCTTAACCCTTAATTGCTCAGTTGAATAAGAAATGTGATAAATGTAAGCCCCTCCGGATAAGTGTGTCTGCCAAATGCAAACGTGCTCTTATTCTAATGCATTTACATTTCTGTTATTTGGCAGAAGCCCTTATCCAGAGCGACTTACAGTACGTTTATCTCCTTTATACATCTAAGTAACTTGGGGTTTTGTTTAGGGGCCCAGCAGTGGTAACTTGGTGGTGCTGGGAAGCAAACCCTGATCTTTCAATTAGCAGTCCAACACATTAACCACTGATCTATAAATTCCCCACAATATATTATTCATTCATTTATTCATTTTTTTTTACCCGCTCATTCTCTAATTCGGGGTCACAGGAATCTGCTGGAGCCTATCTGAGCCGTCTCTGAAAAGGTGAAAGGCAGAAGGGAGAACACCCTGAACAGGTCGCACAGTCCATCACAGAGTCACACACACACACACACACACACACACTCACCCCTATAGGCAATTTAGAATCTCCAATCAGCCTAACATACATGTGGGACTGTGGGAGGATTTTGGAGTACCTGGAGTACCAACGCAACTCCACACAGAAAGGCCCCTGCCCGGGAATCGAACACAGGCCTTTGTGCTAACCACTAAGCCACCGTCTTGCCCCACAATATATTATATTTAATTAATATTTATAACTGTGTCTAAATCTAATTCATTTTTTTATTATTTAGCTGTGTTTGTATGTAGGATAATAAGATGCAGGAGGATCAAACACTGAATTTAAAATACCATGTTTCCCAATGATCAGCAAAATAGTATATACGACAGACTATAATGCAAAAAGACCAAATATCACTTGTTGTATCCTATAGTGATGCAATCATACATTTAACTATTTTAAGCAAAAGTATTTTTAATGGACCTAAATATCCCCATGATTGTTCCTTTCTCTCCTTTAATATGCATTAATCACAGTGCTGTCTAACAGACATTACCTTATTCCAACACTAAGCATAAGTGCACTCTACCTAGGCTCTCCTTCAGTATGCCCATTTCTCCCACTGGCCACTCTATTAGCCCATCTCATCTTCTTATACCTCTCTTTCCATTCTCAATTATACTCTACTTATGCTCTACAATCCACTTCCGTCCAGCCACTCTCACTGCAGTGGTATTTATCCCTTTAAAGAAGCCATCGCTTTCTAAGCAGCGAACCCGTGGACTGCAGTGGCCTATGAGTCTATGGGGGAGTAACATAAGCTTCTCATCTTAAAAAAAAACAGGTGCACACAAGACAAGGGCATGTCGATTATACCACTGGGTTTTTTTTCTTGTTTTTTTTTTTGACTAGTGTAATTAAACTAGAAAATAGACGCTCCAATTTAAGTGTTATTTTAATTTAATTAAAAATTATTGATAGCAAGATGTTTCGTTAAAAGAAACATTCATTAAAAACATCAAAAGTTGTGTAGGTGTGAATGTATCTGTCTTTGTGGATTATATAATGGTTCGCCGAACATTTTAAAGTTATAATATAATAATTTTTTCGACATATAACATGCACACATGTAGATGTAATGAATTATTTGCCATAACATTTCAAAAGATAATGGATATTTTACATTTTAATTACTGCAAATAACTTATTACATTTTTTGCTGTATTAAACTGACGTCAATGACAATTATACTGCTACTAAAAATAATGAACCCCTTTCTCAACAACATTCTATGAATCATACATGATTTTGCACCAGTCACACCCATTCAGTACATGCATGATTTATCAGCAAGATTCCTAATTGGCAAGTCCTTGTCATAACAATGTATTGTAATATGTTGCAAATTATGTTAATAACACCGAACTCAAACTATTATTTGTAAAGACATACAAGTAGGTTTGTCAGTTTTTTTTAAATGATTCGTTGCACCAAAAGGGCTCAAACTAGGGCAACATAGAGAGTGAACTGGGGCAGCCACACATTTTTAAACAGTATATGACAGAGACAAATATGGAGCTTAAAACTCAATAAGAGCATGACTCATAACTAAAGGGAAGGGATAAAAAGAGCAATCCAGACTTGAAAGTTTGTGATCTGGATGCAAATCTGCTAAAGCATTTTTCTAATGTATTTTCTCACAAATGCACCAGAAGGTTTTTTTTTAATGTTTTTTTGTTTTACAATTCTTGATATTTTTTTACCATCTCAGTTTCAGAGCTGTACCTAAAGGTTGATGGTTTTCCCTGTGGGACCAACTAAAGAAACCTTGAGGGTGTTGGACATTGTTCTTCTGTCTAATTAATATTATGCCTTAATGCCAACATAGTTACATTTCTGCACATATGCTGCAAACTGCCTTACCTGGATTGTTAACTCTTAAATTCAGGCATGTGATATAAATGATTATTTAATAAGAATATTAATAATAATATTATTAATAATATTATTATTATTTAATAATAGTAATAATAATAATACAATTATTGCAACCTTTAATGTCCTTATACCCAATATACCCTGCTAAATCTATCTAAAGGGATGCAAACCAATAGCAACAGGACTCACACCTGACGATCACACATAAATGACCAATCAGAGCCAAGTTACAGACTAGTATGGACTCGATACGCAGTCTTTCAAACGGCTCTCCCTCCACCCCGCCCCTCCTTCCGTGCTCCATCCCCACACCCAACACACGCGAGCACACATACAAACACGAGCGCACACACATCTTGCAGTGATGGAGAGGTGAGACAAAAGTCTTAGCACTTTCCGACTAATAGAAGTGCAGCGATGCGCTCACTTATGGACGCCGAAGTTATTGCGGCGGATTGTCGTCACCGCCACGGCACGCGCCAATTTCACCTCCTTAGTGCGTCGCAGTGCTTTTCAAAAATAAAATGACCTCTACTGGTCACCTTCAGAGAGCGAGCGCTTCATCCTTCATTACGATTAACATCAAATGCCCCTGGACGCATTTAGACTACTTTTTTTCTCTTGTAATTCATGCAAAAAAAGGCTTGTGGTTACATTAATTATAATGGGCCACATGATGTAAGAGAATGGCGTGACGGGCAGTAGCGGTGTGTGTGTGTGTGTGTGAACATGTGTGCACGCGCGCCAATAGCGTCCGGCACAGGCGCAGTGCCCCCTCCGCAAGGTTACCGGTGTGTGAGTACCGGTTCCGCTCGCATCTCCTCCCCCTGTTCTGTCTCCATCTCATTCGCCTAATAAATAAAAACCATACAAATGCACAGACGTGCACACACAAGTGATGGGACATTGTTGTGCCAATAGAAGCGCTATCTAATAGACATGGCATTACACAACCGTGCAGAGGAGAAACACAAGTGCAGTCGATGAGAATCATTAATTACTGTTAATAGTCCACCCAATAAGAATAATATCTACCTAGAAGGACAAACGGACACAATTTGCTTTTGCTGAATACTAATGCCCATCATTAATGATGCACCACATTTGACAGAGAGCAGTATTTCTGCGCGCTGGGCTTCAATGCAGCAGTTTTACGATCTTGGCAGTTAAGGCTGATTCCAAGAAAGGGTGACCATTTTATAGACTGATCTGTTTAAGATAAACGTTGAGGTAAAGACAAATAAAAGGGATTACGATTAGAAAACAGTCGTAAATATACAGCGACAATTTCATGTTTAGTGTAGATGCCAAATGCTTTGACTCACCAGGCCATGCTCCAAGGACATCGGCGCTGTTTGTTGAGATTTCCAAAATCTGCCCCAAACAAATAAATTAAATCTAGAAATCGATGGTGGTTGGAAATACTGCTTGCTGCCGTGTTCTCCTTCAAGCCAAATGTTTTCTGTCGGGTAATTTACTATTGATAGCAATTTGGATCTTAAAATAGTGCAGTCGTTGCCTGCTTAGGCTGAGGTTCCGCAGAGGAAAATACGAATGATGAAGACATCGCGTTAGGATGACTGCGCCGAACACCGTGTACCAAAAAAGACACAGCTTGTTTGTTTACTGATGATAGAAACCTACGCCGTTGTTCTTCTTCAAAGTATAAATCAAAAGAGGCGATCTTTGGGATTTAGATGCGATGGGATGAGAGCCCCCCCTCGCTGAGCTGCGCGCCGAGGAGCTCAGACGCAGCATCCACGCGGGTTGCTGCTGTGCGCGAGGATGGAGAGGGCGGGAAAAGAGAGGGGGGCGCTGTATTCTCTTTCTCTCGTTCTCTCACTCATCAGCCCCGCCCACGCAGCATCCTTTTAACTCCGCCTCGTGTCATCTTCGGACCACGCCCATTTCGCGCTCTGACTGTAGGATCACGTCAGTGAGTAGATCACCTCTCTTATCTACATCAGACACTATGGAATTGTAATTCGTTGTGGTACAAAATTACTGCATTGTTCCCAAAAGTTTAAAAAAGCATTTCATTTTCACACATCGTGGTTATAGATGTGATTAATATAGAAAAAATTTGGACGAATAAAAATCTAAATTGGAAATCCACGAATTGCCCTAGATTTCTTTATATAAACACAAAGCTACACAAAAAACAGAAGAGCATATTGATGTACTTCATACAGATTATGTATACTAATAACTACAAAACAGCATATACTTGATGTACAGTATACAGTTACATTTTAATAAATGTTATGCCATTTGTCTATCAGTAATTTTTTTTTTACCAGACGCAGTGCTAAAGAAATCATAGCTGAAATATGATATAATCATGGCTACAATGAGAAAAGGTAACAAGACAATACACTAACTAACATAGCATCCACTCCAAAGATGACACAAACTGTTATGACCTAATTTTAAAGAGAAGGGTTACAAATAAATTACCATCTGTCCTTAAGCCCTTCATTTATATAAATAAATTAGTTTATTTCTGTACTTGCAGTTCTCATGGGTTAGTAGTCAGTTAATGCTAAACTATATGAAGATAAATAGTTTCTCTTCAGGAACCCGGGTTGTGTCGAAATGCTATAGGAACACTTCATCATAAGTCTGCTGAAAATTAGTCCGCACTGAAAATTAGTCCCACACCACACGTCACGGCGGGTGACATAAAAAAAAAAAAAAACTGAAGTATAAAGAAAGAAAGCTACTGCTTCTTTTTCTTGTTTAAATTGTGTTTGAGAAAGAGAAAGCTAGCTTCTTTTTCGTGTTTAAATTGTGTTTTGAGAAAGAGATTAGCAACAAAGGAGAAATGATGCTTGTCTAAACAAAGGAGAAATAGCAACACGTTTTTCATGCTTGCTTTACTAAACAAAGGAGAAATGCAGACAATTTTACAATTGGAAGAGTGAAAACCCCCTTATTTGGGGGGGGGATCCTGGAAGTGCTGATTTTGGGGGGGGGATCCTGGAGAGGCCACCACTGAGAGGTTGTAGAAATACCTTCAGTGTAGCCTATCCGTGGGGAAGCACCCACAAGTTACACATTTTCTCTGTGGTACCAGGAGTGCCGGAAGACTGGCAAGGCAACTTCAGGTTCCTGACTTAGGACTTCCGGCCACCAAGATAACGATAAGCAGGTGAGTGGTTGAGATCATCCTACTCACTAATGATTCACCGGAGGTGTGGCTGACTCTAAAGCCTGTGCTCTTCGGGAGGTGTACAGTACACACCTCTAAAGGGTGGCAGCACCAACCACCTCCTCAGTGTTCTAGAGGAAAGCTGCTGCTAACCTGCTACAGGGTTTTAACAGGGGGCAGTGGCTCCCAGTGAGCATTTATCTCGTATATTGTTTGACATGGTTACGACATAGCGGGTGTGACCTACATATAAAAGCTGGAGAATTTTTACTGGTCTATTTAAGCTGTTTAAGAGCTGCAGGACACCAGGCTGTCTGCTAGAGCGACAGCATAAACAAGGCCTGAGGACTTCTACGGAAAATTAGGCGAGCACATCATAAGCTTGACTTCCTGACTGAGGCTCCTAAGATGTGCATTATGTTGCAGGTTGCCTGTTTCAGCACAGACCTATATCTAGACCTGCCGGTGCACCAGGAACTAGAGGTTTTTTGTCCATGATTGTTCATTAAACACACCAAACATGATTTGGTTCTCATTCAACACAGCATGAGCGCCTGAAAGCAAATGTCTCTAAGGTTATATATGTAACCTTGGTTCCCTGAGGGACCAAGATGCTGCATCTTTCAGCCATACCCATCCCTGGGGGGGGATACCATTCAGCATCCCTGTTTGCGTGCCTCAGAATAAAGCTGGATGCTTTTCTTTGAACTTCCTTGTCGCTTAAGTCAACCAACGAGATGTGTTTCTCTCGATTTTACATATGGCTCAGAACGCAGTCACAAGAAGTGTTCCCATCTTGTTCCATCAGGAAAACCAAGGTTATTTACTTAAACTTAGACACATTTTTATGGCTGCGGATTAGATGCTCTTAAAAGCAATATAAGCAATCTGTGACTGCATCAGCCATCAGGATGAGATTTCACATCATTGCACATACTTTCCCTAATACCTTCTTGAACATGTATCTACAAATACTGTCATATTCCGATAGTCACATAGCAATATGTGATACAGAATTTGCAAAAATGAACAGCTTTTCTTTTTGTGTTCTACTTCCCTATATACATGTAGCATTAGCCTGACCAGTCTATGTACCTCCAGAAGATCATATCTTCTGTCTTACACTAAATTTGGGAAAGCCATATCATCAGTACCACACTCTAACTTAATCTAGTAGGGAAGGCATTAGCCGGTAGCTCTTAAGCATGCAGAAGCATGCTGGTAATGTGCTGTCCCACAGCCTAGAATTTTATTTAGGTTTCAAAATTGATCACACACTCCACTGTCACCCAGATGAGGACAGGTTCTGACAAAAGCTGCTATAAAAAATGTATACTGCTCAGACAGTCATATGGAAACGGTCAGCAGATGGTCACAGCTCAACTGATTGTTCCTGAAGGTTTAACTTTTTCTATTGGGGGGAGGGGGTGTTAAATGAATGGATAGGACAGTAAGTAGACAGGAAATGAAGTGGGAGAGTCTTTTGAGCTAAGATTTAAACTTTGGAGCGCAATATATATATATATATCGACAAGGTACAATTGCACTGAGTAACTATTGCCTTCTTATGTGATATCAGCTTTCTGTTGAGAATGCCATGGCTAACAATTGTAGCTGCATCAGTAATTTACCTATAATGCTGTCACTTTGGGAGGCTGGCTGGTGCCACAGGTGCAGTGAGTGCAATGAGATAAGGCACCTCCATCAACCGCTGTCTACTAGAAGCCCTATGTAAGCGCCACCTCTAATCCTGCGGAAAGACCTTTGCAAATCTTTCATGAATTTGATTCGAAGTAGATGTCTAAATAAGTGGGTTTCAGATAGTAACCTAGAGAGTTGGAAAGTTGCATATAATCTGTTAATACTATAATTGTTAAGCTACACATATAGTAGTTAGCTAAAAGTATGCTTCTACCGAGTGCTAGAATGTATTATTATCTTAGTTTCTCCACTTATTATACTTGCCATGAGTAAGCTAGTAAAAAAAAGCTCGCATATTGCTTTGCATATTAAATAGTATTAGTATTTTCCAAGGGATATTGTAGTGAATCTTACATTTTATTTTTAATTTAAACTGTTACATTAAAAAATTTGTAATATATATCGATTGCTGTTTGTGTAATTAGGCATCAGAGTGTTCCTGATTCAAACAATCCGGAGCTCAAGTGAGATGTTGTTCATATTATTTGCATGATCCCTTTTCAGTTCAAAATAAAAAAAGATGAAGACATCAAAAGGTCGAAATGAAAAAGTTTATTAAAAAATAGCAGTGACAAAATATCTGAAAATACTTAATATATTTAATAATAATAAGTATTATTATTTAATAATGAGTATTTTGGGTTTGTTGGAGTCAAAAAGAACCCAGGACAATCGATGCTAAAATATTTTAGACTGTTTTCTCAGTTTGTGGCGTTAAATTGAGTTTTGCTTTAAAAGTAACTGCTGACTGTAAATAGTAATCATTGTTCAGATGGACCTTGATGTCACCTGGCCACAATGCTTTGTGCAGAACACTCAAGAGCTACAACAGCAAGCTTGGCAAACCACAGTTTTTCTAGAGCTGTTTGTTTCTTTAGGGACATTTTAACGCTACTGCATAGTGACACCCCAGACAACTGTGTGACAACAGTTTGGGGAAAGCCACAATAAAGTTCTGAAGCACTCACACATTATTTCTTAAAAACTGTTAAAGATTTCAACTTCTAGAATCCGAGTCAACTGATTTACTTTTTCTTTTACCAATATGCCATCCAGTATTGGAAGTCTACTATTCATACACGCTGTAATTCAATATTTGTGTCCTGGAGCAAAGTTTCTGCTGAGTTGGGTATTTATAATTTAGAGTTGAGGGCTTGGAAAGGAGAAGCCACTTCCTCAGGGAGCAGCTGTGCTTTAGCGCTGCAGACAGGGCAGGCTTTAGAAGGCCTTTACTAAAGCCTGAGCAGACAATCCATGCTTTACTGGCACACGTTCTATATTAATTTTCTATTTCCCCATGCCTGTTACAACTTTCATGGTGATAGATCAGCTACAGTATGTGCCTGAAAAGTGATTGACACAGTTTTTGAAGCACAATGTCCTAATCATACATTTTTTAAAGACAGACCATATAAAGGTTGGAATAACCAAGCGTTTATAGTTATTTTTATTATGTTCAGTCTTGATTTATAATTATTTATGAAAGTAAAAAATTGAAAAAAAGAGACATAAGAGGGTTAAAAAGAATAGAAATGAAAAAAAAAAAACTGGTGAAAAGATTTATATTGCAGGAGGAACCGATAGGCAGAAAGAGTCAGAGAAAATGCACATACAGTAAAAAGGAAAAAATTTGGAAGGAAAAAAGGGACAAAAGAAAACATGGATCAGATACAGTTAAAAGAGGGGGAAAATGGCTCAGTTAGGCTGCATACAACATGGACAAAAATAAAGGACAGTGATTATATACCAGAAAATAGAAAAAGAAAGTCAGGCAGGCAGGCAGAGAAACAGGAAACAGGCTAGGGGTATACTCTCAATCAATCCAATCCTTCCCGTTCCAAGCACTGTATATTATAGCAAGAGCCATACTGATGTTTTATTAATGGGAGAGATTCCGGCTGCACACATACCCTCTTCATAATTCATAACGCCTAGCATTAAGGCCTGCCTGCAGAGACATGGAGAATGTTTGTGTCTTTGAACTAAAACTGACTAAACGAAAGAAAAATCAGATCTGAAATCATTTAAAAGACTTAGCATTGTTGCATTACACCAAATACAGTGTAAGCCACTTAAATTTAATGTCTGTTTAAGGTCCAGGGCTCGACTCCCAGGCAGGGGCCTTTCTGTCCTCCCACAGACCAAAAACATGTATGTGTGAAGTATGAGTGTAATTGCCATGAAAATAAATGGCATGGGGTTAAAAAGTAAATAAATAAATAACATCAAGCTAAAATAAATGTGATGCTTAAAGTCTGTAAGAGTTATACCAGCCACAATTACAATTTAGAATATATTTATTATATAATAAACTGTAAAATAACTTTTAGTAAATCAAAGGATGTGTTTTAATGGAAAAGAAAGTGTGCAATTGAACAATACTATATAAAAGCAGTGCCCCAGTTTCAGCGGCATTAACTTGAGGTAGCTCCCAGTACAGTTTGAAATGGGCAGATATGTTATTTGATTCCCATTTTCCTCATTACGGTTCCCTGTTTTTACACTGTTTCCCCCTCACTTTTTAAAGAAACTGGATCGAGGAAAGAAAAGAAAGTAGGGCATGATGTTGGAAAGCGACTGCTGTGGCTAAAGCCTGTTTTCCTGACTTTCACCTGGTGACTCACACTCAGCCCTCATTACCCAACCTCACATCAGTGTGGGCACTGACATCGTCACTCTCACAACTACCTTAGCTGTGAAAAATTCCATCTCTATAATTCAGATAACAAAATAACTAAAGAACAATATATATCTGGAATTCGGTTCATTATCCAGACTGTCTCTGGTCTCAGTGGTGGGCATGGACGTGTTTTAGAGAAAAGAAGGTCTCTAGACTGTGGCCTAGTCTTCTTTACATGATCTGATTCACACTCGGTTTCATCTCAGGTGCATTTGGCTTCCATGTCATACAGCTGCAGCAGCTCAGTCATTATGACCTCAATTTGGGCTTTGGTCAAGTCCTCACACAGAACCTGTGGACACAACAGAAACGTGCGTGATCACTTCTAATCAGCACCATGTAGGAGAAGTTTTTTAAATGTAATTTATTGTATATCATAATACAATAAAGCAGTAACACACACAGACGGTTAACCAAGTTTGATCACAGCCCAGCCAGCAAATGTTTTATTCAAATATGCCTGTCATGTTTTGGGAGCACGTACACTTACACAGAAGTGGAATTAGATGTGGTCTTCCGATTTTGTAGCCCATCTTCTGCAAGGTTTGATGTATATCAGTGTGATTGCCACAATGGTGAAAAGTGTTTATTTATGTTACTCTAGCCTTTCTGACCACTACATCCAGTCCAACTGTTTTCCTCTGACTTCTTTGCAATGCAGCAATGCATGCAGAATTGCCACCCATGGGATTTTTTTGTTTTGTTTTTGGCATCATTGATGTGAAGATAAACTGAAGCTTTTGACCTGGTTTTTATGTATTGCATTGCTGCCACATCAGTTATTTACGCAGCGCATAACTACGCAGGTGTTCCTGATCAAAGAAACAGCGAGCGCTTTTCGAAAGTCCCCAATTTGCAGTTAAAATGTGCTTCAAACATTGACACATCACTACTTTTTATATATATATATTGGATTGACTCAGGTTTTGATAGTACTGAAAGACAAAGATAGAAAAGCTTGTTGCAAATAGTTCCTGAGATGTTACAAGGACTGTGTTGAAGACATATGGCCTTGTTTTAAAATAATGTACTATATACTAAAACCCTTCATTTGTTCCTTATTATCTCTCGACTACTTGATTTCTTATATACAGCCCAGATCATAACTTTCCCCTTTTTTAATCTTCCGGTTGATAGGAGAGGGCTAATAAACCTTTTACAATTTATCTGCATTCTAATTTTTATACTGCTGAATATGATCAATTCTTTTTCTCTTACTTTTTGTATCTCAGGCCAAATGAACTCCAAATGAGGCAGCAATCCAAGCAGTGAGAAAAGGAACTTATAGCTCTGTATGACAGCTCTCTGTTAATAAACATGCTCAAACATTTTCATTTAGTATCACTGCACTAATAATTTACACTTTTTCTATATTTTATTCAAAACAAGAAGATTAATTAATTGTTCCTATATAAAACTTAAACGTGATGTCACATTTTAGCAGGTCTACAGACAGTTTTAATGATGCAGAATTTCATTCTTATTCGCACTGGCAATACAAATGTGTTAAAAACAAATCTCTCTCTCTCTCTATTTTTATCTCTCTCTTTTCGTTTTTCTCTCTTTTCCTTTGTCTCTTGCGCTCTCTCTCTCTCTATCCCCTCTCTCTGTCTTCCTCTCTCTCCATCTTTCTTTCTATCCTCTCTCTCTCTCCATCTTTCTTTCTATCTCTCTCTCTCTCTCATTCTTTCTATCTCTCTTTTACGGATTACTCATTCTCTCACACAAATTTTAATCACAAAGATTAGAACAGCATAACAGGGATGGACTGAATACAAAGTGCATACAAATGAAACCCCTTCTAAATGTTAAATGTCCAACATTAAAATACTTTAAGACTTTGCATAACTTTACATCAATAATAGGCCTACAGTCCTACGAGTCCCCAATCCCAAGAAAGCATAAAATGAGTTCCAGCTGGAACTATCGGCTATACTAAAAAAAAAAAAATATCCGCTGACCAATCAAATTTAGATTAGATCAAGATTTATTTCTGTTTAATGCACCAGTTTTCAGGAGTTATCAAAATATAAAGGAGATGTCTGATGTCTGACTTTATAGAATTAGGATGCATGCAATGAAGCAAAACCAGAAAAGGTACTTAAAAGCAGTATAGTGCAGTATAACTGGCAAATACACAGACACACACTTCTGTGTAAACTTTATTATGAGACTGTGGTGACAAGTAAATAAATATTAGGTTTATGACATGTATTTTTAATTATCTATGCTATAAATCAGTGGTGTGCAGTCAGAGCCAGCAAGTCCTTCTCTGTAGCCTAAACACTATCAGAAGCTGACCTACATTTACAACCTAAATTCTAATATTTGTGTTATGAAATTGTATTACATTTTTTTCCAGCAGTCTTTTCTCTTTATTCCCTAGCATTTCTGTTAGCAAAACACGTCCGTACAGTTGAATTAGATTTTTTTACGCCCACAATGGATGACAGAGGAGTAGAATTTAACTTGGTCTCAGACATACCTAAAAATCCATTTTCAAGGCAGACTTTTCCAGAAAAAAAACATCATAAAGAGAATTCGGCTAACCCTGAAGACAACTAGCTTGTCTAAGCCAGGGAAAGAGTTTCCAGACCAGACAAAAGTTAACATTGGCTCACAGCCTTTAACTTGTATTATATATTTTATTTATATCTTTAATGTTGTTATTAGATAAATACTGATTCTGAACTGGAATTTTACACCAAATGGCTCTGTCTCTGTAATGCCACACCATGTTATATTGTAGTATTGATGGTATCTCTAATCCAGAGAAAAAGAGAGAAAGAGAGAGAGAGAGAGAGGGAGAAAGAAAGTAAGTGAAAGAGAAAGAAAAAGAAAGAGAGAGGGATTGAGAGAGAAACCAACATTGTTGTCTTAAAAAAAAGTAATCATACCCCTTAAATTTTTCATGTCATTTTAAAAAAGTAATCATACCCCTTAAATTTTTTCTCCTTAAATTTTTTAAAACCACGAAATTAAATGTATTTTATTGAGATTTCACATAATTGTGAAATTGAACGAACATTAAAATGTTCATATCTGTGTTTTTGTTGCCAATGAATCTGAATCTGTACTAAAAAGTAATTTTGCAAACCTATGATGTATTGTGTGAATTTCTTTCTCAAGCCTCCTGATTTTAGAACAGTGTTACAGACTCATTTTGATTGAGATTTTTTAAACTTTCAATGCAGGTGAAATCAAAATGCATTGTGTAGTAAAACTTTGTGCAGCTGAATGTAAAAATGATCTGCACTCCCTGCCTCATTACATCACAAATCTTGATCTTTTACAGTACTCACCTGCCACCACTCCATTTCTCCGGCAGGCACCTGGACACCATAAGTGTGCAAAGCAAGGTAGAGTGCTGTAAGTGCGAGGTGCTGAGGCTGATAGCGCACACACACCGGTCCATGGTAACTGTCTTTGAGCAGAGCCCAGGCTGTTTCAGCGATAGGGGTCCGAGACCAAGCGTAACGGTTCATTAAACTCCGCACAGACAGTAGGTAGTGCAAAAGGTACTGAGATTGGGATTTAAAGCACAACAATTAACTGAACATTCATTTGGAGAAATCCAAAAACTATAAAATATAAAGTAGCTTTTTTTTTAGTGATGTAAATTCACCTTATGAGGATGCTCGAAGGACACATGGAAGTTGAGCTGTCTGAGAACGAGGAGTTCACACTGTACTACACTATCTCGCAGCTCCCAAAACTTCTCATTCAGCTCTAGTGGGTCGCTTCCCGGACGGAAATATCTAAAGAAGACAAAGTATGGGAGATACAAGCCGGACATTTATAGATTTTATTGGCCAAGAGAGTAGCAATCAATCTGGGATTGAAAATGTGTTATGGTTAGTGTGAGAGTAGGGCTGAATGATACTGAAGAGAAAAATGCGTTATGCAATATCGTGCTAAGTAATGTGAAATTCAATATATGAGAAGATATACCACATACACCTTTTTTTGCTTTTTCTGCCGAGCATAGCTGTGCTTGGTTTTGAGGTGATTGTAAAGATTCGCAGTATTACCCCTTCACACTGACACTCGAGTTTCACTTGTTCTACGCGGCACTTTAGTCTGCATGTGTTCATCACTTTTAAAACCAAAATACTGCCATATTTTTGAGGCATTTCACAGTTTTGCCACTAAATCATCAGCATCAGCTGTAGGCTTATCATAGCATATAGTTCGCGATGAAAGCTTCGCGGCTTGTTGGTTGTCTTGCGTCAAAGCACACACACGCATATCCCAACTAACATCCGTGTGGCAGATATTTTACTATCCGTGCTGACATAAAGAGTATGTATAGGCAAAAATCCTGTACAAATGTTGCAAAAATTGTTTTCCATTAAGATTGCATAAAAGATCTATAATTTCCTTTAACAAAACAGGCAGACACAAAAACTGGCTGTGATAATAATCTGAATAGGTGTGAATTTAAATGTTGAGTCATGCTTGACTATTAGAAAGCTCATTTCAGTGCCAAAAAAAGCTCTCAAGCTGATTTAAACTCATAATCTTTCTGTCACTAACATGAACCTGGTGCCTCATGCACTTGACCAGAACTCGAACATACCTGTGACAGACGTTGATAATGTCCCTCGTCCTAAGATGCTGTTCTTCAACTTTGCCCGCAAGGTAAATGCAGGACATGGCTACTAAATATGGCTCGTACACCTGTAAGCAAGCGGTCTGGAAGAACTTGTGGTAGAGTGAGCATGCAGTGGCTACAGGAACAGACCGCATACCCAACTTCACTCCTGCAACCAACAACACCAATAATAAACAACAGTATATGGCTTACAGTGTAACCAATAGTGTTAACAGTTGCTCTGACATTATATTAGTATACACTTGTATAAGAAACAGCCTACATGATTACTTATATAAAAGAATTAGAAATAGTTAATATTAGTTAATTATGAATTAAATTGGTGGAAGACTTCCCGTTAGCTCTATGTAAGCACTCTGTCAGGAAGTTTTCTGCAATGGAAAAGGCCTCAGGCGTAAAAGATTTTATTAATAATTTTTGGAAGATCAAAAATGCATTCTTTGTCTTTTATCTACGTGAAAGGAAATGAGACTGGCTGATAAAGGAACACACTTTTACATTTATTTACATTTGGCAGAAACTCTTATTCAGAGCGAATTACATCTCGTTTGTACATTTGAGCAGTTAGAGGTTAAGATTCTCCCTTGAGAGCCCCAGCAAGGGCAACTTGGTGTTACTGGGAACTAAACCCATGATCTGCGGATCACAAGTCCAAAACCTAAACCGTTGAGCTCAAGCACATCGGGCACACAAAAAAACTAAACTCACCCAGCCAACAGGGAACGTTCCCACAATTTCCAACAAGGTTTTTTAAAAGTTGTCCGAATGTTAGGACAAAACGTTTTTAAAATAAAGTTTATGTAACTTTCTTATAACGTTATTAACAGTTAATGGACGTCCGTAAATGTTCTTGGAACGTCCTTATGATGTAATTCGTTTATGATACAATGTTAAGTAACAAGAAGATCACGGTAGGAACAGCACAGCTCCAACAGTGGAAATGTGTTCAACGGTGTTCTCACAACAGGTGATGTTTCGAGCTACATGGTCTTCATCAGACAATGAACACATGCATGGCACTGCCCTTGCCAAGGCCTCCATCACATGATCATCACATGACCATGAAAGGAGAATAAAATAATATTAAAAAGAATAATAATAATAATAATAATAATCAAACAAATAATGTAACGAAAGGGCAACTAGTGGATATCATAAAAGTGAGAACAATAAATGCCATTTAGAAATGCCTGCCTGCAAACCGTACAACATAGACCACAAAAAAGAAAATCTTTAGATAATAAACTATAACATATGGATTGGGTATATTTTATAGTTTATTGTATAAAGTTTTCTTGGTTTCATTTAGTGGCGCACCCACATTGAGCTTTTTTTGCCTAACTGATTTGCAATCTTGGACTGTTATTGCTTAAAATGTTTAGAGAAAACGTTCTTATAACAATGTTCTTGGAACGTCCTTATGACGTAATATGTTTTTGATGAATATTCTTGTGTTTATAGAAAAAAAAAACATTTTTAAAACAATGTTCTTGGGACGTCCTTATGGCGTATTATTTCTTTGATGAATGTTTTTGAAAACGTTGCTAGAACACAAATAACTATAAAATAACGTTCTAGCAATGTTAAGCAATCTAACGTAAATCACGTTCCCAAAACCAAACCAGAACGTTTGTAAAACGTTCTCAGAACATAACATTATCCGGCTGGACATTAATAGCGAACGTTCCATAAGATGTAATTTAACTATAAATATAGTCAAAAAAGCACGAAATGTCCTTTATAAATAAAATAGTTTCGCTCGCTGTGTTTTAGGGGAAGAAACTGAAGTCTTTGGAACGACGGCGAGTTTGTAAACGTATGAACTGAAATCGGGTACCGGTCTCGGTGATGAAGCGACAGACTCGGAAGTGTGTCCTGGATTCATTACTGATGTCTCCTGCAGTTGCACCGTTATTGTCCATGCCGACAGTATATGCCGAGCGCAACGCTTCCATCATTACAAACGTTTAATTCACTACATTCCCCATCTGCATAAAGTCTGAGGGAATCTTGTTAGCTTGAATGGTATTTAAGTTGAAATCCCTGCTTTTTAAGACTAAATCATAAAATCGACTTTAATTACTAATAAATGTAATATTTACTAATTAAAAAACAGTTTTAAGTTTTAAATCACGTTTTTTTATTGAATAAAATACAGCTAAACACACTCCTCTACGTACGCGTGGAAAAAAGTGTCCGGGTTGCCAGATTGGCGAAAATAGTCATTCACTGGCTAATCTGCTACATATTATCAAAACTCAAAATGTTACACATTTGCTCACTGAATATTAAAAAAAATTAAAACACACGGCAAATTTCTAGTACATCTATACAGTAGCATATATACATTATGTATTGAAGAAGTATGCATAACATACGTGGTCCTAACTTATTCGCAAACATGTAGGTGTCAAACCTGTACAAACATTTGGCAACACGGATCCTAGTGTGTGACGTCACTAACTTTTCTTACTCGGTTGTAAAGCAACGATTGCATGTGCGAATTACCTTTAGCGCCGCCTGTCGTAAGGAGCGTAGACCCAATATTTTATTTATTTAGTATATTAGTAGTGACGCATATCGCGTTTTTTTTTTACAAAACAGCAAACTCAATAATACAATTTTGTAATTTTATTAAGCGTTTTTTGTCTAAATATTTCAATACAATTGTAAATAATATTTCATTAATTGTGTGTTGGTTTTGTTGCCAGGCAACAGCTACCGATCAATACAATCAAAAATGTCGTCGTCTTTCTCCGCAAACCAGGTAACGTTAGCCAAACTATTCAATATTTAAACCAGTATTTATATTCAATTTTTATAATTTAATTCACCTACCACCTTTTGTAAAGCATAAATATATATATTTATTAAATAAACTTTTTAAAGTACGACAGCGCTTTCAAGTCGTGCAGACTTCAGAACTGGACTGTACCAAAAGCCTACAAAGAGGTAAGATAAATAATAGCAATGTGAAAATGTAAATACTTATTTGACCTTTTTGATATCAGTAAATCATGTAATTATGTCCTTCTGTATAAAAAAATTCATGTTTATATTTTTAGAAGCCCTCGTCAGCAGATGGCCACACTATGTTTATAGCCACAGACAGGGGACACCTGCTTCCTGGTGTAAAGGTTTGAAATACAGTTGAATATAAAATACACACTTTAAATAAACACACACACACACACACATACACACACACCCCCTGTGGAACAGGATTATCATTTCCAGACATAAAAGGCTCACAGGTCTGTGATATTTAATTCTTGACATGTGGTATATAATTAACTGGTTGATCATGAGACTATGCTGAAATAAAGCCCTTTGGGACTAGAAGTAAACCAAACAATATTATTTTTCAGTTTTATCACACTGGCAGCTTGGTGACTCAGGGAAAAGTAATGCTGACTCAGAGCTTAAAAGGTTTTATTGCGTCCACATACCTTTTTCCCAGTTTTTTTTTTTTTTTTAGTTCCACTTCCATCACGAAAATTACACTTGAAGATTGACTGACTGATGTCTCCACATTACATTTACAGCCTTTGGCAGATGCTCTTATCCAGAGCGACTTACATTTATCTCATTTATACAACTGAGCAATTAGGGGTTAAGGGCCTTCCTCAGGGGCCCAGCAGTGGTGAAGCTGGGACTTGAACCCACAATCTTGGGGTTGGCAGTCCAACACCTTAACCATGAGCCACCACTTCCTTCACATTGCTCGTAGGTTTGAATCAGAATGTGAATGTGTGTGTGAATTGTACAGTGATCTGGATTCCAGCTTTTGCAAATTTTTTTTCATTCTATTTAATATATTTTCTTTTAGCGTGGATGTCCCTGGCCCTCGTTTAAGGGTACCTGGGACTTACCGAAGCATATCCCTCCAGTTAACGTTAATCCTACCGCACGCTCACAGGAGGGCCAGCAGCAACTCAGGGCATGGGGCCAGGTTCCAGCAGCCACAAGCAATGTAACTGAAACCAAAGAAACCAACAGGTACCGCAGATCTTCATTCAAGGTAAACATTTACTTACAGTCTAAAATTAATTTTGTTGCCAGAAAAAACTCCAAATATTGATTTGAATAATTAAACTGTATTGTTTCACAGGAGCTTGAGGAAAATCCTGTAGGCACTCCTGCTGCAGATGGACCTGAACTGCAAAGGCCCATATCACAGGCTAGTCAACAACAGTCTAGACCTGCAACTCAGCAAAGTCAAACTCAGTCTCAACCAGCCTCCACTCAAACACAGACCAAGTCCAGACCTCCGAGTCAGGCTGACCAAGCTTAGACCAGACTAACAATGTTAGTTGTTAGTGTAAATAGAAAAATAAATCTTGATTTTTGGGTAAAAAAACCAACAGTTGTGTTCGGTGTAATTGGACCAGATATTAGCCTGATTTTCAGTATTATTATTTTAAAGAATAAAAATAACTACCTTTGACACATGGAACTGTTCTTACCACATGTGTACTACATACAGGAATAGTTAAAATATCTTAACGATATAGAAATAACACAAGTCTGTCATTTTAACATGATGTATTTATTTAGATAACTCATATGTCAAATGAAGATGGATTACGTATAGCATTAGCACACCCGTCGTCTCTCAGAAAAGAGTATCAACTCACTGGCTAAAATCGCTTAAGATCTCTAGAAGCAAATGATGCAATGCTCCTAGCATTATACTATAATAACTCGCAGGGACATGAAGATACTCATGGGTTTCTGTCAAAGATTTAATCCAGCAGTCTGCTGATTACAGTGCAATCTGGAGTATTATAAAGAGACAAGTAATGGCCTATGATCGACCGTAATCTACACTATAGAGCAGCAGTGAATCTACGATAATCTTTAGGAGC
This sequence comes from Bagarius yarrelli, assembly GCA_005784505.1. Taxonomy (NCBI): domain Eukaryota; kingdom Metazoa; phylum Chordata; class Actinopteri; order Siluriformes; family Sisoridae; genus Bagarius; species Bagarius yarrelli. The sequence continues at coordinate 1,161,537 of VCAZ01000040.1, read as the reverse complement.
TGTGAAAAGTAAAATGACTTTTGATATCTTTTGTAAGATTAGAATTTAATCACTTGCTCCAGATGATATGGACTCACACATATATGTAAAAAAACCTCTTTGAATCATGAAGCTCATTACGATTCATTACTTTCAGCAACTGGGAAAATTAGTTGTTAAACTATAAGTCTTAAATATTCCAATATAGAACTATTAATAAACATTTCATACAAAACTCCTGTATTAAACAAATATATTAATGTCTTGCAAATACGGTTTTCAGACATACATTTCTGGGTCACATGCTATTAGAACAAGACATGTGCAACTATTTACACACACAAGCGCACACCCACACACACATAGACTACTCTGTTTAAACTCTTATGAGATTGTGGTGACAAACAAAGATAAGGGTTATCACATGTATCTTTAATTATCTATGCTATAAAGTTGAAGTATCTATTTACCTCTATTCTAAAGATGTCCTAAAAATAAAGGTTAATTAACTCATACTTAAAGTGAATATGGTCTATTATTAGGTTATATTACTTCACTTTGCCAAACAAAGGAGGAAGAGAGAGAGAGAGAGAGAGAGAGAGAGAGAGAGAGAGAAATATTGAGAGAAACCAACATTGTTGAAATATCTTACATTCAAATAATCACTTTCTAATATTGCAGAATACTTGAAAGAAATAGAAAAAGTGCTCTATCCCCTATACAATAGCTTAAACAGGTCAATATTTAAACAGCTGTCCTGGGCTGCCTTTTTTTTTTAAATTACAGATGTCATATTTTTGCAAATGGTAAATATATGCAGGGGCATTCTTACAGAATTAAATACAATTTATATACGAAGATTTTAGCGATCATTATACCAGCTACTGTATATGTATTAATACGGCTTACGAGACCGGCGATAAAAAAAAAAAAATTCACCATCCAACTGTGATAATACTGACTAATACTTCAACAAATCGACTGTAAAATATCTTGAATAAATCTAACTTACTATCATGTGTTACAATTATCCAAAACAAACTTTTTTTTAAAAAAGACAAAAACTGGTTAACTAATTGATTTGTCAGCTATTTAGATTATCCTTCTGATTGTCTATCCAAAAGAATTCTTTTTAAAGAATAGAAGAAGTGTTTTTATGGCGGGCTAAAAGAAGTACTTTCAAATAGCACATTTTCGAAACTAGTACACAGTGATAACAGTCTGCTCAAGCACAAGACCAAAAAGCTGCAGGGCGATGAAAAAAATGGGAGCAGCAGCAACCCCGAGGATTTAGTATCTTATTACTCCAATACACAAGTGTGCACTAATACGCTTGATTTTCAGGTTAAGAACACACAGAACAAGATGCTGACAAACTCTGGTTCTAGATCAAGAAAAGGCACAAAAGAGCAGAACCCACACATTGATGTGAAGATTAGCAGTTACTGCAGGCTGGCTGAATAAACACACAGGACAAACACTGGTGCAAGTGTCTCTACAGCACAACATGTTAAGCTCAGTTCACACTCAAATGAGTTCCGTGGCAGGAAGATGAAGAAAACGATACTATAGGTCTGTGCAAATGACATCATGCCAGTGTAGACATTTGGTTTAACTAACCCGCGAGCTCAACTTGGTGCAATACTCAAAGATATTGAAGAACCGATGCACACTGGCACAGTATACGTCCACCTGTACTGCTATTGCTTAAACATTCAAACAATTTCCTGGTTCACAGCAGTTTTTTGAGCAACATCTAAACTCCCATTGGTTGTTTTTAACTGTCCCTCCTCTACCTTGGTAGCCTGAGTGGACTTCCTTTCCGGTGTTCCCTTGTTGTTGTCGTCGTCTGCCAAATACGAGGAATTTTTAAGTGGTGGAGGCTTTTTGGCAGGAGGGTGAGGGTCTTCCCCGATGTTGACACTCAGATTAGTGTACAGTGGCTCTAACGTTTTGGACAGGAGCTCATAAGTGAGCGAGTTGAGTCCATCCGATTTCCAGTTTAACCTGGTGTGCTTCAACAAGTCAAACCTTTAGGTGAATAACAGGAAAGAAATAAGCAAATATATTGGAAAGGACACACAGATGAAGCCCATCCCTGAGGTTTTGTTTTATGTTATGATTCCAGCTTTCCCAAATACACAGAACCTACAGTAACTAAGAACTTGTTAAGCGGTGCTATGTGAACAGCCATTAAACGCCAATGCTAAAGAATCCCACAAGCTTTATATCCGACACATGAATCAAAATCCACTGCAGAACTTTTTTTTTCCCCTTTTCTTCGGGATCTATTGCATGATTACCTTCTGGGGTTCTGCTCATTACCCTGGTCCCCCTTATGCTTAATCATCTTATAATGACCCACTGCCACAGGGGGGCGCACTATCTTCATCCCGGATAGACGAACTCTGAGGAGACACAGTGCATATCACAAATAAAGAAGAGTAACATAATGCAGAAGCAAAAATAGAGAGAGAGAGAGAGAGAGAGAGAGAGAGCCATAAAATGGACGTACGGAAAACAAAGAGAAATACAAAAAGCGTGGAGAAAATTGTATCTTAGAAGGAAGTGAATGTTAGCATTTTAGCATTTAGATTGGCCAAAGACGTTTCTTACTACATGGAAATAATGCTAGATGCTATTTTTTCTGAAAAAGGTTGCACACTTCTGGATCCCACACAAAATCTTTAATCAGATTCTCTAAAAACACCTTTTCCACGCCGAATTTAAAACTCTATATAGCATGCCCAACACTACAAGGGTTAAAATAAGCTACAGGTCTACACTTTTAGACTTCCTAACCACTTTATTAGGAACACCAGTCAATCAAGCAAATAATGTGAACATGTGATTCTGGGAAATTGCATGATTGTTGGAGCCAGCTAGTTTGGATTAAGTATTTAAGACATTGCTAATCTTTTGGGGTTTTCATGGACAACTGCATGCACGACAACTGTGAGAACACATTGACTGGCAGCTCTGCAAGCAGTGAGAGGAAACGATCCAGACTAGCTTAAACTGGCAGAAAGAATAAAGTAGTTTCAGTAAGCACTCGACCCTGGGTATACACAAATCTCCAACTTAATTCAATGTCAATATTTAAAGCAGATGGTTTTGGAGCAGGAAAAAAATTAGAAAACAATTTAATAAATATAAAGATAGATTTTTTTTGATGTGGCATGCAGATGTCTAGGGCAAAATTTAGTATAAACGGCATGAAACTACTACCAGGAAGTTCATGTATAATATCTCAAAGAATAAGTTCTATTCAGTGAACATGACAATGAGTTCAGTGGCCTCCTTATTTATCAAGGCATAAAAGCTGTTCTGAGAGCAAAACCAGCTCTTACCATTATGGTGTTCCTAATAAAACGTATTTAAGAAATGGAAGAGGAAGCAAAACAAAAAAAAATGTTTAAAATTAACACAAACCTGCATATTGTTCCTAAGCTTCAACTTATCATTACCATTTGAACACACAACATTCTGCATTCTATGGCCTGATACATTAAAAAGATTTACAAAATAACAGCAAAAGTTGAAGCTTTGAACATCAGTGCTGGTCATTCATGCGTGTACTTACTGACCCTTCCAGTGGTTATGCAGGAGTGATCGTGGAGGAGTGAAGAGATGCAGTGGAAGGGGGCATGGTGATGAGAGGGTCAGTGAGAGTAGAATGTAGAAACAGAGGTAAAAGACACACACAGTGTGCAGCACATTCACACTTTAATGCATGATGCATGATTCTTAAATGGTTCATGTTTAAGAGCTTTGGCCCTCACCTAGCAGCAATGTCATCATCTTCTCCTCCCCAGCCCCAGTACTGGTTTGGGAAGCCATTCATCTTAAGGTACTGGTCTGGAGTGACAGCAGACACCCCACCAAAATATTGGGGGTATGGGAGTCTATAGGGAAGAAACACTGTACATAGCATTCCCTTATTTAGGCTGACGTCCTACAGCAAGCTGTATAAAAGCAGATACCTGTATCTAAACTTGTCCATAGCCACAGAGAGGTGAGTGGGGTACTTTAGGTGGCAAGTGTAGATGTTGTGGTCATTTTCTGGCAGCAGGTCCACATCATGAAGAAAGATGCAACCCCAGTCCTCCTCTTTCAGAGCTTCCCGCACTCCCACGTTCAGCAGTTTTGCACGGTTAAATGTTGAATTTCCTGACTGACAACAAGACAAGAAATCTTTTAAGGAACCTGACACCAATGTTCGCCAATAGGCTACTGAAAATAACCTTTTTTAAAGAAATAACTTTATCAGAAACTCTTAGTCAATGTTTGTGTAATGAAGAAACCTGGTGTACGATGTAGACAGCATAGTGTATCTGCTGCCTCTGTAGAAAAGGGTGCAGATGGTAGAGGAGTGTTCGCAGGTGGCTTTGCCGGTTTCGGTAGGGGACCACGATGGCAGTGTGGTGCCTCGGTTCACAATCCGGAGGACGGTAATGGCCTCCTGGGGTCACCAGAGGGTTCTTCTCTTTTATCTCCTCCAGGGAAAGAGGGGATGACAGGTGCACAGACACAGGACCCACTAACACACACAAAAAAATAGAAAACTGTAAAATAAAAAATTAAAATTTATATTAGATGTATTAAAATTAACTGCAAACTGAGTTTTTCTGACTTCTATAAAAAAAGGAGTCACCAAGGAGCGGTGATGGCAGCAAACAACCCCTATGCTGATGCTCGGCTCCACTGGGGTAAGAGGGCAGCAGGGAACCGAGCTGGCTGAGGTTAGTGTAGACATCATGCGGTCGAGAGTAGTCAAATTCAGGTTCTGAGGAGTGCACCAGCACAGAGACGAGGCTACGGAAGCCTCCCAGGGAGAAATAAAGCACAAATGCAAACTGGAAGCCCACCAGCAAAGCTAGAGTACAGGGAGAGTCCAGAGCTCGGCCGCAGCACAGCATCACGGCACTGAGCACAAAGAAAAAATGATAAGAAAAAATAAACACACAGCAGAAGGTCAGTTGGGTCATAAATATTACAAAGGGTGGGGGTAAATGAGACATTGAAAACAAAAGGAAAGCATGGAAGGAGGGAAAACATCAAGAAAAACATTATGGAGGGGGCATGGTGTTCATGCTAATAAAATAATTTTTGCTATTAAATGCAAGGGTTACTGTATAAGAAAGGAGTAATTATGTCTTCTGTAAACAAGATCCAGCGGTCATTAGAATCGTGACAAAATTTGAACTAATAATTATATGATACACATTATTTTGAAACACTCAATGCACAGATGCTACAGCATAAAAAGAAAATGACAGAGAATAATTCCGACACACCAAAAGAGGTGAATGAAAATCTATACTTAAAACTTGTATGTATCGGGACAAAATTAACCTTTTCAAGTGTATGAGAATAAAGCTTATAAATTATATATATATATAACATTTATTCTTTTACAATACGGTGCAAGCAAACAAATTGTATTGTTCCAGGGTTTACAACTTTTTCTTCCTAAGAGTTTAACAGTTTTTATTATATATTTAGACGTTTTGCTGACAGAATTCAACAAATACTATAAGACTTTGTGGGTTATTCATTCATTTATTAATGCAAATTAGATGCAGTAAATAGTAATTAGATGGGTGGGGGCACTTAAGTACTTCTTTAAAGAAAAAACAGGCAGCTCTATTGTTCAGTAATATTGATAGGTGTTTAAAGCATAAATGCGTTTCTTAAAGAATACAACAATACCTGTGCTCTCATCCACATTAGCCAGAGTGCTCAGCCTCCTCTTCCTCTGACACACAACAATTCATGGTACAGCCTGCACAAACTAACATACAACATAAACAATCTTCAGCATTGTTGTTATTATTAATATTATTATCATCATCATCATCATCATAAGGAAGCTAGCGGGAACAGGATTTAGTAGTACCAAATATTTGGTTAAAATAATATTAATAAACTACTGATAAATGTTTTGGCTGTTTATAATGTGAAACAGAAACACTGTGATGATCCTGAACCCACCTCTTTTAAGCGCCGCTTCTCAAATCCAGCCAGAGGCTTCGGTACCGGCCTTCATCAGAACCCGAATCTCTGCGGCTACAAATGTATCAGTTATCGGTGATCATGTATACTGCAGATCAGATCGATAGGCTAGCATACTTCATACGTTTTGCGCGTCCGAGCTAATGAAAATGTGTCTGATTAGGCGTCCAAGTGCGGCGTGATGACAGAGAGCTGCGTGCAGACGGCCATGTTGAGGAACCGGTGCAGTGACGCGCCTTCATTCATTCATTCATTCATTCATTCAACAGATCAACCAGTGTATCACAAGCCTGAGAAAGAGCAGCAGAAAAATATGTCTGTGGAGCTATTCTTCGATTAATATTCCGTACATTTAAGGAGATTCATTTCGCAGCGGTCCATGAACAAAAGTTCAGTTCAATTTCATTGTTTTATATAGCACGTTAAAAAACAATCACGCACCAAAATGAGTGCATGCGGTTAATTGTAATGCATGTATTGTTTATTGTTATGTATTGCGCTTTGTTTTCAATGTTTTAAATTTTAGGGACCTGAAATATGCAGGTGTATATTTTTTTTACGCACACACAAGTTCTTTTTTGCAGGTTATGTTTACTATACTTTTGCAGCAGGTCTAAGATTTGGCGACCCTAGTGGTAGATTAAAAAATACTTTTTTATCCCTAATACTTTATTTTATAGTAGTAGTTTGGTATTGTGAGCTTGCAATCATGCAAAGATCTTTGCACTCCTGCTAAAGCATTTTTCTTTTGTGGTGGTGGCAGATGTAAAGACGATAGAGGTAAAGACCTGTGCACATGGCACAGGGAAAAAAATCATAGTGTAGTCTATAGGTAATAACTAAATCTGTATTTAAGTATTATTATACTTCTTACAATATTGCTGTCTTCCTAACCAGTATTATGGTAGTGTAGTCGGTAGATGGTATTGATGGTATGTAATGATGGTTTCGGTAAAGCTGCTTGTTAACATATACAATATTTTGGAAAATTTGTTTCATTTGCAATTTGTAATATTTGTAATTTGTAAACTAATATTTAGCATATTTTATTTGACTGTGTAAATAAATTTGTACTTGATGTTGTTCAAACTATCACCTCAAACAACTACATATGCTTAATCAAAAACTCAAAAAGGAATAATTAATAATGCTATCAAAAATTCAAAAAAGTAACAACAAAGCATTCAAAAGTTTATAACACCAAACTGCTTTACAAAATGTTGTTTTTTGTTATAAGCCATAACTAAGCTGATCTGTCATACAAATTATCATTAAATTTGCCCCCATTTTAACAGGGTGTGTGTGTAGACTCTTTATATTCCCTGTACAAACTGATAGTGTAATGTGTGTGGATACACACAGTATTTGCATATTTTATATTATTATCAAGTCATAAAGAATTTTATTTTCAAAAATTTAGCAGATAAGCAGAGTACAGACATGGACAGGCTCAACCCATCCAGAATTTCCATCTGAAACATGAAAAGGCAATGTGCATAGATGTAGCTAGAGGCTCAGTGAAGACACTGAATGGACACTGAATTGACATATGACACTTGGGGTTCTAATGAAATGCATTCGAAAGTACTGTATAGGACATGTATTTTCCTATCATATGCAGTATACATTTTATTAACATCCTCAAGAAGAATTTCTAAAGCAAAACAAGCAAGACACTCGTATAGATAAATATAAACATAAAGAGCACCTTATCAATAAAATCTAGATTAAATTTCTCTGTAATAATAATAATAATAATAAATGTATTAATTACTACTGCAACATAGACAGTGAACAGAAAGTTATAATAAAAATCGTGATAAATCGTATGTACTGTATGTCAGCTACTGTAAGTGAATGGTCGAGTGAATATATCTGAGCCAGGCTGTGCGCTCAGGATGGACATTTAAAAAAAAAGACAAAGCCCCCATCTTTTAAACACTTTCTACATAGAGACCACCATAATCTAAACCCGCTTTACACCTCCTTATTCCCTCACTAGTCTTCTGATTTTCTTTCTTCTTATCAGTTTTTATTTTAAGGTGGTTTAATATCCAACACTCGTTCTTTCTTCTTTTTGTCATTGTCTGCATCTATTTCTTGTAGTTTCCGAATTGAATGGCCATGCGGCCAGTAACACAGCGAAAAGTTGCAGGCTGCACTTCCCAGTACTGGACGGGATTTTCATATAGACTGATGCCATTGTAGAAACTCTTCTTCAAGTGATGGCTTTGAGGACAGAAGTCATCCACGTTTACTCGGGTTATGTTGTTGGAATGGAGGTACACCACCTGAAAGATTCAATTTCAGGATTTAGTCTAGAACGGGAGCTCGATTAGTTTATTTTTGTGTGTTTATACAGTATAGTGATCTAGATTTTCTCAGCATCTCTCTTGATCTGAACTCCCTGTTTCTAACCTTTCCATCTTGTATGACTTTGCCACTTTCCCTATTATCTTTACTCACCTGCAGATACTTCATGTCAGCAAGGCCCTTGGGGACACGAGTCAGCTGGTTGTTTTCTAAATGCAGTTCCCTCAGATTTGGCAAAAAACTTAGGCTGCCACTCTCTAAATTGCGAATCTTGTTAAAACCCAGGCCCAGTCTGGAAATAGTAAAAATGCACAAAAATAAATGCACATGAGAACCAGTTACCAGAAGTGACATGGAAATCAAATGAACTTTTAATGCACATTTAAGCTTTACCGAATACTTTTTAATTATCCTAAAAACTACATACACAAAATTGCATGTTTCTGGAATTTTTTCATACTTAAGAAACCCCCAAATTTAATGTTCATTATTAAAATTCTTTTAACTTAGATGAAAACAGTAAAGCTACTGTATTCTTTGTAATCTTGTACTGTAAATATAGTAGATGGCACTGTTGCCTCAGGGAAACCACAATGTTGCAAAGGTTTGGTAGAAAAGAGTTCAACTGACCTATACAGCTGCTTGTAGCGTTTCAGGTCTTCCAACTCAATTGCTTGGATCTGGTTATGGTCCAAATGGAGCTCATGGAGGCTGGCAGGGAGATCTGGGAGAAAAGGCATTACAATCAGGTTGGTATTGTGTGCAATACACGAATAAATACACAGAGCTTGTGTAGTTTTACTTCTATAAGCATGTATATATTCAGTATTAGGTAAAACAAATATGAACCAGAGAAAAGCAAAACATGTGTGATTCTGGTCTATTATATGAATGGAATAAATGGCTGACTCAGGTAATCACCTTTAGGCACGCCGGTTAGCTTGGCTTCAGAAATACGCAGGTAGTTGAGTTTAAGACCATTGAAAGCTCCGGGCTCAAAGCCACTGTTCTGAATGGGGTTCCCACCCATCTCTGCAAGGAAAGTTTTAAAAAATGGTCGAAAATTAGTCAGAGCATCCACCACAAAACCAACAGTCTACATCTAAAAAGGGAACTACTGAGACAAACTGTAACCACTGTTCCACATAACAGTAAGAAAGCTCCAGACCTATGCAGTTCATTCTGCTGAGGCCAGAGAACGAGCCTGCCGACACCTTCTTAATGCGGTTATCATGGATGCGTAACTCCACCAGAGACGGTGGTAGGTTTTTAGGAATTGCTGTCAGTTGATTCTTGGAAAAGTAAAGCTTCTGTAGGTGCTTTAGCGGTGTAAATGCCTTCGGATGAACTTTAGAGATCATATTGTTGACCAGTGACAAAGCCTGATAAGACAGAAAAAAATAAATAAATCAGACATCGCCATCTAAAGCTAAGCAAAATGTCAATGAGGCTCAAAGTCTTATTTGTTATTGAATTCTTATAGGTAAATATTATACTAGTAAATATTTATAATTAAATATGTTTATTTTAAACCTCATAATTTAAAGAAAAGTATTTTGGTAAAACTTTACGGTATATTCTTATATTCTTTAATAAATCTGCCATGTTAAATATTGAGTTTGGTTAAATTTCTGAATAAATGAAGTGGAAAGAAGTGCTTGGCTCTAAGTTCGGGACGGAACTAAAATATTCCGTTTGGCAGAAACCCACACTCTCTGAACAGCAGGGGCATTCTGCTGTAGGACACTATGGTCTGTTTTAACATCCTGTTGAATTGTCATTTTTCCTCTCACATACTTTTCTTTCATCTATATACTTTCCTACATTTATATGTCTGTACATAAAGCCCTGTCATTCATTAGTCCTACAACCCTTTATAATATTCTTTTAAATAAAAATTAAGTTTGAAATTTGATCTTGATAACTTTTTATGGCTTTTCATTATCTTTTTTTCTGTGGGTATTAACAAGGGCCTCATGATACGATACATGGGTCACAACACAGTGCATCACGATATATTGCAATATTTTAAATTTTAAAAATGTAAAACAAACAGCTGAAAATACAACAAATACAAAGGCCGGAGGTGCCTTTTTCCCGCCATGCCTGCTTCTGAGACAATGGCTGTATGTATCACTACAGGAGTGGAGGAGGAAGTCGGTGAGGGTTTTAATTAAACTTTAATAATGTATCGATACTAAAAGTTAGAATAGCAACATACAACTGTGGAAAGAAATGATTACGATAGTTAGCTGTATCAAGATTTTTACACAGCTCTAGTGGGTATTTTCTCAGATTTACTTACGTAGAGGTTCGTGAGGCCCTTGAAGTCATTTTCTTTTAGCTCTGTAATACGGTTGTTCTGCAGGTCTAGCAGCTTGGTGTCAGCGGGGATGTTCTGAGGGACTGAGATCAAACCTGAATACAGACACAAATCGTACATATTCTGGTTTACAGTATTTATAAACATATACAATTTTTTATATAACTGACTAAGCATAAACATAGAAAAAAACGCATGCACCCTAACCCTAACCCTCAGTCGAATTTCAGTATACTGAAATAGACAGACACAGACACACACCCTATTGTATTGAGAATCCTCTACTAAAATAAAAAGTGTCAGTTCTGAGGACTGGGCAATTGTCCACAAAGGATCAAAAAATATTTTATATAACTATCCCTGTGAGGATAGTTATATGAGACATTTGATCCCTAACAAGACACACACACACACATATACACCATAGTTTAGCATATGATCTCCAGCTGGTTTAGATTCACAGAAGCTCTTAGGCCAGGGTTTACACAATGTCAGCAAGTTAAAGCGAATAAAAAAATGAAATAAAACACCCTAACTCTGACAACCTCTGTCACATTTAATGCTGACAAATAAAGAATTTATTGTGAACTAAGGTTTTCAGCATGTTCCATGAACCATTTACTTGTCCGAGTTACAAGTATAAAAAGAAACCACATGAACATGAACAGCAATAAACATACTGGTTTCTAATAGAGCTACACTCAAGACTATAACACAACTATAAACTATAACACAATCTATGGTAATATTTTTGTCATGACTGAGCTGAAAAGTTTTAAAATCTCTAGCAGAAAATGCATAACCCCCAGTGGACAGGAGTTTAATATACCAGCCCCAGCGTTACCTGTATTTAACCACAGGGTAGTTAATGTTGAATAACTCTAGCCCATTGCTTGGAGTAATCATGGGGGTGAAATTTAAAACTACCAAGTAGGCCAATAGTAGGACATTGCTCTGTACTGCAGTATGTACTAGAATTTATTGCATTAATTGTGGTTTATTGATTAGATGACTTTTGGTTAAAATCCAAGAACCTCCCAACCTTTAGCAAGGCTATAATTAGAGGTGGGTAGAGTAGCCAAAATCTGTACTCAAGTAAAAATACAAGTAATTATGGCAAAACTTACTGAAGTAAGACTAAAAGTAGAGATCTAAAGAGTTACTCGAGTAAGAGTAAAAAAGTATCTGATGAAAAAACTACTCAAGTATTTAGTTACTAGTTACTTCTGATCTAATTGAGATAAAACGAAACCGTGGATTTCAAACCACTTAGCGGGTTTTCTCATCTCTCTCCTTCAAAGTCTCTTCGTTCCGCTTATACAAAACAGGTTAAAGGAAAGAAAATGATTTCTCAGTCCTGTGATGGACATTGACATTACATGACCTTTCATTTACAATTAAATCTCAAACACACTCAGATGTTTTTGTGTATATTTTTTATACCTTTTAAGATTAGCTCCTTTAGAAATACACTTTATTTTAATATCTTATATGTACATGCATTATTTAGGTAGGAATACAATAAAATACAATTCCGAGTTGATTTTGTATGGATGTTCTACACTTTAGTAAGGATTTTGGTATAAATGCAGGACTTCCCAGTTTGCTGTTCAATTTATTTAGTTTTGAATTAAATATCCCATGACTTTCTGATTTATGAATTGGCTTATATTTTAAATAATTTAGACATAGAATTAGCTGAAGATCACAGACAGCATTATGAGATATAGCCCGAAAATATATGTGGGATATTCTATCAAAAAATAAATTAATTAAATGCATATTGTGTATTTCATTAATTTATTGTTCATTCATACATATTCAGCAACCACTTAATCCTCTTAATTAGGCTATATGGGATACACCCTAAATAGGATGTGACAGAGTAACAAAGTCAGCCAAGATAGTGGTATTGTTTTTGAAACGTAAGAGAATGTGCAACTGTTTGACTTAGGTCAAGATCGTAACTAGGATTATGGAGCTGTAACGGATTAACTTTGCTTTTTGAGCTGTTTTAAATGTCTCCAATAATTAAAAAGTTTTTTTTAACTAAACTGGTTAGAAAGAAGCTCAGTAGAACTTTGGATGAATAATGATTTTAATGATTTTTAATAATGTTTTTAAAAGTGTTTAAAGATTAAATAGTATTTTGCATTTTCTTCCCCAAGCTTTTCTCATCTGGACTAATTTGTTTTTTATAGTGTCTATTTTGGACCTATTCTATTAAAGAAAATTCTGTTTTGACAAATGTAGACAGACAATTTCCTGTGAAATAACATATTTCTGTAAATGGAGAAGTGGAAAGTAAAATGGGGGGTTAAAAAACAGCCATCAGGTGATATATCAGTTTAAGAGACAGGCTTCTGTTAACATTAAAAGCTGTTCAAACATCCAGAAGGTTCAGGAAGTAGATGAATCATGTAGTTTAACTTCAATTACAGAGAAACAGAAGCTTATCAAACTCAGCCTTTCAACATGTCTCTGACTGCAGGACGTCATTCTTTTTTCTCATTTCTTTGTTATAATATCCTGCATTAGTCCCAAAAACAACAAGAATATTTTTTTTTTAATATTTGCAAGGAAATTACACAAAAACATTGCGTTTACCATCCAAATCCACATTTCCTTCTGACTATTTGGGTAAATCCCTAAAGAATGCCTTTATTTTCTCCATGTCTTCCTTTCAGTCCAGCTACTAGAAAGAAGACTTGTTTTTATCATTCACTTATACTTATACACGTTTAATTTAATAACGGATTAACTTGCTTATTGGTTATTTACCTAGGGCTGTGTCTGTGTTTTTCTTTCTCTTTTCCTTCTGCTAAACACAGACACATTACTCACCCAGGTCAGAGCACTGTACTACATTTAGATGACACTGGCACCCAAACGGACACGTCGGAATCTCAATAGGCGGCAACTCTGTGGGTAGCAAAGCCGAGCCATCCTCTTCGTCCCTCATCATTACTGTTAGACCATCTCCATCGCCTTCAATGCCAAAGTCCCAAAATCCTCGCTGCTCAAAGGGAAGTGCCAGTGAGATGGAGGTCAAGCTGAACACACTCAGCAGCAGAAGAGAGAAGTGGGAGAACATCACTGAGATACTGACTGAGCACAAAGACATGCTTAGACCTGCAAAAAAAGAATTAGAGATAAATAAATGATAAGAAAATTATCAAATGTAGTATTCAAAGTAATAGCTCTCAAAAGTGACTTTCTAAAAAGCTCCTATAAGCCAGCAGCTGGGTCTGGTAAAACGGTGGTTTATTGAAAAGAACGTTGGGATTCTATCCCTATGATTTGAAATTTATCTATTGCACATGTTTATCTGCTTAAACTAAAATTTGACAATTTCATGCTGGGCAACATCTTTGGATACACCACAAATATTTCAGATCTTTCTTTTAAACAAAAATATTAACAATTTAACAGCATGTAATACAATGATCATAGGCTACTCTTTATATACTCTGTTTTCAGCAAAGTTAGAAAATCTTAAAGCATCAGTACAAACAAGCCAAATGATTAACTGGTTTGTGTCATGTTAACATTAATTTGGGGCAGAGGTGGCTCAAATGGTTAAGTGGTTGATCCGAAAACCAGAAACATCTGGGTTCAAGCCCCACCACCGGCAAGCCAACCACTGTTGGGTCCTTAAGCAAGACCCTTAACCCTTCCTGCTCCAGGGGCCCTGTATCATAGCCGACCCTGTGCTCTGACCCCCAACTTACTAAGATGGGATATGTGAAAAACACTGCATTTCATTGGCTCTGTACATGTACCCTGCACAATGACAATAAAGTTGAATATTATATTAATCAAGACAAAAAATACCCTGCACTTGTACTTTAACATCAATAATTCAGTTACTAAAAAAATAGTACATTTAGTAACCTGCTATGTAGGAGACAGGATGCAGTGTCACGAGCCGTGTGCTGATATGTGGTGGCCTATAGCTACGTAAGTAAGCGTGTAAATCATTACCAACTCAGAATTTACACAGAAGTGTACTTAATAATAATATTTCATGTCAAACTGTAAGAGAAAATCTCTAAATTGTAGCAAAATGGAGGAAATAATGAGACAACCGGTGTGCATGTGTGTGTCTGGAGCACTGATTCTACAGTTTGCGGTAGCAGTGGAAAAGTCTAACAGGCTTTTACAAACACACAAGCTTTTCATTAGACAGGAAAGGGGAAGGTGGGGTTATTTCTGTCATTCAGTCCTTGTATGTATGTGTCTGGGAGGGTGGACAGCAAGTTTATGATGTCATGCCTAAACCTGTTCCAGCTGAGGAGGATTGTGTCTCGTTGTGACAGGAATCGAAATGAGCTAATGGTTCACTATGTGGCAGAGGAGTTAAAGAAACTGCCTGGCACATTACTGCTTACACTACAATCATTTTAAACCAAACTTAACTGATATATATGTACATACCCTAAACCTTTGCGTGACTGAAATCTACAACCAAAAGCAATGTTTTCTTCTGAATTAAATAACAGAATTTATTAATACTTTAATAGTATTTAGGTAATTGTAGAAAGATGGTCATAGAAACAGGTGTGTAAAAGTTACAAAGTTTAAGGTTACGGTCAATGTTATTAATTTAGATGACTGTATGTTTTAAAGCTAAAGTTCCAGATTCTTTTTGCAGGGTTTTTCTTGCCACTGATTTGCACACATAAGAGAAATGTACTGGTAGTGAATTAACTAGCCTATCCTGAATCAATACATATTCAGATTTGGTTATTTTAGAGATCCAAATAAGCTTCCACTTGTGTTTATGCATTTCTGCTGTTAAATGAAAACCGAGATGAGGATAATGGGTATCGGTACTTGACCGTGACAGCATTCAGACTCCTGTTCTTAATACAATGTTGGAGCCTGCCTCGTTTTTTCTACAAAAATAAACCTTGCAATTGCAGGAAATCTGCAGGGCAGATATAACCCTGGCTCTAATCTTTTGCAGCATAGTTACTTTTCTCACTGTGTAAAAGAGTAGTTAATCTTAGACCCTTAAGAGTGAAGCTCTTCAGAAGCTTAATTAAGGTAGAATGACTCATGGGTAGAATGACAAGAGAGACAATGTTTAAAACAAGACAGAGTCCAATCCATGAGTTCACTTTTCTCCAGGAAATTGTGGGATTTTGCAGGGATAACCAGTATCAGACCAGACAATTAGATTTTAATGGAATCTGGTGACGAGTGTGTGTTTCTGCATGCAACATGATTGCTTACGTAAACGGAGCTTTGGACTCTTCACTATGTTTTATATTGCAAAATCTTTTCCTAGTGCCTTTGCCCATTTTCAGGTGGTTAAACAAAATTCAAGCTTCACATAAAAGTTATGTGCTGGGTTAAAAGTGGTGGTGGCTCAGGTGATCATTTTGAACAAAAGTAATGGAAAACATGAGTTTTTTTGCACTTAAGATACTGTTTATGGACAATTTCGGCTTGGGTCCTTTCCAGTCCCAATTCTTTCTTTATCTCATTCATTTTATCACTCTGTTCTATCAGTAAAGGCAAAAAATGCCCCAAAAATATTTTAAAAAAGACACTGTTTGTGGCAGAATTTCTTAACCTATTTTAAAAAAGTCAAGCCCCCTAAGTCAAGCTAAAACTCTTGCTGCCCCCCACACACCCTAGTTGACATCCCATGCACACAAACTGGATGTTTTTTCTCTATAAGTGCCATCATTTAATCGGACTCAAATTTGTTATGAGTGACAGTTATTTTATTTTTAGAATTAAAAAGTGAAAAAGTATTAACAAATTAGCAAAAACATTGAACAAATTTTATACAGGTCTCTAGTTTCTAAGCAAATTAGTGAGAAAGTTGGGCCAGCTGATTTGCTATTTTTTTAGATGGTAATAAAGGTAAGTGAAAGCATTAGCAGAATTTTTATTCTGCTATTAATGTATTAGGGTAATTTGTCAAATAGAACCGCTTAACACACCTGTTTCTTTCACCTATTTCTTCCACCTGCCACAAGCGTTCAACCGCCACTCCTAGGCAACACCAGATGAATGCCCACTGGGGGGCGATACCGCTTCCGTTGAGAATTTCCTTGCATAAACATTGTGGTATAGAGATAATGCACCTCCACTGAGTCCATGTTGCATGTCAAAGTTTTTTGTAACCGTGAACCTTATAGGCTACAAAACAAGTCTATATGCCAGAAGCTTTTTAAACAAAAATCAAGGTCAGTACAGTTTAGGTGCCATAGTTATGCAAAACACAAACAAATCCAAAAACAATACAGCCGGGCAGGAAAAAAAAGGTTTATCTAATCTTTTATTTGTTTTCTACTATTTGCTGAATAATAAATAGATGTGATTTAAATTCTCATATCACCTATAATATATATATCATATTTTTGTGTTCTTCGGTCACATTACAAGTGCTTGCATTTATATGTGTAATTAAACGTTGAATCTTAAAGCATTTAAAGTTTTAAAAGTTTCATTAAAAAGAGTACGTTTATTAATCCCAAATTTTTTTCCCCTCTTTCATTTTGTGTAAGTTTTGCCTCTGAGACAATAAATGCAGCTGGACCATGCAAGGGTGTTTAATCTGTCCCACAAACAGCCCATTAAAGAAACATAAGTCTGAAATCTTTAACAAAAACTCTATTTGATTTGTAGTCTGATTATTCTACTGTGTATGTCTTTAAAACCGTATTAAAGGTCACAATCAAGACTACTGAATAGCAATCTATCACAAGGTTTAAAACCAGGCAAGATTTCTCATGCACTGAAATTAAATCTAACTTTTTTTTTTCTAAAAATCGCTATACAGTATGTTCCTGTTTGTAAAAAATAGCAGCTTAATTATACCATACTCCCAGTTTGGCTTGGCTGGAAGACAAAGCAAAAATTACCCACTGGTCTCTGCATCTTGCTTGCCCTGCAGTCTACAAAATACAGTTTAACCTTTATTGCACCAGATTATAAATATTTAAATGACAAAGTATATACAAGGTTGCACAACTTTTCTCAGACACATTTTAATAAGCCATAGCGCTCACAGTAAGTGTGGGATATCTTTATAGCGTGGGAAAACTTTGATCATGTTTTAATCAGCAGACTATTACGATAGAATTCCAATACAAAGAGATAGGCTGAACTGTAGGTGGTAACGAAAAGATCTGACTTTGAAATCACATTTATCTGACGAAAAAGTGATGATAGAAGAAAAAGAAAGTGAAGCTTACTAAATGGTTTGTTTTATGCAAATGCACAAAAAAAGTTCAAAGTTACAGCTGACCCACAGAGCGACATGGGTTACACCAAAGAATGATTTCTCTGGGTAGTTTCTTAACCACATTCCCCTTTTCCAGGGGCTGCAGGCGACTATTTCTGTCACCCTATCCAGGCACTATGTTAGTCTTAGTGGTGCAGTGGTGTGTGAGCAAAAAAAAAAGAAATAAAAATAGAAAAAAGAATAGAGTGAGAGTGTGATGGGAATTATGAGGTTTATGTTCTAAAAGACTATAAATATGCAAATGATATAAAATTATATTACTCTGGTGTGAATGCACAGGTTTTAATAACTTCCTGCAAATTTTAAAAATAGGTTTTAAACTTCAAGCATGTGCGTCATTGCTTATAAAAGTTTACAGCTTAAGTACATCGGTTGTAGTCTCCACCTAGTCTGAGAACTATGAGCATGGATTAAAAAACTTTCATTAAAATACCACCTCTTAGTCATTATTACTTTTTTTGGGGTATATTTGATTCCCACGCTGACATACAGAGTGGTAAGCATACGAACCTTCTCTAAGTAGCTACGTTTGTTTAATTACTATAGTTAAACATCATTATCACAGTTTCCTCACAGATTTTTATGTTTTTTCCGAATAAAACACTTTTCATACCTAACCTAGTAATAAGGTTTGTTGCATTATCAAGTCACTGTTCAAGAATCAATGATATCTTAATTCTACGATCAAAGTCATAAATGCAACTCAACCTGAGTCTAAAGTCATCCAACTGGTGATACAGTTAAAGTGATGAAAAAAGGTAGTGGTTGATATTAACAATTATCACATGGCTCAGGGATATTTTACATTTCCCAAAATAACTAACTTCAAAACCGGGGCTTTAATTTTCAATAATTTAGTAATCATACTCTTCTGAAAGATACTGCAAGCATATTCATTTAAATAGATAGCAGTTAAAGTACTAGATAAATATAAGGAATATAGCTGACTGATGAAAAAGCAATATTAAGTAATGATAATTACACAGTAAATGTTAGTGGCAAATTTAGAAGGCATAAGAGAGTCATTATTGTATTGTATATGTCACTATAAACGGCAATGGACTGACATGCTTTATGTAACTTTCAACTATTTCCTGTGCCTCTAATCTATTTGAGTGACACCAATATGTTAAAATTTGAATTAAAATGAGACAATTAATTAACACGTGTCTTTTATAATCTCATCAAGTCCCATAATACTGACATGCCATGATATACGATTTCCTACACTGTACTGTCTTTAATAAAGTCTATTTACTGCTTTGCTCCCTTACTAACTATTGGGTGGTTCCCAAATATGAACGCTCGGCTGAAATTAACTATGCTGTCAGCTGTAATTTGGTGAGTTGTGTCCCTAAAAAAGCCCCTGTCTTGTAAAGTGTGTGACACCACTTGGATGTGGTTTTTGGCTTGAAAACCAGCTCAAGTTTGTCTAATCTGCAGAAATCAACATCAAATCTAGGCTTGACCAGAATTGACATCCAAGTCACACAGTAACTAACCTTTGGAAAATGTTTTAATGTTGATGCTGGGGTCAGCCTGCTGATCAGAAGATTGTGGGTTCAATACTTAACAACACCAAGCTGCCAATGCTGGGCCCCGGAGCCAGGCTCTTAAGCCTAAAATGCTCAGTTGGATAAAAAAAAAAATTAAAGGCCACTCTGGATAAGGATGCTAAAAAATGCTGTAAATCTAATACATCAGTTGTTAGGATATAAATTTATATTTCTTCTTGGTTTCCATGGAAACCATAATGAGATTAGAGCATAGGCTGTGTCACTGTGAGCTCAACAAGCTACACATACACACATTGCCTTGCGTAAGTATTTACCCCACATTATGTATGTGCAAGAACCCAACAATGAACTGATTTTATTAGTATCAGATTTCACAACTCGACTTAAATAGCTCATCATTTTTACTCCCTGTGTAAAACTGTAGTAATAAAGTTGTAAGAGTTATCTCAGACAGTTAGGGATGTGGTTCTTCAAAATCTTAATTAAGGTAGAATGACTCATGGGTAGAATGACAAGAGAGACAATGTTTAAAACAAGACAGATTTCAAGCCATGAGATCACTTTTTACCAGAAAATTGTGGAATTGTGCATGAGTAACTGTACTGGACCAGACGATCAGATTTTAATAAAACCTGGTGACCACGAGTGTGTTTCTGAATGCAACATGTTTGTTGACATGTAAATAAGGGGTGCTTTTAGTTATTTGCTATTGAAACACATCTACTTTTTATTGCTTATGGATATTCGGTTTTAAAAACACATGTTGGCTGAAAATGGCATCCATTATCGTAGTAGACATTTCTTCATTGCTTAAACTGTAGCCAGGAAATGGGCAAGTCTAGTGCCTTTGCATATTTCCAATAGCTCATAATTGGGGGATCAATGTTTTTTTCAAGTATTAATTGCATACGCTTTCAGCCCCATTGTGGTAAAGAAATACTGAATTTCTGGTGCAAGCTGTTGGTATCACAATTGACAGTTTCTTGCCCTAGTTGGGAAGCATATTTTAATAAACAGCATCATAAATTCTGTAATAGTTAATGCTACACTTTTCTTGTACAAGTGTTTATTTCTCACTGTCATAAGTGCTCATTGCTCTGTTAACACCATAGGCTGAGGGATCAGACTCTTGAAGGTCCTGAAGTACTGACGTAAACAGCAGCCATGTAAAATAAGAACATGTGTCTGTTAAATTGGGGTTGGATGGAGGTCTAATATAAGCTTTTTTCACAGAAGGCCAAAATTTTACCAGTGGTTCCAGACATGATGCTTTCACTATTTATGATCAAGTTCTCAGTCTCTTGTTATCAGTTTCATTCATGCATGAACCTAAATTGAAAAGTATTGTGAATAAATATCTAAACAAAGAGATGTATGATGGGCACAAAGCAGATACAATTGACTGAAACAAAATAAGACTGTTACATCATTATATCAACACAAAATAAGCAACTGCCAAAAAGATTTTTTTTTACACATATAATGTTCACTTTCTATCAAATTATCATGGTTTTACAAATTTAGTTTATCAGATTGTATAATGAACTACTGACCAATCACATTACGTGACAAAATTATCACACTGGACTTAAGTAACAACCAAGTAGTAGGATAACACCATAAATTTCACTATAACACTATAATACAGTAAGTCAATTTTTAATTTATTTTTGAATAAACTATACAGTATATTGTAGTTTAAGATCAAGGAAGTAGGGTTTGCAGTTTTATTAGTAACTACAGAACATAACCCATTGTCTATGCAAGCTTATATATCTTTTTTTTAAAATAAAAAAACAACAGATCCTAACATCTGTTTAAAAAAAAAGGAAAAAAAAATATCTGAAAATTATTTTATTTCTGTAAATGATTCCTTTAAATGCACCTGAGCGTGCTTCTACTGAATTGTGCCCAAGAGCGACATCTATAGACCACAACACACATTACAACAGAACAATAAATTTTACCTATATATGTGACATAATATTTCCTGGAGGATAATTCATAATAGTTCACATCATAAACTGTCTAACACACGTGTTAAACTTTATCCAGGTTATAGTTTAATAGTGTGTAAAGAAAAACTTTTAACTGTTTTTTTTTTGCTGTTCTATGAATAACATTGGCATCAAAATCACGATTAATTAGGCTGCAAACTAACTAAAAATATGTTCGGGGGAAAAAATACAGCGTTGCCTTAAAAAAAAAGTTTTTACAAAAAAAATAAAAATATAATAATAATAATAATAAAAAATAATTAAAATATTTAAAATAACATCGAACTTACCTCAACAGCAATATCCTCAAATTCCCTCTCAGCGTCAGCAATCCCTTTCACTCTGGACAGACACAATTACCGTGTATAAGAATTAATTACATTTATGAGAAAATTGTCTTTAAAAAGCTTAATATTTTGCAAGCACCAAACTTAAAGAAGCTGCCTTGGGTTTTTTTCGAGTTATCTGGTCTCTATTCTGCAGCTGAGTGAAGGACTGAAAACTTCTAGGAAAATAACGGAGGAGCTGGAGGAAGTTCAGCCCAACATTTCTAGCAACCTCTCCCACACAGAATGCTAAGAAAGCACTAAGACAGTGACTTCACGTAGCCTGTAACAAGTTATTGCTAAATAAAACCTCTTTATGATAATATAAACGTTTATTAGTCAACTCCTGAGCATGTAGTCAGTATAGGTTCATTAACCTGTTTATGATGGGATATCTCAGTTTAGATTATTTATTATATTACGCGCCGCGGTAGTTAACCTGTCTAACCTGTAACCGTCCGATTTCTGTTAGCATTATTTCTGCATTTCAATAAAGAAGGATATTTCAAACTTTTAATTTTATTTTGGAAATAAAAAAGATCAGATTGCCTCAGTGTTTTTAAAAATAATAATGGTTTAATAGTGTAGTTATTGTGCGTTTTAAACCAGTGCTCCCCCTAGTGTCTGAACATCCCATTGCTTTCTTCTCATTATCAAATCATTTCATAATTATTATTTTTGCAACACAAAAAGTGTGTACCTTATACCTTATATCTGTCGTGCTTACAGTCAGAAACCCCTAAAACATAACATAAATGGCAAAATAACCACAATGAAGTGTGTTTAAGACCTGTGTTGCACAGAGATAGTTATAGTTGTGCTTTTAAACCGCAATAACTATTCAGACAGTCTAACGCTAGATAAAGGTGCAAATTCTTTTACACTTTTAGCAATAAGATATCTTGGGCAGTATGGTGGCTTAGTGGTTAGCACTGTTGCCTTACAGCAAGAAGGGCAAGTGCCTTTCTTTGTGTAGAGTTTGCATGTTCTCCTTGTGCTTGCGTGGGTTTACTCCAGGTAACCCTCTTTCCTTCCACAGTCCAAAAACATGTATGTTAGGTTGATTGGTGATTCTAAATTGCCCATTGGACTGAGTGTGTGTGTGTGTGTGTGTGGCCCTGTGATGGACTGGCGGCCTGACCTTTCGCCCTGTCACAGACGGCTGGGCCGTATAAGACTGTGTTTCTAATTGTATTATTACTAGAACCTGTTAAAAATGCCTACACACATGGATGTGCAAACACACACAATACACTTAAAAGCATGTTGTCCAGATTAAACCTTGACATTATAAACATGATCACCAGGTTTTATTCGTATGAGCATGTAATCAATTTATAAAGTAGCCATGAAGCCATAGGCAGTGCCTAATGCTGTATTATATCTACAGTCTGCTTTTTATTTTCTATTAGCCGAATATCTTGCAGTTATTCATGCTATTAATTCTAGCAGGACACCCTTAGGTTAAAATTGTGTGCCGTGGCTAACTGGAAAAGGGTCTGCAACTCAACTTTTAAAACATCCTAAGAACTAATTATTTCTTTTTAACAAAAGCCAAAAGAATAAAATTTCACATTTTCTTTTGAGGCGCCAATGTGCAGCATTAAATGTCTTTTCTACTAGTCACACAATGACAGTGACAGTGAATGTCTCCTATACAGGTCACCCAGCATTTTAACAGTTGCATTTGTAACAGTATTTCTGTATGATATAATATTTTAATTTTCAAGCCATCACTGCTTCTAAAATTTGAAGCCATTAACTTAAACTTAAAGATTCTGTGTAATTGTAAACAGATGTAAAACAGCTTACAACAACATTCAACAATGTCCTTATTCGTTTTGAAACAGACCTGCCACGATAAATCGTATAACACATATTTAAATCATATAACTAAAAAACAATATCCTTTATAGACCTTATGCAGAGTTAGACACTCTGTTTTGCCACATGCTCTCTAATTTCCCTGCACTCTTGCATCCCTTTATCCTATACAGTGCAGTTGTGAAATAAAGTGTGGGTTTTGTGTTGTTCTGGTCCATGCGTCAATTGGCCTCTGGGGGGTCGACATCTGCAACTTCTCCATCTTTTCAAATAATAAACACAGGAAGCTCCTGTTGCTGATCAAGCGGTTTTGGTATTTGTTAAATACATATAATTTGTAGATATATAGATACATTTTATACATAATTGTTAATGAATGTAAAATAAAAAATATATAAACATTAAAAACATTCTAAATAAATTTGAGATTGTTTTTGCCTTACGGCTTTAGGATGTAGCTTAGGTTTCTGTCTATGGAGAATTGTTTACCGCCACATCCTTTTTTCTCTAACTCTGAAAGACTGTGTTCTTGGCACCTTTCAAAGGATGGGCATTCCATCCAGATGAGCATAATTAGTAAGGCATTATAAGTGTTTTAATCTAAGTAAAAAAAAAAGATTACTATTTAACAAAAAGGTCATGATGATAGATGAAATGTGTGGAGTATTAGGTATACTGAGTATTAAACAACTGATTCATAAGTAAAATTATTAAGCTTAGCTTTTGATAAAATTGTATATAACGTGGCCATTTTTACTTTTAGACTTCAGCAGTTCTTTAACTTTTGCATCCAAAGCAGTGATTATGTACCTCTTGCCACACTCTCGGTTGGTACAATGAACAATGATGCTTCTTGGAACGGAATAAATGTGCTGTCATTTAGATTGTTAGCAGGAGTAAGGCAAGAGTGCAAGAAGTACTGCAAAAATACTGTCTATAAACTATAACATTTAACATTTTTCTGCTATGCACTCAGGCCAAAGACATCCCATCTTGACATGTTCCATAAAAACATGTTAAACTGTAGAAAGAAAAAGAATGTCTAAAATGGTGTGCCTTCTGATGCAGCCACCCCCTGACTACAACAACTGTACAATTATGTGGAACTGAGATAACCGCACACGGTTGATGCAGCGGGGGAGTTTACAGAGGTAACATGTGATTACATGTTCAGCTAAAAAAGAAAAAGCCACCATGATGTCCTCTACATAATGTAACAGGGTTATAAGGGTGGTTGGGTACTTACTGCTGTGTTGTACAATCTGAATATTGCATTCTGCATTTGTCACTGTGGGGCCCTGTCTAAATCCAGCACATTGGCACAGGTTTGCTTGCATTATCACCTGGATACAGTGTAGAGCTTCATTTTTATATCACACCACTTCCCTTTTACTTTTTTAGTGCTAATACACCAGGAAATATTTTTAATGGCATAGACGTGATTAAAGAATAATGCTTTTCCTCTCATTATTGGTAGTCATTTTTGTGTTTCCAGCATTCTGTACATCAAAAGTTTTTTGTTGTGGGCATTTTTTACAATGCAAATTCATAAAGACATTGTTTTGTTTGGCAAATATTTCTATACATTTGTACTGAAAGATTACTAAATGAGGCTCAGTGAGCAGAATAATCCAAAAATGATATGTCAAATGAAACCATTCTGTAATGCAATATTGGTGCCATAACTGGAGTACTGACAATATTATCTAATCATAAACGCTTTGCAATGTAGACTGATTGAATGCAGATTGAGTCAACGTTTATGCAAGACACTATGTCATCTGTTATGTTATGCTGTTTGTTGAGCAATGAGCTGCAAAATACTACATTTCTATTGTGGACTTTCTGGACAATATGAGTTATTAATGAGGCTTTGAATTGCTTATATCTTGCAGATATTTGGTTTTGGTGAATTGCAAACCTGCATGTTTTTTTTTTTTCTTCCTGCTCTCTGGAGCTTTTCATGACTCATAATTTTACTATTTACCAGTCTGTCCCAACAGGTAATAACCAAAATGTATGATTCATGGAAAATTCTAGACTAAATAAAAAATACATTTTTAAAAAACTAGATGTTCTGTGGGTTTAAAAAGGATTTTGTAGAAGAAAAATAATTCAAACAAATGTTTACTGTAATAAATTGGTGCCTTGAATGCACAAAATTGTCTAGAGAAATCAGGAGAGAAATGTAGCTTACCAAGTAAATAAACTATGTGGAGGAAAGAGGAGTATAAGCACAGAAATAAGCCTAATTCCAATACATTTGAAATTCTGTAATGACTAAAGTGTGTGCCCTATAAAAGTCTTGCTGTCTTTGGTTACCATCAGAGTGTGGAAATAAGAAAGAGGGCAGGGTGGGACCAACAAACAAGAAAAACATTGTATACTGAAGAAGTCATGTTGGCACCATCATGAAGATTAGGATGTTATAAAATCAACTTGGACATTGAACATAGCACAACAGCAGTTTAGCTGGCCTGTTGTGGCCATTATGTGCTAAAGAAGATTTTGGAAATGTCCCCAGCTTGAAGCTCAATGTCTGGACCTAATTTCTGTTACAAAGTTTCCTCCTTAGTTTCTCCCCTGCTGCTCAGGGAATGGAGTGGCTGTAAAAAAACAGGTATTGTTTCATGCTAATGGAGCAGCCACTTGGTTAAAAAAGCCAAATAATCACCGCATAATCCCACTTTCCCAATCTCCCACACACACCTTGTACCTTTGTGGTATTAAACACTAATGATAGAGTTGCTTTCCTTTAAAGGTTCTAAATTCAAAAAAAGTCCTCAGAGTTTTTTGTGTAATCATTGTTCTTCTGTTTATTCATTGTCAGTTAATTTAATATTAATTCTCATTGTGTAATTTGTAAATACTTAATGTGATGATCTGTACTTAAAGATTATTAATTATACATTTGTCCTGCCAGGTTCAAATAAAAATAACACAATATCGGTAATTATTTTGCTAGCGAGTGTAAATGCACATTTGTATTTAAGACACTTCACAGACATACGAAGAGTTGGGTTAAAGGTATTGATTAGAACAAATATTAAAACAGCAATTTTCTTTTTTTTACCAAAAGAAAAGTGATTTTCTTGTTAGAAGTGAAGACATTGCGGTGTTATTATGACAATAAGCAAAAATTCAGAATACACAAAGAATATAGCCAGCAGTGTCTTGAAAAACACAAATAAACACCCTGAATTAAATAGTTAAATTAACAATTTAAATGAATGCGTGCTTTCAAACTCAACAGCAAGCAGATAGGAAGTGACAGATACGATCTGCTGAGCTTTTACACAATCTCATTATGATTCTGCGGCTCCAGGACGACCCTCTGGAGGTCAGGGATGCAAGACAGAGCTTTTCGTGGGATCCTGTTCACATCAATGTAGTTGTTCTCCAGGTGAAGTGCCAACAGGGGAGACGGGATGGTGAGACTGACTTTACACACAGACTTTACTGGAAAAGCACTGAAACACATTATTTATGCAGTAGAGTGACTTACACATATACGTCTCTGACAACATGCATATTTCATTATCTTAAAAAATGACTTTTAAATATATTAACCCATTTCTAGTAGCTGTAAAGCTGTTACGGTTTAGCATGGTGATAAACTGCAGGACTGTTTAAACCTCGTGAACAGGAGTTATGGTCACTATAGTTAAATCTACACAATTACTGGCAGGCACCCAAAAGAAACATATTTTTGTTTCTCACTAGTCTGGAGTTTCTGGGGCTTTAGTCAGGGTCATGATTGCCATGACATGGTAGAATGACCTAAACATGTAGACAAGTTTATGGTTTTGAAATGCAAACCAGCTGCTAAAACCAGGAACTAAATAAACATGCCTAATGATGCCTATGACCATACCTATGGTCTGTATGCTTGGAAGAAGCTGCAAATCATTCTTAATTGTATGATTTGTAGCTAGCATTATAAAATAATTATCATGTCTATAATAATTCAGTGACATCAAATTTGCATAATATTTTAATTAACACAAATTGTAAACTATATTTCTAAAGGTATTGGGGGAAAAAATATGTAGTTATGTAGTAATGACTTCATGGAATTTAAGGGCTTTGCGCACAGGGGCTTCGTCATGCTGGAACGGTGTTTGGGTATCCAAGTTCCAGTGAAGTAAAAACTTGCTACGGAGTATAGAGGCATCCCAAATGACTGCGTGCTATAAACTTTGGTTTGGGGAAGACACACTTATATTTTGAATATTTTTTTAAAATAAAACTATTACATTTGTTTAGTTATAAATTTTATATAATTACTTGTATATAAACCAGTTTGCATTGAGCGCACAATTATATGTACAATTGTCAAGCTCACAATTACCAGAAGTCTAATATTAATTATTCATTTCAATTAATAAATAATCTACACAGCTTTTGTAGCTGTACTATTATTATCTTACATATTCATCCATCCATCCATCCATCCATCCATCCATCCATCCATCCATCTATCCATTGTCTATACCCGCTTATTCCTAATCAAGGTCACAGGGATCTGCTGGAGTCTATCCCAGCTGTCATTGGGAGAAAGGACGGGTTACACCCTGGACAGGGTGTCGCCAGTCTATCGCTTATACAGACCAACTACACACTTACACTTACTCCAATGGGCAATTTAAAAACATCAATCAACCTAACATACATGTTTTTGGACTGTGGGAGTAAACCGGAGTACCCAGAGTAAACCCATGCAAGTACGGGAAGAACTGTGCTGCTTCTATCTTACATATGTGTCTGTTAATTCTGCTAATAGCTTATACCCTGGTGACGTTCCACTTACCTGATATAATTGTGATCCAGACGTAGCTGGTGCAGGTTCCTGAAATAGCGAATGTTTGGTGGGACTCTCTCCAACCTATTATTGTCCAGGTGGAGCTCCTCTAACGTTTTGTAAGCTCCACGAAAGGCCTTTCCTAGCAGCCCATGTTCCAGGAGCTGGTTGTGAGAGAGGCGCAGTGACAGGAGGCCTGGCCGCAGGTGACTCAGAGAGTCAGCTGGGATAGACTGGATGAAGTTGTGCTGAAGGGAGAGCTGTCGCAAAGCTCTGGGCAAGTGAGCAGGTAACATGTGCAGCTGGTTGTGAGACAGATCCAGAGTCTCCAGCTTTCTGAGAGTGTGCAAAAAGGATGAAGCGTATACATTAAAACAAATATATAAAGATTCTGACATGTTAACAAGGAAATATAACATAAATAGAGATATATTATATTTAAGCTTTGATACATCATTCAGTGTTTTTCTTATAGCTTATTTGGACGGGGTTTTGCATTCTCAAAACTGTGTCTATAGATACACGGACTACCCTGAATAATTATGTGTGCTTGGTGTCCTGCAATGGCCAGGATGTGATTTATTTTAGTATGCAGTCTGACTGACTTGTAGCATTCTTGTCTCTAAAGGCACAGCTGAAGCCAAATGCCTGAGGCCATCAGCAGTATGTCTTCCACATCACAATAGTTTTGCCTTAATGTGCTTAATGTTTTATCTTCTTACCTGAAACTTCTTTATGGTGGCCATACTGTGCTTTTAGGAAGCATTCCTGTTATAGGAATTATATCCTCTTATGACATTATAAGGTGCTTAAAATCTTGGTGTTTAGGAGCTGCATTGGTTTCGCTGTTCAGACTGTCAAGGCCAGAATTATTCCATGTCCCTTTACTCATATTAAAAAGTTAACATGGCAACAAAATAGCTCATTGTTGTGCTCAATGCTAGCTATTAGCCACTCAAAGCGTTCATAGATATAATCTTTGAAATAGCACACAGACCTTCACTGGTCTTTGTTAGTAAATCCAGTTTGGGGGTAGGTCTTGCTTTCTAATTTTTTTTCTCTCCTCGTTTGCAAAAGTGCGAGACCTGGCCCTGGTGTGAGGTGAATGCGGCTTTCATTGGACACGTCGCTAGACCCAAAGCACAGGCTGTCACTTCAAGTCATAATTTAAAGTTGAATAATGTTAATGTAATAGTGCAGTTTAACTACCTCTTTTATTTTAAGCTACGTAAAGCATTCAAAAATTGCTGCATTGGCACTTTTGGCCAGTTCTGCATATGACAAGTCGTCTCTCCCGCAGCCTCATGGCATGGTAAAGTGTAATACAAATCGGGAGGGAGTAGTATGTCATCCGTAATATTATTGTGAACTGTATTTCTTATATTAAAGTATTCTGACATACTGCCTGCCCCGCATACTTAGTTTAGCATACTTTTTTAAAAAGGGCCTATAAGTGTTTAACAAATGATTCCAATAAATAAAAGCTATACATATTTGATCACCTTCTTCACTAGGGAACGCACAAAAGTTTTAAGCATAAAATTAATCTGAATGTTAGGAAAAACATTGTAAAAATGGATAACACATTGTATGTGTGTTTCCTGATTTAGATAATCTGGCACTGGAATTGTGTTTTTAGACAAAAGCAAGTCAGAGGCAGTTCTAGTGGCAAGCAGAGGTCTTGCGATTACCACTAAATGCTCACCACTGTTATACATAACATAACAAGTCGGCAAGAACAATTGCAGTCCTGCATAGTCATGCTTTTTTCCCTGATTTCTGGATGTATGACAGACTGCAGGGGTAAATATACTGCAGCAAGACTACAAACAAAATCAATTAACATACTCTATCGCTTTATTAAAAAAAATCTGTTTAGAGATCTCGTTTTTCTTCTGTGTAAATATTTTACATTTTTTACTGCTTTGGAAACTTTCTTTAAAGTATTCTGACATGTGCTCTTTACTAATCTTAAATGCATGCATGTTCTTTATTTTCCCTTCAACAAAATAAAATTAACCACTGTAATTCTTACCCATTAATCAGAGCATGGGTCTTTCGGGTTCATACATCATAACATACAACCCTCAGTATCCATAACCCCCCACCCCCTTATACCCTGTTCCAGCTCACAGCTAACCAGAAACAAATGGAGCTCTCCTGGAGGTCCCCTTTGTTTTTTTCCCTCACACACAAACAGTAACAAGCAGACTTTTGAGTGCAGACAACACATACAAACAAATCGTCACCCCTGCCGAGTCCAGAGGGTCTTTCAACCCCAAGCTGCCCCAATTCCCACAGCATTGAACAGAGAAGCAGGTCAACACATTACCTTACCAGAATGTTCCAGTGGCTCTCAATCTTTATCAACTGATCGGCATAGTTGTTTTGGTCCTTGAGTACAGACATAAAAAACTCTTTCTGTTGCACCAGCGTTGGACAATGAATTATGAGAGAACTAACTAAGACTCATGATCAACATTTGCTTCTAGACTTTCACTTCAGTTGAGGAAACATCCATCAGTTTTTCTGCTTATTAGTAATTCCTGCACATGGAAATATCATCACTTAGATTTTACGATGTTAAAAACTTAATGTAGGATTTCTTTAAAATCACTGGTCATACATAGGTCACTGATACTTTGGAATGTTATGTCTCTGTGCAGCTGTTCTTTTCTCTTATCTTATAAATATAGAATACCACAAAAAAAGAGAAGTAAAACAGTGCATGGTCTTTTAAGGGAACACACTGTACAAGCTTTAAAGTCCAACCCAAAACTAAAATAGGAATGTACGGGCTAGGTGCCAAGCTCTATGGCAGGGACAGTGTAAATAAGTGTGCCTTTAAATTAAGCCAAATGAAAGACAGTTTCCTGTGGATTTCTTGTGGATTGTGTTTAGTGGTGCGCTAAAGAGTTAAAAATTGGCCAGGCATCTAATGAGGGAACATGTAAAGGTTGGTGGTGGTCATTAGACTGGCTCTACAGAGCAGAATTAAGGAGCCTATTTGGACTGACAGGCGCTTCCAAACAGACAGGAGATGAAAGCAGCGAATGTCTAAATTAGGGTAGATGTGCAAATTTACACTGAGATAATAGCACAGTTGAGAAGATCACACACACTGAAACATCAAAAGATGAAAATGGCATAGGTTAGTGGCCTTACAATTAAATAAAGGTGATAGTGAAGTTGTAAAGATAATTATCATGTACTGTGTGCCACTGTAAGATTATAGAATTCTCCACCGAGAAACACATTTAGGCTGCTGTAAAAAAATGGCTGCAACAAAAGACAAAATTGTCTTCTATCCATCATTACTCTGTCTGTCTCTGATTTTGGATTGGATACAGCCTAATGTAATGTATTATAGAAGAATCATTACAAGAATTTTGTAGATCATTTTTCCTCGTTAAATTCACTGATCTTTTCTGTCTTATTTTATTAACCCAATAAATTAATATATAAATATCAGGCTAATCATTAAACATTGATTATTCGTGTCACTGAGCATTTTGTAACCCTAAATAGGTTAACACTTGTTTTTATGATTTTAGATAAAGCTTCACAAACTTATTAAAAATTATAATAATTTTAGTAATTGGGTTGGGATTTCCACCACTGTAATTTTTAGGTTACTGACCAAATTCATGCTTATAAATATAAAATATCATTAATCAATGACTACAATGTGACTTAATCACTTATCTATAAATCACTGGCTAAACTTCACCATCTTGTGCTTTCAAAGCATGTAAAAAAGTGTCAGCACTGCTGAGTGTGTTAGCTTTTGCCGCAGTGGTGTCATTGGACTTATTTATAGGTATGGCTGACCCTGGAAAAATACACATATCCTCTGTATGTATCCTGATATTAACTCTGACGTACAGGTGGCTGTCAGGTCCAAGTCAAAAGAATGTTTTTATTATTAACCAAACTAAAAAATTTATTTTGTGAAGCGCTACCAATGCCCTTTTGATACCTGGTTAATGTGCGCCATCTAGTGTTAAAATGCAACATTTGTTTAGTTGAAAGCTGTTTAAAAATAAACCATGATTACAATTTTAATATTTACATTCACAATAGTGATGGCAACAGGCTGTATGACCAAAAGTATGTGGACAGCTGGACATTCTTTTTTTACAATAATAAGCATGTATGTAGTTTTGGGTATAGTGATTATTTATCAATTGGTAAGATGCCGACATAAATCAAAAAGTTCTAAAGCAAAATTGACATTTCAGTTTCAGGTTTCAGTGTTCACTGGGTTTAAGGTTTAATTTCAGGAGTTCTTCTACTCCAACTTTGGTTGAATTCTTTTTAGATCTTTATAGATCTTTATAGATGTTGCCTGGAGCATAATGGCATTGACATTGTGTGTTAACAGACTGTGTCTAAAAAAAAATTTAAATGCTAAAACATAAAAAGCCATTCTTAAAAATGTGTGTTTCCAACTATGTGGCAAAAGATTGGGGAGAAATACATTTATATAAGAGTTATGGTCAGGTGTTCACTCACTGTACTTTTGCCTATACAGTGTACTGTGTTGAACTGTGCCATTTAGTTTAATGTTAAAAATTTTAATAAGCACTTTTACCTTGGTGTAAATGTTTTTAAACATTTTAAGATATATTTTTCAATCTGATCCAGTTAAAAAACTAAAGCCTAACTTTCCAGGTGGAGTATTTTTTTTAGTACTGGATGTTCATTTATTTATTAAAGTTTTATCCTGGACAGATTAAAGCCAAGTTCTGTATGAGATGCCCCTCTATAAAAAAGGCAGTACATATGAAAGTTTACCTACTGGCATATTTTTGGAAGGTGTAAATAAATTAAAGCACACAGTGGAAATTCACATAAACATGCAGGAAAATATGTACACTATCGAACCCAGACAGTAACTAAAGCTCAGGATAGGACCCTCAGAGATGTGGAGTAGCAACACTACCTACCTTATTACTGTGTATGTATAAAAAATTTGTGTACTTGGCTGTCCCTGTCACCATATATAACTAATCATCTTTTCTACTGCAGATATTAACACTGTAGCTGAGAAATAAATGCATATGTGTGTAACTCACGGCATGTCAATCCAAGCTCCAGGGAAGAAACTGGTGTCACTCAGGAGATTGTGGCTTAGATCCAGGGTTGTCAAGTGAGTGGAGTTTTTCAGAACATTCTCCTGCACCTCCACTAGCTGATTGTGTGGCATGCTCAAGTCCTGTAAGAACAAACACACACACACACACACACACACACACATATACACACTATGTCAGAGAAATGTATTGTATATAAAACCAAGCCAAAGAATATTTGCAGCAGCTGACCTCTAGAGATGCAGGCAGTCCATCTGGAATGGAGGTAAATCGGTTATTGTCTAGTCTCAGGTGCTTGAGCATTGGGAGTTGTTGGAAGGCCAACGGCTCAATACTGCCCTCCCACAGGATGTTTCCTGCCAGATCTAAGTGGAGCAAGTTGGTTAATCCTGCAAAAAATCCAAAAGATTTTTTAAAACAAAAATCACTTGGAAAAAAAAACAATTTTTTTTTCTTTAACAGCAACGCTAAACGACAAAATCTTCAGGTCAAACCTTCCAAGTTGTGTGAAAACACTTGGATTATCTTGTTGTCATTAATTCTCAGCTCTTCCAGAGATCCTGGCAGATGTGGAATTGTTTCTAGACCATTGCCATCAAGAATCAGCACTTTTAAGTTTGTGAGATTCTGTTAAGGATAAGGAAAGAGAGAACGTTTATGAATAACAGCAAAATACAGCTGTGGACTCGATGTTTTACATACACATACAGCATCTTTAATCATGAAGCTAAATTAATCTACTTGTATGTACAGTAAAACCACTAAATAAGTACTCTTGGCTTTACAGTAACTATTTTAGTGGTAGGATATTTTAAGCTAAACGCCTTCTTTTCTGACATTGGTAGTAAAACCAATTCCAATAAAGGCCCTTGCTATTGGTGCCACAACAGGATTGGAGACTGTAAAATTGTATTTATATATTTAAATTTTATTTATTTATGCTTTTTACATATAGTAGAGTTTTTTTGGTTTAGTATTGGTATGTATATTTAGAGCCCTACTCTTTAGTAATGTTGGTGTATTTAGCTGAGATAAAGTAGGACTCAAGTAGGACAATTCATACCAATACTGATCCAAAAAGAACTATACTATATATATAATTTTATTACACTAAATTGATTAAAATATAGCCACTATACAAACACACAGAGAGAAAAGTTTGTATACCCATACGGTTGTCTAGAACATCTTTGTATTTTGTAGCAGAACAATTTACTTTACTGCAACTAAAATGCTTAAACACTGCTCCACCGTGACAATTCCCCTGTGCACAAAATCGCTGCCCTCACTAAAGACACGTTTTGTGTTACCCTGTAAACAAGCCTATTTTTATTTCTGGCATGTAAAAGATTTACATTTATACAACTGAGCAATTGAGAGTTAAGGGCTTTGCTCAAGAGCCCAGCGGAGGCAGCTTGCTGGTTCTGGGAATTGAACCCACAACCATCCAATTAACAAACCAGCACCTTAACCACTGAGCTAGCACTTGCCGTCTACTTGACCTTGTTTAATTTTAAGTGACAAAAGGACAACCTTAAAAAGATCGGGGCTGATGGAGGAGTCATCCAGAAAGTTCCTACTCAAGGTGATCACCTCCAGATTGGGCATACCAGAGAAAGCCTCAGTAGGTAATGTGGTAAGGTTATTTCCTGTGACAAATATGCAATGTGAAGAAACAGAATAAAAACGTTTAACTGAAATTGCTTTTTTTGGTCAGTGGTAAACATTTACTTGTACAAATGCCTTATCTAAACTCACCAGCTAAGTCAAGTGTAGTGATGTTTAGGTCAGTGATGATGGGAAGTTCAGCAATGCCAGCCTCTGCACAGGAAATCTCAGTTCCATTTACTTGGCAACCTTCTGGTAGCAATTCTGCAGTACTGTTCCCAGCTGCTTCATTCTCTTCTTCCTCTGCCTGTTCTTCCTCCCCTCCTTCACTTTCCTCTTCTTCACCTCCTTCTTCTTCTCCTCCTTCCCCCCCTTCCTCTCCTTCATCCTCTTCTTCTTCTTCATCCTCATCCTCATCATCTTCTTCATCCTCATCATCGTCTTCATCTTTTTTCTTTTTTGGTGTCTCGTTAGCCTGGCCAAGAAGGCGGCTCTTTTCGTTCCCGAGCTCGTGCAGTACCCTGCTCAGTTTACCTGAAATTCCATCTCTCATTTTCAGGATGGAATTTAGCTCTACCCACGCTGCTAGAGTCCGCCCTAAATCTGACTGCTGACAGAGACATGGAGCCCATCATTAGACAAAAATATACAGAAATGACTGTATTTGGCACAAACATAAAAAGACTAAATGTAGTGGATAAATAGGGGAGCCAAAAAAAGAACAGTGCCAATTTGTCAGTTGAAAACTGTAGTTGAAGATGAAAATAGCTGGTACACTCATTATAACAAGGGCACACCTAACAAGATAACCACAAACTGGGGCGTTTATTGTACATTTAACTGCTTATGGAAATACAGTGATTGTAACATGTTGGTTTTTCTATTTTCTTCTATTTAATCATAGCTAGGAGGTAAGAAATAGGTTCGTTTTATAGGCCCAGTCTTACCTGCTCGTTCTTAGCTGTGTCTTTGTTTGGCTTCTCGGCTGCTCTCCTCTCCCCTAGGGACAAATATATGAGTATTTTTTAGGAATCTCTCTTTGCCATCATATCACATGGTTTCCCTATAATGCTTAATAAAATTAAATAATATAGAAACCTTATATAACCTCATTTCTTTTAAGTCTTACAAGTCTTATTTTTTTACCCATTATTAGCCAGAGTGCTAGTAATTGTGAACATGGCACTTTGCTTTATTTCTACACATTTAACTTGGTTAATTAACCGCAACCGTTTTTTGTCTGTAAGAAGGATGAAACATAAAACCCGTCATTTTCTGCTTCAATTTTTTTAATTGTGGAGGACCTACATGGAAAATTGAGGGACATCACTTTCAACTTTTTGTGACTGCAAAAATGATAATTGTGTAGTTATGGAGTCGTCAGCCAATTGTGTGTTAGAAATGCAATTAAAATAATTATATGTAGGTCATATTAAATTCAGGACAAAAACTTCAGTTTATGTTCACTTAGCTGGTTTGAGTATTTTTAGATCTGTTGATCTCCTGAGATTTTCACACACAACAGTGTAAAAAAACATAAAATGTTGAGTGAGTGACAGTTTCGTGGGTGGAAATGCCTGGTTAATGAGAAAGGTCAGAGGAAAATGGCCAGATTGCTTCAGCCAAGAACAAGTTTCTAAGCCTATCATGGGCAGAGACTCAGCCAAGCTAAATAGCTAAAAATTAAAGACTAAAGATGGAAGATTGAGGGTTTTTCACTGCTCCCTCGTCAACACGGTTTTTATACTGAGTTTCCACATGCAAGATATTTTCCCAGTGTAAAACCTAGAGGCTGATGCCAAGAGCAGCTTCTGAAATACTTAAATCAGCCCATCTGATATCAACAAACATTCCATAGTTTAACGGTTCATGATTTGTATGGCTTGTATTGTTCTGCGGCTACTTAAATAACGAATTGGATAACCAAATTAATAATAAGTCCTAATTTAGTAGACGGTGGGTGTATATAAAGTAAATACATGAATATGTGCATTACATTACACAATTTGTTATATTTCAAACTCTAAATAAATAAATTGAAAGATATTGTCCATTTAATATTCAAAATGTTGGCCAATTTCTGTCACTATTTAGATTTAGATTATATACAATAGATTGGATCTAACTGAAACAATAACTCCATTTGGGAAAAAAAATTGAAACAGTTAAAAGGCTGTGCATAAATCTAATAAAAAAACTCTGAAGTTGGATATGAGACACCTGCAGCACTAGAGCATCATAAGAACATAACTTACTTGAATGTTCCACTGCTGTCTCCAGTTCTGGCGGGTTTGTTATGTCAGTGCTTGTCCCATTCTCCGCAATCTTTCCCAGTGCATTTGGAGGGTCCGCTTCTACAGCCAAAGCTCCTGCAAACACACCTACACAGACACATAAAATCAGCGCTGACTGCATGGTGCTGATTTACTCTGCGCTTCAACACTCAGCACGAGGATTTCACTCAGTGCGCACCTGATGCCTGCCCTCTTAAAGAGTCAGCCGGAGGAAGAGGAGAGGCCAGGAGAAGAGGGTTAATCATGTACAAGATGTATCCTTGCCTGGAACCCGTCCCATTTTCAGAAACATCATGCCCTCTTTTACGTTACAGTGGTTAAGCAGTGTTTGCGTACTAAAACATTTTTAGAACAAGGGAGGGAGAGATTTAGGCAAAGAGCAAGAGGACACGGCAGGACCGGAAGAAGGACAGACACATTGGGAAAATAAGAAAACAAGTGTGAAAACAGGGAGTGGACTGGCTGACTCTTCATGTCTGTCTGCAGCTCGGTATGGCACAAGGCCAGTAGCATGTTTGTCTGAAACAGAGACGAACATGGAGCAAAAAAAATAGACGGTGCTAAATAACCCAGAAAAGTTTGAGAATACAACAGACACACTTAAGCAGTATCTTGTCAAATATCACTGACTGTACAAAAAAGTTAATATTTTACTGCTAATTTTAATTGTTTTATTACACTTTGGAATTATTGTGAATTTATTACAAATGGAATTAATTTAAATATATGTAATAAATAATACCTTTATTTATAAAGCATTGCTAATGACAGCTGCCAGCTTTATAGCTGTTTTTTGTAATTTTAAGAAAGGAATAAACTATGATGAAGCATGTAAAAAGGCAGCCATTAAAAAAAATTATTGTTCCCCTTTAGAAACTTAAGCTGTGAGAATGCTTCCTATGTAACCGCAGTCTTGAAGCAGGTGTGAAATCACACCAATTGGAAAGTAAAACATCATGAGCACGGTGCGTCACAAGCAGGGTGACGTAATTAACCAGGAAGTACAAAGGCGAGCATCCAGCTTATTTGCTTCTCAGTGAGTGAAAATTAAAAAAATGATGCCTAAAAGAAAAGCAAAGATGGTGGCAAGTAAAAAGGCAAACAACAAGCCGTGCTTGTTTCCACGCTCCCGGTTTATTCCGGACTCAGACACATAAGCATTGTGTGTGGCATGTTTCAGAGAGGAGCATGCTAGGGTGGCTCTTGAGGATGTCTAATGCTGCTGTGTATGTCCCTGGCTGCCACTTGTAGACTAATGTGGGGGGGTTACAGGCTAAGCTATTGGAGGGCTCTGAGACAGGCTTGGCCCTATCTAACCGAGAAGCCAAAAGAATGCCCTGCGTATTCTTCCTCCCTGGCGATGTTCTCCTGCTTTATTTCCGAGGAAAGGCTAGACCCGATGAGCATCAGCACCAGGGAGATTGGGGAGCCACTGCTGCAGACTCTTAAATAATATGAGCTAGCTCTGGTTTTGACAAGGCTCGATTTGGCTTGCCCAGCCAAGTCGAGGAACCCTGCCCCAGGGGTGTGCAAACTGGACAAACACCTACAAAACTGATCCTCCCCTTCTTCTCTGACCTTCACACGAAGCAGTAGCCAGTTAGCTTATGCTAACATGGTAGGCCTGAAGGAGCAGGGGTACCTAAATATAGCAACAGACGCTGGTCAGCTGTCTGTCCCCTAACATAGCGGCATCGCTAAAGGTTCAGAGGCTACTCTTCAAGCTGCTGAGGGCTACCTTGGCCTTGGTAGAAAAGGCCTACACAGCAGCAGGCCAGGCTGCAGCCTGCTTGCACACCCTGGTTGTTTCTGCAGGCCCATCAGACCGAGCTGTTGGGAGACCTGATTTACGGCAGCAAGGCAGTTACTGCGCCGGGATGTAGATTTGCCCCCCGAGCTACCAAGGAGAGGGCAGGCTGTTCTGCAATGGCCAAGGCCTCTGACCCAAGGCAGGCTGTCAGCCTGTAGGCATGAGGCCTGTTAGAGTGCCAGAGCCTTTTTCTCCTACTTCTATTGGGAACCTTTCCTGGTTGCAAACAAGACAGTTTCAAAAGCGATTAGATGCAGTTCTCAAAGTGGAAGGTCCCTAAGGTGACAAAGAGTTGTGTGGCCATACCACCAGCATGGTCGAAGCCTGACTTACTGATCGATGCTTACCTTTGTACTACCTGGTTGCTTATGTCACCCCGTCCATGACACACCATGCTCATGATGTTTCACTTTCCATGTGCTTCAAGACTGCAGTCAAACAGGAAGCGCTCCCATAGCGTTTAGATGCAACGTCTCATTCCTTCGAGGAACCACATATCACATGTTACATATGTTATTTTAGAAATGTTTCTATAGTATTGCACATGTTTAATAACAAGTATGGTAAATGGCCACACAGAAACTCACTTGTCCTATAGATATTTTACCAAATGAAATGTAACTACAATGGGTTAAAACTATGATGTGCTTTTATTTAAACAGTTAAAATTTGAAATAATTAACAAATTAGCAGACTTTAGAATTCTGAAATGGTCAAATTCTTATTATATATCATTACTTGAACAACAT
The DNA here is from genome assembly GCA_005784505.1 of Bagarius yarrelli. Taxonomy (NCBI): domain Eukaryota; kingdom Metazoa; phylum Chordata; class Actinopteri; order Siluriformes; family Sisoridae; genus Bagarius; species Bagarius yarrelli. Next base: position 1,121,621 of record VCAZ01000040.1, on the reverse strand, counting down.
GAATTCCTTTTAATCCCCCCATCACACACAAACATGTTATTGGTTCCAGGTTTCATTTAGATTTAAACTTTGGGTTTTGTGGAAGGAAAGTTCAGGAATAAAATCCTGTATGAATGGGTTCTTTAAATAAATTAGGTGGCAGAAATGTACCATATTTGCCAAATATTTGAACAGTTGGTTAATGCTCATAGAATCACCCTGTTCTGTGATTATAAGAACGTCTATGGACATTTTTAACAGGGGAATCCTACCAGTTGAAAAATTATTTACAGTTACAGTGTCTGACTTTTTCTCTTCCTACCACACACACAACGGAGAATGCATGGGGAATGCTGACCACATTAAATCACTGTAGAGTGAGAGATAGCCCAGTGACTCCATTAATGTTTGCTAAGACAGACACAGCCTGTAACACAGACTATACTATATTGTTTAAATAGCAAGTAGATGATTTTCCCAACTTCTCCAAGCTGGTTTTTTAAATATTTTATATCCTGCCATAAGGTTTTAATGCTAACGTCAGAAATTATGTAAGTTAGAGATTTGCTGTGGGAGAAGAGAATCTGTTCAAACGACTGGACAGCCAACAAACAACTGAACACAACCACAAAGCTAACCATGTGGCCTACTTAATTATTTAAAATGACAGGCTTCAGGTTTGCAGAAAATTATGGTTTATAACAGCGCTTGTGTAAATATTAAAATTCGGTAAAAAAAAGAACATAATATTTTTTTTCTCAATTTAGTTGTGGTAAAGAAGCGGTATGCTCTTGTGTGTCCAAGATGGAGTTTTATCCTGAGTCAGTCTCCAAACAAACACAGAAAACGAATAAGTACAAACTTTGCAAGTTTAATCTAAAAAGCCACACACACACCCTTTCTCACACCGACCTGTGTGTTTAAAATAACATTAAAATAACCGTCTCCACCTGCTCTCCTTTTCCAGCGCTCTCAGCTGGACATGTTCTCAGTGTAGGATCAGAGTTGCCAGATTTTTTTTTTAATATTTGAGCTTTACTTTAAAGCTAAGGTGTTAAACTGGAGTTTCTGGAGGGCCACAGAATCTGAGTTCCATACCGCTGATCTACATCTACACATACTAATAACAATCTAATTAATCTTAATTTGATTAATTACTAAAATAAATAAATAATCTCTAAGTGGTTATTTTGTAACAGCAATAAAACTAATTGAATATGTTACAACACAGAGAATAGACATTTGGGCATAGTAATACTCACAGCATGGTTTTAATCTGGCAACTATAAGTGAGGCGCTTGTGGTTGGTACAAGCAGGGTGTGGAGAGAACATGGGTAAATAATACTGCCAGAAACATGTCAGCACAATCAGACGCTGGGCAAAAGGTTACCAGATGAACCCCATACAGAGACAATGCAAAGGACACATTAATGTTTATTATTCAGTCAAGTTCTAAAGCTAAACACTGTAAAATGTATAAAAATTTGTGCAAATTTACACTTGGTTTTTTTAAGCATTTGTCTGACTAGTCAAAGTTCACCATTAGATGGACAGTGCTTGATCAAGCCGAAGGCCACCAGAGCAGCTGCATGTATATTGACATTAGAGCTGTGACCCTCACCCGGGTCCACCCTTAAAACACACACTCTATGCCTGTAAAACCACATACTATGATACGAAACAGAATATAAAAACATTGAAGAGTAGATAATGCACTGTTTTATCTTACTATTTAGTGAATCTATATGTGATCGGGACTATATAGCCAGCATTAACAACAACAGGTGTGAAAACAACAGTGGCATAGCAGTTTGACAAAGGCTTGGCTTTTTATGGCCATTTCCCCGTGTCCTCTCAGAGGCCTAGTGCTCTTCTCTCTGTGATTGGCAAATGCAGGTGACCAGAGGTTAAGTTTAGAGCTTGATATGGGCCTGCACTGGAGAGAGAGCAGCACCAAGGACTTATTGTCATAACTGACGTTCTGCCTGTTGTCTCTGACATTCCTACTCTATTAATAGCCTATTCTATCCCTAACTCCATTCTCTCTTACCCCTTTTCTTTTTCTATCCATCTCTCCCTCTCTCTCAGATAGGAAAGGGGGGAGTGACAGCAGGCTTTTGTCTTTTCTGAGACACCCATACCAGGCATAAAGGCCAGAGAAGGGGTCCCTGGAACTCTTTGTCCTCTGTCCACAGTGCTGTAAGGAGTGCTGGATTACCTGCGAAGGACCATAATAGACAACTGCACAGTTTGAGGAAAGGGGTCAGAACTCAGAACAGCCATGGATGATGTATATAAAGCAGCGGTAAGCCATCATTATGGGTTAAACACATGTAGGTTCTTTTAAATTGAGAAGAATGAAAAGTGTGAGCAACCCAGACAGTAATGAGTTAACATTCTATAATTTACAACTGTGGACCCTTTTGAAGGATTGATTATGTAAATATAACACAGTATGCGCACTCAAGGTTAAACCAACATTTGGGGTCAGCAGTAAAGCTGGTCAGTCTTTTACAGTGTTTCATGTTATTGATTGATTTTATTTTTACAATCAATGTTGTGAAACTAATTTACTAAATATAGATCTGTGTATTGTACTTCAGGTGAAAAAAAAAACTATAGGTCAATTCAATAATGTAGCGATAAGAAGGCAAATAAATATAATAATTTACAAAATAATACAAGTAATAACCTATTACACAGGTCATCAGGTCAGGTGCTGGATTAACGAAATTTCATACTCAATCAGTTTAACACAAAAAGCAGTGTGTATTTACTGATTAGTTGAATCGGCTTTGTTTGTGTCCTTCTGTATAAAAAAGGGGGTTAAAGTAACAATTCTTTATAGAGGCCAATTTTAAAAATACAAATAGGTAATATTTCGAACTTTATAAGACTAATTAGGGCATATTAAAGGTAAGAGTGCATGAGAAGACTCTTAAGTGAATTGGATTTAAATGGTCAGAGCAGCACAAATTAGTCAGTGGTGCTTAAAACATACAGAGGCTAAAAATATCCTACAATAGCTGGTGGATGAGTGCAGGGTCCAAAGGGCAGCATAACTGAGATTAACAGCCGGTTGTGTGGTGTCCAGTGGCTAGGTGATATCTTAGATGTCAAAAATAAAATCATGACTTGTGTCCGTGACAAATAGGAAGTGCTCAGTATTATATTGCAGTTGAGCTACTGAACCGCCATCTGTTCATTTCTTCTCTACAACAGGTCGAGAATTTAACAGAGGAACAAAAAAATGGTAAGACTTTATTTTCTTTTGTAAATGACTAGAGGCTTTGATCTTAGTTTAGCTCTGGTGCCTTAACAACCCCACTTTAAAGTGCTATCAGCTTGTCTGAGCCGCATGGCGTCATGTGCGTATGTGTTAACGTGTCTTTGGCAGAGTTCCGCGCTGCCTTTGACATCTTCGTGCAGGACGCCGAGGATGGCTGCATTAGCACAAAGGAGCTGGGGAAGGTGATGAGGATGCTGGGACAGAACCCCACACAAGAAGAGTTACAGGAAATGGTGGACGAAGTGGATGAGGATGGTACGCTTGGCACTGACATATTTTAGGTCTATTTGATGAACTGAACACACTGAGCCGAAACCACAAAATAAGGCTCTGTAATTAAAGATCCAACATGTTTCAAAATAGCAAATAACTCTTCCAAGAAAAGAAACCTCAACCCAAATCCACAGTCTTACAACCTGTCGTTGGCGTATGAATGAATATCACATCTCATATGAGTACGATGACTGTGTATTTTTCGTATAGGTAGCGGGACAGTGGACTTTGATGAGTTCTTGGTCATGATGGTGCGCTGCATGAAAGAGGAAAGCAAAGGAAAATCCGAGGAGGAACTGGCCGAAGTCTTCCGCATGTTTGACAAGTAATAAACATAACCATTAATAATCACCATCACAGCTTTAGCAACTTACTAGTTAAAGTAAATAACATTCTCTGTCTTAAAGAAACGGAGACGGGTACATTGACTTAGACGAGCTGAAGAACATGCTAGAATCCACCGGTGAGGCTATTACTGAAGATGACATTGAGGAACTCATGAAGGATGGAGACAAAAACAACGATGGAAAAATTGACTATGATGGTAGGTTTCGTTTTTTTGAATGCTCGAGAATTTACATATTGTTCAGAGACAGTAAATGGGACATATTCTTTCTCAAACCTACAGAGTTTTTGGAATTTATGAAGGGCGTGGAATAAAAATCCTGCTTACATGGAGACCCCACAGCAGATTTAACAGCCTCAAGTATCACCTCATCATTCCCTGTCCTGAAGCTGGGGTATCACTACAGGCTCACCACACATCCTGTCATCTGCCGAGCATGCAACAAATTTTCATTTCTGTTTAAAATGCTTGCAAGACATGTAAATAATTTACATTATTACCTCTTATGTATTGGTTCTAAATGCTGTCTGCCTACCAGCTAAACTGTATCTCTTTATTTGCCCTCATCAAATCAATCACTTTGTGAAAAAAAAAATCTTGTTGTTTTTTTTTTTTCTAATAAAGAATCAAATTAATCACTATACTTAAAACATATTCACACTTCATTAGGAACATTTATTAATAGTAGGCAGGGTAACCTTTCACTCTCAATTCATGGCTCAGGTTCATGTTCACATGATTGCATAATGCAGTTTCTGTAGATTTTTGGGTGCTCGTTCATGTTATACATTTCCCACATGTTTAATTCCAAAAGTGTTATATTGGATTTTTAGTGACCGGGAAGACACCCGACATTATTGTCATGTGACATGGTACATCATCATGCTGAAAATAGTTATTAGAGGATAGTAAATTAAGATACTAATGGATGTACATGGTCAGAAACATAACCCAAATAGGCAATGTGATGATGAATTAATATAAACAGGCTCACAGTTGCCAAGAAAACATTCCCCACACCATTACACCGCCTCCACGACCTTAACTTTTTGGACACAAAGCAGATTGGGTCCTTAGATTTTTGCAGTTGGCGCCAAACCTTGACTTTACCACCCGAGTGCCTTAACAGAAACTGAGATTTATTAGACCAGACTATCTATTTTCATAATTCTGTATTCTACACTACAGCCTTAGATTAGTTCAACCTATACTGGTCTTCTGCTGTTGTAACACACTTACCTCAAGGCTGCTCCTTTACTCATTATTACTCCATCTAAATTACTCTCTGTCCGTTTGAATAAGTCTATACATTTTCCATAAAGTCACGTCTATTCACCAGTAAAGTACAACTACTTATAAAAACTACCACTCAAGTGATAGTAAAAATTTTAAAATTGGAAGTTACTCGAGTAAGATTTATAAAACAGAATTATAAGAATCTCTAAGTAATGTTTTACTAGTTATTTTGCATCTAATTAAAAGGACAATCCTGAAAACCGAGGAAAAAGAATCATCTATTTTTAAAAAAATGTTTTTTTAAAAGACGAAAAAAGTGTCAGTGTGCGAGATTTTACAGTAACTTACGGTAAAGTTAAAGCGCCCAAAGTTGCCGCGACATGTTTTCTCAGGTTAGAGCTGGAATTTCTCTAAACTGATGTCAATATGTTTACGGCGAACATAAAAGACATCCCATTATGTAACTATTCTGAATTATTAATTAAATGAGGTGTCTTGAATGTCCCTGTCTCCACTGAGATGCTTCGGACATAATTTTTTTTCGAGATCCGATTTCATTATACGTAACATGATGGAAACTAATTATTAAAACTATGCTTTCATAATTAAAATTAAATAGTGAAGGAGAAATGCTATTAAATGTAGCAAAAAAAACTACATCTGCGATTAACAATAAACTTCAGTAAAAATAAGGCCAGTTAAACTTTTCATTTTTGGAAGAAAACTTGATAAATCCAACACGGCACTACCCACCGCTGCTATCCACATAACTGATTCTCACCGGCCTTTTTACTTTAACATTTTTTGCCAACTGAGGCTGGGGATTAAATTACAGAGATCAGCAGTCAGGAAAAATACTTAAATACTGTCTAATAACCATAACACAATCAAACTCGCATTATTTCTGCGTCTCAAATGATGGGACACAGTTTGGCAGATTAACGTGATTTTCCAGGTGGTGCTATAGTGCACTTGGAGTGTATTAGAGCTTATAATACGCTTAAGAATTCTTTTAGGTTCATGCTAAAAAGACAAACTGACCAGTTAGACAATTCTGTTTATTACTTGGATCCAGATCATTCACACAACCTTTAGAGCAGTTCAGTAACATGAGAAACATGTAGATCGCACAGAGACACAAGATTAGCTGCAAATATAACTAAGACAGGAGTATCTTGGAGGAGATACTATAATCCAGTACGGGTACCTCCTTACATACTGAAAGTTATGTTCATACTGGAAAAAAAACCCCAGTAGAAATGTATAAACGGGAATGGTCAAAGTTATAAACACAAGTGACTTTGCCGCGCACGGGACCATGATTCAGCAAATGAAATGTTTCATACACTAACAAGGATGGACAATTTTTCAGGCGGGTTAAATGTACAACACGACCCGGAATACCAGAGATGTTACTCAAAAGCTTGGGCAAAGCTGCCACATTTAAGACATCAAGAAAGCAAAATATATATAACCGTTTTACATGCTTTCTTATAATGTTGTAAATTACAGTGCACCAGTTGGAAAAAGATCTTATTAGAGACTAAAAGCATTCAAGCAATTTCATAAGCAGGAAGGAAGGGCTGGGTGGGATTAGTTGGCAAAAGTGCCTCTGACTGAAGCCACAATACACTTGGCGCTGATGCCAAACATGTCCAGCAGCTCCTGGGGTTTGCCACTCTGGGGCACTCGGCTCACAGCCAGTCGATGGACCACAATTCCTGGTTCCTCTCCCACTGCTGCCAGGACAGCCTCACCCAAACCACCTGCACACAAAGCAGAACATTACTACACTGTCATTACAAACATGACTAATGCCACTTGGGAGATTTAAAGAAAAAAAAAAAAAAAGTTTAGGTCCAGAAATATCCGAGTCACACTAAGACCAGGAATTTGCGTACCCTCTTTGTAATGATCCTCCACTGTAATTATTCTGCCTTGAGTAGCACGAGCACTGGCCACAATGGTAGCAGCATCCAGGGGCTTGATGGTGAACGGGTCGATTACACGTATGTTCACACCTGCAAGACAGAGCAACATTAAATCAGTACATTTTGTCTTAGTGTTTTTTTTGGTGGTTTTTTTAGAAAAGAAAACAGTGAGGGGTTATTGCATCCTCACATAAACTTCATATTTCAGTCAAGACTGGACACCAACCTTCTTTAGCTAGAATGTCATGTGCAGCAATGGCCTCATGCAGTGTGACTCCAGCTCCGATCACAGTCACTTGATCACTGTTAGACTGACGCACCACCTACAGGACAAAAAATAAAATTACATTTAAATCCATTGAAGATAATTAGGGCATTTTCACTGAAATGTCTACACCTAAAGGCATTTCTAAAATCACCATTACCTATAATTATCCTGTTAAAATAACAGGGTTTAAGCCTAAAACTGCCATCATTACAAAATTAACATATTGTATGTTTCATTATACTGTATTGAAATACAATTTTAAAAAAAGTCTTGCCTGTTATGGAAAATTATAAAAAATAATTATTAAAATAACCATTTACATCAACAAAAATGTAGACAAAAACAACGTCTCACTAGAGCGCCCTCTAGCGACCTTTAGCTGCCATGTTGCCATAAACCAACTAATATCTTACTGCTAATACCAAATAAAATATGCAGCAATAGAATAAAAAAGTGCTTCTTTTAAAAGAACTGAAAGCAGCTGCTTTAGGTAAAGATTAACAATTACAAATATTTAAAACTGAACCCTGTCTGGGTCAATTCTTAAATCTAAATCAGTTCCTCTGCTAGATTGAATGTAGGATTTATAATGTATAAAAGCTATAAAGACATAACCGCCCTCATTATTAAAAATTGTGCAGATAGCAAGTATCGATATATTAAAATGCTGCAGACAAGAAATGAAATACTTGGATCAGAAACTCACCTTTGCCTTGCCAATCTCAAATTTCTCATCTGCTTCATATATGATTGCTGTGTCTGGCCGACTGGTCCTTATGAAACAGATACCCTGGGAACAAATTACAGACCGCATTGAAAACCAGCAGAACACACAGACACTGAAACTTGATTTACTGATACTGAAACTTTAATTTTAATTTGTATTAGTAGTGTGTTGAGCATAAATCCTAAAAAAAAAAAAATATCCCACCCAAACTTTAATAGGTCCTGTGCAAAGTAAAGGGGAAAATCTTTATATAAATGGCCTTGCATCATGCTTTTTGTGCCATGTTACAAATTTACATGTTCTGTCAGATATGACAAAATAAATTAAAAAAAATAATTAAATATTAAAGCGCCAATAGTCATGCATAAATAAACTTGCAAAAAGCTGCAAATCAGTTATTGAGTTACAAAAGGAATACAATTGGTGCAAAAAGTTATTTCTGTAAATGTAAGTTTAAGACACGTTGAGGTCAGTCATAATAATTACCTTTGTATTTGCTGCCAACTCAACTGCCCTCTCGGTGGACACTCCATCACTAGGGTAAAACACAGTGCATGTTGGGATAGCACGGAACATGGCAAGGTCCTCCAAGGCCATCTGAGAGGGCCCGTCCTCACCTATGCAAAAAAAAAAAAAAAAAAAAAAAAAAAAACCCATTTAATTTAATCAATGCAGACAAAAATCTGTTTAACACAAAAAAAAAAAAAGTAAAAAAAAATAAAATCATCCATTTGAAAAAAAGGTGTATAATTTACAGGTAAACAGATGGGACTTACCAATAGAAACACCACAATGGGAGCCCACTAGGTTAACGTTGGACTGAGAAATCGCCGCCATGCGGATTTGGTCATAAGCACGTGCTAAGAAAGCAGCAAACGTGCTGGCAAATGGGATTGTGCGATCACGAGTGGCACAACCAATCGCAACACTTACCTAGAAAGCAGGGGGGAAAACAGTCATTAAAGAGAAACTCAAATTAAACTAAGTTTACCTTTACCCCCTAATAAAGCTTGATATTCAACTGCCTTTAGGTTATAATCATTGTTGATTGAAATCAGTAAATGGGAAAGATTTCTTCCAAGCAGGTGCAAAAGATTCAATACTTGACTGATTAGTTACAGTGAACACCAGTGCTGCTCTTAATACAAAACATTACTTATGCTTTAAAAAATAAACACACCATATTCTGCTCAGCAATGAAACACTCTATGTAGCGATCAGGATAGGCTTTCTTAAAGGTTTCAGAGAAAGTAGAATTTTTGGTATCTCCATCCAGAGCCACAATACGCTGGCTAGCATCTCCCATCTTCTTTAGGGCAACACCATAAGCTTTTCTGGTAGAAATCTGTAAATAGATAACATGCAAATTGCTTTTAAAATACAAAGTGCATGAAAGAAAAGAAAAAAAACAACAATTTGCAGCATATCAACCCAGCCGTTATTTTGACTACCTTGTCCCCAGACTTGTATTCTGGAGGAGACTGTAGATATATGGGACTTGGGTCTACAGGAGCAGCATCCTCATTAGGCAGGGAAGCCTGGAGTGGTTTACTGGATTGCTGGATCTGGCTTTCAAGGACACCAATCAGCTCGTCCGCACGGTCTTTAGGGACAGGCTTGCCGTGCCAATTATCAAGGTCTTCAATGCCTGAAAACCAGGACACAAAATGCCAGATAGATGTAGAATTAGCAGCAATAATTAAGTAGAGATCACAAAGCAGAGGTCCCTCCTGAACCCTTTTCTGAGGTACAGAACTAGCTCACCTTTGAGCCCTTTGCCCTTGAAGGTTTTGGCCACAATAGCAGTGGGCTTCCCTTTGTAACGTTCTGCATGCCATAGTTCCTTACACAGCACTTCCACATCATGGCCATCGACTACACATGTGTTCCAGCTGAAATGACAAAAGAAATTGCAGATTGATCAGATATTAATTTGCAAATACAAGTATGAGAAAAAACCATTAGATTTCAATGGTCAGAAACCACAGAGAGGAATTTTAATATCACATAAATGTACACATCATTTACACAAATATACATTAGTAACCTTTATAATTCCCTTTGTACAAGAGTTACTGTAAACTACTGTCCTGATAAAATGTCTAGGAAAAGGTCAATAAAAATATAATGTATTGTATGTGTCTAGAAACTAAAATATTATCCAATTTAAATAAAAGCACTTTCAGTAGCTTGCAAAACGGTGCGTCCTTAAAACGTATTCCTGATAACTTATCCAATGAATGACATTTGTGAGCTTCTGTAACGATCTATGATGACAGTTAGGAATTATATCTACTGAAAAGGAAGACAGGAGAAAATAACAGAATGAACATGTGTTGCTTACCCGAAAGACTTGCAGCGATCCAGGTAAGTAGTCATGTCATGCTTCAGCGGGGCGGCCTCGCTTTGTCCCAGGCGGTTCACATCCAGAATGGCTACAAGGTTGTCCAGGCCATAGTGGGACGCAAAAGCCATGGCCTCCCACACGGCACCCTCGGAGCACTCGCCGTCTCCCAACAAGCAGTAAACACGGTAGCTAAACAGAGCCACTTTGTGTAAGAAAAATTACTCATTAATAATTCCTGGTACAGATGTTCATGGTACAGCTGCAATACCTGGATTTATCAAAGTACTTTGCTGTGTAAGCCATTCCACAGGCAGCTCCCAGACCTTGACCCAGGGAGCCTGTAGCCACGTCCACAAAGGCTAGTTTCTGGAAGAATTAAAAAGAAAAAAAAATTTTGCAAACTTAAGCTACTGAACAGCTAATTAAAGTGAGGCTCTAAAAATGTAAAACTTCACAATATCACTAGTTCGAGTGCAAGCTTAGAGTCACTCACAGGCGTAGGATGACCCTCAAGGTCACAATCAATCTTGCGCAAGTTAAGCAATTCGGCCTCTTTTACATAGCCAGCTTCTACCCATGCCGCATAGAGAATGGGAGCAGCATGACCCTAAGGGAAAAAAGAAGAAGAAGAAGGAGGAAGAAAAAAAAAAAAAAAAAAAAAAAAAAAGCTTTAAACAGATTTATACCTTTAAATGCAACAAGTAACAGAACATTTAACTTTTATCGCAAATAACTAAAGCTGGGCACACACCATGCGGTTTTTAATAGTTTGTTAGGATTTTTGCTTATCAGACTGGACGAACATGATCCCCATGTCACACTAAGATCTCAGTGGTGATAATGTCACACTGAATAACAGTGAAGACAAAAACGGTAAAACCGACACACAAGAAGTCTCAATTTCTCTCACTAAATAATTGCTAGCAGCAAACAAAATCTTTAGCGATAATTTGTTCCAGTATGTGTTAAGTTCTCTTCTTGAGGTTTAGTCTACCGGACTCAATTTGACAGTTCAGTTCTTGAACACAGAGTCTTGACTAGTGAAAGCTAATTGAGAAAGCTGTACCTTGGACAACACAAAACGATCATTGCAGGCGTTGCGCGGGTCATCTGCTTTATAGCGCATGGTGTGAAAGAACAGCACAGACATGATCTCAGCGGCACTGCAGCATGATGTCGGGTGCCTGCATATGGAAGAAAATTCTAAAAGGTCAGTAACCAAATAAGGGAACAATTACAATTTTTATTATTATTATTATTATAAGTTGTTGAATTTGGACAGTAAACATACATGCAGGTTATCAACAAGGTTAACATCAGTCTAATTAACAACATAAGTGTTATTAGAGTAATACTGCAACCTTATGCGGTATTATTTGGTGTACAGTATTAGTAGGGGTGGGAATCTAGGAAGGAATCTACACCTCTTTCTAATTCTTCTGATGTGTGAATACGTTTAATCTCTACATTTTAACCAGAATTGGAGCTTCTAACATTTGATGAATTTTCTTGTATTAACAAAGTTTTGTTTAGAATGAAGAAGCTCTGGTTGAAACATGGAAACATCAGATTATTATAGCAATTTTGAAGAACACTTAACACCATAAGGGCACACTGTACCTTGGCTTAAGCACCTGCAACAGTGTACAAAACCCTGGCTAATCCATGACATATTACAGGCACAAATTCTTTTTAAATTTAGCACTAAAACTCGTCACTGACCAAGTAATTCGCTTCACTTTTCTTAGAATCCGGTGGCCAAGTGTTGCCACTCAGTCGATTTTACATTTAAAGTTGATTTATACGTCAGTATGTGCTTCTGTAACAGACTAAACTGTTACGTTTAGACACGTTTTTTTGTTTGTTACAGCACTCATTCTGTGCGTGTTTGTGGGTAAATGCATTTTTTTCCCCTTTGGGCTTTCCGTAGTTTGTTGATTGTATGCGCACATTGGTTGAGAAGGAAGAAAAAAAAGTTGTAACTAATTAACCAGTTCAGTAGATTTTGGACTGCTTCCGTTCTTTATTTTATTAAATTCAAGTGTTTAGGCGAACCTGCAACAAATGCTCAGTTATACGTATAATTGTCTTGCATGTGCAGGCCTGCATCGTTGCAATCTTATTTGAATTTACAATTGATTTTGAGAATCAATTCAGAAATTATTAGAGAAAGAATCCAGATGAATCAATGAATCGAATTTTTTTCCCCCACCCCCAAGTATTAGTAGTCCAGTTTCTGTTGTGTGGAATTAACATTGCATGTTGGCTAAAGGCAGTGTAATTTCTGCACACACACCTGGTTCAGACATCTTGTACAAATTAGTACTTGATTCTTGTCTGTAGAACCCATTTATCACATTTTCACCAATAGAAAAAAGCTTTACCATCCAAACAAAGAGACCAAAGTTCATGCCAGAATCTGACTGTGCTCAGTAGGTACTGATAGGGTAAATCCATAATCTTACACAGGCCATTCAGAAAGCATACATCATGTTAACAACGGCATAACCAGTGCACATTAGAAAACTTCTCTTCATGCCAAGAAGTGTTGAATTCCCTAACAAAACAGTTTTTTTTAGTCTTTAAAAGTTTGCATATTGCAAAATAGGCAAAAAAAAAAAAAAAAAAAAAAAAAAAAAAAAAAAAAGTCACCAAACTTCTGAACTGTAATGCTTAAAATCAGTCGTTATTGACACACTGCATGCGGCTTGACGATACAGGCTCAACTATATAGCAAGTAATTCATAAGTTACCATCTGCGTCCTACAGATCTTTATTAAGCTGAAATACAAAAAGAACAGTAATAAGAGGAAAAGTCACAGATCTTGTTGATTAGATGAAACTGTCTATTTAAATAAAATCAGGTACAATGCTTCTCTCAGGTGCCTGGAAGAGGCGGAAGTGACCTAGAAAAGGAAAGATCATACAGAATATCATATAAAGAATGAGGAAACAAATGCTAAAAGGAAGCACTTTTACAGTCACGCCAGAAAATCCAGCGATCATTCACTACAACCTGGAATTTACCTTCTTTTGTGCGTCTAAACTATAACGCGTTTCCTTGTGACGTCACTTAACCCCAGCCTCCTTTTTAAATCTTACTGCGAAATCATTAGGTTATCTTTTGTGACGCAATGATCAGTGCTGTCACCTTCAGGCGTGACACAAGAGCACTGTTTGCAAATGCTTTTCAAACATGTTGCAATATGAATGGATGCAAGAACATCTTTTGCACGAATTAAACACGTGGCTGAATAAAGCCGAATAGGGGTGCGTGGGTAAGGGGGTGTGGAGAAAGACCTCCAGAGCTGCACGTGACGCCGTTTTTTTCTGCTTTATAAGTAGGGGAATAAAAACAAGAATAACGAAAGAAATAGAGCAACTTAGTTTCCTGGAAACCTGCACGAGCTGCGTCCCTTACCTTAGCCAGGTTAGCAAGCATTAGCTACTCGATAAGGCTAAGCCAATTTTTTTCTCCCGCCACACGGACGGCCTGAGTTATGGCTGCCAAATAAAATGCGACAGCTTGTACATACATACAGGCGCGGCTTTACCCAAAGTATTGGTCTAAATAATAAATGTGGTCGTGCAAGTCATTAAATATAAACTAAATAAATTAACAAGGAAATAAAACATTTAGCGAAAGAGTTCCAGCGTCAACATTTAGCAAAGCAGAAATGATTAACGCCAAAGAACGTTCTAGTAAATTCTCTTATTTGGTTCTGTCATTCTGTCGATGATATATAATATAAAAAAACCCTTACAAAATGACCTAGAAATATTTTATTAGCCTGTTAGCTATAAGTGCATCAAACTTACCCTGAGTTTGAGGCGCATGTTGCCTTGATAGAGTGAATTCTTAGCTTGTTAGCGATGCTCCTCAGGCCCTGAAGAGTTTTCTCGTCGGGTTTGTGATAACTCTCCATGTCTGAGGATAGTCGACTGAAGATAGATTATAAAGATAACGGATGGAAAAAGTTTTATAAAGTTGTTGGTGAAGTGGGACGAGAAGCTGCGCAGGAGCGTGTAGAAGCTTATAAGCGAGGCTTCACTCTCCACCCGCCCACAAAGACGTCTGATTGGTTAAGACAGTGGCGAGACGTCAGACGTGCAATTCTGAGTTTTTCTTTATTTAATAATTTATATATTATAAATTAATTACTTATAAATAACAATGACAGCCTTAATAACCAATAAAGACATACGTTGGGAATGTATTTGGTATCATGGATCAAGTGTTTCGCGGCTCAGTAATAATCGTAACTTTCCTTTATATCGCAAATCATATTTGCGTACGTACGTTATATCGTAAGCAAAAAAGGAATACACTCATATTTTATTAAAAAAAACAGATTAAATAATAACAGAATAACATTTTAAAATTAAAACATGAATCTATCACTTTAAAAGAGGAGAGGCTCAGGGACTTAGCATGACTCAACGAGGAAGGCGTGATTGTGAATTCTGCTCTGTCATCCTTCCTTAGTGAAAATCAACATTGTGTATTATATCCTCGTATACATTTACAATATTTTAAATATATAGACGAATTAATAAAGAACTAAACGAATGAAAAAAACAAATATATAAATGAATGAATAAATGAATGGAGAACGAATCTGAGTAACAAGCTTTAAATCCATTCAAAACATATTATAACCAGAAATCTTTTATAGTCTACTGTATATATCCTATAAAAAAGTGTTAACACAAATACTTTATTCTTGAACAAGTTAATAGAGTCATATAATAAAACCCGTTTACCTGAATGTTGTTCTTTGAGACTGGACACCTCAATACAAGCATATTCACACTGACAATAACACATACACCCAACATTCCAGTGTTGCTGACTTGGTGCATCTTTTGTAAGAGTTAGTTTTCTTCATATATAATTTATAGCAGAATATAACAAAGTTCTGTGCACCTTAGGAAGAGAGCTGGTATACTGAGAGTTTTATCAGAAAAGACACATTTTGAATCAAGTTGTTAGTCATTCATTCATTTATTTTCTATACCCATTTATTTCCTAATTTGGGGTCACGGTGATCTGCTGGAGTCTTTCCCAGCCGTCTCTGAAAGGGCGAAAGGCAGAAGGGGAAACACCCTGGACAGGTCGCCAGCCCATCACACACACTCACACTCACTCCTATGGACAATTTAAAATCACCAATCAACCGAAAATACATGTTTTTTAGACTGTGGGAGAAAACAGGAGGACCCGGAGTAAACCTATGCAAGCATGGAGAGAACATGTAAACTCCACACAGAAAGGCCCCTGCGAAGAAATTGAACGTGAGGCAACTGTGCTAACCACTAAGCCACCATCCTGCCCTCTCAAGTTGTTATATTTTTTGCAATTTTTTGTATTTGTAAAACATGTAATATAACTGTACTCAAATAATATACACATATTTTAGTTAATTTTCAGATGGTTAAATTAATACACTTTACTAGACAATTAATTCTTTGTAACAATAAAGTATGTGTAACCTCCTCACTTTCGTGTTTAATTTCAGGTGAGCAGGTGCAGTCAAGGTTTAAGTTTATCCCAAAGGTGTTTAGTGGGGTAAAGGTCAGAGCTTTGTGTAAAACACTTAAATTATTTGCACCAATCACAACACATTATGTGTTATTAGTTCTATTAGTTCCACTAAAAAAAAAATATAATACAGCATATGGAGGCATCACACAGTGACAACAGTTTAGAATACACACTTATGTATAGTTATATACTTATGTTTCTATAAGGTTTCCACAAACTTTTGGTAATAAAGTGTGGACTGTTGATATGTTTTGTGTTCTTTGTGTACTTGAAAATGAATGTATCACAATTGTCCTTTACAGATGTTTTTTTTTTCCAGATGATTACATGCCTCAAAGCATAATAGACAACAAATCAAACAACTGAAGTAATAAATTGCCTTTTATAGATGTTATGTGTTACATTGTGTATAAACAAGTTATAACTCAAATTGAATTCTCTTTAATATAAAAAGGCACACATAAGACAAATAAAACAATGAGCAATTTGCAATTTCAGACCAATAAATGCAGCTTTGCCTCCTACTGTCCTGTTTGTTGGTTCTCCTGTTCTGCAAAGTTCTGAAATTCCTAAAAATAGCAAAGATACAAAAAAGTTATCTCTAATATTCATATGCTATGCTAGACTACACTACTATGAAAAGCAACATCACAGTAATTACTGCTTCAGTAAAAAAGTTAATACCCTGATTCTTTCTTGAGCTTCAATCTGCTCCACAGGGGAGACTTGAACCTTGTCTAGTCTTTCAAGACGAGGGAGGCATGAGATGACTATGAGTCGGTAATCCTCTGTCTCTGATAGTGGATTGTCTGTCAGTACCAGGGTTCGTAGGGTGCGAGCAACACCCATCAGGCTTTTTAGGGCATTCTTGGAAGATACCTTATTTTCTCTATATATAGTAAAAAATAATAGGACAAGAGGAAGTCAGAGAGACATTAATAGTGTACACAGGCTGAAGACACAAGTCTTGATTGTGAACTGATTTTACATAAGGGGTTTTTATTATGATCATTGTTGGGGAGTAACTAGTTACATGCAACAACATTACGTAATTTAATTTCAGAATAAATGTAACAGTAATTTGTTACAGTTACTTAGAAAAAAATCTGTAATTAAATTACAGTTAAATGTTAAAGATTAAACATTTTAAAACCCAGGATATGAGTTTTCTAATTTTATATTATTTTGTTGTTTCTTTTCCCGTTTTTAATATTGCACAATGCCTTAATTTAACCCGTTTATTCAAGCAGTCGCTATTCAAATGCTTTTAATTGGTTCTTTGGTTTAAAATTGCAGGGCACCCTGTCTGCCAATTAGGCTACTACACCCTGTCTAAGAGTTGCCACCATGGCTCCAATGTCAAACCTGAGCAAGCATCTGCAGGTATCTAATTTAGCCTTTCTGTTGTTTTTGATAGAAATAAAAACAGACGCTTTAGTTACAAATGATATATTCCTCCTTTCCGCATAATAAAAGGTGACGGAGTAGTTTAAGTTAATTTAGGTATGTGGAAAAAAACCCCACCAAAAATGTCCATTAAAACTTAAAAGTAATTTTTATAAAGTAATTTATAAGTTACACTACCTATTACGTTTTAACTAATCTGTAACCTAATATATTTCCAAAGTAATCCTCCCAACACTAGTTATGACAGATTTTTCCTATTTATAGTAACATATAAGTTGCCCTAGCTCTATGAATGTAATTATTACTTTTTTAAACTTGGAATTTGGAACATCTTAACAAAATGAAGCATTTAAAAAATTAGAATGAGAGCAGATATTATGCCAAATATTAGAAAAACTTTTCCAGCTTAATAAATATAACTGAGTGCACATTTACCTACAGCCGAGTGAACTTTTTCAAAGATTGAAAAATTTAATATTTTTATATTACATTAAAAAAATAGGATACTGTAGTATGTCTCTGCTACAAAATAACAACCCAAAACAGGGGCAACAGACAAACACTAAATCATGTGACATGCTTGACCTCTAAATCAAATTTTAGAAGATGCATGACATCTGACAGGCATCTGATGGGCTTAGAACACTTATTTGAAGGTGAATCGGTTCATATATATATATATATATCTATATATATATATATATATATATATATATATATAACATGGCCTGGAATATATATATAGATATATATATATATATATATATATATATATCTTTATAATATCTTTTAAAATAAACGATTTAAATTATATGGATCTTTAAAAATTAACCAACCTACACTAATTGTACATTTTGGTTAATTACGAGCCCATCAGTAAAACAAAGAATTCAAATAATTGTTATTCTTTTAATTATAATTTATAATTATAATTCTTATTCGTCCTGAAAGCATGTAAAATTTTGAGCTTGACTGCGTTCAATAATGATCTTATTTCATTTTTGTCCTACTCCACTGTACTAAAACTCACTGTTTCTGATATACCTGATATTAAGATACTGCAGAGATTTCATATTAGGACTGATTCCATCAAGTGTCTCTAGCTGGTTGTTTCTGAGGTGAAGGACTGTTAAATGCTCCAGTTTATCCAGTCCTTCCAACTGTTTTATTTTATTCTGGGCCTAGAAAGTTACAGAAAAAAATGTTCACTGACAACATTCATTTAAAATTTTCATTGACATCAAACAAATATCTTAACATCTTACCAGGTAAAGACGACGCAGATTGGGGAGGTAAATACCATCTGTAGATTCCAAATGATTTCCTCTAAGCTCTAGAGATACTAGATTGGTCAGTTTGCCATAATCGAGGCCAGACACTCTCTGAATGGAATTACCTGGAAAATGGAATCAAATGAACTAACTATAGCCGGCACAATTACTGTTTCTCATCTGTTTCTCATCTCTCTGTAATTTAGATCTACTATAAAATCAAATCAAATATGTTATAATAACTCTTATATAGTATTATATATAACTATTATAGTCAGTGGGTATTAGGCATTATTGACAGATCTTCAACAAAAGGATTCCATATTTAAAGCAACATTAATGGTACCAGTATGTATAAATCCTTTATCACTGTATACAATCATCCCAAGATATTGTCACATTCTAGTTTAAGCTAATGTAAAACATGGGAAAACCTTTGCTGATGCCACCAACCTATCAGATTAAGGCTTTCCAGTGCAGGTCCAGCAAGACCCTCTGTGTCACCCAAAAGATTAGACATGAGGCTGAGCCACTGCAAATAAGGAAGCTGGCCGAGTTGCTGATCTCTAACGCTCTGAACCCGATTGCTATCTGCCTTTAGCCAAAGCAACTCAGTCAGTGTAGCCAGAGGAGAAAGGTCTGTCAGGTAGTTAGAGGAGACGTCCAGGAAACGCAAATGGATAAATGAACTTAACATGCTGATATCTGCCAGATTCCTGATTGAGAAGCGATGAAGACAATGGTTAGGTAAAACATGCATGTGTATTTGTTTACTTCTAACCAGAATAGTAAGTAATGGAGTACATTCTGCTATTCCCATTTAGTTTAGTTTTACTTACTTGTTTTGTAGGTCAAGTTTGACAAATGCATGAGAAAGTCCATTGCCTGTCCGGCACAATAAGGAAAGGTTTTGTCCTATTACATCCTGTGTTAATGCACAGGGCTCAGCCTGACAACAAGGTGGAGAAAAGTAAGGGTTAATAGTCAATTTGACTATTAACCAAATAAAAGTCTTACATTTTAGTATTTGCTTGCCAGGTCCAGTATTTTTGGCAAAATGGCACAAAAGGTGGACATGTCTTTGGTAATTTGTTAATTTGATTTTTACCTCTTTCTCTTTTGACGCTTTGTCTTCCGTGTTATCTTCCTTTTCCTCAGAATCCCCGAAAACTTCTTCATCTTCATCAGATCCTGACATTTTTCTATCCAGGCTTTTCTAACGATCTGTTAAAAAAATTACAGCCAGACGCACATATTAAAATATATAACATATTAATAATTCGGACAATGACAATCCAAGCTCGACATGTAGGTGTTTTGGTTAAATATAAATTTTTTTTTTGAAAAGTTTTTTATTCTGAGTTGGTGTTTTACCTCTTGTAAACAAACTATTTATTCAAGCTGCTTTTGTCTCGAGCGTCATGCTGTGTACAGCGGTTACCATGGTAACCAACGTCTCTTTGCTTAGCCGAGTTTGCGCGCAAAGAAGGCTTTTAATAGCCACGCCCACATAATATAATCATTTCTGATATTTTTGGTCAGCTTTTAAATGTTTAATAAAATTTAATAAAACACATGATTTAGTCTTGAAAACGATGTCTTTACAGGCTTTATAAGTATTAATATATTATTTATCGACACAGGTGGAGACTATATATATTATAAAGAAGCAACACTTACCTTTATGCACATCTCAAGTGTAAACATTACAGCCCGTCATTATTTGTAGCCATCTTGTTTATCAGTTTAAAAGCAACTTAAACATATTACACAACCACTTTGTGTAAATTAAATACACATCATTGCCAGTCTCCAATTTCGCTCATATGCCAAAAGTTACTATGCAGTAATATCCAAACTCAATTGCTATTTATATATTTTCTAAAATCATATCAAAATTAATATTTTCAATATTTTAAATAAAATGTAATAATTATTTCATCTTTGTAATCATATTACAAAAAAGTTTTGCTTTATTTGACAAAAAAAATATTACAGTACATCATATGCATATGGTAATCACAAATGTGTGGAATACCTTTTTATAAGCTTAGAAATGAAAATATAGAGATGTATAAGATGTACCGATGAAATTCTTTGAATAATATATATTTTTATTTTTGCTATCCATCCATATGGTCCAGACCATCCATATGATCAGGTAGTTACTGAGTTGGGTAACAGTTATACAGATTTATGAAAGAAAGGAGTAGAGATTTATTATGACAATAAATGGCAAAAAAGACAGTAACTGTTTAAGGTTGGCTACACTATGTCTCAAACTTGATATGATATAGAGCTAACTACATATCCTTATGAATATCTTCCTAATAATTGTTCCTAATAATTGTTTAATATATTAACACTCTAATGACTGTAGTAAAATTGTAATCATAACAAACTGCGTGTTACATAAAATTTGTTAAATAACTGAACAAATTTAGTTATTTATATTTAGTTACAGTATTTAGCAGACTTAGTCTCTATCAGTGAATCGACTATAAACTGTGCACAAACTAAAAAATCAAATCAGCCGATGGTGATGATGTATGTTAGCTAAAATATAAAAAATGTTAATGTTAAATCGTGTTAATGAATGCTACAAATGTACCATAAACCAGTAAATTTGAGTTTAATGTTGGATTATTATCAGTAATTAAGTAATCGAGGCAATTACTTAAATAATTTAGCTATTTATATTAATGGTGTGTGAAAATGAAGGAAGCAATACAAATATTGTCCTTTAGAGGGAGCCGAATAGAAAACAACAAAAGGCATGACACTGCATCCATTGAGAACCGTCTAATAACATAATGCCAAAAATGTTAAAAACAATATTCATTCCACAGACCTAAACCCAAAAAAAAGGGGGGGAGGGAATCATCTTTATATAATATGAAAAAAAATAAATACATTTATTTAGTGTCAAATTTTAGTACAAGACACAATATACCCTCCAATAACAATATTTTATAACTTTAAAAAAAGGGAAATAAATTAAACAAAATATATTTCTAAATAAATCAATGAGCAATGTACCATTTTATCACCAAATATGAACCCGAATATTCAATACCCTGCCTGTCTTCAAAGTAAAACAGCCAAAAAAATTCAAGTATGATTATACTGAACAAAAACAAATCTAACATATTAATACCAAAACCATCACAATTCTTGAGTAATGTGATGACAGGGAAAGTTTTCCTGCATAAAACAACATAGAGCACATAAAATTACAAGGGAAATACTGCATCATCTGCAAAGAACTGAACAATCACAGTACTACAGTAGTTTATAAAATTATTATAATTGATGTTGTTATATGGTCATACTCAGAATATATAGTGCAATACTTATCTTGGTACTTAAAACAAGTAACTAACATCACTTCTTTATTTTGTCTTTTGTTTCTTTCGCAGCAGTGTTTTGTGGAGCTTTCTTATAGTTATAAAATGTATATTTAAAAGAGAAAACTTTTATTATTATTAAACTTTTAAATTATTAAAAACAACTTTCTGAAATTGGCACTTTACTGCATTGCACTGTAACATCATATAATTCAGAAAATCTCATCCCTGTCATCAGAACTACGCTCTATGTTGTGCACTTACACCTCACTAATTGCATTTATTAGTAACGTTATACTTCTACTTAGTGGAGCTTCCTTGCACTCTCAACCGCAATTCTTCATGGAATGGATTTTACTAGCTCGAAAAGTTTTTTTATTATAGTCCATGTTCAAACAATTTCTGCAAAATTCATTCTGTTGCAATCTCATGCTCTAAATCTTTTATTTTAATGCATCCCGAATGTGTTCTGTTAGATCTGGATTTAGTGCCTAGAAATAACTGTGCATAAAAATCTCAGGAGATTAGCAGTTATAGAAATTAGATCAGCCCACCTGACACCAACGATTAATCTAAACTCAAAATCACAGACAATCTCTTTTTTATCTGATTCTGATAGTTGATGTGAACATTTCGCCAGAAGCTGCTGTTTGTATTTGAATCATTTAATGCATTGGATTGCCGCCACATGATCAGTTAATTAAATGATTTCATGAGTGACATTCATTCCCATTGTTCCTGATAAAGTGCCCTGTAAATGTAAATTTCAATTTTGTATGTTAGGGATTTGCTGCTTTACGTGTTCCTACTGTTTGTTCGAAATAACTTTATAAACTATACGGAAACTGTTTCTGTTGTAAGTTGCCATTTATGGAGCTGCCATCATTTTGTGTTATATAAAGAACACTTGAGGCAATAAAAATGTGAACACTGCACATTTTAGGTATCAGTCAGCTTATGCTAATACTGTGTGGTGGTTGTAAAGAGAAATCAGCACACCTTTAGCCTATTTATCTATATATTACAGATATCTATATATTTCTATAGACTGACCAAGAGAGAGAGAAGTGAGAGAAAGAGAGAGAGAGAGTGAGAGCATGTTGTCAATAAAAAGATGCTCAAAATGCATAACTCAGATAATTTATCTGGAATCAACAATGGATTTGATGTGTTTGCTGCAGAACATTTAACTAAACTCCAAACTGTGCCTTCTTGAAGTATGCATGTGACCTCTATCCGAGTTGCTGTGCTAGGTTCCTCTCGTAGTTCTCCATGCAGATTCGAATCCGCTCTGTGAAATAGCTGGGCTCAGATATGGCTCTGAGGAGGTCAGTCTGAATCAGACACAAATCATAGAGCTCTGAAGTGGAGGCTGTGCGTGTCGCTGAGCTCTCAGGATCCAGAAATACCTACAGAGAATGGATTACAAACAAGGCTGTAGCTGCATTATCATGAGTGTTTAGTGTGGGTTTGTGGGCTGGTGAACAGGGTGTTTTCGCTCACCTTAGGGTGCACAATAGTGTCGTCATTGTTTTGACAGATCTTGTCATCAATAAAAATGTGTTGGATTAAGGAGTCAAATGGGTCAATCCACAGTGGCTTTCCTCCCACAATGCTGTATGCGTTACGTGCCCACCTGTTACAATCAAGATGATTATGAGCAGATGTACACACAATATTTACCTGAAGGACTTGCTTTGACCCACGGTAAGGATCTAAACGAAATATGACTAGATTATTTAGAATAAACAAATAATTAACATTTATAGGGCATCTTATTGAGACTAACGCTACACGAGAGAAAAGTCTGGCAGACAGCAGGTCTTTACTTTCATGCAAATATATATAAAAGAAAAAAAGACTGTTGAATTAAATTATGAAGGGACAAAAATTATTCAAATGCAGGTGTGTGCATCTTAGTATCCTATGATGGAACAACTTAGGATAAAAAATTGTCCAAAAAATTTGATTAGAAACTATTAAGATAAAATTCCGATCGGTCATCTCAATTTAAAAAAAAAAAATTTTTTTAAATGTTCTTGCAGTTCCGATACTTTTAAAGGATGTGTGTGTGTGTGTGCTGTATATTTTCACCAATTCCGACTCACACCACAATAGTTTAACTAACCACGGTTGATTATAAGTAGCATGTTACTACAGCCTTACCAGTTGAAGTGGTCCTGGAAGCCACACAAACCCTGTGAGGAGCTTAAGTACCAGTACAGATTCCGTTCCCCGTCTTGTGTCGACAGGCGCTCCTCACCATGAGTCAGAATCACACCCTTTGCGTTGCATCTGATCTGCCCTGGTGCTGTGTTCACACTTAGCTACAAGTGGCAAAATATTACATTTGGGGTTTCAAATTACATTACATTTGACAATTAGTGATTTATTAAGAATAGTAAATTACGTACCTTTAGTTCTGGAAGTAGAGAGAAGAGCGGATGGGTGCCGTGTTCAAGGGCTTGTTGAACGACCTTTAACAGACGAGGAAGGTCTGTGCCAAACGTACGGAATAAAATGGAAAACTCAATCCTTTGCGAGGTCAGATCCAGTAACATCTGGAAGAAAGCAGGCAGGATCCAGTGGTACAGCTTTCCATCTTCTCCTTTTACAGAAAGTTCTTTGTGTGCAGGCAGGTCAGAAGGCCAGCGCATCAGTTCCAGATGCTCCTCGAGAACCTTCCGGAAACGCCTGCCAGGACCAGCTGTGGTGAATCCCACCACTCTACCATACTGAGAGTAGTAACTCACAGCACCCTCACATGGTGGGAGGAGAGACGGAGACTCACACAGCCACTCCCATTTTCCTGTGGCATGCAGAAAACAGACTATGACAAAAACTAGTTTTAATAAACTTACTGAAAATTAGAGATATGCGAGTCCGGTCCACTAGTCGACTAAACGGTTGAGTTCCTGCTGGTTGACAATTACAACAAAAGTAGTTTACACAATAGAGAAAAGACAACAATTGTTATTATTTAAATTACCAAAATTTAACACCACATTTATAATTGAAATAACAAGTTAATATAAAACATTTATATAAGGTGCATATTTATATAGTGCATCAGGGGAGAAACTACAGGCCTACAGTAACTCAGGGGGCTAATCAGTCAAAGTGGGCTACAGAGCTAGCTAAAGCCAGCAAATGTCAATCACATCTACCACTTAACTCTGAACTGAAGTATCAAGACCTGATGAGAAGATATCAAGCTGAGCCACTTAAAGCCAGCAAAGTTGCTTTCACAAACTCATCGGAAAAAATAGGCTTTCACAAATGCCACATGAACTTTGTTGATCCTGAATACAGTATATAGAGTATATTTGGAGCTGTCACAATCAGAAGATGCTGAAGATGGCGATACATACAAAAACGACAGATTGCTAGACATTATTTAAAACGGAGGCTTACATGACCATAACATGCCACCCTTGCATTTAGACAAATCGACTAGGAGGCAAAACTTCTATTTAAACGACAATCAGATATGTTAAAGTGCACATCCCTGGAAGAAATGTTAAATAAAATTATCAACTTTTCTGTTAGTTGATTCTGAAACTCCAAAAAGCATTTGGTTACATTACCTATATGGGGGGAAAAAAGTTTGTGGACACCGTACCAGAATAATAATAATTTTATAATAATATTCAATTACACATATTAAATATTGGTCAACCTGCTGGAACTGTGAGTCTTCAGAACTGTACATAAGTGTACTAAGGTTGCTGTAAAGTTTAAGACTATCTAGGGTGTTATCTAGGAAACTCTCTTCACTGGAACCAACAGGCCTAAAGTTAAAGCTCTGTGCACAAAGCCCGCGAGCTCCTTGAGGACAAGATGTATTATGGTCAGAGTAGAGGAGTTAAAGTGTCCTCTTCCCCCAGTTTAAGTAGTACCCTGAGTAAATGGGAAATTTGCACAAAAATCTAGTGGAAGTGTAAAGGTTATTGTAGGAGTAAGAATAAGACTGAATCACAATACTGTTATAATGTCATATTCTCCAACAAGGCCACACGCCGTTTTAGATCAACAACTGGAGTCAATCTCACCTTTCACCAACCGTCCCCAGGTCACAGTGGACAAAAAATAGTCAAGAGCAGCAACCGTCCCTTGGTTTGTAACAGTATCAGACAACAGGATGGTGTTGTTCAAATCAATATGGAGAACTATTTTCTTTTTGGTAACCAAGAGTAACTGTGAAGCTGATAAAGATGGATGGACAGAAGTGTCTGAGTTCTCCTGTGCTTCACCTCCATTAGTTATGCAACCACTGCTGGTCTTATTAGAGTTTCGTGAGCCAGACATGGTTTTAACAATAACTTGTTCCTCTCTAAACAATGAGAGCTGGACTAAACGATGCAGATATTCATTGTAAAGAAACTTTTAAGTCTCAGATAAAGCCAGTGAAATGCACCGAATACTCAATTAAGCTGTCTAAAGGGATCACGTGACAAAAATAATCGCGCTATACAGCAGAAGCGACCGGCTACTGGTTTTACCAAACGCAAGTAGATGTAAATAAATAAAATTAATTCTTTCGATAAAATAAAAAAAAAAAACTTAGTAAAGTAAAACCGACTGGACTGTTGTGTTAATCTTGTAGCCTAAACATCGTAACTACAACAAAACAAAGAGTGCAGTAAAGTTAAACACTTACAGAGGCTATATAGTTGTAATGTCAGCTGGTATAGCTATATATCTCTCTAAAGTCGCCTATTAATATTCACGCTTCCTTGTTATAAACTAATTATTAATCTCCACGACGCTTAATAAATGACGCACGCCCTAAGTCACCGGCTTTACTGTGACGCTGAAACACTTCCGTGTTTCTTCCGTCACTGTGGAGGCGAGTGTACCAACGTGTTTAGCAGTTTGCTCTGCGCACGCGCAGTTTAAAGGAACCGCGCACAAGATATATACTACGCATGCGCTAACCAAAAAAAAAAAAGGTAGCTTTCTGTTTCTATATTTTTACATGCTATTAAATTAATCACTTTATCTGATGTTATTCTATAAACAAATACTTTAAGCACAATTTTAGTTAGTTTAGTAGAACATTTCGAATAAAAATTGGCAGACGTTCTTCAAGCCAGCTACTTACATAAACCCATTTAAGCAGTTGATGGTTAAGGGCCTTGCGCAGGGGCCAAGAAGTTGCAACTTGGTGGTGCTAGGAATTAAACCAATGATCTTCTGATCAGCATTCCAACACCTTCCATTCAGTCCGAGTTATTCCAATTTATAATGGTTTATAATGAATACTTTTATGTTTTGATGTCAGATGATCAGCATTTCAACCCCGTGTCTTCACTGTTAATACAATAAAATTGCGCAAATTTAACAAACACTGAGAGTAAACAAAACAATGAATAAGTTAGGAGGAGTGTGACAGCGCTGCACAGTGAAACAGACTTGTTTTATTGTTTTGATTGACCTTAACATGTACAGGCAGAAGTCCAAAGATGTTTCGGTATAAAAGGCAAGTGAAAGGTTTGTGGTTGTTCTGTATTTGTTGAAGCGTCGACATGAAAATTGTTTTTACATAGACATCAACTAGAATCAACAAATTCTGAGAGCCTCATGACAAACCCTGTCCTTCAGCCCATTTTTTTTTTATAACTAACCCAAACAACTACTGAAAAACGTAGAAAAGTAGTAGTTCATCTAGAAACTATTACTAACCTGTTTATTATTTTTGTGTAATGCTATATATGTTGAAATCTCACAATCAAGAATTATAAAATAAAAAAATTCAATCCAGGAAATGTTTACCTGTTAGACTGTACTTGTAAACTGCAAAATGTCCCAAAAAACCCCAAACAAACAATCAGTCATCAGTCCCGTTTTTGAACTAGTGTTATAATTACCATCATAACCCGAGACCACCATGCACTAATCTCTCATATCTTTTGCAATTATAGTTATAAGACATAACTATAATTTTAGTTAACTTACTCAAAGTTTTATTTATATTAACCATTTAATACAGCAGCATTCTTATGCTCAAACCATCAGTTTCTGCTTAAGATACAGTCTAACACAAACAAAAAACATTCTGCTTCAAACAGGGGGAAAAAAAGACAAACAGTACAAAACAGTACACTACAGTTCATCAACATGCAGCTCTGTTAGGTGTTTTACACTTAACGCAGACATTTCCACACATTGTTGCATGTAATAAAGGAAAAAAGAAGAAAAAAAATGTCCCATGTTCCTCAAAATTCAACAAAATATTACAAATGATAAACAAGCGACACTCCAGAAGGAAACAAAGAAAACCCCTCCAGTAAGCAATATTAAGTGTAAATATGAAAGTGAACAACTGCTTCATAATTTTCTTTTAAAAACTGTGCTAAGCGATTTAACTTCGTAGTAGATGAAGGTGAATACATGAATTAATACACTCCCTCACCCCGGCCGGTGTAATCAAACAACAACTGCCATTAGTGCACATCGTTTCTTGTGCAAATGCACCTACATCCAAACTTTGAGCAGTTTCTTTTATGTGCGTTAGGAGACACGCATTTAGCTAATTACTAACATTTTTAACATGTGCAACAAAAGCACCTTTGCTGTGCTTGATTAGCTGACAAGCACCAAAGTGTCTTTGAAGGATGAAGTCTCCCTGAAGTGAGGGCTGCCCTGCTGTTTGGTGGTTAATGCCCCAGCTTTAGGCTTGGGTTTAGTCCACCTCTTCCATGCTGGTGTAGGACGAGCCAGAGCATTCCGCAGAGCGGGCAAAGAGGTCAGATGTCACTTCTGCACCCAATTGAGGGGGTCCTTCAGCATCCAGATCTGTCCCAAAGAGTGCCTGGCTAGAAGCCTGCAAAATAAACCACGGTTATAAAAGTGGATTTTCACTTTTTTTCTCCATCTGGTGCACATGAACACCACCTGAGAAAAGGCTGCACGCTCTATAGAGAAAGCAAAAAAAAATAAAATTACTGACATGAGGGGTTAAAAATAAACCGTGCAACAATATATTGAGCAATAGAAGATTTTTTATTTTATTTACAACAAAAAGAGTAACTACTACAGCACCTATGACATTGCAGTCAAATTAGTTAATATACACAATGTAGCATAAAACAGGTTTTAATCTTAATTACACCGCTCATTTTACACCATTCTAAAGCGATATTCCCAAGATATAAAATAACTAGCATTTGCAAGACACATTTATGTAATGCAGTTTAGTGATATCACAATCATATACTAATTTTAAGTCAGTTACTGGTAAAAACTGGACAGGGCAGAGGAATTGGCTTCAATAAATATTAGCAAATTACGGTTCAAAAAGTTTCGAGACACGCCAACAGATGGCAGCCTTTTGCTCACTACTTTATATATCCCTGAGGCCATGAACACTCATTTCCTTTATGAAGACGAAAAAAACCAAAAAAACCAAAAACAAAACCACTATTTACTGTGCATGAGGACCGAGATTCCACAGCGAAGGGAAGAGACTTTGGCAGCCAAAATTTAAGGCCCACATAACAAAAAGACAACATTTATTAGCATGGGTGTATGCAAGATGCTGTTTGCTGCGTTTGTTTATTAATGTAGATATCTTAAACTAGTAGGGGTGGTTTAGGTTCAGTGCTTATTTATCTATCCATTTTTTTGAAAACAAACCCTACACACATCTACCCATTCCAGTGAACTCAAGGAAAGGGACATCCTAAATAGGGTGCCAACCTATAGCACACACACGTAAAATCCTGTTCACACACACACTACAGAAATTAAAAGCTGCCAATTAGCCTAAAACTACTGTTAAAAACAAGGTCTAAAATGCACAGAAAGAAGAAACAGCATGCAAATAAACAAAGCAGAATCATTCTTTCAACTCATTGAGTGAGGCACACATGCTAGTTCAGCATTCGTCTTATACAAAGCAATAAAATAAAAAAAAGGATAAAAAAGTTACAGACACAAAGAGAAAAACAATTATCTGGAAAAAAAAGGTGACAATATTTAAGAAATAAAACCCGCCTAATTAAAACATACATATTAATTAAGATACAATATGAACACATATGGCTTGCTGCAATAGTCGTTGTTAAGCCGCAACACCGGTTATGTCACTTGGCCAACATGGCAGCACCTTTTTAAGTATTAGTTTTAATTGAACATTTATTTAAAGTAAGCTAAAAAAATATTTAACAACGAATATGTCATGTGATAAAAGAAATTTGATGCTTGCTGCTGGATCTGTGATGTGATGAGAGATGTTCAGTTTTTAATTGTAGTGTCTGTTTTCTTCTGAATGCAGAACACCAGTCTCATCACATCACAACAGCAGTCAAAATTTCATTTATTTATGTGTTTAATACAAGAAAATTTGTTTTTGTTTTTTTTTGCCATTTGCCGCAATTTAAAAGTGAAAGAAAAATGCGAATGGGCAATTACAATTATTAAAGTGACACGTCAGTGCCATTGACTCGAGGCAGAATCACCTTTACATTCCTGGTATTTGGCAGACACCCTTATCCAGAGCGACTTGCACTCATCTTCTTATACAATTGGGGGTTAAGGGCCTTGCTCAAGGGCCCAACAGTGGCAACTCAGTTGTGCTGGGAATCGAACCCCAATCTTCCAATCAGCAGTCCAACACCTTGACCACTGTGCTACCACTTACCCTACAAGTGAATCCCATGACGGACACTGTAAAAGGGTAAAGCCTCGAAATTATTAACGGGTTAAGGGTTCTAGAAAATGGGTTTTAATTACTTTTTGATTAATCGCCCAGCCCTAAACTAAAGCACTTCTGAACATTAAGCTTAAATCCAATGTGTTGACAAAGTTTAAACTAAAGTTGATGTTAAAAGGAAATAAAGAGGTAAAAATAACTGCTAGTTTAATAGTTACAGCAAAACCTGAGATTGCAGTGTAATAAAGTGTTGTAAAGGTGTTTTTTTTTTTTAAATAGTAAAAAAAAAACAGTACAATAAGAGCTACTTATTAATTTTATAATAGTGTTGCATTCATAGATAAAAGGATTCATATTTATACAGTAGTTACAGAAAGGCCCGTAGTCTGTATGTGTCTATATCTATACATACAATTAAACAAACACAATGTACATACTTGCACTCTACATAATTGACACTTTTTATATCATCCCCAATGAGACTTGTACATCAAGGGATAGATGATGTTGAGCAGCACTGCAAACAATGCAGCCATAGTGGCCAGAAGAAAATATTTGGTGCGTTCATCATCAGAATGATCAGAAATGCGTTCCTGTCTGCACCATGTGTGCACTCTATGGCGGTCTTCACCAGCCTCCTCCTCACGCCCCATCCTGGGTCTCCTCTGTCGAAGCCTGGACCGGAAGAGGCTCCAGGAGGGAGCGCCTTGCTGCCCTTCCGCTTCCTCCTCCAGTTCCTGCCATATCAGAGACGCCTGCGATTGGCGGAAACCTGTGTCAGCTTCTGGAACAGGGCCACTACTTAAAAGCACCCCATTATAGCCAAAGTAATACCTTTTCTCACCCATATTCCCACTATGAATGACACTACCAGCAACACCTAATCTAAGCACAAAAAATTAAATGTATATACACTATCATTAACTATAACTATCAAGACGCTCACACAAACTACACTACATTAGGATTAGCAAACATAAAAAAAAAATGCTGGTTTAACGTAATTGGCAAGGTTTTTAAAATTGTAGCTAAATAGAAGTAAAACAACACACTGACAGCCACGAACAAGGAAAAACCCCCCAAAACTTCTGAACAATACAATCACCAGTCATTTGTCCAAGTCCCTTGTTTGTCGTAGTCGTGTTCACAACATGCATTTGAAGATCAATTGTAAAGTTTTATAATAGGGTACAAGTTGTACTTGATTATTTATATGGTGAAGACTATAGTGTTGCGTTTATTCAACTTCTGTATCAGAAAAACATAAAATACTGTTTATTTCATTAACAGTAATCTTTGTTTTATTGTATTTATCTATGACTGTGTATTAAATTTTTTGCAGATGCACTCCCTTACAAAATTACATTTACACGCCCTTATCCAGGGCGACTTACATTTATCTCTTTTATACAACTGAGCAATTGTGGGGTTAAGGGCCTTGTTTAGGGGCCCAACAGTGGTGGCTTGATGGAGCTGGGAAACGAACCCACAATTTTCGAGTTGGTAATCCAACACCTTAACCATAAGCCACCACTTCCCCAAAAATTACAAAATGAATCCTCTGAAAACAATGATTTTTTTCCAAATACAGCTGTTTAACTATCTGGTGAAATTTCTCCATATTAGACTAAAAACTAAATATTGCCATGTCAGTTCATCCTTATATCGTACAGCCCTAGTCAGCAGATTTGTTTTTATCAGAATGCACCTAGGGCTGGGTGTCAACTGTAATAGATTCTTTATTCTGTGTATACTGTAGCATGTAAAAAAAGTGGGTGTGACTAACTTACGTGCAGTGTGTGTGAGCCTGAGCAAAAGCAGGGCTCGCAAAATCCTCCAGTCAGGCTACCAAAAATGCATCCAAACCTGCCTGATGAGCTCTTTTATAAGGAGGAAAATATTTTTCAAGGCTTTTGCATATTCTTACAAATACAGCTGGGTAATTTCGTTGTCTGTAATTTTCAGGCATCAGAAAGCCTCTATCAAAGTGGGGTATTAAAATAGAGGGTTATTTTTCCAAATATGAAGTGATATGAACCCATCAGTAAAGTTATTGCAGAATTTTAAAATGTTTTACAAGACATTAGGGCTCAAATTAAGTAGGAAAAGTGACTGCGTCATATTTCGTCACAAGAGGAAGTTGTTTACTTTGCTCTGCTTTATCTCAGTTTGGAATTTAGTAATCGTGCAATCTTGATTTATTATCATGATGGCAAGTTAGTGCATTTGTGGAGGTTGCACAAACTTCTGCCTAGTAGGACATAAAGTCCACAGGTTTCTTAACAAGAAAAAGAATGGCGCGCTGTTCAGTGCCTGGGTGTGTTTTGTGCAGGTTAAGAGACAGGACTTCATACACTACTGCATCTGCTTCAGAAAATACGCCTTTCTAATGTGTGTCCATACATACTACCAGTCTCTGTTCAGGAACCAACTGGTTCATGGAAATTGGTGGTCTTCTGTTTTAATATGTGCTTCCCATATGGCTAGCAAAGTATTAAACAAAGTCACTGACATCCTGAAATAAATTTTGAGTCTTTGACGAATTTTTACGACTGCAATAAATACAATAAAAAAAGAAAACGCATACTGAAATTTCAGACCTCATTGTGCAAAGACATTTTTAAAAAACTCACTACCAAAGCAGTGAAGATAATCATTTCAATACAAGTTACAAAGAGAATATTTCTTTTAAATCTGTGTAAAAAAAGTTACCTTGTAGCATCCAATCTTATATGAATTGTAGCTTAGGGTTATAATTTTTTACCTGTACAACAGTGATAATTTTTTATATCAATTGTAACCAAAAGCATACGTCTAAACTGTTTATATTTCTTTACTCTTTAATACTTTTTGATTTATCATGATCTTATCCAATGATATATTAAATCAATCTGACTGAATTAGTATTTGAAATGTGTCAACCTGATACTTACATGACTATGACGAAATAGGGAAATATGGAAAATACTTCTAAATTGAAATGTAATTTCTAAAATTGTTTCAACAATTAAAAAAATAGTAAAAACATTAAAAAGAGATGTTATGGAGATGTTTTTTATTAATCTCTAATTTATTCTGGATAAAGGCACTGTAGCTATTATTTAGAATGATCATTTGAAAAAATCTTCTATTGTAACACAATTTACACAGTAGTAGAGATGGAACTTTGTTGTTCTTTGATTAGAATAGCAACCCTAGGCTTATTTTAGCAGAAAACTGCTAAAAGACTTGTTTTAGAATCAACCAAAGCTACAAATAAATAACATATGCAGGACAAGCATGTTTCTTATAATAGTGACATGAACAAACTCCTAACCATGTATTGAAACAAACAACAACAAAAAGGTACAGAGCTTATGACTTAGTATTGAAATTTAAGAGAAAATGCCACAGGAAGTAAAAAGGAATTAAATAGGAGGAAAAACAATATGAAAACTTACCCAGCTATCCTATTGCAAACATTTGCATTCATAAAACGTTCTCAAAGCCCTTAAATAAAGCTTTGCTCATAGAGTAAAAATCCAACTGGTGTTGGCAAAGAGATTGAACTGGCTCTGTCTAAAGTAGAGAAATCTGCAGTGTTACACAGAAGCAATGGCAATACGCTCACCTGAGTGGCAGCTGCTCCAGCTGCAGCAGGAGATTCAGCTCCCAGCGGGCCAAGCAGGCGAGGAGGACGCTCTACAGGAGAGTTTCTCCGTCGGTAGAATAACACGTAGGCATAGCGTGTCACCACCTGGCTCTCTTCTACCGTAGTCACAGTGCTGTCATCGAACAGACGCCAGCCTGAGCAAACACACAAACCGTTACTTTTATTGGCCAACACACTTGTGCGCCTGTTACATCAGCAAGACTTTTAAGTAAGATGTGTTTTTGTCTAACTGGTTCGACATTGCTGAAACAAATATTTGATATTCAAAAAAAAAAATCACAAGGAATTCCATAGCCTTTCTATAAATGATTTTTTTGATCATTTTTAATCTCATGACCTGCATAAGATACCCTGGCACATAGGATTCACAAATCATTCTATCTTAGCAGTAAATTTTTATTTTATTTTATTTTTTTTATAAATCCTATATACAAAGTTAGCGCTTAAAACTTTTCTGTATTTTTAAGCTAAGAGTAAAGGGTTGACCTCGTTGCTATGGATTGGAGGTAGAAATATTGTAGAGCATAATAATATGTTGCTTTATTCAAATAAATATTTAAAAATAAAAATGTTAATTGCACATACACAAATATTTTAAAATGTAGGCCAAGTGTCACTAAATAAACAAGTAT
The DNA here is from genome assembly GCA_005784505.1 of Bagarius yarrelli. Classification (NCBI taxonomy): domain Eukaryota; kingdom Metazoa; phylum Chordata; class Actinopteri; order Siluriformes; family Sisoridae; genus Bagarius; species Bagarius yarrelli. The sequence continues at coordinate 1,086,714 of VCAZ01000040.1, read as the reverse complement.
CTTTAGCCAATTATTTATATTTACTCCTTTACATTAAATGGTCTAGTAGTAATTATCAGACTCTTACATGTGTGCTTCTCAAATAATAGATATGCATCTTTTAATGAACAAAGTTAATCATGGCAGATAGTAAGAATTGTTTCTTTTTGTTGGTGAAGTGACCTGTACAAAAGTCACAATGCCCCCGCAATTATGGTGATACCTCTTTAAAAGCTAATTATTATTAAATGTTTAGAGGGCATAATGGCGTCAACAGCTATTTTAGGATAGTTTGTGACTTGGTTTTAGTGACTTGGGAGTCTTTACTACTTTTAACATGTCACAGATTTAAAAGTCTATATTTTTCGCTAAAACGCTTCTGGAAGCCAAGCCAAATTTTTATTGTCCTAGTTTTACACACCTATTATTTTGAAGATTTTTTTTTCTAATTCGCTAAGGTATGAGCTTCTTTTAGCCTTAAGATGTTTTGTTAATACAGGCCCTGATGTTTTTCATTACAACTTATTTCTAAAAAAAATAAATGAGTTCCACCTACCAACATCACTGCGCTGACTGTTTTTGTCACTGGGTAGACGAGCGTAAGCTGTGTAGTGACCGCCAATCATTCCTCCATAGTGGTTTATAACAGCATATAGGTCATAAATAGGGGGCTGCTGAGCATCTTCCTTCTGACCAATACAGAATTTACTCAAGTCCAGGTTCCTGTGGATGGAGGCAGTTTGTAAAAAAATAAAAAATAAAAAATCCAGTATTAATCCACAATAAACAAGTGGAAAACAAATGGGAGCTTTTGCATACCTCACAGGAAAATCCACCATGTCATTGATTTTGTCTCTCCAGATGAAGCTCCGGAAGGAAAATCGTTTGAGCTGGATGATAAGAACATTCGGCAGACGCCAAAGCAGAAGCTGCTTGGAAGCCTCCCTGTGCTGCTGACATTTTGGACAATACCTAAAACCATACAGGAACAAGCACATTACAAAAGAAATATTACTGCTTACAGACAATAAGGACACATACAGAGGTTTATCCTATACAGTCCTGTTTTCAAATTTTTAACATAGCGCATTTCCTACCATGCTTCCTCGGGTGCTAGCACTTCAGGCTTGGTGAAGAGGTTGAGGCACTGCTCCAGTGTAAAGTGTCCTGCCCTGGCGGTCTCACTGGCAGAGCTTGGATCCTCATCAAACTCCAGCTCTTTGGAGCGAACCAGCACATACTCTTTTAGCCGCTCATTATTCTTCCAGACCAGCTCCAGAGTGCAGTCCTCAGGCACCTCCAGAACTCCATCACCTATATACCAGTAAGTAAACCAGCATGTAAGTTTGCTGTGAAAAAGGGCAGATTTTAAATAAATAAGCAAAGATAAGGGTTTAACCTTTGTCTTCAAGTTTCAGTTCCTTGTTGTTGGCATCTTGGAGTGAGATATAGAATTGAGAACCACTTCTGTAACTACATTCTGAGGGTTGCTGGTAACCAGTGACAGCAGCTAAAGCGCACGAACACACATACACAAACTAATAGTTATAATGTTTAAATAAATATTTAAAGAAGTAATATTTAAAAGGCTAAAAAGAAAAGTCAAAAAAAAAAAAAAAATTACAAATTTACCTTCTGGTTTCACAGCCTTTTCACATGATGTTTCCTTCTCACCTAAAGAATCATGGGAGCTAGACAGCAGTTCAGAAAAGCCAGAATCTGTGGTGTGAGAACACAGTGAGGTCATGTCTTCTGAGTAAGAAGAGGCCTGTGCGGTTGCCATTTCTGGTGACACTCTGCCCTGCTCCTGAGTATCCCCTTCTTCAACTGAATAAGGTTCTTCCTCCTTTGTCCCAGGTGCCCCAGCAATTGAACCGGTCATTATTGGGTGATCAGCACGAGATAGACTCGCCTCAGGTGAAGTCCGACCAGATTGGAATGGAGGACGGAAAACGTTTACCGAATATCTGAATGTGAAATAAGCACAGGTTAGGACACCAAATCGGATGAAACAGAACCACGTTTGAAAAAGGTTGGAAATATCTGTCCAGCATACCTGGAATACCCCTCCAGGAGCTGACTAAGGCGGGTGTAGGTCAGCCTGGATTCAGGCACGCTGATCAAAAATGGCAAGCCCACATTTTCAGAGTTGGGTCGACATAGAGCTTTATGGTTGGGCCAGTGGTTCTTCTGGCAAGCTCTTTAACACAGAACAATGTGTTTTCACTTTCAAGAAATGTTAATATTAAACCCCATCCACAATTACAACCAGAAATGGAACGATTGACTCACTGGTTGCAGTAGCCCACACGGTAACATCGTGTACAGCGTCTTAATTTTTCATCATCTGACAGAGGAGGTTTCTGGCAGGCTGCACACTTCGCTATAGGAATACTAGGAACCTGAAGCCTCTGCAGATATACAGGAAAAAAAAAGTAAATGAACAGCTCGAAAAATTGATTTAGTAAAAAAATACCGAAATAGAAACGTAGTAAGACCTGCTGGACCCTAAGCAGCACCACTTTTTCTTTAGTCAGCTCTTTGGACAACACCTCGAAGCAGAAGAGCATATCCGTGGATGAAACAGTATCGAGGGAGTGAGAAGGCAGGAATATCCGATGGAAGCGTTTTTTTACTACCTGGAGAGAAAAGCACACATTAGGCCATAATTTATGTCTATTAGATCACTTAACCTTATGAAGACTTTGTTGTATTTGTTGACATTGAGAAAAAGCTACACACCTCTGCCAATCTCAGATTCTCTGGTTTGACTCTTACGCTCCGGGATATAGACTCCAAAACTTCCGCTGTACTTGAGCTCTCTTTACTAACACTCACCAGAAACTACAAGAAGAAACGTCCACAAAAATGATCAGCATAGCAAAGAGTAATTCAAAAAATATATTTACAAAAAAAAAAAATCAACGACTGTCATACAAGTTATGTTCAGAAGCAAAAAAAGATTTTACCTTGACTGGTTTCTTGTGGGGCTCCTTAGCAAAATAAAAGACAGTGAGCACCTTTTGTTTTTGGGGTAACGGGACAGGCAGGTATAGGAAGGGGTCAAAGGTAATAGAAACCTTGAAGAAAAATAAGAACTAATTAGAAGAACGAAAATACTACCACATTTTATAGCACATCTTTAAATTTCTTTTAACCCTGCTACTTAAAGTTTTCACTTTTATACTAGTCATACAAACTAGGCCCAATTAACCCAACAACACAGGGAGACACTGAAACATGATTTTTAAGGAATTTACCATAACGCAGATTAAGACCAAAAGACAGACTAACTCATTTACTTACCTTAGAGCACATTGGGCACACAAGCTTAGACTTGTACTGGCCTTGAAATAAATCAACAATAAACGAATCATTCCTCATCTTGTGCCTTTGCCATGCTTCTTCAGCTACAACCTACCAAATAACAACAATCATTGAAACAACAGCAAAGATGATACAATGAACATAATAGTAATATTCACATCTACTGTATACATGCTGAAAAATGTCAACTTCAGGCAACATAAAACAAATTATGAATTAAATATTGTTCACTACAAATACATTATGCACTCTACAGCTGAGCGCATGCTTCTACTGCAGTTGAGTTAGTTAGGCTGCATTTACACTATTCCGGTTTTCTGACTTTATCCGATTTTTTTGATGACCTGCTTGCATCGTCTTTTAAAACTGATATCTGATTTACACTATACATAAAAATAGTGTGATAATCAATAAACGAAAAAAATAAATAAAAATAAATAAATATATATCTCAGAATTGGGTCATTTGATGCATGCAGTGTAAATGCGGCCTCAGTGCGAAAGAACTGAGCAACATTGGAACTGGGAAGCGACACCTCATCTTGGCGGCCGTCTGAATCCACCGTTTCTGTGTAGGGTTTGTTTTGGATACGGTTCAGGTCCTCGTGCAGTCCATCCAAAAGGAATGCCATGAATTCTTGGGCATCATGTTGAGCATAACCTGTAAACTGACTGGCTTTACTGGCCACTATTGCCTACAGGAAGAGAAAGACAAGCACCTGGTTGACACGGGCTGTTTAATGATGCAGCAGAAAGTCTACAGCAGCAGTAACAATCAAAATATACCTTTAATTTAGAGGGCTGAAAAGCATGATGAGTGCCTTTCCACAATGCCCGCAGCAGCACTGCAAACCCAATGGCCAACCTTCCACCTGTGCCCAGGGGGTTATTACAGTTGATCTCCGTCTCAAATGCCCGATCTACAGTAAGGAAAAGTAGGATTTCTCACAGAGGCCAGTGATTTCTTTAATTAATTCAAATATAATATTGCTTTTAACATTTCCTACTGAAAAAAGAGGCCTACCGTGGAAATAGTCTCTTAGCTCACGTGTGTTTGAAAGAGACTGAATTACGCTGTTCATAAAGCATGTGTTTCCCAGGTTGACCAGTCCGGTGAAGCCAGGAAGACACACCTTCTTCTCCTCCTCTTCCTCGGGTCGGTCACTAGCTGCAGAAGGAGCGTGGGTCATCGGTTGCACCATGCAGGTTGGCTTCGGCTGGAGATGAAAGACAAGTCAGATTTAAGGGCCAGAGATGCATCTAAAAGGACCTGAGAGCAGTTTATATTATATTTTTGTAGATTTAGAAAAAAAAACTACAAACCTAATCAAGAACTAACAATTTTTTTTTTGTTCAGCAACGTGACTGTTGCAGACAACAATACGAAAGCCTGCAAAATCTTTTAACACCACAAAGTCTATAATAAAAGAAAAGTTTTTTTTGGTCTAAACAGCTGTCCTTTTTTCATCAGCTTCCACAAACTAAAACAAAATAATAGCACATTAAATATTTTGCTACCCTTTTTTAAACTTGCAACCAAACGTCAGTTAAAGCACCTGGCTATACTAATCCTTATCAACTACATCAAGTATAGCTGATTAATTTGGAACATGCCTGGTGGTCAAGAGAAAAGCTAACCGTCACTGAGACAAACGGGGTTCTAGAAATTAATGCAGTGGGAAATGCCCTAAATGCCCTCAACACAAACCACTTTGGTATCTTTCTTACTGGGATGATTGCTGGCTCTTGTTTCATAGCAACATGATCAGAAACTGAACGTGGAGCCACGACATCTAAAGCACTCTCCTCTGGTGTCCGAGAGGTCTTTGGCTTTTCCTCCCCAGCCCGAGGCTCTTCCTTGGCAGGCAGAGGATGCTGGCTGCTCCCAGGCTGACTCTTATCGAGGGAGGAAGGACCGGAGGACACAGCAACCTTTGCACCCCCCACTGCACCTTAAACAGGGGAGATTAGAGCTTGTGGTTAAAAAACAAAAGATCAAAACTAAATAGCAACCCCCTAGCTTTTTTATTATTATTTTAACAAACAATCCACCAGATTTTAACAAATAGACATTAAAATGAAGTATAATTAAAGAACATATCTTTATTTAGCATAGGGTATAGTGCTGCCTAAACCAGGGGGATTGGCAAAGGGACAAGGACATGCTAACAAGCATGCCTTTACTGGGTTACTAGATCATTCTCTACTTACATACGCCTTCACTAAATGGTGCCCCCATGTCCACAGGCAAACACAAGTCTGTTGCTCCAGCTACAACAAAACCAAATGAACCAATTCTGGTGTATTAAAACTAACTGTCACCTTCTTGTAAAAAAAAATATATATATATACACACACTTTAAAAGGTACACTGCTAAAACTATAAAAAAGGGGACAGAATCCTTTTTCAAAAAAAAAATAAAAAAAAATAATTATCCCCCAAACACTAATGAGCACACTTTAATTAACTCATTACTAACTAATGGAGTTAATTAAAGTGCACAAAATAAGGACGGAAATGAGGAAGTGCTTCATTATCCAGGTTATTGACTGTTTCTTGTAGTGGCAAAAATTCAAATGTTGCTTTATTGATAAAAAAAACAAAAAACATTTGTGTTGACAAAGCATAATTACAGGGGCATAATCACAAGTCCCTACTCTGTAAATTCTAACAACCCAGCAGTGAATGAGATCATGCACCACAGACAAATTGATTACAGATACGTGTAATGACTTAGTAGAAGCAAGGCGACAGACCTTGTGGAACTTGTGCTTCCAGACCCCCCCATCGCTGACTGTGCCTCTTCCTTAAGGTGATGTCTATACGCAACGGAGTAAAAGAAAAACCACACTGTTCCGGCTGAATGAGGTTCCTAAAACATTGCCAAATAGCACAAATTTAACTAAATACATGCTGGTCAAACTACACACTCAATGGTTTAAACACAAATATCACATACTAGTCAGAAGCTCTTACCTGAGTTTAACTTGCCATTTGAAGACAGTGTTTGGTCCACAGTCTGGATGTTGGCGTAAAAAATTTGCATCACTAAAAAAATAAATACAATAGCAAGTGGAAAAGGTGGATTTTCATTAATGTAGAAAAAAAATGTAAAAAGAGGTCAAATTTAGTACGAAGCGGTCAATTAAAAATCATTTTTAAAAACTGTTTGTCATTGGTGTCTCTAAATAAATAAAATAAATATCATACAAACAGCCTAAAACGAGTTTGAAAAAAGTTTTGTTTTTTTAAAGAAAATTTGAAAAATAGCAAGTTGCATTTCAGCCAAGTATTTAGTGGGAACATTTTCTTGTTTCTAGAACTTACAAGTCAAAAGTTATAACTTTTAGTTATAGTTTAATAACAAACTGAACTGTTGGTTGTGCTAGAAGGTTTGAGAGTGAGACTTTTTTTGATATAGCAGTTCAGACAATTCTCAATCTGTTCTCAATCTCAATCAATGGGTTGCCATAGACTCAAAAGCGAAAATATTAATAATAGGGAAAAAAAATTTTTTTAATTAGTTAATTAGTTACTTTCCACCAGTGCTTTTGTGCATCAACACTAAAATCACAAATAATTTTAGAGCATTATTTTGATGAATACTTTGATTAGCAGTAGAATTTGTATACAAAGTAAATTGATTAAATTATGTAATTCATTGTTTGACTTCTATGTTTAATGTTCCAAAAAATAAATTGTGTTTAGAGTGCAAGTGTTTTTTATAATCTTTTGTTTAAGCTGTAATAAATTGTGTTTACTGTGAGTGTAAGTGCCCATGCCTACCAATACTGTATCTTTTTGATTTTATAGCTGTTTCAATAACGCGAAGCTTTTTGTTTATATCTTTTTGTATTGTTTTTGAAAAGAAGCATAAAGATTATATTGTAGAGTTGTTGATATAAACTACTAATAAACTTTTAGAAAGAATGTCATTGTATCGGTTTGCATCAATTTTAAAACTATTATCTACATTATTAAAATATTAGGAATATCTACCAAGTATTAATTTGCCAGTATGTCTTGTATTTTGAATATTTATTAATGTCACTGCAAGATGTTTAGTGATGGGAAACTCCACTAGCGTGATTTCACAATATTTTTCTGATATAAAGAGCACTGCTCCTAGCAAAGTTTTAAAATCATCCCAGAAGAAACAACTGACCTGGTCTGGAAGATAAGGGTAAAGTCTTGTTCCCTGAAGAGCACCCTGGAAATCTCCCGACAGATTTCCTTTAGGTAGACATTGACGACCATCAGGTCTGTCCCCTTCTCATACCAATCATTTTTCACAAACGACACGTTCACCATTGGCTCTGAGTTTAAAAAATAATAAAAATTAAAAAAAAAACCCAAAACATTAAATATTTTTTTATCACTGCTTTTCTGCTCTTTAATTTAATCAGCTTTAATAATTCCCAAAATGCTTCAGGGCCATGACAGATAACTATATTAGCCTTCTTCAGATATCCGACATGACTCTCAGCTATGAAACAGACATTAAAGTGTTAAACAAAGTACGTTTGTTAAAGCCTGACAAAAGAAAAGTCATTTTACATTTTGCTTTACCTGCTACAGCGCTTTTGTCTGCTTGAATTGTAATCTAGTTAAGAGTTTTGGACTGACCTCTGTTCTTCTCGACACTTTTCTCACATGGTTCCTCTTTAGATCTGTCCCTCTTTTCTTCCTCTGTAATTTTAATCTCCTGTCTCTTTGAGTCAATTGTTGGAACAGCATCTCCAGATTCCATGTGGTGTGCTGGGACATTTGTTTGTCTTTGGTCCAGCACAGCACCTGCATTCCTCCCTTGTTCTTTATTTTTTTCTCTGTCCCCTGAAGCATTTCCTCCTCTGCTGGTCTCTTCACACTTACAGGTTCCTTCAGAAGTTGAAGGTATTACTCTGGGAGCAGAAGGCTCATGGGGCTCAGCTCTTGGCTCACAAACAGTTCTGTGATCCTTATCAGTACCTGCTTCAACCTTAAAAACATTGACAGAATAAATATCATTAACATAACAACAGGATTTAATAATGTAATTTATTATACAATATAAACACATTAGTAGGGGTGTGACAAGATCTTGTGTGTGCTTTAATCGTGGACTGTTAAAACTGCCTCTGATCTGAGTTTGAAACATTTGTTACAGTTAACAAAAATAAATAAATATCAAAATATATATATTATATATCGCTGTTGGTGTCCATATGAGTTGATGTCATGCACCATCGTCACTTATTCAGTGACGTTTGACTCTCATTAACAGGTCAATTGTATCCGATTTATTACCACACAAAAATGAGGCCTAAATTCGATCTAAAAATATTGAAATCCATGTGTTTTTTTCCTTCTTACACTGTCATGAGTCAAATCCGATCTGTGCCATACTGGAGAAAAAAAATGGAAATTGGATCACTTGTACGTGTTCCCCGTTGGAAAAGTTTTTAATTTCTTTAAAAAAAGTCTAAAAGTCTCGTCTTGTTATTCGTGAACCCAGTCTGGTCTCGTCACACCCCTACACATTAGATATGAATATCCCAGAAAACGTGCTCTTAATCTCTACCTGAATGTGTCTGTCTGTCTTTTTTTCAAGCTCTTTGTCTTTTTGTGCCCCCTCTTTTTTTTTAGTTTGGGGTTCTGATCTGGTGTCTCGAGCAGTAGAGGACACCAAAGCAGATGCAGAGCTTGTTAAGGGCTTGCCGTTGACTACTGGTTTGAGCTGATGCTCTTGTGCAGGGCTGGATGCTACACTGGGCTCCTTTGCGTTTTTGGAAGGACGGACTGTTTTCCTGGCAGTGGGTTCAGGTGTCTTGTCTCCTTTATTGCCTGTCTTAGTCTCAGATACACTTGCACTCGTGTTCTCCAACTGTTTGTACTTCATCCCTCGTTTGACACCACGCTCGGGTTTAGTGAATTTGGACTCTACTACTGGTGACTGCTGTTCTGGTCTGCTGGAAGCTTTAAGCGGTTCAGAGCTCAAGCTGGAATTCTCAGGATGCTCTGACTTGTGACTGCTTTTATTCTCCCTCAAGAGGTTCACTGGGTCAGCCTCTTTGTTGTTCTGGGGGAAATAATAAAAACAGCATTTAAAAAAAACTTTAAAAAATGTCACTTAAAGGTCAGTCCATTGAAACCAGCATGTTAGCAAGTAGCTTTTCATACCCTGAGCATGGGCCAGTCGTTAAATGGGATTTTCTTTTGCATGACGAGTTGCAATATGCTGCCTTTCTCTTTATACACTACTTTACTACAGGAGCTCTCGATTTCAGCATGAAGGTGACAGCTCCACTCACGCCCATCTATAATCAAAGCACACAATAGTCATCGTTTACATTTACGTCATTTGGCTGACGCCCTTACCCAGAGCGATGTACAAAAATAAAGCAGCAGAAAAAAACAAAACATGAAGAAAAACAGAAGAAAAAAAACACTTAAATTATAAAGTTTTAAATAAAAATAAAAAAGTTACCTGGAAGGCGGACTTGGCAGGCTGTGTCTGAAAACGCAGTGTCAATGTTCTCCACCTTTAGTGCACCCTCACCACATCGCAGCCTTACTATTACCTCATCTGCATTCTGCTTCCAGTCTAGAAATACATCTGTGTAAACAACACACACAAATCAGACATGCAAGTTAACACTAGTCTGTCAGCACCTAAACCTTGGCAGTGAAAGTAACAGTCACACTCCATTAGGGCCGTGTAAAAATATCATCACACTTAACTATAACATTTTTTACACTACAGTGTATGGATATTCTAAACTCTAGTAGAAATACATATTTTAATTATGTTTTAAACCAATTTAGGTCAATATAGAATTAAAAACGTGCGTGTGAAACAACTTCCTCCTCTGCTTCTGTAGCATATAAATAAGGGTTCCTCTGGCTTTGTATTTGTTGTAACTTTGTATTTAAAGTATGGCAATACATTGTGATAAATTGTATATTACATGTCGTATCGGGAGGCTCTTGCCAATACATAACCTTACCTTACACAATAAACAACTGTAACTGTTTAACAAGCTTTCATATTAAACAGGTACCAGGAACTAAATGAACTAATAACTGATGCAGATTTTAGTTTTATTTCCAAACGTGAAGTATAATTAAAGAAATTGTGTCCCTTCTGAGGACACTGTTCACATACACTACAGTAGTGGTTCTCAAACTTTTTCAGCTGGACCCTCTTTTTACAAAATATAAGTACATTATTTGTGCACTCATTACTTTTGTTTGTTCACTTTAGAGAGCAGCGGCATTTTTTTGCTTTCATTTAGAGCTTTTGTACCGAGCAGAATAATGCACTACACTTAAAACTAGAATCAGCAATAGACAATGGATGCGTTTTTTTCAGTTCTTTAGTCTTAACAAGAAAAAAAAAAAACCTGTGAGACCTGATCTGCTACTTATCGAAATACAACTAGTAATAGAACTACTAGAATAGTATTCGATTAAAACCTCTTAGCATCGGTGTAGATCAGAAAGTTTACCCACAATGCACTTATTGTCCCAGGGAAGACCCAGCTGGACCCTAAGGTGTTTTCAAAATTATTCTTTTTTTTTTTTATCTCTGTTCGGAATCATAAATAGTAGTCCATTGATTCACAGAGGTTTTGAAACACGGATAGCATTTTAGACAAATCACATTAGAAATTAGTATAGAATTCTTTACATTACAATCTTTACTAGATCCAGCTTACTCAGGACACACAGCCTGATCGGTCAAAGAAAATAGTCACGGACAAGCAACACTGATTAAGTGTAGGTAAAAAGTTAGTTTATGTTAATTTTAGCAGGCGGGTATGATTTTCGGCAGGCTTAAAATTTGTTAATGCAGGTTTTAGTTCGGTTTAAATTCCCAGCCTCTTGTCTTGTTTTTGAGCTTATATAGTTACGGTTGCTAAGCTATTGTTGGTTGTGGCTGTTTAGTGGAAACGTTAAGGGAAATCTGGTAACAAAGCAAATAATACACCTAAAGTAATCCATTTAATTCCAAACTAGAGTTATAACATGAGAATATTAAACAATTAACAGTTTACGCACAGAGAAGAAGCTCATCCTGCACTGAGCCAAATAGCAAGTGGTACAAGAAGAATTTTGCAAAGGAGAGGGTGCAGATCTGAGTGATGGGGACAGTCCCTAAATCAAACGAAAGTATGTTTGAGGTTAATTATTATGGGGTATTTTGTCTAAAGTAGAGCTGCAACAAACCATTACCGTGATAGTGGATTAAATCAGTGATAATTATACAATTACCTGTCAGGTTCCGCAATGGCTTGTGCAATTGCATTTACATTTCTGACATTTTGAAGGGTCCTTATCCAGAGCGACTGACATTTTTTCATTTTATACAACTGAGCAACCGAGGGAGGGTTAAGGGCTCAGAGGCCCAGCAGTGGTAGCTTGGTGGTGCTAGGAATCAACTCCCAATCTTCCAATTAGCAGTAAAACACTGTAACCAATTAGTTTAAACAGAGCAATGGCTATTGTAACTGATAAATAAAACAAGAAAATCACTCCACCTTAAAAAATGTCTTTTTTTAAATTAGCCCACATTTATTTTAGTGAACAATTGTTAGGCTTAAATATTTTTACTAATTGCAACAGCTACTAAACTAATTGTTTGAGTTATACAGGTTCTATCTAATAAATAAAACAAAGAAATCACTTCAATGTTTAAAAATACCAAACAGTTATATTACTAATGTTCACTCGCGTATTTATTTATAAAAATATTTTTTTCTTTTTATTTTTATATTTATGATCATGTAATTAGTTATGTATTTTATAAAACCTGCCCACACATTACTGGTTTAGCTTTGCCTACATTTTAACGTATTGCCAAGTCTTCTTTTATTGGGCCCTGAATGGCTGATTTACGCCACAGCGCCACCCAGGTTAAACCGTGCAACTGCAGGCTCTACATTAGGTCCTATGTGATTAGACGACTACTTAAAAACAGAAAACATGTTGATTAATGTCGAATAATTGTTTCAGTCCTAGTACAAAGTGTATTCGTAGCTCAGGCACTTGAGCCAGTGTGTACTGCTGAAGTTTGAGCTCAGCATGCTGAAGAGGTGTGTGTTGGAATGAGTGCTGGTGCGGGGTAGAGCTGCTCTCATGACCTTGACAAAGACCTGCTTCAGTAAGGCAGCCTCTCACAGCATTGGATTACAACACTTCAGCATTCAACAGGCAAGAGAGCATACACACACACAGATGCATGCTACCGTACAAACAAACACCACACTGTATGGCCTTTGAGCAGCAAACTTACCACTCCATGGGTCTAATGTCTCGTGAGGCTCAAAAGAGGAAACTGGAGATTCTGATAAGAAAAGTCACAGGTGTTTGTTGTGTTTGCATGTGTGTGTTTTGCTAAAAGGAGTATTTATAATTACTTAGTGTAATATTTTGAATAAAGTGTCATGCTGCTTAAAGCAAATATGCCCACAATTGCTTCATCATGAAATAATAAGACCCATCATCATTTTTAGAGCTTTCACGATTATAATTTGGGTGGCGATTAATTGTCAAATAAATAATTGTGCTCATCACGATTTAATGCCTGTTTGGGGGGTTTAGCGATTAATTGTTTGTTGTAGCTTTGATAATTGTTAACACATTTTAATATAAAACATATTCAAAAAAAGGGGAAAATTCTGTAAACATCAACACAATCACGATAAATGATGCGGTAACAGAACGAGTCATAAATGTCACATTTCCAAACAAGGCTGATCCTGCTGCTTTATGGTTTTGTAGAAAAAAAAACAAACAATAAAAAGAATAGCAAACATCATGTATAATTGAGCTGATATGGCTCAGTGATGCAAAACTCAGCAGAACAGTTCATTTGAACTTAAGTTCAAAAAAATGCAGCATCAATGATAAATTTACCAAAACAACAAGATCTGTCGATTTATTACTGGTAATTAAAAAAACCCCACTGCTTTCCAGCTAGCAGGTTGACTACAAAAATTCAAGTCTAACTAAAAGATGGCAGAGAAAAAAGTATTTATATGAGGAGATAGTGGGGAGAGTGGAAAACGGCAACTGCGGAGTTTAACCTATTAACAGACCAAGCAGAAAACTAACTTAAATTACACGGGGGTTAAAAACGCCGTTTGTTTTCAAGAGATTGCAATCACATGTTTAAGCTGTAGGAGGTTCTGCTTTCTGCGAGTGCAAACACCAGCTCCAGCGCTGGCACTGGTGGAAAGTAGGCACTTTAAAAAAAACAAAAAACAAAAACACACAGCGACCTCTTCACTAGGGTAGTGACAGTGAGAAAATTTCCAATCAGTTAATCGACAATACATCGGTAATACCGTGTCTTGATCCCTGTAAAGAAATATTATGGCTGTTGTAAAAAAAAACAAGTGCCGGAGCACAGAACCCTGATTCCAACCTTACATTTGGAATGAACAAAAACACAGACTGCAAAACGAACCTCGTCACCAAGAGTATTTCATCTGAATGAACACAAAAGCAGAAATTCCCCAAATCGTCCCTGCAGCGTCGAGATTACATCTAAATTTACATTTTTTAAAAAAACCTATATTTCATGTTAAATCTGAGCCAATATTTTATGCCGACATTAACTGGCAGCACTATTGAATGCTTATTTAATTCTACTTTATTTACATTAAACATTTTTTTTTTGCACATTTTAAATAAACTGGTTCAATGTACACTAAAATCATGACTTCTTATTTAGTCTTCTGCTACAGCGCCACACTGGTTAAACCGCGCTATTGCAGGCCCTTACATTATGACGACAGAAATATTTTTTTTAATATTGTCTATAATGTCGACTAATAATTTTAGCTGTAATTTTTTTTAATTCTCTCAACATGGTCAGTAGTAAAAACATTTTTCTGCATGTCGTAGTATGACTGATTTTGTATGTGACCACCATTTTGAAATTGAATTATTAGATCCCAAAGAGAAATCAATGGTGTTACGAATCCCAAATATAGTCGTGATATTCTAAGTCCAGAAATAAAAAAGGAGGTAATTCAGCATGTCCTTGAACATGAGCTGCATGATGGCTCTGCTGGCTCACCTTTCTTAGTCTCTTGGTTGGCGGCGGTAGCAGCGCGTTTGGCCTCTCGGCTCTCTTGGTTGGCCCGATCTTTCTGCTTCTTCTTGCTGCTACTGCTGCTCTCCTCAGCTCCTCTCTGCACTCTCCTGCGGCTCGCCTCGCCCAATGCAAAGCTGCTGCTACTGCTGCTAGCCATCTTCAGCCACTTGCCACTAACAGGGCGACTGTCTCTCACCTCGCTGCCGTCTCCCGAGCCGCTTTCACTGGGGTCTGAGTCCGAGCTGCGCCGCTTCCTGCCCGGCCCGGCTATTTTGGCGGTGTTGCTACTTCCACTACAGAATCGGGTCGTACTAAACACAGAACGGGGCAGCAGTTAGCGAACGGTTAACAGCACCCCAATCTCCGTTATGTTAAAACGCTATGTGCGTTAGCTGCAGTGTCATGCTAACACCGTGAAAGCACCGGACACCAAAACTCAGCCACTCAAACTAACCTTAATGCCTTGTAATTTTCGCTTTTAGTTTAACAACTAAAATAGTAGACATGCACAGCCTGACGCATTCAAGTGAAAGGAAATATCTTAATAGATAAGAAAACCCGAGTTTAACTAATAAATGATTATTCAGTCGGAAGAATCCAATGTAAACAAAACGTCAAAAAAAAGCATTGAGGGTATTAACATGTATAGTGACGCAAAAATGCCGAAAAATATTAGTAGACTGGCGTAAAACAAACGAACTGACGGCTCCCTCAGCTGTTTGTTATGCCGGTGTCCGGTAACAGCAGCCGGAGAAACACACCGCATTTACTCACAGTCATTGTTGCGTTGGCTAACCGGCTAACTGAGAGGAAAAACGACTTTTAAAGTAAAACGTTGCGGAAAACAATCTTTTAACCGAGTTACAATATTTCCCTTTTAACAATTGTCGGCGGTGTAGTAAAATTTAACACACAGTAAAAGACTTTAATTCTGGAGGTTAGCAAGTTAGCATATTTTCACCCAGTCGCTTGCGCACGTTTATGTTCTGTAAACGTTTTTTGTCCAACGTTTTGTTTTAAAACGTAATTTGAAAAGTATTAAAAATGTCAAAATGTCCAGTTTGTTTAATGCTGTTAGAACGTTTATATGTTCGTGTTATGCTGGCGTTCTAGGAAGGTTTTCTGTAAACATTTCGAGAACATTCATTAAGTAGTGTTACGTCATAAAGAACTTTCAAAAACACTGTTCTAAAAACGTTTTCTTTCAACGTCAAAAAAA
Organism: Bagarius yarrelli; assembly: GCA_005784505.1. NCBI lineage: Eukaryota > Metazoa > Chordata > Actinopteri > Siluriformes > Sisoridae > Bagarius > Bagarius yarrelli. The sequence goes on along the minus strand of VCAZ01000040.1, from coordinate 1,071,106 downwards.
CCCTATTTTAACTATTATTAGCGTTATTAGAACGGTATATTAATATTATTTTAAACAGTTTGTCCTTACGTTGGCGACAGTTGTCGCTGCGGAGAATCCGGTAAAACGTCAGTTGGCTTCCGTGACTGAAAACGCCGATTTATTGAAATAAGTTTAGATCACAACACACGCTAAAAGATTTAAATATTGCAAACAAATAAGCCAGTGCATGGTGTCATGAGTAAAGTCTGGCAGAAAAGAGAATAAATGGTAGCTTATAAAGAGTTATAGTAATATAGACCAGGCTTGACGGTACTACCGCGGCTCTGGCTAATTAGCTACAAGGACGTAAACACCGGGTTGGTAGTTAGCTAAGCTGCTAACTTCACACAAAGCCCGATCGATTAGCACATTACACGTTTGTCTCGTCCAGAAGCGAAACAGCGGAATATTAAGTTAATACACTCGTCATTCTTCTGCAGTTTAGTTTAATGATACTTCAGTGTCCGCAGTGTGTTAAACCGGCAGCGCGGTGTCACATAAACCCCCAATAATAATACAACAAGCAGGCCATTGACGTTACCTCCCAAACCAAAACCTCGGATTTTTCCAGAAGATTCTATCCAGGGCCCATTGCCGCTCGGCGACTGACAGAGGAGACTAAATGAACCAAATCTTCCTCTCTTTCGTCAAGCCGATCCGAGATCCCAGCCTACAGCTCGCACAAAACCGGAGACGGGGGTTCAGATCACACGGGCTGCTTGCCTCATCGACCGCCACGACTTCCGGGAACAGCGTTTCCCTAAACAACCAGCAGAGGGCAGGAGTGTATTTTCGCTAAGTAATCCAATTTTTTTTTTTTTTTTTTTTTTTTTTTTTTTTAAAAGGCTGTTTATTTGTAGCGCCCTCTGCCCGTGGGGTTACATCCACAGCATTTGTCAGACGCCCTTATCCAGAGCGACTTACATTTATCTCTTTTATACCACTGAGCAATTGGGGGTTAAGGGCCTTACTCAGGGGCCCAACAGTGGTAGCAACTGGGAATGGAACCCACAATCTTCAGGTTGGTAGACCAACCCCTTAACTGTAAGCCAACACTTGCCCCTAAGTCAAGTATAAAAGCAAACATTCCTCTCCCCTCAAACAACAACAAAAAAATCAACGAATTATACAATCACAGTTTTGCTGTAATAATAATGTGATTTTTTTTTCAATCTAAACATATAAATAATCCCTGTATTCTGCTTAAGTTATGCGCGCGCGTGTGTGTGTGTGTGTGTGTGTGTGTGTGTGTGTATAATAGCCATTAGACTGTGTTGCATTAGAGAGAATACAATCAATTTTATACACTAGACAGTAATGTACATAGTGTATAATGCAAGGTCACAGTGTATAGTGCATAATTTAGGAACACACTAATTTGGAATATAAATTTTCTTTTAATTATTTTCGGTTATTTCAATTTTAATTAATTTAATCTTATTTAACTATTTTGCTTAATAATATTTGAACCTACCCCTCACTCGCACTCCTTACTACTTTCCATCCATACCATTCCACTCATATCTTTTTATTCTTTCTTTATTTGTTTATTTTAGGTTATTTTTATTATTATTATTATTATTATTTTTATTGGAGCTCAGTTGTAAAGAAACATGTCGCTACCGGTTATACCATGTATTTCATGTAGATGACAAATTGATTTGATATTTGTGCAAATATTCACCAGCAGCAAAATGCATAAAAATAACAGAGATCAAACATGTAAATGTGAAGAAATGAATGATCTCAGTAACTTGGTTGGTATCAGACTGGTGGGTTAAAAGTGTTTCGAGTAGTTTAATTAAAATAACTTTTTTTAGTTATAAAAAATAAACATGCAAACTGCAAACCGTTCATCAATTAAATGTTTATTAATAAATGGTTAGAAAAGAACAGACAAAACTTGTCCAAACTAGACATGGAAAGTTATACCCCAATGTGGCATTAGGCAAATGAACTTTAGGGGAGATTTACATTTACAGCATTTGGCAGACACCCTTATCCAGGGCGACTTACAGAGCATCGGGGGGAAAGGGCCTTGCTCAGGGGCCCTGCAGTGGTGTCTTGGTGGTGCTGGGAATTGAACCCCGGTCTTTCTGGTATCAGTCTGTTTTTCTATTATTACTCTATCAGTACCAACATTTTTTTCTGTATTCTTTAAAACATCATCTTATTCCTTTTGCTAGATTATTAAACATAATAATTATTCCTACATTTCACTTACCTTCATAAACTCTAGCAAATTTTTATGGTTTCTGTTGTATTACTAAAAATAGATATTCAGGCCGATGTCTCTAATAGAGCAGATATAATAGCAGAAAATTCATCGCATCTATTGAATGGTTATTATTGTGTTGGACAATGTGGTTATGGCAACCCTGAAACAATATGCTGGCATATCACAGTTATCACTTTGCCACTTCTTTTTCTTATGTATTTTTATTCTAAATCTCGTAAATAAAATTTTTAAGACTAAGTAAGTAAAATCATATCCATAAACGTTTGGTAAAAAGAAAATTATTTATTGACCCATTGCAAGTAACACATTTGAAGCAGCATTGCAACTTTTGCAGGAAGGCAGAGGAAGTCAAGGGTGATGTCATTATTTGAAGTCTTTTTTTTTTTTTTTAGGGCTAGGATTTACAGGTTTTATTCCTTCATCTGCACTTAGGGATATGACCTGCTCCAGTATACAAGTGGTGTTGCAGTCTAAAAATTATATGTAGTGATGTAAATTTTGTAATTATTAAATAACATTAAATATTTACACAACTTACTTACAAATCACTATGATTTATCAGATCACTTGTAGCTTCTCTCCCCCCATAACATGATTTTAACTGAATAAGATGAAACTGATTTACTGTAGTTTTGTAAACCAGGTGGTGTAATTTAAAAAAAAAGACCGTAACAGGAGTAATGCTATCGGTGTAGCCAAGTGTATAATTCATACAAGATTCGACCAATCACGAATAACTTTACTTATTAAACAACCAAATTTCATTTGTTACCCAAGGCAGACGAATCAGGTGTAAACATAGATTCGAACTTTAAAATGAGAAAATAATTGACTTTTACAGATTTTTGTTTAAATCTACCTAACAAGTGATGTGTCCCGTGTGTCTCTGTGAATATTCGAATTTAATTGCTGGACTTTATTATAAATAAGAGGCACTTTTTCTGCAACTACTATAAATAATAATAATAATGCTGTCTGGTGGCAGTTTTTTACTGGCAGGTGTTGTAGATCTGGATTTGCTTGTTGATGGCATCCAAAATCAACTTCATTTTGTCCTCCAGGCCATCAAGCTGCCTGGCTTTGGTCTGTAATGTCTTCTGATTCTCTTCATAGTCTTTCTCAAGTTCTGTGTAAACACATTAGATTGTAAAACACCTTAGATTAGAAAATATGTTAGATTAGAAATAGATTAGAAAAATACGTTACGTAGATTTTAGAACAAGTTAGATAGAAAGATTTTAGAACAAGTTAGATTAGAAAATATGTTGGACTAGAAAATACGTTAGATTAGTAAATACGTTAGATTTTAAAACATGTTAGATTAGAAAATATGTTGGATTAGAAAACATGTTAGATTTTAAAACACTTTAGGTTGGAAAATATGTCAGATTGAAAAATATGTTGTTTTTTTAAACATTAGATTGAAAAATATGTTAGATTAGAAAATACGTTAGATTTTAAAACACATTAGATTAGAAGATATGTTAGATTAGAAAATGTTAGATAAGAAAATACATTCGATTAGAAAATATGTTAGATTAGAAAATAGATTAGAAAACACGTTAGATTGGAAAATATGTTAGATTGAAAAATACTATAGATTTTAAAACATGTTAGATTGAAAAATATGTTACACCAGGTTGCACACATGCACTTTATGTTGCCAAGACTTAATTTATTCTTTAGTCTTTAGCTCTGTGTTGTTCTTATGTGGCTCTTTGTTGTTTTGTGTAATTCTGTGTTGTTTTGTGTAGCACTATGGGGTCCTGAAGAAACGTTGTTTCATTTTACTGTGTATGGCATCTGCTATATATAGTTGAAATAACAATAAAGCTTCTTAAACTTAAATTTGAACGTTGGATTGAAAAATACATTAGATTGGAAAATAGGGTAGATTGGAAAATATGTAAGATTAGAAAAATTCGTTAGATTGGAAACCAGGTTAGATTGTAAAACAAATTAAATTGAAAAACACATTAGATTGTAAAACACGTTACCTGCCAGTCTGTGCAGTTTGTCTTGTGCGTCCTTCAGCAGCTGCTTTGCTTCATCTCGGAGTCGTTCAGCTTTGTTCTTGGCATCCTGCACTGCGCTCGCCTTCCTGCCAACTAGATCCTGCACGCTGCGGTATTTATCTGTAAGTTCACCATCTAAATCCTAAACAAACAATGGTCTTATTTTAGAAGGAACCTGCACACAAAACTCCAAAAAAATGGAGTGTAAAACACAAACCTGTTTTGCTGAATTAGCCTTGTTTTGTGCCATGGCGGCAGTGTCTTTAGCTCGAGCCGCAACCATGATATTGTTGGCCTGTTTGGCTTTTAGGGCTTCTATCTGTTGTTCAAGAATCCTTAGCTTGTTCATGGCGTCGTTCAGGTCATTCTCACTAGCAGATGTCTCAGACTGAATCTGTGGATTGAGAATGTTCGTCAGACAAAACATATCAACGACTTAAACTTTAACAGAAAACGGATGGTGTTGTACCTGAGCCAATCGGTTCTCTGTCATGCCAATGTTATCCCGTGCTCTCAGGATAGCCTTTTCAGCAGCTGCCTGGGCTTTACGAGCGCCATCGAGGGCTTGGTTTACACTGTCCGCTGTGTTTTTCACTTTGTCTGCTTTATTCCTACAGAAAATGAGAAAACATTCAATGATTTGACTTAAAAAAAAACCAACTGTGGAATGTCATCAATAATTTCGCCACTGCTGAGCCTGACTGTATTCAATTATTTCACATGAGGTTTCAGTCTTCGGTTTCGTAATGATTTTACGAGTACGAGTACATGAGCTCAGTATCGGGTCTGATATCGATACCAGTATCGGTGCATCTCTACAAAACACACACTTACTTGGCATTTCTGGCCCTTATAAGCAGTTGCTCTGCTTTGCGCACATCACCCTGGGTTTTATCGAGAATAGCATCGACGTTGGATAAACTTCGGACACGATCCTTTATCTCGTCAGCCAGGTGTCTAATTTGCTGGGGTGAGGCTGGAATGGACAGCTTAAGTACCTGATTTGCCACAGCTTCAATGCTGTCTGGGTCAGCTCCCTCTTCTGTAATTCAAACAATATGCATTTAGGGAAATAAATATCAAATAATTTATAATAGTCTCACAATGGCACATTTGTAGCTTGCATAAATGCATAAATATGTATTTTAAGCCAATATTAAACACCCTTGTCATAGAATTGAATTAAATTTGATTCCACTGGCCTAATTTTATTAGTATCTTTTAATACAAATTGAAAGTAAAATCTAAAGCCGTCCCAAGCCTGTCAGTTTACATAAAGATTCTGTGTGTAGCAATCCAGGCTATTGTTTTGCCGCATCTGACAGGTCACTGTGAAGATTTATTTGTGACAGTACATGTAGTTAGATAGAGGTGCCGTCTTACGCATAAGGAAAGCACGGATCTGTTTGATGAGGTCACGCAGGTCATTGTTAGAGCGTTCCACTTTGTTCTTGGTGTCGCTGGCTTTGATCAGAGCAGCTTGGGCTTTATCCTTGGCCTCCTGAGCCTTTGCTTTGGCATCTGCCACCTGAAAGAAATAAATATGTCTAAACTTTCTAAAATATTTCCTTTTGACATTTTGTAAAATTACAGTGATACTGTGAATAACATATACTTATATATACTATAAACATTTGCTTATTTATCGAACTATGTAGAATGCGGGGGATATCCTGATAACTCTGGCTGCAAGCCTTTACTAAACCTAATATGTTCACTCAGGGGTCCTTCACATATCACATATTTGTGTACTTAGTTTCATTATTTTAAGTGTAGGCGCATGTGGCGTATCACGCTAGTTTTTTCAAGACGCATTGCCCCGCAGCAAGTTAATAACATCTTGCCTTTTAGAATGACTCAAGCGCAACGCAGGTCATGAAACAACAACCAACCGATTAGTTTACTCACCTTTTTTTAAACTGAAACCTGAGCAGGTGAGGAGCAGCTTATCATTATGTCTTTTATTCGCAAATAAATTTTGTAGCACAGTTAGAGCAAGGGTAAAAAATCTGTTGCTAAAATGTTTACAATTTTCTTGTTATAATGAAGAGCGCAGCTGTGCCCTTTCTGAGCGCAACCAAACAAGCGCAATTAGGCAGTTTTTAAGGTAATAAAAAAAACATAGGTACACCTCGGACAGACAAGTAGAGAACAAGTTTAACTTTATATACAACTAGGAATCAAACCAGGGGTCGTAAAGCTGTGTGATGGCTTATGAATTAATAATACAGCGACTTAATATACCTGTTTAAAAAGGTCCTCCACTTCTTCCATGGCTTTAATAAGCTCTTTTTCTGCATGTTTTGATCTCTCCAGGGCATTGTCAGCCACAGCAGCCGCTCCATTACAGTTCAGGCCTCCACAGTGTCTGCGCTCATCATCACGACAATCAACACCACCACAAGGGCTCTCTGAACATGGGACATGACCTGGAGCTCCACATACCTAAGTGATTAACATGACATAAGCATTAAATCAATCATATTTCTATAAAATAATTCTCTATCAAAAGTTTCTTCTCACCTTTTCGTTGATCTTCCTTATATCCAGATTCTGGACTTTGGCATTTAGGTCAGTAAGGGCTCGCTTGTTTGCAGCATTCTTCCGGTTGAAGTCATCTTTACTCTTTGTCATGAGGCGCTCTGTCTTTCTGCGGGTATCTGCTGATTGGCTTACAGTGCTTGGAGTGTCAGTCGTGGACTGGTTGGTGCGTCGCTCTGCATCTCGTGACTTGTTGTAAGAGGCACGAATGCTATCATATGCACCTATAAAATAAATGATAAATAAAATTTTATCATATATTGTAGCAAATATAACCAAGGTTATGGCTACTGATAGATATTTTAAACAAGGGTCACTTTTTTTTAGTCTCTAATGTCTCACCCAGGAAGTTGGAATTTTTGAGGATGTCAAGCTGGCTGTTGAGCCTTTCAGAGCTCAGGTCAAGTTCTCTAGCCTCTCTCTCCAGTGAGCTTAGCTGATTGCTGGCCTCATAGTTGCTGTCCTGAACCGTAGTTAGGTCTCCCTCCAGCTGGGTCAGGGTGTCTGTTGTCTCACCAATGCGAGTCCTAGAAGTTAAAAAAAGGTGTACAACATATGGATGTCCTGAAAATCAGGAAGTTAATTTAAAACGTTGTCTGTAGCTTTCCTAATTTTATTCAATAGCTATAATTATTTCACTTTCTCTGGTTCATTTTTCAGTTTGTGTGACCAGAATAATTTTGCCACTGCCATGCAAATATTATTTTTTGTTATTAAAATGCACACGCTGCAAAGTACAAAAGGCAGCTATAACCTGTTTTTTAACTGTTACTATAAAGAGTGAGAAAATAAAAAACTAATCTGTCCCTTGTGGTTAAAGTTGGTAAAACACACAAATTATTAGGCAGTTCCAAGTGTTTTTCCTAACAAATTCACTTTCAATTCAATAAAAATGGGAATGTTTATATTAAAAATAAATACGATCTCAAAAACATTTGACCCTCATTAAAAATTTGAACCGGATTTTTCAGTAAATTCCCCTTGTACCTGAGGTACTCTATCATGCCCATTAGGTTGGTTACAGCTTCAGCAGTGGCGTTGCGGGCATTCACAATGTCCTGTGCTTGTGCCAGCTTCTCTTCCAGCTTCTTAAAATACATCTCGTAGGCTCCAGTCAGGCCTGTTGTCTGAATCTCCTGTGCCCGGGCTACCAGGGCCTTAGTCCTGGCAGCTAGATCTTGGACAATACGATCCCAGTCCCCAAAACACTGATGGCAAGGCTGGCATGCTGGAAAGGTGCCTGAGAAACCACGGGCACACTGATCACAACGGACACCTGATACACCCTGCCGGCAAGCACAGTGACCTGTCAAACGGTCACATTGAGATGTCTCGATGCCCCGAGAGTCACAATCACAAGCTGCAAAAAAAGAGCGGCAGAAAATAGAAAAAGGAGCTTTAGTGTAAATAATTTTTTTTTTGAAAATATATTTTTAAAAGATGCTGTAACTTGCATAAACAGACAGAGGTTAGCTTTATAGGAGTGCTGTATCATACTTAATTCAGTGTACAAAATATACCTCTGCAGAGGATTCTGGGATCACCCCAGAAGTTCTCCTGGCAATCCCTGCAGGTCTTTCCCCCGAAGCCATCACGGCACTGACATTGGCCTGTAAACTATAAAACACAGTGCGCTTTATGTAGAAAGTATTTTAGAAACGTCAGGAAACCACACTGGTCTTAACAACTGCTAAAACACAGAGATATTTTAAAGCAACAGTGTCTTGTTATACATTTCATTACTATAAACTGTAAACTGAGGTACACTATATGGCTACCAGTATTGAAACACATGTCCATTACATCATTCAGCATTTTTTCCTATTCCTATCCTATTCCTTATGTGGGCTCACCCTTCCACCTATAATAACCTCCAGACTTCTCCAGAGATCCAGTTGGTGTTCCAGTTCATCCCAGACTCAGTTGACTCAGAGTTAGGGCTCCGTAAGGAACACACTATATATTCATGGAGCTCCGGCACCTTATGCACAAAGGCATTGTCATGCTGGAACAGAGTTTATGTCTTCTACTTCCTGTTAAAGAATAATGTAATGCTACAATATACATAGACATTCTAGACAAGTGTGTGAACAGTTTGGAAAAGAAAAACCCAGATGTGGGTGTGCTGGTGAGGTGTCCACAAACTTTTTGCCGATATAGTGTACCTCATTGCATCCTGACGTGTAGGCGTTGTTGGGGTCACAGTTGCAAGGTTCACACCCATGGCCACTAGCCAGGTTCCAGTAGTTTGGTGCGCAGTGATCACAGGTGAGTCCGATGACATTTGGAAGACATTGGCACTGTCCTGTTGCTCGCTGGCACAGGCAGTCATCTCGAGCTAGACACTGACTGCGCTCTGTACCCAGGAAGTTGCAAGTGCACTCTGGGAAAAGAACAGAGAGAAGTGTAAGCAAGTTCCAATGTGTGGCAAGTTTTAGGGGTGAGTTATTTAATTACATTCTTACACATGATTTCATACACTACTGTATATTATTAACATGCTATAGAGAGATGCATCTGTGGTTTGTAATAAGTGATGTCTACATTACAAGGGATGTTTGAACATGTATGTAATAGTACAATAAAAATTATGGAATAATCACTAACATGTTTGCATTGTTGGCTTATTCTTTTTAAAACTTTTAAAAGAATATCTAACAAAATGGCACCAATTAGCAACTAAAAATCAACTTTACTCACTTCTGCAGTTGCGACGGGAAGCCTCTCCATAGTAGCCGCTCTTGCACACTGCGCACTCCGGTCCCTCTGTGTTATACAGACATTTTAGACACTCCCCAGTCCGTCTGTCACATGACTCAGGATCTGATAAGTCGATGTTGTTACTACAGCGACATGGCTGGCAGCGGCCACCAGGTTGAGAGGGATTACCATAGTAACCAGGGGCACAGTCTTCACAGCGTGCACCTGTTGGTTACAGAGTCACTTTCGTTAAAATAAATGTCGCCATGAGCAACAGGTTAACACTAAAGTGAGAGCCATGAGAACACAATAAGGAAGAGACATTAGATGTTTATTAATATATAGGCATGATTTCGAATATCTTTTTCCCCTAGGGAACAATCTTGATTTTTAATGTGGAATGTATATGTGTTTAAAATGACCTTTTAAAGGCATATAAAAGAGCATACAAAGATTTAAATGCACCTTACTATCAAAAAAGGAAAATATGCACGCAAATTTAAGCTCAGAAAGATTTCCCTAAACCAGTTCCTGAGATCTGGAGATAAGCATGGATGGGATTACTATAGCAGGAATCTGTTTATTAGCCAAAACACCAAGGCTCCTTTGTAGTATTTTTGGCAGACAGAATGAAGGCATTACTTTCATATGAAATAGAGCAGAAAAGCTCCATAAGACAGGAAGACATTCCTGGTATTTTCCACTGATGAAGGATGAAGGGGCTGCCCATCGGTTCTAAATTTGTCCGAAAAAATTAACATCTAAAATACGAAAACCTTATTTAAAATATATCATGCTCTTTTTTGTGCAGAATTCTAATGTTGAAATATTTTTGGTGAATCGTTTGAAGGTTGGAAATTACACACTCTAACGTACAAAGTACGAAAGGAAATGTTTTGGAATTGTAAACTAAATAGGAGGGGTGTATTGTATAAAAAAGTATTGTTTTGATAGCAGAAATCTTTAAAAAGATGCTTTTTATGAAATATCAGCATGGGGGCTGCCCATCCTTATGCAGTCATTAGATCTAATCCCCTCCTGGGAAGCCGTTTATGTTATATAGCACTTTAACTTCAATAAAACAACAGAGCTGATTTCAGCTAAAACAAACCTGTAAAACAAATTCTGTACCTACTACCAAGTCAAACAGCACAAGCAAAAACTCTGGTTCAGGTAAAGGGGCTAAAGTTCACACACATTCAGGCTTGGCTGGTGAGTCAGTACTGCTGCCCCAGGGCTTGGTGTGATTAAATTGAGTAGAGGTAGAGGGACAGCACCATAAAGGGAGTTGGGTGCTAAAGCCATGCACTGGGAGGGAAGGGTGGGTAGGAGGGTGATACTCCAGAGCTACTCACGTTTGAGGACAGTCTTTCCTGAGCGTTTAACAATTCCTGTATATATTCAACAAGAGTGAGGTGGAAAATTACAAATTACTTCAGTCACAGGATTAAGCCTTGTGATCACTACAGCTTTGACAAATGCAAATACAGCTGGGCTCAGGAATAGTTGCTAGTCTGTATGTCATCAAGCACTATTTATATATCTGATAAAAAAAAATATATATATTTTTTCAGATCCTCCTCTGGTGTGTTGGTTATAAACTCAAATGGAATGAAAGTAATTTCGATTATTAGCTTCAAAGATATGGAAAAACGCACCTGTGTAACCCTGCTTGCAGTTACAGACCACCTGTCTGCTGTGGTTGTCTTCGTAACAGGAGGCAGCAAAGTGACGTCCACTGTCTGGTCCATCTGGGCATGGGCATGGCTGGCACCTGCCTCCTGAACCCAAAACTGGGTTTCCATAATATCCGTTAGCACATCTAAAATAACAAAAATACTAGTTACAGCAAAATGTGACCTTATTGAATTATTTAGGATTATTTAAAATGATCATTTTGCATTTGAGAAATATCTTTTCCCAAGAACCAACACCGGGTTTTAAAGGCAAGATAGGGACACTGACCGCTTTCTGTTTATTTTATTATTGTAACTTTTTTCAAATTAAATAAATCTATAAAACACGAAACATAATACTGCATAAAAAATTAAAAGGTGGAATAAAAAGGTACTTATATTTCCAAAATGTCACCGTATTCTTGTTATAAATTTAAATAAATCTTTTTGCCATCTTTGCTTACCTTTCACACTGATCCCCAGCTGTACGATCCCTGCAGTTGAGACAGACACCAGTCCTTTGGTGGCAATCCTCAGTGTGTCCGTTACACTGACACAGCCTGCAGTTAGGAAAGCCCCAGTGTCCGGCCTGGCAGCCATCACATCGTCGGCTGAATGCTCCTGGCAGGCATGAACACTGCCCTGTGTGCTGATCGCAGAATTGACTGCGAGAGCCCTCCTGATTACATTCACATGCTAAATAAAGAGAAAAATAACATTTACCCATCTACCAGCTTATTCCTAATCAGGGTCACATTGATCTGCTGGAGTCTATCCTAACTGTCATTGGGCTAAAAGCAGGGGTTCTTCACCTGTCAGTCCACATACAGACAAACAAACACACACACACTAACACACACTCACTCCTATGGGCAATTTAGAATGACCAATTAAACATGTTTTTGAACTGTGGGTGGAAACCTGAGTACCCGGAGTAAACCCACGCAAGTACTGGAAAAACATGCAAACTCCAGACAGAAAGACCCTTGCCAGGGATACGAACTTGGGACTCTCTTGCTGTGAGACAACAGTGATAACCACTAAGCCACTGTGCTGCCCCTAAATAATACTCAATTATTTTAGAATAATTTACAGTGAAACATACTTTTTTTCAAAGTGTAAATCTCACCTTTGCATCCAGCAGGTCCAAAGCCAAAGCTTCCAGGAGCACACCTATCACAGCGCCTGCCAATAACGTTAGGTCTACATAGACACTGACCTCCACGCACTTCACACTGAGAGCTGACTGAACCCTGTGGGTCACACTGGCAAGCTAGGTGAGGTAAGAACAGCAAACGAGACAGAAATAAATAAATGCAAAAATATCATTAAATAATAAAACTTTATGTCACTACGGATTTCTGGACACAGAATAGTTCAGTCACTTTGCTCATTCCTGCTTGTTTATGAGGTAACTCACGTAGGGCTCCATTATTTATGATGGCTGACATGCTGAGGAGAAGTTTGGCACACACATCACCCATGGCTGGACGGGACACACTATTAGCACTCTCATGACAGTGGTAACGCTCATAACTTTGTTTCCGGAGATTTGAAGCAGGGTCACCCACTACAAACATGTCCAGGGAATTGTAGTGAGGAAGAAGCGCAATCTGGATGAGAAACACTACATATAAAAGGATGGAAGTCTACATTCAAGGATACAGTATAAGTCTTTAAAAAATGATCTTTACTCACAGAGTCTATCAGGATGTTGGCACCGCTGAAGCCAGGAATGTTATTTTTGTCTGCATAGCTGATAAACTCCAGATGAAGTGTATAGCTTACACCTCTTTCCAAACACACAGACCGCGGCAGAACTATGAACCTGTAGAACAAAATGTAAACTAAAAGAAACTATATAAGACCCATAGACAAGATTACTATTCACCATGCGCAGGGTTCATAACAGAAGAAGAAAAAAGACAAAAAAGACATTTAAGTTTATAGACTTATAATCCCCGCCATATCTTTTTATTTTTATTTTAATAAGAATAATGAATTAATTGTATGTATGGATTACAGCTCGGTAGACAAATATAAATATAAATGTGTGTAAAGCAGACCTCGATCCAGAGGGCAGGGAAACAGTCAGCAGATCATCTGCAGGGATGGTGTTTCCACATGGACTGCTGGTGGGAATGGAACCAGGCCTAATAACCTTTATACGCACCTCTTGCCAGTCTTGTGGCATCTATAGAACACACAGGCACATGTACTGTACATACATATAGTTTTATATACAGTTGCCTGACATACCATAAACATAATCTTTACCTGAGGCTCATAGCGAATAAGAACATCATATTCCATGGAATAAGGAATGTTGTTGATGAAAAACTCCAAAGTGCTTCCTTCAGGAACTCGGACAAACCCGGTGCCAGTCCAAGAAACTTGTTGACCGGACTGCCATTCTCTTTCCTCGAGAGTGCAACCCTACAAATATACACATTCACCTCTATTGTGCTTATGAAGTTAAAATAATTAGGTTGCCTTTTTAAAATCCTGCATTACAGTTTAACATGCATTTAAGTTGAAGGGTCAGTAATAGTGTCTGTTTCAAGATCTGTTCTTACCTGACCGAGTTTGGCGAGTTCAGCCTCATAGGTATAATAGTCCAGGGCCATGAAGAAATACCCAGTTTCTACCTGGTTGCATTGGCGGCCAATCATGTGATTGCGGCAACGACACTGACCTGACTCCACTGAGCACCTGGCATAAAAAAATTAAAAATTATACATACGGATAATGTTGTATACATTGATGAAGACGTTTACTACATACATTTTTTTCAAAATATGTTTATTGGTATTTTGTGTGACAACACAGAGTAATAGTCGGAAACAGTACAGTAAAATAATGGTAAAGTATTGTTCATTGGCAATCCCTTTCCCAATCCCCAATTCTTAATAACTCAGATGGGCAGCAACGCAATAATTAAATAAATAAACAGTAGCATTAGAAATTAAAATAGATACAACTAAATAAAAATACATTTAAATAAATAAATAAATAACCATATTTTTACAAAATTGTCAAACCTTATATATACATTTTTTATGTGAATACTTACTGATTATCAACAGCTCCACCTACATCACATTCACATGCTCTGCAGCCACTGGCATCATGGCTTAAGGCCCAATGCTCTGGCTAGGAGAAGATAATGGAGAAAAACAGACAAAAATGAGGGAAGCAGAAATGTCTAAATATATGACACTGTTTAAAATCTATTTCATTTGTAAAAATGTCAACTGATGTCTTAAAATGGTGTTGGGAAAATCAGGCACATGATGCTGTCTATTCTGATGAGAATGGAAGGCATGTGTAAAACACCTGCTACAAATCAGGGGGTCACCCAACTCAGTCCTGCAGATTTTAGCTCCAATTTGCCTCAACACACCTGCCTGTAACTTTCAAGTACACCTGAAAAAACCTTGATTAGCTAGTTGCGGTGTTTTTGATTGGGGTTGAAGCTAAACGCGACCCTCCAGGACTAAGTTTAATGACCTCTGATGTAAACCAATACAGACGAGCTAAATGTGGACAGCAGGCACTACTGTGCAGCTCGGTTTTCTGTGTACTGTTATTGAACTGCAGATGAAGTTCAAATCAGAAACACATTTTAAAAATTTTCAGTGCATTCACTAGTGTAGTGTGTAACTAAACGGTGATTTATTTACCAGGCACTGGTTGCAGGTGCGGCCAGTGACCATTCGCTTGCAGAAGCAGTTTCCTTGAACTGGGTCACACTGGGGGCCGCCGGAGACTGTTCCTCTGGGGTCACACCTACATGCTGATAAAAGAAAAAACACATAAAAATGATAAAATACTGATTACATTTTACACTCCACCAGCTTTTTAGCCTGATTTTGAGCTAGAACCTTTGTAGCAGCTGTGCGATTACTGTGTATCAACTTTTGTGTTTTACTTTAAGACTAATAGAATTTTAAAACCCAACAACACAACAGACAACAGCGTATACTTACGCTGACAACCCTGTGGGTCGTTAGCACTCAGACCAAAAAAGCCAGATTTGCATCTGTCACAGCGATGGCCCTCCACATTCTCTTTACAGCGGCACTGACCAGCAATCATGCCCAAGGTTGGGTCATCATGTCCATCGCAAACCCCACCATTTACAGAGCCATCCGAGTCACAATTACAAGCTAGAAAGGCAGAAAAGAGATCATCTGTGATTAAGAGACACCTGTGACTTAAGGGGTCGAGTTTGATTAGTTTTATAATTGTACTGACCTACACAGATGTGAGGGTCGCGGATATCCCTGGCTGGGTCCTGGTAGAAAAAAGATTTGCAGGTTTCACAGTTACGGCCCATAGTGTTGTGAAGACAGTTGTCACAAACACCGCCACTGACGTTGCCGGTTGCCAGGTACACCGCCATATCGAAATGACACTCGTTGGAGTGACCATTACAGTTGCACTCTGTGGAAATAGAAATGCAGTACATGATCAATCTGAATTTTAGTATACATTATTGATCTAAGTTTTAAAAATGCTTTAGTTACTTTTGCAGGCATTGCTGTTGCGACCCTCAGCTGGTTTCCAGGGCAGGTCGTTATGCAAATCATCACACTGCTCACAGTTCAACCCTTTTGTGTTGTGCTTGCACACGCACCTGCCATGCACCTAGCAAAACACAAGAGAGGTAGAAGCATAAGATATATAAAACATCTTAAAGGATTTTTACTGGTATTTGTTCCCATCTTAACAGCTCACCATGCCTTCGATGTCATCCCGGATCCCATCGATGGGTGCGCACTCAGAAGCATGACCATAGCAGAAGCAGTTTCCCCTGACAACTAGCTCATACAAAGCGTAGTAGTACTTCTCCTTGATTTCCACCCGAGAGTCCAGTAGATTGTCTCCCAGTGTGTGCAGCTTTGTAAAATTGACACGCAAGTTGGTGATTTTCAACTGGTCTGTACGGGAGATTAAATGAATCATACAGGTATTTTACTGTCCAAGTTAATACTGTACCATGGCTTTAATTTAGGTTGACATTTTTCACAAAACTCGATTGTGCAACCTCACATGGGAACCTCATTAGGCCATGTAAATCCCTTGTTAACCCATGACCTCTGACCTTCCTTCCTAACCCTTGAACCTGTTGCTTTTCTAATGTCTTGCCTAGTGATTGAGAATCTTCGGTGTTTCCAAGACTTACAGAAAGCTTTAAAAACATACATCTTCAACTAGACCATGCATTTCTTAACATTTACTTATTTATCTTAAGCTTTATTATTTTAGTTGTATGATTTTCTAAATACATTGTATTGATGCTTAATGCATTTATGATTTATATAATTATCTGTAAATAAGAGCATCGACAAATAGAAAAAAAAAAGAAAAAAGAAAAATAGACTGTTTATTGTCGAACTTTTATAACTGGATATTAGATGATTACCCACTTATCGTCTGGAGGAGTTGCACTAGTAAGGGAGCATCCTAAAGGCTTAAGCACACAAGGGGCGGGGGGGTTCATGAGAGATTAATATGGAAGCAAAGGAGTGGAAAGAAATTTGCTACAGTTATTGTGCACAGCTTTGGTCTTTCCATTTAGGACGACAGCATGTGAAATGCATCTGTCTTCACACTCCCACTCCCTCCTCACATATTAATGCCCATATGCGGTACAAAACTGATGTAGCCTATGCTGTGAATCATCATGTGGTTAATTCACATGACAGCATCTGATTGCTGCTGGAAAATACCAGGGGTGTGTTCACAAACTCCCTTTTCTAAATTTTCCTATATTATCCTTCCATATGGTCCATCAACACAATGTGCAGAGCAGGAGGGAGAATCGGTTGTATAAGAAAGGGTCAAACATCTTTAAGGCAGATAGTTATTAAGTAATACAGATATAGTTTAAAACAGAAGGAACTAAGCAGTAAAAGCTAAGCAATATTTTATGTTCACACTGCATGATCTATGACTGATAAATCAAAGTATCATTATAATGTAAGTTACATTGTTTCAGAGGCTGACGGAGAGATCTTACATTAGTCAAGGTCATCTAGTCCTGAACAACAATCTTCTGCTCTAATAAAACTGTTTACCAAGTTAAATTGGGTAAAATATCAATGAACCTGACCCTGACATCCGAAACCACCCCAGGCTTCCCCAGTCACCCCAGCATATCATAATGTCTTCTTGAAAAAAACCCCCAAAAGGTTTTACTAATCGAAAATACTAACACACATTTGTCTGCAAATAATTGTTACTTCTATACATACATGTGTTTTGTGAATGTAATTTTTTAAGTGAACTTTCTGGTGGCAAAAAACTCCACGAAAATGGAAATATTTGTTGATTTGCTTTTTGAAACTCGCTTTTAGTCAGTCAGGCTGGTTGAAATAACAAGAGACAAACCGAGTGGGAGGAAACAGCTGCTTTTCTAATTGCCCTCCCCCATGTTACATTGCACCTCTTTCATATTTCACTGTAGTGGACAACATCGGACATGTGAATAAAGCTTCACTCTTAAATTCACCAAGCAAAAAAAAGCAAATGGAAAATATAAATGAAGTAATATTTCACAAAAAACAAAATATTGCACTTGACAAATGGAATACAAATCTTGACTCACTTTGAATGCGAGCACTGTAGGGATCTTCGATTCGGATAGCAGGGTCCAGAACTCTGAAGATCACCTAAAAAGAGAACAATAGAGGCACAAAATGGCGAAAATTAATAATAAAAAAAATCCCCATGAAACAAATGCTTATTTTTGCTCCTCCTCTGTTCCCACCTCTCCTTCACTAGAAGGCTCGATGTCTGAGTAACGTGATTCACAGATAAGATCGTCCACATTGCGGAGCGGCCCTTGAGAAATTCCAGGGTAGACTGATGCACAGTCATGAGCAAAGTAGCGGTACATTTGCCAGGTACGCCCAAAATCTGCAGATCGCTCAATCAACATGGCTGCAGGACGGAACGTCTGCAAACAGGTGCAAAAAAAAAATGTACATGGTATAATCAGATAAAACAAAGGAAGAAAACTGTAACTCTTGGCGTACCTTAAAAGTCATAATCAGGTGGGTGAAGTGAAATTCTGCTTCAAGGTCCAACTGAATGTAAACATCAGACCTGCCTAAGAAAAAGGAAAGCGCATCATTTAACATCAATTGTAAAATAAGAAAACAATTATTACATTATTTATAATTATAAAATAAATAAAACTGTAAAATGAAGTGAAAATAAAGAAAATATGTGTATGATATAGCATTTGTTAACACATGCCTGTTTTTACAGTTCCAGTTTCACAGAAGTTTATTTACCTACTTTGTAACGTGCATTTAAAACACATACCAACATTTTAAATAAAATTAAATAGAACTCATAGCAAAATTATATTATTTCTAAAAAAAAAAAAAATTGAAAATCAGTTTGGACAGCCGTAGAACAGTACACACAGTAAATTCTAACACAACTGACTTTGGCTTTTGCTTATTATTTCATGCTATTAGTCCAGTCAACAAGTCAAGTCAGGTAGCTTTGACCTCTTTTAACAAAAAAAAAATCTATCTGTACCAGATCAACAGTTTTTAAAATATTCTAACTAGATACTCTGACAACACCAACCAACGTGTAGTTGACATCAGTCATTTTTTTCCTTTTTTAATTTAAAAGAACTGAAGCTCTTGACATGGACACTAGCTTACATTAGCAGGCGTATCAGTGTTTATAACGTGGCTATTAAAAGCATATCATAAAGACTATCGAAAGCTTAATCACTATTCTAAGGCATATGGAGGCAAGGGGGTTATATAAATAGAGCAATAAGCTGCTGTTACCATGTGAAAGTTTTTTATTTAATCTCTCCTGTGCATCAGCTTTCTGCTATGTCACTTTCTACTTATAACATCAGTGAGAGGTGGTGAACCAGAAAGTTTGTTAGTTGCATATGTCATGTTCTATTCCAGTCACCTTATCTCTTAACTCTGTTCTGCAGGAGCCTGTACAGTACATAGACCTGCTAAATTTAATCAAACCTGCCTCAAAACTGGCAGCTAAAGAGGAAGGAAAAGGAAAGGGAAAGGAGAGGTGGGGTGGGGTGGAACCAAGCCTAAAAAAATAAGAGATCGTGGGAGTAAAGCCTGGAGTAAATATTGAAGTAAACAAACTGTTTTAACTTTCGGAGAAAACCATCATAACCTGGAGATGTCAATGGTGAGAAGGAACCAACAAAAAAAATCTTATCTTACATAAGCCTCATCAGTAGTAAAGCTGCAATATTTTTCGATATTCTAACCTGTACTAGAGATACATATTTAAATTTTATGTTTTAAACTGATTTACATTTACATTAATATTCAGTCATGACGTCTGTCATTAAAAGGCAAACACTAAACAAAACAAACAAAATGGCCACTGCACTTGATTTATGGGGAAGGTGTAAAAGACAGTGGTAAGACCAGCTATGATGTGTAGCTGATGGAGAAAAAGGTGGCAGAGCTGGAAGTAGCAGAGCTGAAGATGTTGGGGTTGTATTGGGAGTGACGAGGTTGGACAGTATTAGGAACGAGTTTATTAGGGGGACGACTCATGTTAGATGTTTTGGGGAGAAAGTCAGGGAGGCCAGATTGAGGTGGTTTGAACATGTACAGGGGAGGGATAGTGAATATATTGGTAGGAGGACGTTAGAAATGAAGCTACCAGACAGAAGGCAAAGAAGAAGACCAAAGAGGAGGTATATGGATGCGTTAAACGAGGACATGAAGTTAGTGGGTGTGAGTGAAGAGAATGTAGAGAATAAGGTTAGGTGGAGACCCCTAAAAGGGAACAGCTGGAAGGAAAAGAAGAAGACTTGATGCTTAGAAGTTTAGATGCTTAGATCAAATAGACAGCTTTTGTGTTTTTTATTTTAGTAGGTTGTATTCATTTTTTAAAGCCAAATGTTTTATATTTTTGTTAATAAACTATACTTTAAATGTAACTAATGAACCCTAACATTTTTGTGGCTTCAGTCTATGTTAGAATACTTTTTAAAGCTAGCTGCATTACCAATTTATATATTAAAATATATATTGTTATCGAACAAAATGATTGAGATTACATTATTGACATATCGCCCATCCCTAATCGTGACCCATTTATTCTATGTATCGTATAAAGAGGTCAATGCCAATACACAGCCCCAATCAGAAGCTGTATATCTCACACTTGGATGAGTTTGCATGCGCTGGACAAGTGAGCAACTGTTCATTAAACTGCATACACAACTGCAGTGGCACCGACACCATGGTGACTTCACTCAAAAATAGCCACTATTTCCTGCCAACTCCTAACTTTCCATGTTCCTTAAAATATCCTGCACTATAACACAGCTTATAAGAACAAAAAACCATTCAATGTACATGAACAGGTCTTTGTTGGAAAATATGATCAAATCTAAATCAACAACACAAATACTCTTTTGTATTCAGTTTTGACTGCTCTTCTGCTTAATATTTTTAGCCTCATTTTAGGTTCCTAACCTTAAATACCGTATTGTTTTGCAGACAAAAACAAACATAGAACATTATAGGCTCAAGAACATTTCAAGAATTAAATGTTTGGTTTTTAGGCAAGACCTGGAGACTATTGTTCAAACACCAGCAGAAAATATGAACATATCACACCAGTCCTCCCTACACTGGCTGTCAGTTTCATTTAGGATTGATTTTAAAGTACTGTTACTCGTGTCTATTTTACTTAATGGCCTAAATACATTGCAGATATGCACACTAAATATAAACCAATCACATAACTCAGATCATTAGGATCAGGACAGACATACCAAGAGTTAATGAAAACAAGGGGAATCTGCTTTTAGCCATTTTTCAGCTCCCAGCGAACCAGCCTTTAGAGGAGATCAGATGTGCTAAATCAGTAGCCATCTTTAAATACAGATTCAAAACACATCTGTTTAGTTCTGCATTTATTGAATGAGCAGTGTTCTATGTCCCAAATGACTGTCAACACCATTTTATATTCCTAACTGTTTTCATTCATTCATTTATTCATCTTCTATACCCGCCCATTCCCCAATTCGGGGTCACAGGGTCACTGGAGCCTATCCCAGCCGCCTCTGAAAGGGCGAAAGGCAGGAGGGGTACACCCTGGACAAGTCGCCAGTCCATCACAGGGCTGTCTCATTCATCTTAAATTTATTTTAAAATCATTTCAAAATTGTTTTTATCAATGTCATTGTTTATTAAAAATTATTATTTCAATTCCTTTTATATAAAGCACATTAAAATAACACTGTGTATATAAATGTGATATATAAATAAGAAAGTAAAAGTTAAAAGTTATTTCGTTTATAGTCTTTAAAAGGTTTTTAGACTGAACTAAATAAATTACCTTGCCGTGACTATGCTGGAATGCAGTGTCATTCCAAATCCTCATGTAAAAATAAAATGCTGATTACATGACCTTCTTTAATCAGACATTTTTTTCTTGCTATTATGTGTTTAGCACAACAAAATGTTTGTAAAAATGCATTTCGCTTTTTTTGTCCAGAACTTCAAGCTACAAGTAAAGCTTGACACTAAATTACGCATGAAGGATCATGACATAATATTTTAGTGGACTGATTTCAAATTAGAATTTTTATTAATTTTGATTTGCTAAATATTTATTTTTGTCCTTACTTATTGTACTGTATCCCAACTTTACACAAAAACTACTTAAGTACTTTAGTATTAATAGGTTGCTTTGAACTTTTCTGTTCTAATAATACTTCTCTGGTGTGTTTAGTGTGGGTTCCTGCCAGGCAGCTGCGTTAATACTGGTTAATGGCTTAGGCAATCCCTGTGGCAGCTGGGAGTTTTCTTCACAAGTACACCAACTCACTTCATCACTTTATTTTAGCCATTTCATAAAAGTATCTCTAAATCTACACGTACTGCCAAATTGTGTATATCTATTCTGACAATTGTCATATGATTCTTACTGACAAATAAAACCGCCGATGATCTCACCATTCTCTGATTGCCACCAGCGCTTCTTATGGTCGGGTTTGAAGCTGGTGATGACATTCTCTATGCGGTGACTGATAGTGTTGTACACGGAATGGTATGGTCTGCGTGAATCGCACTGGAAACATTTCTTCTCCTCCTAAATAAGGTAATATTTTGAAAACATTTGTGGTTAATAGGTTACCAAGCCCTAAACATTTACATTAACAGCTTTAAGAAGACGATCCTATCTAAAGAGAATTACATTTTTTACTTCATTTATAAGAGCAAATAGGGAGTTAAGGGCCCTGTTTAGGGGACAAGCAGTGGTAACTTGGTGGAGCTGGAAGTTGAGACCACAACCTTTCAGTTACCAGTCCATTGCTTAAGGTGAAACAGAAAATGGCTGAGGCTTTACCTGCAGATGACTAACAATGCAGTAGGGCTCTCTCTTGGTGAGGCCACAGGTAGATGAGGCTTTCAGGTTCTTCTCTCGACCCACAAGAAGGTCACCAGTTGCTGGGTAACAACTACCATGGGTACATCCATGGGGATGGTCAGGTTCTTGAGCGTGGGTGGTTACCAAGCCTAAATGACCAGGATGGAGAAAAGAGCAAATGATGTCTGAAATAAAATCCAGGAACCAAAACAAAAAACACGTTTTTTTTAGAAAACATAACCTTGTGGTACTGTACAAATAAACTTATACGGTTAAAGCTATGTTGTTCCTAAAGGTCCCTAATAGGTAATAAAGTACTTATCTTCAATACCTATCTTATCCCACACACTAGAAAAAGCCTGTGACACAAATCTGAAAGCACTTAGGGAGCCATAAACTCTTAATTAATCACAAAGGTTTAGTTTAAGGTTTTTAGTTAGACACACAATAATTAAACATTCTTAAATTGTTTTCTTCTCCTCTTTGGCCTTCTATTTTGCCTCCTGTCTGCCAGCTTCATGTCCAACATCCTCCTATAACATGTCCAAACCATCTCAATCGTGCTACTTTGTCTCTGAAACATCCAACGTGAGCCGTTCCTCTGATGTGCTCGTTCCTAGTCCTGTTAAACCTCTTTACTTCTAAAGGGAACCCCAACATCTTCAGCTCTGCTACCTCCCACGCTGCCTTCTGTCTCTTCTTCAGTGCCACCGTCTCTAAACTAAAGGTCGACCGATATTGGATTTTACCGCTAGGTTGGACCGTACTTACGATAACCTAATTGACCAATAGTTTTTAAAAAATGGATACTGGATAACAGTCTACATAAAAGAAACAATTCCATACATACATACACACACACACAGAAAAGTTATGAGATAAAATAAAAACTGTCCTAATTTGAAACTGTATTAGTAAATGTTAAAATTAACAAACAAACAAAGCATAATTCTGAAGCATTAACGTTAATGTTATAAATGGTTATAAATCTTATTGTAAAACGGTATCATTTCACATCACAAATTAAAACGGTAATCAACTTATGTTTAAACTGGCCATCTACAGATATCTCTTAAAAGACCAGAGTAGTAGATACATTTTACATAATTATGTAAATGTATATTATACGTACAGTGTCACACTTAATTTGCTTCTATGTTAGAACACTGAATTCTTACCTAATCAAAATAGCAAAATAAGTGACCATAAAAAGATTCATTTCTGCTGCATAAATAGAATGTAATTTTGCTAGCTAATAAATGCGACCAGCTGTATATGACCTAAGGAAAATTGATGGTAACAATAATGACATTAAAGATTTGTGTTGAGAAATGTCTCACTGAAAGCTGGTGAGTGTGTTATTAACTACTGCAGAGATTCGACGATTGAATTATACACATAGGAAATATATCTGTTTTATAATAACAAATATTATAACGGAAAAATATTACCAAGGAATCACTCTTTTAATAGTAAAGTCCTGCCTTATAATGCAATAACAACAAAACAAAGCAAATTTTTATGTAAACATTACATAAGATGCTAACAATAACACTGTGAATAATCAACCGCATATACAGCGAAGCTAAAAAAATATTAGGATACAATGCAGCTATCGGTGTTATGAACAGTATACAAAGCAAACCTACTGCATCACAAACTTTCTCTTGCACCTGAACCTACACAAACGAGAAAAAGCACGTGTCAATAAACAAATGCACATCCTGTTAGTAATTTTTGCGTCTGGAGACCACTTTCGCCACAGTTATGTTGGCTTTGGCACTATATAACGACAACAGACCTTTCTTAGCCGGTAGTGTACTGATAGGTCTAAGAATCACTTGCTGATTAATCAGCGAATCCGGTAAATCGGTCGACATCTAAACCATACAACATAGAATTAAACATTCTAAAATAACATTGTGAAACGACAGGTAAAACATGAGACCGGAGGCTGAACTTACTAAATATTTATACACACATACACTTTCTACCTTTATACACACATTGAGTCAAGAACATTTTGAAAAGGTATTAACTACATACAATATTTCAAATACACAATTATTAAATAAACTTGACCAATATCATAGTTATATGAGTGTATTTTTAAAAGCCTGGGAAACATTCTGCAAAGGGGAATTCACAGACACTATCAACGGAGACATGTCTCCTTCTTCAAACGAGACAGCTGTGTTTGTTTGGCACCATATCACCTCTCACAATGCTGCCAGGTTCAGCACTTCACACACAAACTGTACACACAAACATACAATGTAGACAAAGCCTGTTTTTACACACAACTTACAAACTCACAATATGTAAACACTGATCTACCGCACATATGCTGATTGACAGTGCTGAGAAAATCGGAATAAATGCTGGACTATTTAGGAAAGATAGTGCCGAAAACCAGGGATAAGTTATCTCTAAGCCATTTCCTGTACAGTATTTTTTTACAGTAAGTCCCAGCAGAAAGTTTCAGCTATGATAAATCTAAACCCAGGAACAGTTTACAAGTTTACCAGTTTACCAGTGCCATTATCTGTTTGTTATAGCCAAAAATATCTGTCTGTATAGCCAAAAAAACAAAAAAAACATGAAATGATAATTACAGCAAACAGTTCTGAGTTTACATGTATAGTAATCCAGGATTCTAGAGGACGGAGTTTAGTGGGTTTATCTTTGCTAATATAACTATAAATTAATTTTTAACAAACATTTAATGAATAAAACATAAGAAATAAAACTAAAAAGGCTTAGTTCATTTTCCTACACAGCAAAATAAAATCTTGAATAACAACATTTCATTGTTCAAATGTATATTTTCCATCCTACTATTAGAGTCATACCACGTGACTATAGGATTGTTATTCTGTTTTAGATTTAATTGCTGCAGCTGTCATTGTGAAAGGCAGGGGTACAACCTGGACAGGTCACTAATCTAATACATAGCCACATATAGACAAACAACAACACACACTCACACTCACTTCTACGGGCAATTTAGAATACATGTTTTTGGACTGTGGGAGGAAACCCGAGTACCCGGAGTAAACCCACGTAAACATGGGAAGAAACATGCAAACTCCACACAGAAAAACCCCTGCCGGGGATACAAACCTGGGAAAATTTGTTGAACAATAATGTTGCTTCTTTATTATAATTAATGTTGCAGCAAAAGAAATTCTTGGACAATAGACAGGGTCCTTTTACATCTTTTCCAACTTTAATGTCTGCAGGAAATTACATGTTGCCATGCAGGTACTGTATGCACTTTTTAGGTATAAAAATAGTCATGTTGTAAATGAATGAACTACTTTTCCCACGTCATTTGTTTTAAAAATCAGACACCAGATACAGCAACTAAACTACGGATAGTCTGTATGCTTTCAAAAGATATTATATAGTTTATCAATATCATTCTAGGTTAAGATTAAGTTACTGTTTTAACAGTATGGCAAATGTCTCGCCTGTCAAATGGTGACAGTTGAGGGGTTAAAATAAAACACCAGCATAACCAGGACAGGTTTACATATATAATCACAAATAATTACTAGTCTGATGGCAGAAGGTCTGGGAAGCTTGGTCGCTTTGGATGGATAAGGTTTACCTAATAGGACATATGACTGACAGGTAAAGTATCTAATGATGTTTCATTTTGTGCCTCGTCATGTTTAGGGACATGGAAATGTCCCCACAATAACAGACCGGTTTACAACTGGTAAATCATTTATTCATGAAAATCTCAGTAATGTACAAAATTAATCATTGCCAATGATATAAACACAACGGTTTACTTCTTCCATTGTTTTTTTTTTGCTGACCGTTTAACATGACAAACATGTCCCCTGGAAATTCTGTACACTTTCACCAATCAGAACAAGAATTTATTTGTGTTTTAGCCGTAGTGTACAGTATGCAAAAGAAGCTTAACCAGCGGTCCACTAGCGTGACATCTGAGGCTGAGACCACTAGACAGATAGCTCCAATTTCAATAAACACTTTATCTTTTTTCTCATCTTGCTCAGCTCCTTAAATATATAAGGGAAATAAATGTCATTCTAATTAATGGTATAGTTCAGCCAAACATGAAAATTACCCCATTTTTAACTCAACCCTAAGGCATCCGAGGAGTATATGACTATTTGTTTCAGATTAATGTAATCAGTTATTTTAAAAATTTCCTGGCTTAATTTCTCCAAGCTTTATAAATGCAGTAAGTGGGTGTGATTTCTCCAAATGAAGTTAAATAAAGCACATTTATCCATCATCCATCAAAAATGTCCCACACGACTCTGGCCAATAAACAAAGGCCTTCTGAAGTGAATTGATGTTTTTTCCCAAGAAATATATCCATACCTAAAACTTAATAAAGGGTAAAATCTGGCTTCTGCTAATGATAATGTTAATGATAGACAGAGACATAATTGTGAATGATGTAGGACGCAGACGTAGCAAATGCATATGAACTTTATTTTTCAGGAAATAATATCTTTTAGTTTTTAGTGATTAGCTTTGGTAATTCTTGTACAATAACCTGATGTGTTGCTAATGATACACAGGCTCTATCAAAATTCTTATGGAAAATAACAGCTATATTTATCTCCTCAAGGTTTTATTAAGTGGAATTTTTCTAGTTTCATATACAGTCTTTTTCAAACTGGTTTACTACTAACCTTTGGTAGCAACTATGCTAATCACAGAAAGAAGAAATAAAACATCATTTTGACATTTATAATAATGAAATCACTAGTTACTTAAGGTGGCTGCTTCTTAATCATATATCTCGAAGTAAGGAGGTCCGGGTCATCCCAGCGCCTCTGCCACTCTCGTTTTACATGGACAAGGGACTGTATGTAGGAATGTAGGAGGACAGCTGGCAGTGAAACAATCCTGTCCTATTAAAAAAGTGTGCAACTTCCAACCGTAGGCCTTCTGTCAGCTGTTTCGCTGAATGACACACAGGCAGCATTTTAGATTTAAAACACTTTGTGGCAAATTAACACAGTGCACACAACCAGGACAGATATTTATTTTGCTCTGTGCTAGTGTTACTTCACAACATTAGAAGTTAGATGTGAGCATTTCTCATCATGTTTTCCGGCTTCACATCTGCCACGTCTTATCTGCTGAATAATCGCCCTGACATAAACTGGAAGACAAGACAAAGACAGAGGTTCTCTCTCTTCCTGTCTCTTTGTTTATCTGTTGTCATCCCAAATCCTTTACTCAGTATATATATTTTTTAAACATCTCACATTACATCTGTTCTCTAAACGATGTGCTGTGCTCTTCCATCTTCACTTCCTGCAGCTAAGGACCTGGTCTGGCATCAGTATGTTCCAGGTGGGAATAACCCACTTCTAGGCTGCTCTGCATTGTTACAAAGACGGACTCTGGTGGGCCTTTCCATTTTCTCAGACTCTACCCATCTCAATTTTCAAGGGCGAACAGTTGTTCCACAGTGTACAGACAGAGCAGAGAATTTCCCTCTTTATGCCTGTCTGGGATCCAGAAAACAGTCCTTCTCCTGGTGACAAGCTGCTCACAGGGAAATATGACACTTACACTACACATTCTCCACCCGCTGAACAAACTGGGAACAGCCTAGCACTTCCCAAACTGGTCATCCAGTAGCTCCAGTACCTCTCACAAACTTGCCATGCTAATGCCAGATGTGTTTTCGGATGCATCCTAAATTTTCATGAAGGTGATAATAGATCAAGGTAAATACTGTTTTGTCTTCACAAAGCCTTCGCTCTAACGAGATTATGTTGTTTTTGCAGGACTCTTTTCTCACACTTGATAAATGTCTTAACCCTGGTCATTCCCCCTTCCTGTCTCAAGCGAGGGCAGTAGGAGGATTTTTCTGGAATGTGTGTTTTGAATTATGAAGCTCCTTAGGGGGCAAGATAGAAAAAAGTTCAGTGGGAAAAAAACCACCTGCTCAATGTGTTTGAGTCTAAATCTGAGATGAGAAAATAATAGATAAATAAGATAAAATAATTTGTGGGTCACATACTGATACTGGACTTAAACTTAGAATTGAACATTTCTAGTACATTTCTGCTTGTCTTTTTTTTAAGCTGGTTGCTTATTTCAGTCCGCTCTCAGTGTCTCTTCCTTTTAACCCTGCTGCTATTTGCAGCTCCTTATCCAGTCCTGACACCACTATAAATTATTACCCCCTATTTAAATATTTTCATTTACTACAATGACGGTTGTGGCCACCATGTTACTGCTGCCTCTTAATAAATTAGTTTTATCCTGTGTATACTGCAATGTGTAAATAAGTGGACGTGACTAATTCCCCAGATACCAGAGCTCCCAAAATCGCTAGTTCGACGTCCTGGGGCTATTGTGTCGGGTTAGCAAAATGTATTACAATGCTTTTGCATTCTCAAACAAATATAGATGGGTAATTATGTTGTCTGTGATTTTCAGGCATCAAGAGAGCAACTATCAATATGTGGGGTATTAAAATTGCGATTGAGTGCATGCCCGGTTTTACATTCACTTTTAACTGAAAAACTGTGTATAGGAAACAGCAGCACTCTCCAGATCTGTTGTACACCAGTTCCTCCGATTTGAAACATTTTGCGGGCCCTGAAGATGCATGTGATACTGGAGAGACGCTGGGAGAACGAAAAGCAAACAGATGAGGATTTATTTTAGTGTTTACATATCTATCTATCTATCTATCTATCTATCTATATATATATATATATATATTATATATATATATATATATATATATATATATATATATAATATTATGTATAACATAATATTTAATTTATACCTGTAAGAAGATGTTAATAAAGGAAAGTTTATATTAATAACATTTGTCCATACAACTGTGAAATGTAACATACAATGGAATGTTTTGTTATAATAAATTTAATCTATCATTATTTTATTTACCAATTTTTTAAGGCCCTAAAAAAGAAAAAAAAGTAATAAAATAAAGTGAAGTCCTTTTAATTTCTAAAGTTTTTACATTTATTTTTTATATAGAGTCTTTTTTAAATCATAAGGCTCTAAATCCCAGCTGGGAGTCAAGGGAGCAATATTAAATGGGAGTAATGGCATTCTCTCCCTCCCCTGTCAATCATAGCAACACTAGACAAGTGTGGGTGTCTGTAAACTCATACGAGAGGGCAGATAGTGTTTTTTTACAGAGGAGTGGCTTGAAAGTTTTAAATGTCTGATAACACACTAATTTAAGGGAAAACAGAAACAAGACAAAACAGATGTGCACCTGTATCATGTGAAATAAATAAAGAGAAAGATCTTAAAAGTTATTTATGAACAAGTCGGAAACGCTGTTTTTTTTCAATGCTTTTCATATCATCTCATGTGGTGAATGTTAATGATTCATCTTCAACTGGGTTTCATGTTTAAAGTGCACTGCAAGGTGTCTGCACTCTTTAGTAATACGCAACCGTAGCTTAACTCTGACAGACAGTCATTATTACCAACACTTTGAATTACAGCCAAGGCTCAGTTCAGGAAACAGGCAGTGCTGTAGACAGTCTAAAGTTAATCTTAGATCCTGCACCCAGACACCAACCAGAACACAGGGGCACACAGAGACAAGTTAATCTTTGGAAAGTCATCATGTGGTCTTAACGATAACAAGCAGTAACAAAATGATTCTCACGACTCCGTCAGGTAGCATTTAACTCTTCATGACTAATTCCTGTTTCTTTCTCGGTTCCTCTGTTCTTTCCTTTATATTTCCTTTATGCTATGTCCTACAAAGGATGTCCTTCTATTTTATGTTTATCTATCTCTGTGGCCCGCTCCCCTGCTCCTCATAACTCTATCAAAAACTGTGGCTGGCTCATTGTTCTGTTAAGCACAGTTCCGGAGGGGCATTCCAGACCGGGCCTCTGCAGATCATGCTGACTGCCGTGTAGCCTGACAACTGCTCAAGCTCTTCACCTGTTCACTTCCCTCTTTACACACACCACTCGGAGCTGCAGCTATTCGCAGCTATTCACGCAGCTATTCGCTACTGCAGTTTAAACAAAAGCAAAACACACTAAAACAAAAAAAGGTGTAGTAACCTGTACTAACTGGGACTCAACAATTAATAAAGCATGCTGGAATTAAAAAAAAAATTATGGGAATTTCCCATCGGGATAATGGGAGAATTTTTTAAATCCGATCTGTATATAAGTATACCAAACACCGTTAAATTCCTAAATAGCGTTTGTGATCAGAAGCTTAATTCACTTTAATAGCAATTCTTACTTTTATGTTTAAAAGGCAAAGTGCAGACTTCTGTTAATAATGGGTTAACTCTAATACATTTCTAAAATAACAACTAACACAAATGGACTCGAGTTTTCCACCTTGAAGGTAACAAAAACAAAAAAACATAAGCTCTATATTTATTGTGTTTCAGGGTCTTTAGTACAAAACAAGTCTGAGCTTTAAAGATCTGCTGTAGCAAAATCTGGATTTTTGTCTTATTATAGACAGAGAATCGTGGGCCATAGTTATTATCAGTTTGTAGATATTATAACAGTTATTTAAATAAGTAGTTAACTAATTTAATAATAATAATAAATGACCAAAAAAAAACATTTTCATCTGTGGAAAACATCTGTGGTATACGATAAATAAAACACTTTGGGAGATGTTTTTTACATTTTTGGGGGGAAAATGTTACCACCTGATGTAACAGTATTTACAGACCAAATCCCCTGAAAAAATATTATCACAGTCAAATTAAACACACCATCAACACCAGATATATTGCACCTAATTCTTGTCTGATTGTTACAAATGACCCAAAATGACTCAGTGAGCCATCAGATTGTAAATATGTCTGGAACTAAACATACCTCGACATCTGCTGACTGTCACATTTCACCTCCCACTACGTTCATTAAAACTCTGCTCAGCCAAAAATAACACTGCCATCCCATCCTATCCCTCTTTCCTCCTCCTCTTAATCTGCCTCATATCATCACATTCTCCTGTTCCACAGATTTATCATACAACTTACACAGAGAGGCCCTGTCTCCAGTCACTTATTGGAGCACACTAAACAGAAAAGAAAGCAGCAGGAAGAGAAAAGAGGTCAAGGTGCTCCTAACACAAAATTATAGCAAACTAATAAAAGATGGACTGATTGATAGCAGCAACAGTCTAAGGTTTAGGGCACAAGACAGAAAAAGCTGAGCGACTGGAGAGGTGGTCTGTTTCACACCCTATTTATGGATGTGGATACTTTAAGCCTACACTGAACTCTTTTGCAATACCACCTCTAACCTTGAGTGTCTATTTCTGCAGCCTAGCAATACTCGGCCATTTTTATGCCTCATATCTCTTTACCACTGTCTTCCTGTTGGGTTTTTACCATTACCATCAGCAAGTAATCTGATTTCACGAAATATAAAAAAAATATATAAGACCTGAGAAAGAAGCCTTAAGACAGTTGTTGGGGCTGTAAAGAAATTATTGATTGGAATTATATTGTACGAGCTGGGACGTTTTCTGAGCGATAAATCAGTGACTGTGACAGCAAATAACCATAATGCTATATTTCCTCTCTAATAAAGGAACTTTTCATATTTATTTACATTAACAGTATAAGGCAGACACCCTTATACAGAGTGACTTACATTTATCTCTCTTATACATCTAGGCAATTGGGGGTTGAGGGCCTTGCTCAAGAGCCCAGTGACACTGTCTTGGCAGTGCTGGAAATCAAATTTTATTTTATACTGTGCAATTATTCTAAATTCTTTACATTTAGGACATTTAACATAGGCCAATATAAAGAGCGTCTTACATTTATCTCTTTTATACAACTCAGCAATTGGGGGTTTAAGGGACTTGCTTAGGGGCCCAACAATGGCAACTTGGTGGCGCTGGGAATTAAACCCCGATAATCCAATTAGCAGTCCAACACCGTTAACACTTCCCTGTCACGTCCTCTGCTTTTATATTTATTTTGCATTATATATAGTCGTTTATTTTAAAGGTAATCATTGCCCATTTTTGATGCAGGTTTGTTTCTACTAGCCTACGACTTCAGCAGCGCTGCACTCCAAACACCAAATCTACCATTACTTACTGAGATAAAAAAGTTTAAGTGGCATTAAAATGCTTTTTCGAAACAATTTTTTTCATTTATTTCATTTTACGTTTTACCGATAAAAAAAGCAGATCCCCGTGACCCACAATATGGGAATAATGAATTATACTGGATACCCAAATTAAACGAGAAAAATCAAAATTTGTGTTGTCCACTGTTCATTTGTACATTTGCTGTGAATTCTCTACATTTAACCTTTAAAATGATCAGGAGGGTTTGCCAGGTGTTACCCACTAGGGTCAATTAAAGACATATGTTCAACACTTCCTTCCTGTTTAGTACCGCAATAAAGGTATTTGAGTTAGCCATAATGTGACAGGCTAGCATAATGTGACAGGTCAGACTGAGACCCCCTGTCAGAAAGATTATCATGTGCATCGCTTCAGGTAATAAAGTTAATTCCAGTTACACAGACACTTTACTGTTTAACCGTTTACAAACAGTGTAAAGAAATTTATATAAATAACATGACTGTGTTAAACAGCTTGTGCTACTTATTTCACTCTGTTTATAGTGAAGGAACAAGGATTGTAATGCAGATCCAGTTATCTATTTTCTGTTTCATTTATCTTTCTGAAGGCCATGAGAAACCTGCAGCCTAACCCAAAGAACTTGGGGTACAAGAGGGTGCAAACCCACTGCAGGCACGCACACACACACACATACACACACAGGCATATATACACAGAAACTCATTTACACCCTAGGAATATTGTACCCTTTGGGATGTGTTTGAACTAGGGGTGATGAAATCACACAGAGAACATGCAAGATTTGTGTATGCAGAGCTGGGGGCATTAGTCAAATCTTCAACCCAGACAAGAATGCCCCCCCCCCAATAAAGGGCTGAATAAAGACAGAAATCAAAATAAACAAAGAAGAAAGAAGTTTTTACAATGCTCACTTCTCAGTGTCTCTCTCTCTCTTTCTTTTTCTGTCTCTCTCTCTTTTTCTTCTTCTTTCTCTCTCTTTCTCTTTCTCTCTCTCTTTTACAAACACACGTTTATTAACACTATTATTACTATCTCAAACATTATTATTCATTAATACAATGTTAGGTCTAAAACCTAAACCACATTTTTGTCTCTTTCTGTTTTTAAAATAAAAAAAAAAAAACCCCATAAATATTCTGTTTGTTAATTTGTATCTCTGTTGAGACATTTGGTATATATCACATATAAGATGTGATCTTCGGCTCCAGACTTCAAGAAAAAGTCAAACAATCTGAAAAGAAAGCATGAGATCTTTTCCTAAAAGTCATTTTAGCAATAAAGATAGATATTTTTACTTGTACAAAATATCCTACATCATACACAAGACTACAAACATTATTTTACTTTCCAGATAACTAAAACTATAGTTTAATTTATTTTGTAGACTTTACTACAAAAAAGTGTTTAAGAATATTATGTCTAGAAGCACTTCTTCAGAAATCTAAGTCTAAGTTTTTAAATATTTAAGTCAAATAGGACAGTGAGCAAAATCCCTAAAACAGCTTCAGGAGGAAACCTTGAGAGGAAACAGATCCT
The DNA here is from genome assembly GCA_005784505.1 of Bagarius yarrelli. Lineage (NCBI taxonomy): Eukaryota > Metazoa > Chordata > Actinopteri > Siluriformes > Sisoridae > Bagarius > Bagarius yarrelli. Next base: position 1,036,862 of record VCAZ01000040.1, on the reverse strand, counting down.
CGACTGGTCCACACCTGGTAGCTGAAAGTCTGATATAATTGTGATGCGGTATTTTCCAATATAAATGTGATGATTAGTAATTACATATTAGGTTTATATTAGGAGAATGTTATAAGTACATTATAAATAAAATAAGTTTGCACTTTACCCCAGAAAAGCAGCAGGAGCGCAGCGCGCATCGTGTGAAGATGCCTGTTAAACAGCGTGCTAAAGATACAAAACAAACGAAAATAAAAACAACTCTGACATGGAGTAGTTACAAAATACCTTAAATAAAAGCGAATATAATACTCACAGCGGTACTCTGAAACTCCCCCGTGCGTGTGTGTGTGTGTGTGTGTGTGTATGTTCGTCCCCTCAGACTGAAGCTGATAAGGTTGTTCCACAGCTCCGACTTTCCGAAGTAGCGCTGGAAATGTGTCAGTGAAAACACGCACTGGATTTTGGAGTCACTGGGTTTTAGTTTATGTCTTTGTCCCCTAGTTACCATTAAAGACCCTGAAGTTAAAGAACAAATCTGGTCGCCTTAAGCTTTTTAAGCCGACCGGGCTGTATTTGAGCAATAGTATTGTAGAATATTGTATTTCAGTGGTTTGGGATGTAAACACCCTCACAGGAAAAAGTGCTAAACTGCACCTTTCCTTTTCTCTGCTGGAACTTTTGTCATTTGTCTAAATGATATACACTTTATGTAACAACAGGCTAATCATGAATTAACATATTCATCTTAATTGTCTTTATCCTGGTCAGAAAACTGAACTGGAAAACAGAAATCCAGTACATCTTGAATGGAGTGTCATTCCCTCATAGGGCATCATGTACACCTACAAATTCACATGTATTACTATAAATTCCACACACAGACAATTCCCTAATTCATGAGCTAATTTCGTTAATATACCACTACTGCATCATATGTTTAAATATTTATGATCTAGTTACTACCTCAGTGTTACACAAAATTGCATCACACATACTGCAACTGCACGCTTTTACACTGAGTTGGGGGGAACCTGGAGCCTACACCAAGGACAGGGACGGTGGTAGCACAGTGGTTAAGGTGTTGGACCACTAAACAGAAGATTGTGGGTTTGATTCCCAGTACAACCATCCTGGTACCACTGTTGGGCCCCTGAACAAGGCCCTTAATTACTGCAATTACTCAGTTGTATAAATGTAAGTTGCTCTGGATAGGAACGTCTGCCAAATGCAGTAAATGTAAGAAACCTAGAGAGAACATTTCAATACTGTGCACACAGGGGGAAAGACGGTAATCAAAACCCTAACCCAAATATAATATTTATTTATAAATACTTTCAGAAGCATTTTCCTGCAATTATTGTGTGTGTGACACCAATAGAATTTGATCCCTATTTTAATAAAGTGGACAGAGAATTAGGAATCTACGAGAAAGTAGGTGATGGAAAAGTGAAAAACATGTAAAAGTCTACACAGAAAATAGAGCTCAGGACAGACTCTAAACTCAGGACTGACCAGGAACCTAAGATGACAGTGCTGCCCCTGCTTTGCTGTGCCACCTTTTTTATTCTAAAAGTAAAAATGGTGTCCAGTAGTGTAAAGTATTAACCTTGAACAAGTCTCAGTATATAAGAATAATTACACAAAGAAAACATACTATTGATAAATAGAATACTGTAGTTAAAAAAAAAATCTGTAACATTATAATGACATATAATTGACATATGGCAATGGCATATAATGGCATATAATTTTAGCTATAAAAAGGTCAATGGCTTAAAAAAACGTTTAGTAGAGGAGAATGTAAAAAAAATGAAGTCAGTAATTTACCAATAGGAATATGTTTTATCAATTATTGCATAAGTTTAATATTCAATTAAACTATTCAATTATTATATAAAAATATGCAGTTTTCCAAACTAATACTTTCAAAATATCTTAAAATTCTTGCATACACTGTCATTAAAAAAACTGTAAAATTTTAGCATAATGAACTCCTAAGTTTTTGTTGAGAATATTTTTAAAAAAATAGATAAAATTAGAAAATAATGCAAATCAGATTTATTTTAGAGCTTTTAGAACTTAAAACTAAAGTTGTTTCTCGACTGTATTCATATGACAGAAAACAATCCGCAGGTGCAACCATCCATCCAGAGATAAATTGGATTACCACACCAAGACCTTTTTGCTCATTGACTGATACAGATTTAAAAACAGAACTACTATTAAGATTTAGACTTCCACTTACACACACAAATATTTTACATGATACACAAGACTACAAAGGTGGGGAATTGGTGTTGGACTGCTAATTGGTAGATCAGAGTTTGTCTCCAAACTACCACTGCTGGACCTCTGAGTAAGACCCTTAACCCCAAATTGCTTAGTTGTATAAAAGAGATAAATAAAAGGATAATGGCATTTTCTACATTTTCTGTTTCTACTTTTGAGATAGTGCTTAACTTCAGTTGAATTTATTTAGTTAAGAAGCAACACTTTATCTAAAAGCATAGGCGAAAATCTAAGTCTAAGCCTTTGAATATTTAAGTCAAAGATGACAGAGGCCAAATCCCTGAAAAAGCTTCAGGAAGAAACCCTGAGAGGAAACAGATCCTCGTCTGGTCCACACCTGGTAGCTGAAAGTCTGATATAATTGTAATGGATTTGTGATGCTGTAGTTTCCAGTGAAAATATGTCGATTAGTATCTAAATATTAGGTTTAGAGTATAACAGCTCTTAGAATGTTATAAGTACATTATAAAGTTTTTGTCAAGAATAGGTTTTGACTGAAAAAAGTTGTATACAATCAGAAAATAATGCAAATTAGAGGTATTTTAGAGTTATTTATCTGACTACACCTACAAATAAGTACGAGATGTAAATGTTATATGACAGGAAACGTCTGCAGGTGCAACCATCCAGAGATAAATTGGATTATCAACCAAGGCCTCAGTGACTAATACAGACTCAAAAGACAGAATTGCTAAATACAAACATTAGAGTCACTTGCTTTTAATTCCAAATTTTATAGCAAATGCACATTTATTACCCTCAGAAATTTACTTACGTGGATATAGAAAATATCCGAAATGTTTTATCTGAATGTCTTAAAACCGAGGTAACAATTTGTCTTCAAAACACTTGTATAAAAAGTATTTGTAACAACTTGACAATACAGATTGAACGCTTTGCTTTAATTTATATGAAAATGGCATAAAAAAAAAAAAAAAAAATACAATTATATATAATTAAGGTTGCATTGGCAAATTTAGTTAAACAATTATGTTTTTGGTCATTTGTAATCAGTTGCTCTTTCAAGATTAACTGTGATCTCACAAGTCTTTTTCCTAACTCTTTCTTTTCTTTAAGTGAATATTTGGGACATAATAAGTAAAATATTCCCTCACATTGGAAACATGGGAATAGTTTTGACAAAAGTCCCAGGATAACGTAGTAGACTAAACAAATCTGAATAGTATAGATTCGGCAATATTATCATTACTGACAGGTGTTATAGCTAGTGACTTTTTCCCTGATAAAATCTCGGATCTCTGTAACATTGCCCTCCAGCTGTGCCAGCTCGTCCCGCTGCTGTTGCATTTTTTGCTCGTTCTTCTGCAGTTTTCGCTCCATCTCTGCAAACACAAAAGCATATGTAATACAATTTTGCAGCATACAGAGAAAAGTAGGTCATCACTTCTTAAAAAGTAGAGCCTTTGTTGATTGTAAAGGAAACGTGATCTATGGGCAACCTAACTGAAAAGACCTGGTTAGTCTAGCAACCTGTGGCTACTTATGCTACTACTACTTATCTGCCTGAACGATCAAGTTCAAGGAGCTCTATTGTCATCTCAACCATATATAGCAGAATACAGTACACAGTGAAATGAAATAACGTTTCTCCAGGACCCCCTGGTGCTACACAAAACGTAGAATTCCACAAAACATTAAAGAGCCACTAAACAGGATAGACATAAAGTGCATGTGGGCAACCTAGTGCAGACAGTGCAGAAACAGACAGTGCAATAAACAATATAAAAATTACAAAGACAGTGCAAATTACGAAACATAACGTAATAGTGCCAACCATATTGTGGTACCATAAGATGAGGTAGACATGAAAATTAACAACAATATTGTGCAAATAGCATTGTAAAGTGAATGTGCTTAACAAAAAATGTTTGAGTGTGTGTGCATATTTGTAGGTTGAGGTAGTTCAGTTCGGTGTGTTGAGAATAATTGATCAATTGATCGTTTTCACGTGACCTCACACACTTAGGTAACTGCCCCTGGTGGATAAAACAATGCTATCTTCTTGTCACGACCTGAGTGTTTTCTTTTGTTTAGCCAAAATGCTAGATAGTTGTTGTGCACTAACCAACAAGAATAACTAACAGAAAGGAAACAAGGAGGAAAGGATTTGTGCCATTAAACAAGCCTCTGTCCCTAGGGAGGGCAAACAAAGCCATCACAGTACACTCATATTTTTACAATGAACACTTTAAAGGTAAGATCATGTAAACAATGGATATATTAATCATTGTAATTTTAGCCATAAATTATATCTTTACGTAATATTCTTAAATTGTTTCTTGTTGTGAAAAGTTGTTACAAACTAAGTTAAATGTACTTTACTTATAAGTAAAATGTAAACGTTTAGGTCATGTGTAAACTTGGTAATGAATGAAATATACTGTCATTTAATACTATCATGTGATTTTTTTATAATGTTTTTAGCATCACTTATGTGTAAAATTAAGGATAATTAATTTTAGCCATTAATAATCATTATATTCTTCGTATTCTAATAAATTTTTCTAATGCATCTTAAAATTGTGTTGTTTAAATTTGTGTACCAAAAAGAAACAATTAAAAGTTCCACATTAAACAAATTGTTCCATTGCCCTGAAGTGTTCAGTGGTTTTCCACACCCATTGTAATACGCCATGTCTTTATAGAGTCCAGGGGCTTTGTGCACGGGGGCATTGTCATGGCGAAACAGCGTTTGAGTCTCTCGAATTTGGTAAAGGGAAATCTCAATGCCACAGTATATAGAGTCATTCTAGACCATTGAAAGTTTTAACTTGTGATAGCAGTTTGGGAAAGACACACTTATGTGGGTGCTGATAAGGTACCCACAAACTTGAGCCATATAATATATTGTATATAATACCAGACTAAAGACATAAAAGTCTCCTCAAGCCTACAACTTTGGTATTTGTTTAAGACATGATGTTTTATGATTACAGTGAGGACACTAGGCATTAAAGGCTAAGAAAAGTACATACAAGATATCATTACCTCATTTTAGGTCGATTTAGGGCTCTTTTAGAAAGCAAAAATGTTAGCAGATTTTAGTCTGCTAAGCCTGTTACATTCTTAGCATGCTAGTTTTACTGATAAAATAGTTAGCTGTGTTAGCTATGCTAATAGTTAGAAATGGAAACTGCAAAAAACTGAGATTCCCAGGGCAATAAGCTTCATAATTGTTTTTATTCGATACTATGAAAACAAATTTTGATGTCTATTTTCACGACATTCTTTCACTATGCTTTATTGAACCTACTTGTTTGGATCTGGGTTTAATAAAGACATACTTTTAAGTGTTTCCATGTCCTTGTTCACTTTCTTGAGAAGATTCTCAGCCTCATTCTTCATGTCCTGTGCTTTCTGGGTAATATTGCCCATTGCCGTTCCTCCCAGATCATCAATCTTATCTTTAAGCTCCTTATAACGCTTCTCAACATGTGATAAATTCTAGAACAGACACATACACATAAAAAATAGAACTGACATGTAACTTTAGACCAAAAATATAAAGATAGAAAATAAAGTCAACACTGTGCTTAACAGATATACCTTTGTTAGTTCAAAGGCTGTCTGGGTGGCGTTGTCTGCGATTGCCTTGGCTTCGTTTGCCTGCTTTCTGTTTTGTTCTGTTTTAATTTTTAATATATCCACTTGTTGGGATAAATTAGTTAATCGCATCATCATATCCATCAGGTTGGCTTCTAAATTTGAAAGCTTGTTTTCAACCTGGACAAAATATATGAGATATGAGATAAACACACACTGTAAAAGACAAGCGTGAAACAGATACACAAACTTAAGCACACACTATACCATTGCAGTCACACTTTGTGTGCTGTTGAGGTTTTCCAAAGCTTCTTCTACTGCTGTCCTGGCTTTCTCTATGGCCTCCAGACTCGTGTTTATGGCCTCTTTAGTCTTATTGATAACATCATTAATTCCCTGGGACTTTTCCCTACACAAAGACAAACCACAAGTCATTTACTGTGCCAAATGTAGTACTATAAAATACACTGGATTTTATTCTTCTATACACAAAAAGAAACAGAATATTCTTTTTAGGGTCACTGTTGGGGAAGGGGGTGTTTTTTTGGGTGGGTTCCTGTTGATCTATATGAAGCTGTAGCCTCAAAGGCAACTTTATTGGGATGAGCAGTACACCCGCATACTCATGCAGTGACCAATTTAAACAGTAACATGCCTTTAATTACATGCACAGCTGGACAATGAAAACAGGAATTGGAGACTACCCCATACAACTAGGGTGGGATATTCTCTATTACATGATCTGGGCATTAGTTTTGTACCAGGTACGCAGATAGATTGAAAAGTAGAACACAGGCTTCCATGCAACTAAATAAACAGGTAGAAAAGAAGTGTTCTTTATCATGGAGTTTGCTTACTGTTCACTGATGGCTCTATCAAGCAGCTTCTTGACTTTGGCCACCTGCTCAGAAGAATAGTTGAAGACGCCATCCAGGTCGGTGAGGTTAGCAATGCCGTCTTTTATCTGCATAACTAGGCTTTCCAGTGTAGTCAAATTAACTGGCAGCGTGATAGCCAAAACCTGCTGTGCTACTTTCTCTATGCTTTCTGGATCTGCTCCTTCCTCTGAAAACCACAATTAGCCAAGAAAATATCAATAATCACAACAGTATGCGTAACCAACATATCCTACTTATTTAAAAGATACTTTGAGTAAGATACAGTAATAATAGGAAAGTAGTAGTGCAAGGACTGCTGCTGCTGGGCCCCTAAACAAGGCCCTTAACCATTAACCGCTTAGATGGATAAACATGTGAAAAATGTTATTTTTACTATAGAAACTGCAAATGCCAAAAGCAATAAATGCAAATAATTTTATCATATCATTCACTATATGGCCAGAAATATTTTGGACACCTAATAATTACAACATCATAGTGATACTAGATTTTAGTTTTTTCCACAGCCATAACATTCAGTCACAATTGTATTAGTGGGTTTAGTAGATTTGAGTCAGGGGTCAAAGCAGGACACTTAAGATTTTCCACACCAACCAGAAAAGAGCATGTCTTTATGGAGCTCAGGGGCTTTGTACGCAGGGGCATTGTCCTACTGGAAGAGTGTTTGGACTACTCAGTTCTAGTTAGGGGTGTGACAAGATCTCTTGACACAAGATCTAATGTATCTCGTAAGATCCGACTGGTCTCGTGAGAATGTATTAATAGAAGATTAAGACTAATTACTTAATAAATAATGCCACATTTAATTCGCTTGTGTGGCAACATTGGCTGCATTTACACTGCAGGTTTTAATGTTCAATTCTGATTTGGTGAATATCTAAACAGTGTGATAGTCGATGAACTCAATAGCTAAAAATTTAATGATTTTTTAATATATTGAAATGAACGTGTACTGTTATAACGGCCTCCGCCTCTGATCTGGGTTTCAAACATTTTTTTACAGTGAACAAAATTAATAAATATCAAAATACATTACTGCACATATCCGATTCATATCTGATTTACTACCACATAGGAATGAGGCCTAAATCTGATCTTAAATATCAGAATTCATGTGCTTTTTTTCCCTGCTTACACTGTCATGAGTCAAATCCGATCTGTGCCACATTGAAGAAAAAAAAAATCTTAATTGGGTCACTTGTACGTGCGGTGTAAATGCAGCTATTTTGGTTTCCCAGTAAAAAATTGTTTTTATGTTGTTAATTACCGCATATAATTTATTAAAATAGAAGTTTAATTTCATAAAGTACAAGTTGATATTAAAATGCATTTTTAGTGTTGAATAAAAGACTCATTTTTCTGTATTTCATCATTAAGGATTTTTTAAAAAAGGTCTAAAAATCTCGACTCGTTCTCTTAAACCTAGACTTGTGTCCCCTCTCGTCTTGTGGGATAAGTGTCTCATCACACCCCTAGTTCTAGTGAAAGGAAATTTAATGCCACAGCATCCAAAGCTATACAACTCTGTTTTGTTTTCCTAACTTTTCACCACAACTTGGGGAAAGAACTACATATGAGTGTGCTGCTCAGATGTCCACAAACTTTTGACACTATACTGCATGTGTGAATATCAATAGTAAGTATAAATAAGGAGAAATTCTAATGATGTAACAACGTAGTTACACAGTGAGTGACCTGAAGAGGCACTGACCGGTTAAAAAGTCTTTAATGGTCCGGATGAAATCTTTCAGTTTCTTATTGGATTTTTCAAAGAGCTCTTTCTTCTTCTTGGCCTTGTCCAGAGTGCTCATCGCCTGTGCCTTCACATTCTCTGTCAGTTTGGCAATGTCCTGAAGCTGGAAAGAAAATAAATAAATTGAGCTTTAAAGAGTTCACAAGCACACTTTTAAACATACTAAACATGTACACACATATATATACACACACACACACACCTTTTTAGCCATGTTCATAAGGTCCTTTCTAACAGCCGTCAAGTTCTTAGTGACATCATTTGTTTTCTCCAGCGCCCTGATTGACTCTCCGACAGTGCCGTTACAGGAAGGCCCTCCACACACTAGTGTGTCATTACTGTCCACACAATCAACACCTCCACAAGGTGTGTCTGTACATGACCCGTTAGCGCTTGCATTGCTACTACCTCCACACACCTAAGAAGCAAGGAAAAGGGTTCTTCAAAAGTGTAATGCACCCGAACACTGTATTAGTGTTTACAAAGTACAACAGCATCCCTTATTTTTATTAGTAGCAAAAAAGAACGAGTGTGTTCATATTGATTATTCACCTTTTGGCTCAGGTGATTGACCTTTCCCTCCAAGTCTTCTGCTTTCTTTTTGAGCTCTGAGAGAGATTTCTTTCGAGCCGTCACATTGCGCATAAACTTGTCCTTCGTCTGATCCAGCAGGACCTCAGTGATGTTGCGTGTGTGTCTAGACTGCGCCACAGGACTCTCCGCCCCGTATACAGAAGCATTGCACCTCTGCTCAGCAGCCAGAGATTCTTGGTAGTATTTCTGCACTTTGTTTAGGAGATCTATGCAGTCAAGAAGAATATATATATATAACAATATATATATATATAACAATATATATCAATAATATATATATATATATAACAAATTTCTGAATATTTGCCAAAAAAAAAATTAGTTCTGCCTTAACAGATGCCTTTTACTCTCATGTGATAGGATGACCTCATTGTGTGCACTCCTAATAAAGACTTTTACCCGAAATTCCACCACTGATGTAATTTGTCAGTTCATCTTTCCACCGATTAAGGGTGGTGTTCAGATCCCCAAACTCTTGCTCAAGTGACGTCAAATTGTGTTTTAGAATGTTGTTATGCTCTGTCGTCACATTCAGGTCTCTCTGTGCCTCCATTAAGCGGCCATCAGTGACAGCTATCTCAGCCCTAAATCAATAAAAAAATGAAGGTTTAGGTCAATAAGAAGGCAGGTTTTGGCTTAGGGTTGGAGCAGTGCCCTCTAGTGGCCAGAGAAAGTGTTTTACCTCAAATCATCAGTGATCTGATTAATCAATTGATACATCCTGTCTGCGTCTCTATCCTGGAGCAGCTTCTGGATCTCAGCTAGCTTCTGTTCCAGCTCCTTGATGCGGGTGTTGGTGACACCTGGCACCTCGCCCAGCTCCAGGATCTTCGATATGGTGAAGCGGATTCGATCTATGCTATGCTTAAGCTGGCACACAATGTCGTCCCAAAGCTGGAAGCAGGGGTGGCAAGGCACACATCTGGAGAAATCGCCGGTAAAACCGCGGGCACACTCCTTACAGTGTTGGCCTGCTGCCCACTCTTTGCACGCACATGCCCCTGTGATACGGTCACACTGACCACTCACTGACCCCTGACTGTCACACTTACATTCTGCCCGAACCAAAAGAAAACACAAATTAAAAGCTGCCTTTACACAAAATACAAAGACTGTAATGCTGCAAAAATATATATGATTTGATAAGGTTTTAAAATTCGTACCCTCACAGTACTCAGCTGGATCACCCCAGTGGAACATCTCACACTCAGTGCACTGCTTGCCTCCGAAACCGGGCCGGCAGTGACATTGTCCGCTAAGCTACACTCATGACAAGGAAAGAGATTGTTGTGAGTGATGATTCATTCCTGTCTTCTCTCATATTACTTATCCAGTGTATCATATTTGGACAAAAATGATGTTTCTGAGCATACCAAGTTGCAGTGTAAACTTAAGCTGTTCTGTGGATGGCAGCCACATGCCTCACATCCATCATCCATGCCCAGGTGCCAGTGGTTGGCAGCACATTGGTCACAGTTATGGTTAATGACGTTGGGCCTGCAGGGACATGCTCCAGTCTGTCTATCACAGTAGCATCCTTCATTACTGCAGTACTCCTGGTCCGTTCCCAATCTCATACATGTACAGCCTGATGGACAGAGAAACACAAGTACAAGGCTTAAGACAGATATCTAAGATCCAAACCCAGTGCTTAAGTAGTTACGGTTCCCGGTTCTGAATAGATGAGACGTTTGGGTTACACCTACGCCTGCAGTCTCTGGCCAGGGCGTTGCCGTAGTAACCAGGCTTGCACTCTGAGCAGGAGGGCCCATCTGTGTTATAAAGGCACTTCAAACACTGGCCCGTCTGGGGGTCACATGACTCAGGGTCTTCAGCCACAATGTTCCCGTTACACTCACATGGCCAACACTTTCCATTTATTTGCTCTGGGTTGCCATAGTAACCTGGAGCGCAGCGGTCACAGCGTTGTCCTATGAGATACAATACCATGGGGGTAATAAATATTAACATCTAATGTTTTTAGCATTAGGAACTATTACATGTTAATACACAAAATTAGATTTTATGGGATAAATATAGGTTAATACATATAAAATATAAACCGAAAGGAATTCTAAGAATGACGAAATAAAGAAACGTAGAAATACACTATATTTATAAACGTTTGTGGCTACTTTTTTTGTGACCATAATGCTCATGTATTTTTTCAAGCATCCGATTCCACATTTTGCCCCCCCTTCCTGTTACCATAATCTCCAAGCTTTTGGAAACTACATTTTATGTTCAATTACCCATGACAGCATTAGTAAGTTCAGGCACTGATGTTAAGTGTTAAGTGGAAATGTATCGAAGAAAAATTATTGCTGCAGCAAGACATCTTCAAACATGCACACTCATGCATAGAAAAGAGGTCTTTTTCTTCCTTATTCTTTTATTTAACCAGTCTTGATTTTATTCTTTTCTGAAACACCAATAAACTAGATTTTCAAGACTTCTGTGTCTTCTATATCAGCTTTGGCTCACAGTGTTTGCATGGAGATTGGTATGTGCACATAGAAAAATTGCCATGCTAGCACATGTGCTCAGCTCCAGGCCATAGGAGGGCACCCCTTACCTGAGTACTAGCGGTTCACCGGTGTCACTTCCTGCTGCTAAGCTTTATAAGCTAGCGGTACAGTTAACATGTTGCGAAGTATTGTTAGCCTGTCTACTTACTCAGCGGTTATTTCATGTCTCTATAATTATGGTTACGATCTATGCTACGTCTGGTTACGAGTTTAGTCTTTGCGATTCTGTTTTGTTTGTAGAGCTTTCTAGTTTGTATTTTGTATCGACCTTAATGTTTTAAACTTATTTCTAGATAACACCAACACATTTAAATTCAATGGTTTTGTATTTGATTTATACCTTTTTATTAAAAATTAATGTTTAAGACCACCACAAGATGGCGATCTGCTTACTACAGAATTACTATATGACAACAATTCATCCTACAGTTAGTAAATCTGTTTTGATGACAAGTAAATCTACTGGAAAACTTTTCAAAACTTTAAGCATACTTTTATATTTTAAAACCAATGTGTAGCAGATATATACTGGTAGCACAAAACACGGCATTAATACTTTTTTCAATAAAAATAAATTCCAGAACGCATTGCAAGTTTCTCGTACTAAGCCAAAGAAACTGACCTGTGTATCCAGGCTTGCACTGGCAGATGATTTGGTTAGAGGAATGTTCTATGTGGCAGGAATCTGCATTCAAATGTCCACTGCCTAGGTTTCCTGGGCACGCACAGGGGCGGCAGTGTTCTCCAGAGCCCAGCACTGCGTTACCATAATACCCATTTATGCACCTAAAAAAGTGCAATAAATCCTGTGTTGTCAGCACTGCATGCAATCAACACATTCCCAGCAGGTAATGAATATTAGGACTAACCTCTCACACAGATGGCCTGCTGTGTTTTCTCTGCAATCAAGGCACATGCCAGTTTGAGGGTCACAGGTCTCTGAGTGCCCATTACACTGGCATGGCCTGCAGTTTGGGAAGCCCCAGTGACCATGCTGGCATTCAGAGCACTGCCGTCCAAAAGCCCCAGGTTTGCAAGGGCACTGTCCTGTAACTGGGTCACACTGCTGAGCATCAGAGCCATCACGGTGGCAGTCACAGGCTAAAGAAAAGACAGGGGTTAAAAAAAGTGTCATATAAAACTAAATTTATCACTTATGAATTCCTAGCAGGACACATACCAGTGCATCCGTAAGGTCCAAATCCGTATGTTCTTGGTGCACATTGGTCACAACGACGGCCAATTACGTTTGGTTTACACTGACACTGACCTCCGATCTTTTTACACTCGACACTAAGTGAACCCTGAGGATCACAGTGACAGGCTATAAAGAGAAATAAAGATTATAAAGATAGAGCTAAACATCAGGACAAATACAATGATATATTTAGCATATTATTATCAATTTTCTTTATGATTAATGTTATTATTTGTTTTAACCTCTGTAACTAAATCATATTTTGATTCATGGTGTCTAAAAACTCACGCAATGCTCCATTATGCATAAGAAAAGAGATGCTGCAGATTAATTTGACACAAATCTCAGCCAAACTTGGCATCGGCGTCACCATAAATGAGTCCAGACACATGTAGTGCACCATTTCCTCTCGCCTCTGCACATCCTGGGGACCGTTACCCGTGAACCCTGGCAGCTCATCGTACCGGGGAATCAATACAAGCTAAAGAGGGCAGATAAGATTCAGAGATGGAGTGTCACTCGGAATAAAAAATATGAAAATCATTGGTATGATATAATTTAACCAAATACATCGGCTTGAGATTTAAAACAAATTCTCATATTTCTCAATGTAGTGTTTCTTAACACTGTTACATAACTACATGGCTGCGCCCCATATTGCGACCTCCCTACTATATAAGACGCATAAAACAGTACATGTGGCAAGTAGTATGTCTGGATTCATAGGCAGCTGCTTCTGAAACGGCATACTTTCATTCTATTTTATTTACCTGCTCTTCACTCTCTTCATGCTCTCTTCTCACTCACTCCTTTCTTTATGTACAGTGTTTGTGCCTAATCAGCACTCCACTGTAAATATTTTATTACAAATAGACAGACACACAGACAGACACACAGAGATAGATAGATACGATAGTAGAAGATAGATAGATAGATACAGACAGACAGACAGAGATAGATAGATAGATAGATAGATAGATAGATAGATAGATAGATAGATAGATAGATAGATAGATAGATAGATAGATAGACAGACAGACAGACAGACAGACAGGTAGATAGATAGATAGATAGATAGATAGATAGATAGATAGATAGATAGATAGATAGATAGATAGATAGATAGATAGATAGATAGACAGACAAAGCGGTAGATAGATAGATAGATAGATAGATAGATAGATAGATAGACAGACAGACAGACAGACAGACAGACAGGCAGACAGACAGGCAGACAGGCAGGCAGACAGACAGACAGGTAGTTAGGTAGGTAGGTAGGTAGATAGATAGATAGATAGATAGATAGATAGATAGATAGATAGACAAAGAGATAGATAGATGTGTTCTACCTGTAGTGTTTTACTGTTGAGCAACATATAAAATTGTTTATGCTCTATGTAGTTGCAACCCAGTCCTAAGGCAGTTCTTGTAATAGTCACGAAATTGATTAATTTTCTATTTTGTTGTCTCACTTAGCAGATAATGTATTCCAATAACAAGAATCTTTCTTGTCTCCGCAAGTTCTTGAATGACCTACAGCTTCTGTCTGGATTCCATACAATGGACATTATTTTTATCTCATATGCTTACGGGACAGATGGTTTATTATATAAAAAATTGACAAGTAAGACAGCACTTGACATAGTAAGTTAAAGTCAGCATTAAATACTGTCTATTGGGGTTAAATTGCATTTGTTCCTATGTCAATATCTACATAAAGAATATTATATAGAATCTACTTTTTGCAGATTCAAACTCAAATGTAGTACCTACTTAAGTAGTATGCAATTTTGCATACAAACGTGTACCCATGTTTAATACCACCAGCAGATGGCGACATGCTATTGTAGTATTTATCATGACAACTCATGTATCTGTTTTCATAACAAATAAATTTCAGTTTACTTTATTACTAAAGAGATTAACTATTAGGTTACTTTATATTTCATCAAATACTTTGTCTCCTCCATAAAAACCTACGTTCTGAGTGATCAGTGAGTGTGTGTGCGCATGTGTGTGTTTGTGCTAACCGAGTCAGCAAGGATGTGGGCAGCTTGATGTCTGTGAGAGACTTCGTGGCGTTGAAAACGGATGGCCACCACATAGCGGTTGTCAGGCTCAAAGCAGAAAGACTGCGGCATGAGGATGTGCCTGTGAGGAGTTCAGCACTGTTAGTGATACACAATGTTCTTTCATACACACTGGTACATGTCTCCTACATTTACATATCTGGCATTGGGAAAATGCTCTTATTTAGAGTGACTTATATTTAACACATTTTTTAATCTAACCAAGCAGTTAAGGGTAGGAGGCCTTGCTTAGCATTGAAAGCTTGGTAGTGATTGGAAGTGAACCACTCCCACTTTTCCTATCATGTGTAGTATAAAAAAACCAGAAACAACTTGTCTTTGTATCTTTCTTATACACCAGACTATACAAGATTGGCCTTGGACCATCGTAAAGCAACAAAACCAAACTTTATCCCCTAAGAGCTCGCTTATAAATGACTTGCAGTTATTAACCAGAATTACAAGCCTTTGTCTAAAAAAAAAGAAGATGTTTCGCCAAGATGTATCACAGTTGCATCTGACCAATCAGAATCAAGAACTGTTTATTAATATTCATGTATTGATTGATTCTATGGTTGCCAGATATGTGTGTAATAGTATAAATGTGTCAACAACAAAAAATTCTTACACGTACATGGTATAGCCCTTAATTAATTTTAGTTTAGAAAAATGTTAAATAAAGCTTATGATCTATATAATTCTACATATAACTGAAGTGCAATTAGGTTAGTATTTAGTGATATATTATATTTATTTATTCCTTTATTATATTTACCCTCACTAAATGATTTTTTTTTTTAATTAAAAGATTTTTTTGCCATTTTTCCCTTTATTAATAGGTGAGATTTGGAGATGATCCAGGGGAGAAAGGGGGGTGGGGCCGGGGGTACCTGAGCCAGAATCAAACCAAAGCGCAACCGCGCACGTTAGCCTACTACATCACAGTGCCAGCCCTCACTAAATAATTTTTAAAGTATGATTATAGTCAAAAGTAAGGAGATTGTCCCAGCTCCTGGAACTGCAAAGTATGTCTTTGTTGATTTTTTTTTATATCTGTTTATAAGTGTCTGATGTTACTACCTATAATCAATCACATATACTAACCATCCATTGCAACTACACACATATATACACAGAAACTTTTTCAGGGGATTGGGGGTTGTGCTCCATTGTCAGATTATCCTAATTGGTTCTGCGTGAGTGTCACACCAGCAGGAGCAGGAGCCATGCTCTAGTGATCCATTTACATCCGCACTGAAGAAAATTACCAAAAACACTGAGTACTTTGATCAGGTCTCACACATGGCTTCACCTGCATTCACTTTCAAACTCCTCAATATCAGCATGGTCCTAAACATGGGCATGGGTTCGCTGTTATTAAGGCCCGAGCACTAGTGTGTGAGGAATGGCAAACCCCTTCTGCGATTGAATTTCCTAATTCTTATACTGAAACCTGTCAACCTTTCAAGGCGGGACTAAACTATGGGACATGTTTGTATTCGGGAGTATATTCGTCACTCACAGTCGACCTACAAGAGAGGAAATGGCATTAATATTTGCTGAATTCTTAATATTTGCTCAAATAATATCTTAAATTTGTTATGTGTGTCGTTACTAAATAAAGCTTTTTAATAAATGAATAAGCCCATTCAGTCGCACAGTATGATTAAAACAATAACACCCCTCACAAACATACAGCTGTACTGAAAATTCTCTGTACTGGAAAAACCTTACAGAGTAGGCCAGGGATGGAGCTGGTTGCTGGTTAAATAAATTTGTGTGTGTGTAGTATAAAAGCTGTTTACACATTTATACTATTACATACATGTCTGACAACCATAGAATCAATCATTACATATATTAATAAACTGTTCTGCTAAAATCTTGATTCTGATTGGTCAGATGCAACTGTGACTATAACTTTAATGGGGGAAGTGGTTAAGGTGTTGGACTGCTAATTGAAAGATTGGTGTTCGATTGCCAGCACCACCAAGCTACCATTGCTGGGCCACTGAGCAAGGCCCTTAACCCTCAATTGCTCAGCTAGATGTAACTGAGATAAATGGTATTGTAAAAGAGATAATTGTAAGTCGCTCTGGATAAGGGCATCCACCAAATGCTGTAAATGTGTACATTTGTTTTAAGACTTCCACCGTTTTTAATGGCAGGTTTAGACATGCACTGGACTGGACTGGAATAGAAGTTGTTTGTTTGTTTAGCTGCGAAGTGATGAAATAAATTAACAGTTAAACTTTATGCAAATCTAAAGTGACTTGGTGCAGCATCTACCAATAAAAGTAAAGACGTAATAAAGAGCACATACTGCTTATTCGTTATCTCATATAACATGATATCTCTGAAATGTCAATAATTATGTATATGTTAAACAATATAATTATAGACTACATCATGTTGGAATGTAGTTTTTTCGAAAAACAATCAAAAAAATAACCTGGGAAAAATAACCTGGAAATACCAGATGCTGTGAGCTCTAAGAGGAAGTGTCAGCACAGTGGTTAAGGTGTTGGACTACCAACTTGAAGACCCGGGTTTAATTCCCAGCACCACTGAGCCACTTCTGCTGGTCCACTAAGCAAGGCCCTTAACCCCCTATTGCTCAGCTTTGTAACGGGAAATAATGTAAGTTGCTCTGGATAAGGGCGTCTACCAAATGCTGTAAATGTAATCACTGCTTATATTTTACACACATGTATAGCGTTCTATAGCATTATATTATTTCACAGGTGTATAGAATATAAAGTTACCTCTTGTTGTGCATCAGGGTGACGGTGTAGAGCTGCTCAGTGGGTAGCAGGTTTCCGCAGCGTGTACTGCTAGACAGTAACAATGATGTCACGCTCACTATGGCCTCCCAGTTTTCTGTCGACTATGTACATATTATGAGTTTTAAATAAAGAAGGTATTTCAAGTCATAAAAACCACAGTATCACAGTGGTAGAGTAGTAAAATCTCATGATAATGTATAACATAAAACTATGTACTGCTGCTACTAATAATAATAATTATACTAATAAATCTAACCATTTTTCCTACATTATTTTTTTAATGACCACATAGACGTGACAATTATGTAAGACTTAACTTAAAAACTTAACTTATACCGACTGACATATTGTCTGCACTTCTTTTATCCATTTTACACATTCTGATGATGACAGATTGATTGGCATTTATGGCCGCATTTACACTGCAAGTCTTGATGCCCAATTCTGATTTTGTGACTATATCCTATTTTTTCGATGAGCTGCTTACATCTTCTTTAAAAACTGACCCCTATCTGATAACTGCAATTACACTATACAGTACAATAGACTTACTGACCGAAAAAGGAAGGAAAAACGACATGATAATTCATCAACGCAATGGTCGAATATAAAGTATTTATTCTGTTTAATGATTCTACACCATACTAACAGTTATAAAACTTATACACAGTCACGCTAAGTTCTATATATCGCTGTTAGTGTCCAAAGTTGACATCATGTGCCACTTTCGCTAATTCAATGACATTCGACTTGCATTGACAGGTGAAAATCCGATCTGTATGGTTACATGGCAAAAGATAAGGTACGCATCTGATTCATATCCGATTTATTTCCACATATGAATGAAACCTGAAAATATCGGAGTCCCTGTGCTTTTTTTTTTGCTTACACAATCAGCGGTAAAAAATCTGAATCAGTTCACTTGATACTTGTGGTGTAAATGCGGCCGAAGTGTGATGTTTAATTTGCTGAAATTGTAGCAGTAGTGGGCTAATATTGACAGCCTGTAATGTGAAGTAAGCCAAAACACAAAATAACTGGTAAAATTTTCCTAATTAATTACTGTTAAATAGCACTTTGTATAAAACCTTAGGGGGACAATCATGGCATCAGCAATTGGTTATTATCTTGATTTTTCCTACATATTCTGTATATCCACTGCAAGACTATAAACAGGAGGAAAGACTAAAATCCCAGCCTCATACCTCTGGTTCATAACGAATCATGATGTCATACTCCATGGCATACGGGATGTCTTCAATGGTAAACACAAGGCCAGCGCCGTCCTTAACTCGGGCAAAGCCTGGCCCGGTCCAGGTGACCATCTGATCCGGATACCTCTCTCTGTATGCAGTGGTCACATCAGGCTAAAACACAACATCCAGAAAATGAACACACCAACAATACATGATAACAACAATACATAATAACAACAGGGAAGAAACTAAGCGACCAGGACGCACAGTCTGCTGAAGCTGCCGGATGCGTCTTAGAGCCGCCTTCTGCTGCTGGGTGATGTGCCGATGGCGTCTGTGTCTCCTTAGCTGGTTACTGAGGTGCTCTGCACAGTTAGTTATAGCTGCAGGCTTAGCCTTTCCCTAAAAACACACACAAAAAAGCAAAACATAAAGGTTGTGTCTATTGATATAGCTTTAATTAGGACTGCACAATATATCATTTCAGCATGGGCATCACAATGTGTGCATTTGCAGTAGTAACACGGCAGGATGTGCAATGTCAAAAGGGAATTATAGATTTAATAAAGTTTAGCATTTGCACATTGTTTTAAGTTCTGTTCTAGTTTTAAAAATTCAGACACAAGAAAAATTTCAACAATATTAATTGTACTTTATTTATACTGTAAAGACTATGCAGTGTTATTTTACATTTAATTATTTAATTTCTGCAGCTAAAACTCCCAAAAAACATAAAACCTTGTTTATATGTAAGTTGTATATTATATTTTATGAATAATAAACTATACATTTTACAGTCTCACTTGCTGTAGCCACAGCCAGGGACAAGGCTGTAGCGTGTCATTCTCTATGTGGAGAATGCGATCGGCTGCAGTCTTCCATCTCTCCAGGAAATGTACATCTGCAGGACCCGGAGAGGGGCAATAAGGATCACAGCCGATCAGCCCCTCTAATCCTGGTCAAACACTCCCGCTATAAGAACAGCTTCTTCCCTACTGCAGTCAGCCTACTGAACAGTCCCCACCAACCCAAATCACCCCACCCTCCATCGACCACAGTCGATCCCCCAAACTCATAGAAAGTCACTTACTGTTCTTAGCACAATCCCCATATTTATTATTTAATGTAACAGCGTATCTATGTAAATAGTATATGTTTATTTTCTTTGCCTTTCTTATTTTTTGGGGGGGAATTTAAATATGTGTCTGCACCTGACACCAAGTGCCCTTTACTGTACCCGGCAGGAAAGTTTTTTCTGTTTTTTGATGCTGATTCTGATTTCTGATTCTGCGGTAGATGCACTTCCTTACAAAATCAACCCAATAATACTAAAATAATAAATTCTTTTTAAATAGTCATCTGGGAAAAATTGTTCATATCGCTATCTACAGTATAGAAAACCCATAATTGTACAAGAAAAAAAATGCAAAGCACCACACAGACACTAACACTATCACTAGATGTACAAGTACAGTAAAAGAGTATAAATCTTAACAGATGACTGCTGTAAATAAGACTGAAAATAAAAGCAGGGTATAAATCGTAGATATCTAAAATTAGTTAGTGATGTATGATGGCATGATGAGTGCACATAAACAAAAATAAAATGTAAACGAATCAGATAGAGACAGAGAGAGAAAGAGAGAGAGAAAGAGAGCGTGGAGGGGGGATAGTGTTGTTGTGAGCAAGGTTGGCGTAACTAACTTTATATGACAGGTTGGCACCTCTATTGTCAATACAAGTCATTCTGGGTCACTTCAGCTATATAGGGACATCCCAGTGTCTGTATGTGTGTGTTGCACAGACTATTACAGTATGTTTTAGAGAATGGTACATAGCGCATAACAAGATCACTGCGGCATCAACGTATTAGTATTAGAGGTTGTATAGACTAGGTAATTAGTACCGAAAGTGGAGGAATTAATTGAATGCAGGCAGTGAGTAAAAAAGTCTAAAAATCGGATAATATTTAAAACAAGAATAAGCTTAAAATGGAAATAAAATAGTGGAAAATAAAAGTTTTTTTATTTAAGACCATTCGCTGGGCAAAGCAGCTTTAGCATCTATGGGACGTTCATCAGTACTCGACTAACTTAGAGTCAGATCGGTGGTGGGTACAGGATTAAATACCGTAGCAGATTCAGACTGTTATGGGATGCTACTGAGGCTGGAGTTCAACAAGCCTTCCTGATGTTGCTGCCAACATCACATCCTCTATTTATCATAAAATTATAAGGAGATTTATTACCATGCTGTGCTCTTAGTTTTAGATGGAAGCATTTGTGCTGAATCACCAGCTTACCAACAGTGCAATTTAAGAACAGCAAAATGATGTCAAATTCTCCACAATTGTTGCACTAAATTGCTTGACAGTGAAGTCAAACTCGACATGAGCATTAAGGTTATAGCTGTTCTACTTAAGTTATATCTTCTAAAGAACAAATAAAATAGCATAAATATATACTTTTTTTGCGTCTTTTTTCTAGTTTAGACTACTAGCTAAAATTAAAAGCGTTTTAACCCCTGCTGAGTTATACATGCATATATACTGTATTTTCTCGTGTAGACTACTGCAATTCAGTTAATATGAATATATATGAATTATAATAAGTCCGCCTACAAATAAATCTTATAGAAAAATCTTATAATATTTGACTCGCCCTGATGTCTTTTTTATGTATGTTCCATTTCTTTCGATTACAGCACAATGAAATGCACAAAAAATCGAATCGCATTTCAGTTCTGGTGACACACTGCTGCAGCACTACACCACCTGAACCCAGTGTGTCTCAGCGTTTACATTCCATCATTTGGTGTTTTGTATAGTTGTGTGTGTGTGTCTGGGCCTGCCCTAAGGACATAGAACTGATATGGTGGATATGATATCATTGAAGCCTGGCTGTTGTGTCTATTTTATGAAAAACAGTTTATCTCAGTATTGGGATGGGGGATGGGGTGGCTTTTGTTCAGGAAAGAGGTTTCGACTTTATGATTTGCTAAATTCTTTCTCGAACTTTGTTGTTAGTGTGGGTTAAACAATTTTTTACATTTATTATAATACACAAATGATGTGGCCAAAGGTTTATAGCTTGTTGGATGTAAACAGTTGCATAGTATGTGTCTGTTCTCTGTAGCTTTACAGTTTCACTTTACTGAAACAAAGGGGTCGAAAACCTGTTCTAGCATGACAAAAACGCTCTATCGAGACATGGTTTGACGCTGAAGTGAAAGAACTCAAGTGGAAGAACCAGAGCTTTAAACCCAACCTAAAATATTGTGATGAAGTGAAACACTGACTTTATTTTTACCTAAATCCAGTCCATTTAAATAAAAGTTATAACATGTCTGATATATTCTTAGTTTGGCAAAACTTTGGGAGAAAAAAAACTTGAAATTATAGTCAAAATTTGAAAATCATGCTTCGCCAAAAAAGATGAAGTTACCACACTTTAACATACCCAATATACCATCAGCAAGGATATATATATATATATATATATATTATATATATATATATATATTGATTATGATGGTAGCGCAGTGGTTAAGGTGTTAGACTACCAACTTAAAGACACGGGTTTGATTCCCAGCACCGCGAAGCCATCATTGCTGGGCCCCTGAGCAAAGCCCTTACCCCCTATTGCTCAGTTGTATAACAGGAAATAATGTAAGTCGCTCTGGATAAGGGTGTCTGCCAAATGCTGCAAATGTAAATGAGAAATTGTGCCAAAAATAAATAGTAGGATAATAAACTATGTATAACCGATCATCAAGACTTGAGAGAATCATCTTTCATCCATCCCTCCATTATCTATACCTGCTTATTCCTAATTAGGCTCATTTGGATCTGGAGGAAAGGCGGGGGTTCCTTCACCTTGGACAGGTTGCCAGTCCATCACAGGGCCACATAAGAATACACACTTACACTTACTCCTATGGGAAATTTAGAATCAGCAGTCAATCTAACATACATGTTTTTGGGCTGTGGGAGGAAAGCGGAGTACCCAGACGAAACTCACGCAAGCATGGGAAGAACATGCAAACTCCACACAGAAAGACCCTTGCTGGGGATACGAATCTGGGGCCTTCCTGCTGTAAGGCAAAAGTGCTAACTTTAAAAATTGAAATTTCAATAATGTGGGACTTAACTTCCACTGACATTTGTAGAGACACATCAACCAAACTGCAGGTATTTTTAAAAGAAAAAGGAAAAAGCTGACAGTCTAAATTTGGCTTGCAACAGACAAATTCAGTCTGACAGAAAACATGATTATATTATTGTCCCGCCCTGTCCTGCTCCTTAGTGGCGATAATGCTGTGTGGTTAAAAAAAAATCATAAACTAATTCGAAAGTTGGGAGGACATAAACAGGATTGAGAAAATTGGAGGGGACATTTTCCCCCTGTCCTCAGTGAAAATTATTCTCATTTTCAAATTTGTGTCAAATGTAAGGGTTTTTTTTGCAATTTTTTGCAATTACTCACAGGCAGATCAGCACTATCAGGAGAGTAGCCCACTGCTGTTTCAGCTTCATATGTGAGGTAATCCAGAGCTGCACAGAAATAGCCAAGCTCCACAGCCGAGCACTGACGGTCGATGAGGTGAGGCCGACAGTCACACTGACCATTTTCCATTCTGCACCTGTAAACACAGAGCAAAAGTGTTTAGTTAGCGTTGTTAGTGTTTTGGTTGTGTGTTTTTTTTTTTTTTGTTTATATATATATAGTATATATATATATATATCTATATATATATATATATATATATATATATATACATACTATTTATTGCCAAAAGTTTGTGGACACCTGTCCATCAAAAACATATGTGAATTTAAACACTTTATTCCAGATTTACTCCTAATTTGTTGGATTATTTTCCACTTTTCTAGTAGAATTTGGAGCTTGATGTATAATGTATGCATGTAAGATATGTGTTTATTCAGCTGTAATAATATTAATGAGATCAGTCACTATGCCAGTGGTGCAGTCAGCATTCCAGTTCTTCCTAAAGGTGTTCAGTGGTGTTAAGGTTAGGGCTTTTTTCAGAACACTCGTGTTGATTTCTACTCCATATATAACACACCATTTCTTAAAGGAGTTCAGGAGCTTTGTGCACAGGTGCATTGTCATGCTGGAAAAGTGTTTGGGTGTCTTAGTTAAAGTAAAGAAATAATGCAATGCAACAACCTGCACAGACTTTCTAGACAACTGTGCGCTTCCAAATTTGTAAATTTTACATTTTGGAGCGGAACTTTTGTCAATATAGTGTATGAAGCCTGCAAACCTCACACTATTCTTACACTCACTACTGGATTAACATGTACATGTGTACAACTACACATTCTACTTTATATCCATATTACCTTTTGCTATATGATCCACCAAAGTCACAGTCACAGGATCTGCAGCCTTCATGGTCATTATTCAGTCCCCAGTACTCTGTCTGCAGGAAAATACACACACACACACACACACACACACACACATATAGTGAGGTCTGAACAGTTACAAAACTGTGGACAATATGAACCTTTTGCAGAAAGAAGAAAATCTCACTTTGCACTTGCTGCAGTGGCGACCTGTCACATGTCTCTTGCAGAAACAGTCCCCGGTGATGTAATCACAGGGCTGCCCCATCATTTCGGTGCCACGGGGATCACAGTTACATGCTGTCGACCAGATTTGTAAGAACAAACGTCACAAACAAAAACGAGCAAATTTACATCCTGCTTAAAGCTGCTGACATATACAGTAAACAGTGTTTCTAGGCGTATGCGGTATCAACAGCATAAAATTAATATGAAGCAGATGTCCAGTTGTCCAGGTTTTCCAACAATTTTTAAAATGCATCAAAATACAAAAATGAAATATCTTATTACTTATTACAGTTACAGTCTTGTCTTCTTGAATAACTTTGCACATTTAGACTAGGGCAGTTACACTGAATGATGAGCACTGATGAACTATTTTCTGGCCTCCCTACAAAAAATCCTCTCTTGTGTACACATCAGGGCTTTGACTCAGCCCCTCAAGGACATTCAAAGACTTGTGGTAAAGCCACTCAAGCTTTGTCCTTTTAGAGTGTTGTCATGTTGAATGGTGAACAATCACAGTACGATGGCGCTTTCACACTGGCAGTTTAGTCCAAAGTGTAGCAAAAAAATCTGTACTGTGAAAGCTGTTAAACAGAACAGAAAGCATACTCTGATACAGAAACCAAGTCCACCAGCGGGAGGTCTGGTTTCTGCCGCACTTAAATTGTGTTATGTTTTCTGTTAATGTAAAAGCAACTTGTATTTGGGTCTACACTTTGTTTAGGAGGAAAGGAAACATGTGCATGTGTTTTAGCAAATGGGTGGCCACCATGGGTGGCAGGAAAACGCTGTGGGACACAAAAGTACATTTTAACCAGACCAACATTTATGGGACACCAACAACAATTACACTTAGATTTAAACAGCAGCAAATCTATTTTCAGTATAAAAACCTCCTTAGGTGTGTACTGTGGAAAATTTGTTTGACCAGTCTTCCTGTCTCTGCTTCTGAAAAGCACGTCAACAGTGTAATACAGCCACCATCATGTTTCACCATAGGAATAGCATTAACAATTAAAGTCTCTGGTTTTGCCTAATATATTATTTGTTTTCTTCATTTCATCATCAAATTAAATCTTTGTCTCATCTGAAGATTGCCAAAATTCTTTCGAGACATTCTTTTTAAAATTTTATGACGTGATATACTGTGAATTGTAGGACTTTATCCACCCAAGTCCAAGCTTTTCTGAATGTCAAATAAATTGAACTTGCCACACATGATCTTCAGTCAAGTTCAATGAAGATCGATGACTGAAAAATGTAATCCATTCAAATAGAATAAAAAGTATACAATCTACACACATTCAGACATACTCACACTGGCACCCAAGTGGGTCATTCTGGCTTAGACCATAGTGCCCGTCTTTGCAGTGGTCACAGCGCTGACCCTGGACATTAGGTTTACAGCGACATTGACCTCCAACCATCCCAAGATAGATGTCAGTATGACTGTCACACCTCCCTCCATCCAGAGAACCCACTGGGTCACAATCACAGCCTGCACACAAATAATAAAGAAAAAGAATGATAACAGGTTGTCATGGTTCATGACAATAATTCCTATCACCCAGTTCACCTTGGATCACACAACTTACAGTATAAATAGTAGAAGTCATGTTTTTTAATGCAATCACTGTCTACCGTTTGTCTATTGCTGCTACCTTGGTCCTTGTAATCATTGTTAATGTTTTGATGTTTACGTTTTTAGTCTGTAGTTTAAACATTTACATTAGATTTACGGAATTAGGTAGACCCACTTATCCAGTGTGACTGAGGGCCATGCTCAGGGGCCAAGCATTGGTAGATTATTCGTGCTGGGATTTCAACTTATGACCTTCTGATCAACAGTTCAACACCTTCACCGCTAAGCTACCAGTAATATTAGAGAATGAATTTCACAACCTGAAAAGACTTCAGGTGCTGAATTAACCTGCCTGCAGTCCTGTAGAGAACGTATAGAGAACATTTGGCACATTATTAAACAAAAAATACCTCAAAGATGACCACAAACTCTATATCAGGCAAGAACGGGACCAAATTCCAACACCCAAACTCCAGAAACTCATAACTTTGTTGCCCAGATGTCTTTGAACTGTTTTGAAAAGTAGAGGAGATGCTACACCATGGTAAACCTGCCTGGTCCCAACTACTTTGAGACCTGTAGCAAGCATCAAATTTAAGATCATTTAGTGGATAAGAGTGTAAAATTTCTCAGTTTAAACATTCATGTTATTCATGTTCTACTGTAAATGACAAATATTGGCTCATGTGATTTAAAAGTCTTTAAGTTTTCATTTTTATCAAATTCAAAATAAACTTTTTCCAACTTTTCTGGAATTCCGGTAAATAGTAGACTTACGAACACAGATGTGAGGGTCTCGGATATCCCTGGCTGGGTCCTGGTAGAAAAAAGGTTTGCAGGTTTCACAGTTGCGGCCCATGGTGTTGTGAAGGCAGTCATCACACACACCTCCACTAACGTTACCCGTAGCCAGGTACACCGCCATATCGAAATGACACTTGTTGGAGTGACCATTACAGTTGCACTCTGGTTAAAAAATTAAAAGCAAATTTCTTTGTTAGGGAAACGAAGACAATGAATTGTGCATGCATGTACATGTGTATGTGTGATGAGTGCATGTCTAACCTCTGCAAGTATGTGGGTCGTTTGCCTCCGCTGGTTTCCAGGGCAAATCATAATAGAAATCTTTACATTGCTCGCAGTTCAAGCCCACGGTGTTATGCTTACACACACAGCGCCCGTGAATCTGACCAATCACATAAAAGCCTTCTTAAATATTTAAAAAAAAAAAAACATGTCCAAACTTATTTTAATTTTAATTCTGTTCAAAATTCATCTGATTTAACTATAACCTAAATATTGCCTCTACTTACACTTTCTGCTACTTCATTTATATTTGTAGTGCATGGGCAAAATTATTTGGAAACCTGGCTATTATATGTGTTTTCGAGCACTGAATTTCAGATTTCTATCACCATTTCTGCCATGCACCTGAAAAAGCTTTCACTACCTTGTAGGCACGTTTTATTAGTATTATCAAGCATTCCAATCATAACACTTTGTCTTACTAGCTTTACCAATGTTTGTGTCTCTTACTTCCATTAAAAAATTTCAATGCCACAGCATATAAAAACATTCTATGCAGCTGGGCTGTCAGGGTGTCCACAAACATTTAGCCTTATAGTGTAAGTTGACTTTTTAATTCGGAAATATAAGTGCCAACCCACCATGCCGCTGTCTCGGTTGTGAACTCCTGGGACTGGTGCGCACTCAGAGGCGTGGCCATAGCAGAAGCAGCTGCCGCGTACCACCAGCTCATACACCGAATAATAATACTTTTGCAGCACATCAATGCGACGATCCAGAAGGTTATCCCCCAGAGTGTGCAGTTTGGTGAAGTTAATTCTCAAGTTTGTGATACGCAGCAGGTCTACACACCAAAGTTGATGAAAGTATTATTATACATAGTCAAGTCAAGTCACCTTTATTTATATAGCGCTTTTAACAATCAGGATTGTTTACAGAAATACATCAGAAACGACAATATTAAACATTTATTAAAACACTCAATTTAATTTATACCTATAAATTTAGAGTCCATATATATGCATTAACATCCTAGTGAGCGATGGCGTTTATTCTGTTTTATACAAAGCAGTATGAAAGCCTGAAATTACAATTTTGTATATCATAATAATGATGATCTTTCTTGTTATGACAAACTATTGTTTCAGTTTCTCATAATATTGAGAATCTTTCTCATAATAATGAATTATTGCTCACATTAATGGGAAACTTAATAACAAACCTTCTCATAATATTTGAAAACAGTCTTAAAATAAGGACTTAGTTTCTCATAATAAGAAAAACCTTCTCATAAGAATGAGACATTTTCTTGTGATAATGAGAAGTTTTCTCATAATAATGACCTAGTTTCTCATAATATGAAGAACCTTTCTCATAATAATGAGACATTTTCTTGTAATAATGAGAAGTTTTCTCATAAGAATGACTCAGTTTCTTATAATAATAATAAACTTTCTCATAACATTAACCTGAGATGCTTTTTTCGTAATGATAGTTAAAATAATGATTTAATGTCTCATAATACTGAGAAACTGTGTAATTATGATCCCAGGCTTATTAATATTCAGCTTAACATTCATGAGGTGCTTCATATAGACTATTTATGGTTAAAAATGGAAGTGTGCGGGGTGGGATATACAACAGCCATATAGATTGATTCATGTACACACACTTGCAGGTGGTCTGTAATTTATAAAGGAAACATTGCGTACCGGTTTACGTGCATAAGGTTTTTTAATCAGAATATTTTTGAGGTATTTTTGCCTTTTGGGTGCACGTACACTTTTAGTAAGGAACCGTAAGCACAGTTTTATAAATAAGACCCCAGATGTTTGTAGTTTTGCTGAAAGAATGCTGCAACATCAGCTTTATCAGTTTTGTTATTTCTTCTCCCAAGCTGGGGTTTGCTCAAAATACGCTCGAGGGTGTAACTGTTAAATTTGACCTCTTTCAGTAGAGTCAGTATGTCATGATTTGGCAGTCCCGCATATAATAGTATAGGATGTCTCATAATTATAGTTTTAACGGAACATGATAAAGCTTCTGTTTATTATGAGATGTTAAATCATTACTATGAGAAACTAAGTCATTATTATAAAAATAAAAAAAAAATCTTTATTACATAAAAGTTTTGCATTATTGCGAGAAATTAAGTCATTATTATAAAAAAACTCTTTATTATGTAGAAGTTTCGCATTGTTGCAGTAATTTTTTTAAAAAAGCATGTAATTATGAGAACATTTCTCGTTATTATGAGAAACTAAGTCATTATTGTGAGATAGTTTCTCATTATTATGTCTTACACAATTACATATTTTTTTCTCCACTGTGGTGGGAACGTGCTTACGTAGATCAGTAACACTCTGTGCTCACCTTGAATATTAGGACTATAAGGATTACTGACAGGGATTGCAGGATCAAGCACTTTAAAAATGACCTGCAACGAATGAAAGAGAAATTTAGGAAAAGCAGGATATCACCAGATATAGGTTATATATATATAAGTTGATAAAAATGTACTCATACCTCTCCTTCTGTGGAGGGTTCGATGTCAGAATATCGCTCCTCACATATCACATCATTGATAAACCTCAGAGACCGGGTTCGCACTCCAGGAAAAGTCCGGGAGCAATTGTAGGCAAAGTAGCGGTACGGCTTCCAAGAACGCCCAAAATCCACAGAGCGCTCAATTAACATGCCTGCAGGTCTAAAGGTCTGAACAGAAACAAAAAGAAAATCAGACCAGATTCTGTTGTAAGAAATACTGTATCGTAATGTGTGCTGTTATGCATCACTTCCCAAACCTTATTATCCCTTTAATAGCATAATTTACTTAAAATAATGTTTTAAATCATCTGTAAAAAGGTTATTCCAAACAGGCTGAAAAACATTCCTGTAACATAAGGTGCGAATGTTAAAATCATATGACAAATGATAAATAGTTCTTTGTTTTTCTTTTCATCAACCTGTTTATATTTAGTATCTCCCATACAAGCCCCTGTAAACCATCTTTAGCGATAGAAACATAGTATTAGAGCAAGCACATTAATATAAGCTTGGAGCCAGCACCAATATCACTACACAGAATAAATTAACATCTTCGGACCGATCAGATTTGAGACTGAAAGTGATGTGTATAGCGATGTATATGACTACACACCTTGAACTTCATGATGAGGTGAGTGAAGTGAAACTCTGTCTCCAGATTTAGTCTGAGGCTTACACTCTCCTCTCCTAAAAGAAAGCAAACAGAGATAATAAGATAATCCATCTTGTTCATAAACAATTATAAACAAAGACACATTAAGTGATAGGACAGTGTGCAGTGGCTTCATAAGCCTATTGTTTAATTAAAAAATTTGCCCTCTGACAAATCTTGTAGCCCAGGGTCCCCAAACTGGGGCCCCAATGCAGTCTGCCCTAAAATTCAAGCTGTTTTTTTTCGGATATTTATAAATATATGTTTTACTCATATCACATCTGTGTTTGACAATAAATATTGACTTTCAAACTTTAGGAATCCTAGTTATTAAGGTGGCCTAAATTTTTGTTTGATTTACCCACCAACAGAAAGGCTCAATCAACATACCGTTCCAAGGTAATGGGACAGGTGCTACTGCACGCCAGCCAGCAAGAAAAAAAATGGACAACAAAAATAACCAAATGGTTGGGAAAGAGAAAAGATTCAAAATGCAGGAAAGTCTTTTTTAAAGATATTTTTTGTCTTTTTTTATAGGACAGACTGAGATGAAATGGGCGGATATGGAGAGGGACCGGAAAGGACCTGAGACTTAATCAAACCCAGGTCACCGGAGCGCAACTGCCATGTGAGAGCCAAAAAGCAGAAAATTTAACAAAAAGTGTGCAAGTGATTATTTTTTGTTTAATGCAAAAAATTCTTATCTTTTTAATTTATTTATCTCTTGGAAAGTAATGCTCATTTGTCTGTATGTTCAAAACAAAAACGATGAACTAATCTAAATAAATAAATAAATAAAAAAATCTCCATAATGCCGGAAGTTACTCGGTTCTGGGTAATTTTCAGTTACAGACAGACCCACCCCCATTAAAGAAAGGAAAAACTATGCAGCCCTGCCGTAGCCTGTAACAATGCAAAAGGAGATAAAGATAAAAAGACAGAACAAAGTTGCCACTGCTGAAAAAGGCACGGTGTTTCAATGCTCACCATTAACCGATTGCCACCATGTCAGGTCTTCGCTACTATCTCTTAGGTAGATGACGTTCTCCACTCGATGGCTGCTTCTCTGATAAAAGGAGTCATATGGTCTTCGAGAATCACATGTGAAGCACTTTTCTGATTGCTACAATGAAAAAGAATTAAGATATTAACAATCCAGGTGTTCATAGACAACATTTTTTCTTTAAAGTATAAGTAAATTCATGTCAACTCTTCTGGTTAGAAGTCTGACAAAAAAACATCTTAATATGATAGCAGTGCAGGAACGCGGCCCGGTTTGGGCTACAGTGTAAAAGGGCTTGAGCCAAGCAGCGAGCTTATATGGAACACAGCCAGAACACTTTGTCTAAACTGGGTTGTTGTCCGGGGAAACAAAATCTCCAGCAGCGACCTGGCCATGAAAAGCTTTACGGGTCTGAGCTACTGAATGAATGTGACTAATCCTCACCCCGGATTTAGTTTTCAAGTGCTTTTTAGTGCTACATGGATACTCTATCGCATTTCCTATACAGACTGTACTGCATTTTTCTGCTGTTTACAGCATGACTGCGATAATATAAGGTCTGCGCAATAAACAGCACTTTCTGTTCTTTCATTCTACTAATAAACCCAACAGATGGAACTCTCCATTGTAGCAAGCATGTACCAACAAGCCCCACTTATAGACACACACACACACACATAAAAAGGAAGTTTTATACATAACATCACTTAAAGTCACCTTTTCCCTTTGAAAATTAAGCAGCGGAAAACTAATTATAGCTATTTCTGTGTATTATTACATACAACATACCTACAAATGCTCCAGCTGGCAGTTTTGTTTGGCGACACAGATAAATCTAAAACGAATTTCCTTGTTGTGACAAATTAAAACCTTTATTAAAAAATTTCTGACATTTGTGATTTTTCCAGCTGACAATTGACCCACAGGTGAGGCCTATAATTTAATAACATCGATCAGTACCTAGAAAACAAATTAGATACATAAATGGCCAAAAGTTTGTGGACACCTTTCCAGCATCCCCACATAACTGTATCTTCCCTAACACACTGCCACAAAATTGGAAGCACTCAGTTGTCTAGAATGTCTTTGTATGTTGTAGTATTATATAGTATTATACCTTCAATGAAACTAAGAGACCTAAACAGTTTTCCAGCATGACAATGTCCTTGTGCACAATGCCTTTTATTCTTTTTGAAGACATGGTGTGTTATAGTTATAGTAGAAGAACTCGAGTAATCTGCACAGACCCTGACACTTAAAAAACAACTTTAGGATGAACTGGAAAACAGTGTGTCGGAAATCAATAATATTGTTGTGGTTAAATAGGACAATCTGCACAGCCACATACTAACATTGAATTTTAAATCAAATAAAAATCCAATACACTTATGGATGTGATGGTCAGTTGCCAGATGGTCCTAATGCTTCTGTCTATATAGTATATAGTGTATTATGAGATACGGTACAGTAAAGAGATACAGTACAGTAAATATTTTGAAAGAACATTAAAATACACCAACTGATGAGATATTGTCAATGTGTGTTTGCGAGAATGGCCTTAAACACAATAGAGATGACAGACGGCTGACAGGCCACACCTGGAGCAGTGAAATGTGGTGCGACTCTGTGACTGTTTGTCAGGGCAGGATAGTCATATTTGAAGTGTATATATTACATACAGGCAATCACTCCCCCCCTCAACCCACACACGTTTGTACTTACTTTCTTTAATAAAAGAAAAGAGACATAGCTGCCAATGAATAAGAAGCTGTCTAATAAGAAATAAGATGCGATATAATTTTTTGTTTTGTTACCCTTTTTACAAGTATAATATGTACCTTAGGAAAATAAAGTTAAACCTGTGGTCAACTTAAATGTTCGCTTATTTATCAGTTGCTCAAAGCTTCCAGTGGCTCAAATGGTTTAGGTGCTGAGTTGTTGATTGGAAGACCAGGGTTAAAGCCCCAACACTGTTGACTCCTTAAGCAAGACCCATAACCCTTCCTGCTTCAGAGGTGCTGTATCGTACCTAACCCTGTGCTTTGATGCTAACTTTCTAAGATATGATAATTGTTACATTTGCATTTTGTAATTTAATTTCTGTTTTTATGCAAAGCTCCTTCGAGACGATGTCTGTTGTTTTTTAAGCAATATACAGATGTTTATTATATTGAATTGAATGTTATAGATGGAACTATATAGCTGTGCCTTTATAGTAAAATAACCACTTGAAAATTTTGAAGCACATTGGTACATAATTAGATTCTTAGATTAACTTCTAGCTATATATGTATACCATATGCAGCTTTCCATGTACAAAAATTATACAAAGGTGTAAAAGGTGTCTCAATGTGTGTACAGCTCTTATTTCTAAGAAAGGAAACACTGTTCTAAGAAAACACTACAGAGATACAGATAAACATTTCCAGTGAGCACATCAGACCATGATGTTTTTCAGTAGGCAAGACCACGCATGGAGATGTATAAGAAAAGGAAAAAAAGAATGAAAGGGGGCTTCATTGTTTTACAAAGAATAAAATCAAAAGACATGGCACAGAAGACAGGAAATTGTATTCTGTAGAAAAAAATGAAAGAATGCTAAACAAATGCATACAGGAAAGAAAGTACGCAGATAATCCAGTGTTTTGTGCAGACGTTAAGGACGTGTGTAAATATGTGTAGTGGACTCCAGGTGAATGTACCTGTAGGTGGCTGACAATGCAGTATTGTTCTGGTGTTTCCAAGCCACAAGTGGAAGTGCTGGTCAGGTTAACAGCTCGTCCGATTAGAAGGTTTCCTGTGGCTGGATAACAGCTCCCATCTGTGCAACCATGTGGACTTGATGGCAGCTCCTGGGCTAAAGCATGAAGAGCTAAAAAAAGAAAAACAAACCATTCACATTTGTAAACAGTGATTAAAGTGTTGGACTGCTATTTGGAAGATCTGGGTTTGATTCCCCACACTAGCAAGCTGCCACTGCTGAGCCCCTGGGAAAGGCCCTTAACCCCTAATTGCTAAGCTGTATAAAAGAAATAAATCAAAGTCACTTTGAATAAGGGTGACTGCCAAATGCTGTAAATGTAAAAAAACCCTCAAAAACTCATCATCGTGAATTATCTGCATCCCCTGTACTCACACACACACTAAAGTCTTTCTAGGCTGATTTAAACACCTTAGATGTGGCTTTTAAAGTATTTGAAGTCGATTTGACAGAAATGTAGCTGTATCATATTTTTATAGATGAATTATTTTAGTAAAAAGTACCAAAAAGTACCAGCGAAGATTAAAGCGTAACCTCTGATGTAATTTATAGCCCTCCTATTTTATACCTATTTACATGCATTTTTATAATTAATTTATCTATACAATGTATACCTATTTATACTTATTAATGTTCTAGCATTAAAAGGTAACTAACTATCGTCACAATATATTTACAACTTAGTTGCTGTTTTTGGACTTTTGCAAACAAGGATTTTTTTTTTATTACATAACTTTATCTATATCTATATTAAATACAAAGAGAACATGATCCTATGCAGCAGAACATACATATGCAAACACACAGATTATAAGGCAGGTAAAGGATTTCACAACCTGTGTTCATGTGTAACAAATATACCTGTAAAACTAAGACCTGGCCAATTGTTAGGTATCAATTTACCCAGAAAACATTCCACAAATTCCAGTGGATAACAGTAAGACATTGCATGAAACCAAAGTACAGTTTGTAGGACAGTGAACAAAAGAGCCTTTAGGCTAAGTCTCTGTGTCTCAGTGTTCAATAAACCCATAACATTCAAATAAAAATCTCTGACCTTTGGAACGCTGCAATACACACATCGGACTCTCCCTGAGCAAACAGTTGTGGAGGCAATGGGGCAGAAAACGGCCTGGTTAGTATGAATACCAGAGATTCATTGGGGCAAGAGATGCAGGCATAAGGGCATTGAACTAGATCTGATATCCTTTTTGGTCCCCCATCTACCTTCCCCGGCCATCTCTAATGCAGGCAATGTTTAGGAAAACGTCTCCACTAGTTCATGTCACAGATACTGCACTGCTAATGGGTTTTTAAACGTACTAGAAAAATGTCAGCCAACATCAGAGAAGCGGTAGCTCAAAGCTATTGGACTGTCAAATGGAAGCTTGTGGGTTGATTTCCCAGCACCACCAAGCTGCCACTGCTGGGCCCGAAAGCAAGGCCCTTAACCCCCTAATTCTTCAGTTGGATAAAAAATAGAGGAATGTAAGTCGCTCTGGATTAGGGTTCTTGCCAAATGCCAGAAATGTAAATGTTATTGTTTTATCTTAGCTCAAGTAAGAGATTGAAAGTAATGTGAAATTCCTCCAGTAAAATTTCTGCAAATAACCACTAACGAAATAACCAAACACACAATCCATGCACGAAAATTGCCTGCAAGGTTAAAAACGTGTGTGTTTTGTGAAAAGGTGTGTTTTACAGTAATTTGCTGTGAATTTAGGTTGGATAATTACAGGCTTGTGGTTGAAAGGCTTTTCTTAGGCTTTACAGGCCACACACACCAGAGAATATTGCTGACTTTGGGCATGACAGTGATGCATGCTCCACAACAGGCTTCATCTGACAAAAGGATGTGTTTAACAATTCCACAACACATGATTCTCATGTTCAGACTGGCAGGAAGACGGAATGTGACAATATACCAATGTGTCTGCATGTGTGCCTTTTACCGAGGAGGTAATCACGAGCAGCTTATGTTATCTCCAAGCCTGTTATTGTGCTTCCACACATTCCTTCACTTCGGACTGTCAAACAAACATAACAGAAAAACACATAGAACATAGTTTCATATGTAGTAGCTGAAGAGCAGTACACTGCAGTCCGAAAGATAAATCGAGAAAAAAAGCTTATAAACAAATTAACAGTACAATTTTGCCTGTGAAAAAGTGAAAACTTTTAATTGAGTAAGATTGTGAAATACTGTCTATATACATTTGACAACTTTTACCACTTCTGTCACATACTGTTGTCTCATGGAGATTTCAAGATTTATTGTGTGACTAATGGTGACTAATGTTAACCTTTGGCGTATTTACAATAAAATAGAAACATTCTGTCAATTTTCTGTGCAGCCTTTTCCCTACTACTGTACAGTAAGATGTATTAAATTGTAGTATATTGCCGTATATTACAGTATTTTCTACACCTTAGGTTACATTACATTAACTATAGTAAATTAATAAACTGTAATAAAGTTTACAAGTTACTAAAGTAAACTAGTAAACTGTGGTAAACTGTATCATATCATAGTATGTACTAAAGTATTTAGTTTGTTATAGTATTTACACTTCGTTAATGTATACTCCAGACTAAAGCAAACCGATAAACAATATTTAAAAGGGTTTGCTATATGGACACCAGAGTTGCTAATTGGGAACTGTGTGCTCCAGTGTGAAAGACCAGATTTCTATTAGGCAGCAATGTCAGATCATTGATTTAACAAAAGTTAAAAAATGCAGCTAGGATTTTGAACAAAAACACACAATAAAAAAATAATTAGTTTGTTAACATGTTGTTTGGTTTTATTCACTTTGTTAGCATAGTAGAGTAACTATAGTAAGTGTAGTAGTATTAACACAATAAATTACCACATCAAGCGCAAATTATTATAGTATATTAACTAAAGAAAGGTTCAAAAAGCTACAGTTTTTACCAAAGGGAATTTTACTACATGTTTTATAGCAAAGTTACTCCACAATACTATATATTTTTTTCATATCGGTATTCTACACAGGGTAAAATTAGCGTGGAACTAATCCAAGGAGAGGTGGTGGCTCAGTAGTTTACTGACAACCTTAATAGTGTGCCAACCCACTGGACACACACATTTACACACTGTGGGCAATGCAGACATATCAATCAGCCTACTGGGAAAACCAGCGTACATGGAAGGTACCCCCAAAGCATGAGGAAGTTGGGAATCAAACACTTATGGGCAGGGTAAGTGTGTTAACCACTTTAAGCCACCAAATCAACAACATTTGAACTAAATTTATTTACATTTAACATGTATTTAAATAATGGACATACCAAACAAATAATATTATCAGTATAATATTTATGTGCATTCGAAGCTTCCATAGTACATTTGACCATATGCCTATAAGAATAGAAACCTCTATGGTCTTGTCCAGAAGCCCCTTTTGACTGCAGGCCAAAGGTGCACAAACAACAAATTACCCCATTAAAGTAACAGCAGAAAAAGACACCAGGCATCTGGACAAAGTAGCAATATTGCAGGTATGCAGGTAAAGTAGGGAAAATCATATTCATTACAACAAACATACCAGGTGAAGGAATATCAATAATTCCTTCCATACAGTGGAATGCTGTGGTGAGCATGCAGAAGGCTAGTATTCACATGCACCGCAGTGAGCTACCTACGGCCACTACACAACATGACCTTTTGGGTTGATGAAAAGTGCCTCAGTAAGCCAATGCCTTGATGATAATTCCTGACTCTATACATTTCTCAGTGGATCTAACTTGTGCTTCTAGAATGTATGTAGGGGGTGTATGAACAAAACAAGTGTAATATTATTATTTATTTTAAAATATTTGTGTTTTAAAATAATGAGTAAAAAATCTTCAAATGTCACTGAAATGGTTGGTATGGCAGTGCAGTAGAATTTTACTCTACAGTGATTTTCTTCATAACCCCCCTATTCTATTTTTCTAGCCTACCTTTAAATAATGTACATTTATGGCATTTTGCAGAAACCCTCATCCAGAGCAAGTTAAAAACATCTGGCTTAGATAAATTCTTCTCAGGTATGGATGTATAGGTGCGAAGGGCTATACATAAGGGTCTGGCAACCAATACAAAAACTTCTCCACGGCAACCATAATCAGAAATGAATTAATAAATCAATAAATAAAAGTATCTAACTGACATTATACGTATGACATTTCCATGCTCCTAAGCAGTTTACACCGGATATTCACTATATGGCCAAAAGTTTGTGGACACCTTACCACAGTCTTTCCCAAACTATTGCCACAAAGTTTGGACCTTACAGCTGTCTTGGATGTTCTTGTATGATGCAGAATTACATTATTTCTTTACTGGAACTTAGAGGCCCAAACATTGTTTCAGCATGATGATACCCCTTTGCACAAAACCTCTGATGTACATGACGACATGGTTTTTCAAAGTTAGTGTAAATTTAATTTGAGTGTTCTGTACAAAGCCCTGGCCTCAATTTTACTAACACCTTTTGGATGAACAGGGAAAAACCAAATACACCCAACATTAGCTGATACTCACTAATACTATTGTGGCTGAATGAAACAATATTCGTTTATTCGGTTATTAAGTAAGAGTAAGACTCAATTTCTCTATTTCTATAGAGAGTGTTGCTAATGCTTCAGATTCACAGAAATACAAGAAAGCACAAACACACATACACACACTTTTTAGCTGACCTTTCTTGGACTAATACGATCAGTGATTTTTTTTTCAACTCAGGCTGGTGCAGGTGAAAGAAAGTAAGCACATGCTCTTAAGTGCCAGATAATGAGCCACTGCCAATGCCTTGGTAAGCCTTTGAGTTAAGACTATCACAAGATCCTGTAATCAATCCCCATTAGGATTACCGGAAAATTCCTGACGAAACAATGGGGGACTAGAGAAAAAAATTCACATCAAGGAAAAGATTTTTTTTAACCAACCCATCTTTCATCTGCTGGTTGTAATTAACTCACAAAGACGTAAAGTCGATGCTTTCGGTTTGATTGGCACACCTTAGTTTCGATTTGAGTGGTGCTTAGTGCTTTTAAAAAACTGGCTTATAATTTTGTTTCTATTATTTGATATAATAAAAACCTAAGAGAACAAAGATAGTTATAAACAACGACATACAGTTGATTATTGCTTTTAACAAAAAAATTTTTTTATAGTTACGAAGTATTAATTCATGTGATCATGGTGTAAGATAAACTTTAATAACTAGTTGTTTAGTCTCAATTGAACCTAAATACAACAATTATAAATGCTTAACCTATAATTGATTATGGTAACTGTAACTGCAGGCTAGATTACTAAAACACACAAACATTCCAAAAAGATACATACCCTTACACCATTTGGCAGATACCCTTATCCATAGAGACTTACATTTATCTCTACCACACGACAGTTAAGAGTTAAGGGCATTGCTAAAGGGCCCTGAAAAAGCAGCTAGGTGGTTTGGAAAACTGAGCAAAAACTTAATCGCTGCAGCTGCAAGCTGTGTTTGGTAAAGTATGCTGTTTAATTCTGGTTAGGTCAAGTATCAAGTATTAGTAGGCTTTACTGTCATTTCAACCATATACAGCAGATGCAGTACACAGTGAAATAATTTGCTCAAAACAACACAGAATTATACAAAACAACAAAGAGCCACTTAGAAGAACAACACAGAGCTGAAGACTAGAGAATAAGTGTCCTAGCAACATAAAGTGCATGCGTGCAACATTGTGAAAACAGTGTAAGACAAACAGTGCAAACAACAACACAAATTACAATACCTTAAACTAGAAAAAAATAAAACCGAACCAAAACACTCTGTACAAGCTATCGCTATAGGAACTTTTTCACACAATCAAACAAAACAATCAAACAAAACAAATGTGTTTGACATTCTTAGCTGAATTATAAATTTGTTAAAAAAGCTGACTGACAAAATTACACAATACTAACAGATATACATTTACATTTCTGGCATTTAGCAGATGTTCTTGTGCAGAGCTACTCACATTTATCGTATTTATACAACTGAGCAGTTGAAGGTTAAGGGTGTTGCTCAGGAGCCCAGCAGTGGCAGCTTAATGGTGCTGGGAATTAAACCCACTAACTTCAGGACTACCACTGATCTACCACTTCCTTTACTTACTTTTTTTTACTGCATTCTCACCAGTAAATGATCCAGAGTGGGAAAAGATGGAGGAAATCACTGCAGCATTTATCTGATCTGTTATGCAACAAATCCCTTTCTTTCCTAACAACTAATTACAATAACTTCAAAACTCTTGAAGTATTTCCAGTTTCCTGTGCTATTTATGTTAGACATTCAGGCAGTGGTTTGTGGGGTGATATTTGAGGCTGAAACAGGGGCATTGTCTTTTATTTTTATACATTAGATACCAGTGTTCCGTCACGCTTAGTCTTTTAAGGGCTAACAGTAGTAATTATACCGTATGTTTAGAGTATGTTCAACAACACACACTTCTAATGAAAGTGGCCCATTTTTACACTGCAGGCTGAGATTTGATCTGATCCTAACCCAAAGCGGCTCCTGCTGCGAGTAAACTCCTGCTCTGTTTGGGTTAAAGGAGGGATTATTGTAGCACTATTGTGAAAGGGGTATACAGGAACTTGAACAGGGACAGAGACTACCAAGGACTTTAACGTCAAAACACAACTGCAAGTAAAAACACAAGATAGAAAACCAGACACAGCAACATAGTGTCTCTGACAGGGACAAGAAACCGCACTGTTTTCACTTTGTTGTTTTATAAGCCTATTAAAAAGAACCATTTAATGCATTTACATTTGTGCCCTTATCCAGAGTGGCTTACATTATTCCCTGTTATACAACTGAGCAATTGAGGGTAAAAGGCCTGCAGTGGTAGCTTAGTGGTGCTGGGAGTCAAATTAGTAGTCCAACTCCTTAACCACTGGGCTACTACTTTCTGCCACTTCACTGATGCAAAGCTGTGGTTCAGTTGTTGGCTTGCAGAACAACCAAGTTGCCATTTTTAGGCCCATAAACAAGCCCTTAAACATCAACTGTTCAGTTAGATAAAAATGAGACAAATGTTAATGGTAAATGTCCATTAAATAGCTAAGCCAGCACTCCAAACAGAGCTTTGGTCACATGGTGTTCTTAGTCTGCGATCCAGCAAACAGAGACTTTTGAACTTTATTAATAATTTAACTGATAGAAACGATTAAACTTTTGTGCATCGCTCATAAATTTGTCTGTCAAAATCCATTTTTACATTAAAGCATCCAGTAGATCATATGATTAGTAGATCATAAATCTCATATTTGCCCTCAGAATAAACAGTTTTCGTGGTCTTGCCTACATACTGTAGGTAATCATTAGTCAGCATCTGGAGTTCCTCCATATGATTGATTTAATTCTGTTTTATCTAAATTTTCTTCTTTTATTTTCAATTATTTTAGTTTCTTCTAGTCGTTTCCTGCTGTTTTTTTGCACTCACATGCCACCGTAGGCCACTGCTTTACATTAGACACAAGAGATAAAGACATTTGACAAAAAATTTTGTGAAATAAGAAAATAATAGTTTAATATGAATCAAGTGCTTATGACGTTTGTATGTCTTGAAAGCATCAAAGGCCGAGAACTGAGAGTCATTATATCATAAAACTAGTGAGTGCTTGCCCTAACATCAGAAAGACATCTACGTGTAGTGTTAGAAAAACTCTTCAGTGGTTGACATGGCAAAGGTCTATTCACTTAAACAAACCCTGAGAGAATATGTTCACAATAGCTTAGGCACATGGACGGTTTGACTTCTGTGATGTACAGAACAAAGAGTGAGCGAAAGAGAAAAGAAAAAGAAAGAGAGAGAGAGAACGTGAGGGAGAGAGGCCTCATACAATTCTCCTTATCGTTTTTATGAGAACTTGCAGGCTTTGTGGCAGCAGCTGAAAAGTAAGCAAAGCAAACCAAGGCGGTGATATTACCGAGAGTGGAAAGGTGAGAGGAGAGTTGTGTTTGCTCCTGTTACCTGCCTAAGCGTCACTGTGTTTAAAAAAGGCTCCCACACGACAGACATTCAAGGTGATCTGGCTGGCAGGGAAGCGGATAGGTCTCAGCCTGTATAAAAACTATTCTTTTCTTAAGCAGCTTATTCTCCTCTTAGTTCGGAGGAGCGTCTCGTTTGGTAAATGGTTGAAGCTTTGTCAACTTTAATCAGTCCCCTTAAGCTGTGGTTAAAAATCCATCATTGTATACATGTTCTACACAATTCTACCACTTACCAAGAACTAGAACGAAGAAACTCAGACATCTGGCCATGATATCAGTCAAGACAAAGGAGCAGACACCTCTCCAGAGGCCTGAAATGTAAGAAATAGATATTATTACTAACAAAAAAGTTCAGTTTTAGAATGTGAATGACTTACTTAAGTTACGGTGAATGTCTCGCCAGTGCTTTATCTTTATGACTGTCATACAATTAATACAGCATTAACCTTTTATCATTTAATTAAAGGCAATCATCAAGACAGGGTCTGAAGTAAGAATTAAAAAAAATTGATGCTATTATACATACTGAGAAAAACCATTGCGCTACACAACTGATGGAAAAAAACAGAAATACCACATACGATAACATAAGTACACTTTTATTAAAAATAAAGAATTCAGTTTATTTATTAGGTACCAAACAAAAATGATCATAAAAATCTTATCTTCATTTAGTAAAGAGTAAAGTGCTTTGAGTTATTTTACACTATTTTGTGTCTTCTACAGTTTTTAAATCAAGACTCTGGGGCTTGTGTAGCAAACTAGATACAAGTGCATTGATTTGTTTGCTGAAGCTTTTACACAGGAAATGCGGTTATCGATTTAATTCAATTTAAGAAGACACACTAACTGGGCTATCTAAAAATCAACATGCACACTTGAGTGTAAAACTGTTAACAAACCTTATACTGTTAACTGCCAGGAACTTTCAGTTTTTATTAAGGCTGCACAATATATCACTGTTATCGAAATATCGCAAATGGGCATATTGCGATATGCATATTGCAATGTTTCGCAATTAATGAGTGATTTAGTATGTTAATTAATAATGTATAGTCAAAGTTTGAGGATATGTGTGCGTCTGCAAAATGAAGCACCTCAGAAATATAGTAGAATTTAGGTTTTTGAACACATGCAGACTGAGGATTTATATAAAACAAATAAGTGGCAATGTAAAGGGGAAACACAAAAAAATTGTTCACTACAAAACCATGCACTATTTGTATTAGCTGTGCTCGGCAAAAAATCTTCAGGTTAATAGGTTAAAAAACATAATATTTTGGTTATATGCGCTTTTTAAATATTGTATTACATTTCAGAAATTGCATTATATAGCATGCTATTGCATATTACATTTTTCTTCAATATCATTATTTTGACCCACATTTTTTATGCTCATTAGTTTTTCAAGCTCATTAGTCATTTGTTGAAAAAAAAAATGTAAGTAATTTTTTTTTTGCTATAACGCTCATTAGCTATAAACTTTTTACAACAGCCTCAAATGAACAATTAGTAACAGACGACCAGGAGTAGTTCAAGCGCATCATCTCTTCATTGGGAAAAACTGGATCCATCACTGGCTTTGCGCTAAAGCTAAAAGAACACTCTTTAAGCACACGATTTGTGTTCACATCATTACCACTCTCAGCTTCTTTGAATACAA
Organism: Bagarius yarrelli; assembly: GCA_005784505.1. Classification (NCBI taxonomy): domain Eukaryota; kingdom Metazoa; phylum Chordata; class Actinopteri; order Siluriformes; family Sisoridae; genus Bagarius; species Bagarius yarrelli. The sequence continues at coordinate 993,135 of VCAZ01000040.1, read as the reverse complement.
GAACATTTTTGTTACACTAATCCATTAATGACAAAAGAAGAAGCAGAACTGAAAGAAAGCTGTGATGGTGGCCTTGCTGCCAGGAAAACGTGCTGTGAGGTCGTGTGATAAAAAAAAAGTTCTTGGAAAGGGGGCAGCTTCCAAAGTGCTGCAGCCTCTTCAGCTACATAAAGATAGAAGCACAGCTACACTATACAACATCACCTCTACCATTTCCGACAATATTAGACAAGTTTACACATTAATCCTAATGTAGAAACACAACAGTTTATTATAGAGCATTACCCATTGGGGATCCTTTGGCAAAAACTATATCATACCATAACAGCTGCATTTCAACATTTAAAGAAAGAAGCACATTGGAAACTACACGAAAAGTGCAAAAAAGCAGCAGGTTCAGAACAAAATAAGCATAAACTATGTGAAGAACTTCTGGGAAAAGTAGAAAAAACATTCTATATATCTTCCTTTTCTATACCACATTAAAAAAAAGACTGTATAGATTACATGAAGACTCAGGACAGTGTGCCTGCATTGCTGAACTGAGCATCTGCACATGTATAGTCTAGCAAAAGTAGCATGCTGGAACAGTATCTACTGATTCACATCAAGAAAGTTACACTACTCACGCAATGCAATGTGGACGGATCCTTCTGTGCGCAGGACACACGTAATGTACAATGCTTAAATTTCCCTTTAACGCATGTGGTAAGAGTGAAAGGGCCAGAAGAAGAAAGAGTGTATGCCTGAATAACGATAACCACAACTGGCTTTTGAGGTGTAAAAACAGAACAGCCACCAATAACCAATCAGGATGGCTGAAGTCATGACCCCCCCTGCCTTTCCCCCATGTGCTGATTGGAGAGTGATTCTAATTCAAATGTGCCTGTCAGTTTGGGAAAAAAAGATCCTGTTGAAAAAGGGCAAGTTGGTCTCTAGGCAAGGGGAATGCACTTGTCTATTATTTGGCCAGGGTTCAGGCTGGTTGGGGTGAAGTGGGGAGGAAAAAACTGCCATGGCCTTCCCCAGGACCCCACTTCCACTCTTTCAGCCATAAAACAGTGGAAAGGACATAATGACCATGTTCCAGTGTTTGATCAAATAAAAAATGAACCAATTTTATTTATTATTATCTACTGCCAAAATCAACCGGAGTTAAATGTTATTCTATTATAAATCCTGAACTAAAAAAAAATAAATATCTGAGGCGAACAAATGTTTAAGAAAATAATATTTGTTCAGCTTGACAGCAATTGTTTTGACACCAAATAAATGGCTGCTGTTAATTAAAAAACTGATCCAATATCATATTAAGGTTATTACAGACATACTGTGTATGTACTCTATATAAACTCTAAGTAACCTTAAAACGAATATTGATTATTTTGTTTTTTGTGTTTGATTATGCCCAAATCAATGTGCAAATTCTTCAGTGATGGAACATTTACTGTTTGCTTTCAAAAAATTTCCAAGCTTTTTTCTTAAATAAATGCCTTTTAAAATTCTGAGGGATAAAAATATTGTGCACCCATATTTTGTGTACACATCCATATGCTTCTGATTGGAACACATTGTCTGTTTAAGCTGAACTTAACTGAACTTTAAGCTGAACTGTATTTATACATGGTGACAATTAAGAGGCATTCAAGGGGCATTGAAAGCAACTTATAATAACATAGTTACTAGACAGCTACTGTGTGTTGGTGTTACATCATGTAAATTCACACTGATCTCGTTACCAGTTATGCTTTATATCTAGTTTATTCTCCCTATATTCTGTCTGATAGATAACTTTTTTTGCCTATTTACTGCTAATAACGAGAAATATAAATATAACATGTTACAATTCAAGCCTTTGTGTTATACAATTTAATGAGCACCACAATTAAAAAAAGCAAAAAATATCCAGGAAAAAAATCTTACAATAGGTAAATGTCAATTGTCATTTCACTGGTATTTGATGGTCTGTAGAGTTTGTAAAATGCAATGTTTTAGAGAGAGTTATGGGACAAACAAAATGTGCGCTAATAACAGAATAGGACGCACTCAGGAAACAGCACAATAGGATGTTTATTCAAGTCTCTGATTGTCCCAGATCTCTTGATTAGGACTGCCCAAACTTCATAATCTTTAGACTAATCTTAAAACTATCTGTTGACACTTTACAGCACCCATAACAATGTCTTCCCCCAGGCCTTGCCATAAATTTGGACGCACTATTTTCTAGGATGTCTCTATATGCTGTAGTATAACGTCCTTTTACTGCAACTAAGATGTCCAAACACTGTTTCGACATGACAATACCCCTGTGCACAAAGCCCCACTAAACCCCACCTTCTGAATGAACTGAAACATCGACTTCAGCAAATTCCATAGTCTAATGAAAAGCCTTTCCAGACGTGTCTAGGTAATTACAGGAGTAAGAGTAAAGCTAAATCTGGAGTAGGATGTCGAAAAACATGTATGGTGTGATGGTCATGTGTCCCAATACTCTTGCGTATATATCTTGCTTATATATTTTTTTGTATTGTTGTTTCTGTATATTATCTATAAATGGATATAATAAGAGGTAAAAAGTGCTGGCTTGGTGATTAAGGTGTTGGACTGATGCCAGAAAGGCCGGGATTCCCAGCACCACCAAGTCACCACTGTGGGCCCCTGAGCAAGGCCCCTAACCCCAATTGCTCTGTTGTATAAAAGAGATAAATGTAAGCCGCTCTGGATGAGGGAGTCTGCCAAATGCTGTAAATGTAAATATGTAATCATACAGCATAAAATAAAACTTACCACATTTGTTGTTTTGCTTATAGATAACATGATAAAACGGAAGTCAAGACAAAATTTTACACTACCTTCATATTACCCACAATTTAACCCAGAGCACAGGGCTAAAGATGACATGCTCTAATACGTTTGGCAATATTATCTCCAGGCGTGTACGGATGTAACGTTCCACCTGGTCAATACAGTCTGGGTGCTAAGTGGTGTTTTTAAAGAATTTTAGCAGCTCAATCTTGCAAGCCAGTATCTGTTTAATGTTTGTGACTACATACTAGGAAAGACTATCAGAATTCCAGTGCAATTAGTATGACGACAAATCTGTGATTTTGCTTGATGTTCGGTTTTGGCCTTTTTTTCTCTTAAAGCTGTTCACTCTAATAGCTTTAAATGAAAGACATGTGCATTCCTAGAATTACTTAGAATGTTTGTAAAATTGATGAGTGATGTGCTAGAACACTGTAATTCCCTGCATTTTTTACAAACTAAGACTCAGACTATAGAACTCAATGAATATCTTAAAATCTAAAGATTTTACAGGGTAATACCCAGCAAAACACCAGGTCAGAACACATCAGACCCATAATGACACTGTCTATATAGACCAAAATACTGTTTACAATTTTGAAAAACATTGATAAGACACTACAGCTTGAACAGGAGGACAAATAAAATCTTCATTTATTCGTCGATAGTAACCATGTCACGTCAGTCAGAGACTATCTAGTGAGAAATACCAGGCTTGGGACAATGTGTCTTAAAATTCCTTTTTCAATTTTTGTATGTTTGCCTACTGACAAAGAAATAAGACGTCTATAATTTTAATGGTAGGTTTATTTTAACAGCGAGAGACAGAATATCTTCTATGTTTACTATTAATCAGCAAGATTTCTGGTTCGCAGGTGTCTTTAACACAGGTAACAAACGTTCAAATTCTGATAGTCTTTCCTTTAGCGTTCCTAAAAGGGAGTGCTCCTAATCTCAGCTTGTTACCTGTGTAAAAGATACCTGTCTGTGGATACAATCTATCAATCAAATATTAAACTCTCCACTATGGCCACTATGGACAAGATTGTAGACCTACACAAGGCAGGAAAAAGTGACAACAGTTGGTACAATTATTCGCAAATTAAAAACTAAACACAAAATAACTGTCAATCTTGCTCAGTCTGGGGCTCCATGAAGGATCTCACCTCATGAAGTTTCGATGATTATGAGAACGGTGAGGAATCAGCCCAGAACTAAACGGGGGGATCTTGTCAATGATGATCTCAAGGCAGCTGCGACAATTTCTAACGCACTAAGCCATGAAGGACCAAAAATTCTGCAGCGTCCGCAAGGTCCCCCTGCTTAAGAAAGCACATGTACAGACCCAACCCGAAGAACACCATCCCCACGATCTAACATGGACTTGGAAACATTATGGCACATTATACTTCGGGGGTGTTTTGCTGACTGAAACTTTAATGACTTTGAGAGGACCTGCAATGAGGAGTGGGTGAAAATCCCTCCAGAGATGTGTGTAAACATAGTGGCCAATTACAAAAAATGTCTAACCCTCTGTTATTTTCCACAACGATTTTGCCATCAAAGTACTAAGTCTTGTTTTGCGAGGGGGTCAAATACTTATTTTGTTCATTCAAATGCAAATCATAATTTATAACCTTTTAAGATGCATTTTTGGGATGTTTTTGTTCTTATTCTGTCTCTTAATATTAGAATAAAACTACCATTAAAATTATATGAGTTTTTATTCGTCAATGGGCTAAAACATCGACTTCAGCAAATTCCAATCTTTAACTGATTTATTTTCTAATTATGTGCTTATTTTTAGTGTTATTGTACATAAACTAGGACCTGGTGCCTATCTGACATACATGAATATTTACTTCAATTAAAGATAACAATAATCATCGATTAACAGAAAAACTGTAAAATGGTTTATCCCAAACCATCTTTCATTCTGCTTGTAAATGATCATATGACATAATGTCTCCAGAGGAAGACAACATCTGGTTAATAAATAGCAGGCAGGATATTTGGGTGTAAATACTTCCTGGTTTTAAAATAGGCAATTACACCCTTCCTAAAAGGGGTTTTCTGACACTCCAAATGCACTTCAATAACGCTCTATTACAAGCTTAACTTATGTTAATGACCCACAATGCAACTGCAAAGAAAATAAATTAATTCATATGTTGCTAAACAGATAAAAACCACTGACAGGACACAAAACATAAATTTCCTCAGATACTACTTATCTATAATAAATGATTTACAGGGGAGCATTAATAAGGTACAAATTGCCGAGATTATACAAGGCTTTGGGTTGCTCGTTTGAATGCTTAATTGTTTTTCATAAACAATTAGTTGTCAAAGCCTTAAAACAAACAATTAATCGCTAAAGCCCTAAAACATACAATAAATTGTCATAATTTCAATTATTTCTTTGACAATTAATCGTCACCCAAGTTTGATAATTGTGACAGGCCTGTGTGTGCCTAGGTACACAACAAGCCAAATAGAAAAACAAACTACACTAAAGCAATTTTTTAAAACTATTTTATTTGTATTTATTTTACTTACTTTATTAATTTACCAATTCTGCTTATAGATAAGAAAGAAAATTACTGCCGTTGATCCAGCTCTAACTAGACAAAAGTATTGGGACACCTGACCATCATATCCATATGTGTTTTTTGAAGCAAAGGGCTCTCTGTTTGTGGAAATCTGCTTATTTTCCACACTAGTATTAGTGACTGGTCGACCTGTCGATCATTGATGTGCTCTCTGTTTAGGTCAAAAAGTTTTTTTGAAAATTCTTCCACAACAACTATACCACAACAGCTGTGGAAGGGCAGTTAAAGCTTGTACCAGGCTGCAGTTTACGGTGTTGGGTTTCTTAGTTGCAGTAAAAGGGAATCCACACAACACGTTTCAGGGTTTCTTAGTTGCAGTGAAAGGGAATGTAAAGACATCTTTTGGCAACAGTTGGGATAATACATTTGTAATTGTGTGCATCTGTGTCCACAAAAAACAGTTTGGGAATAGTTTGTTTCACAGTTGTAGTCTGCTTGTGTTACATGGCAAAAGAAAAGTGTATTTTTGTATCTATTCTGTTAAAAAGCTAAAAAGCATTAGAAAAAGTACTATTACAGTTGCTAAAAAGCTGTTACATTTTAAATGACGCCGTACTATTACACTATCCAGAGCAAGTAATGTTTACACGCCGTTAATGCAAACTTACATTTAACTCCTTGCAAGTTGGGGGGTGAGCAGCCTTGGGGGGTTTAGGGCCTAAGCTAGCATTAGGGTATCCAGCAATACTTGTCACTAGCTTACAAGTTAATGCTAATGCAGACAGACAGACTACAATATTAATGCTAATATGCTAGCAACAGATAACTTAACTAAAAGGGTTTCTATCAGGGTAGAAGGTTTGCAGTGACGTTGAGCCTTCTCGAAGTTTGTTCAGATACGATTAACCTTCATATTCAAGACCAAAGGGCAAAGCAGCTGATTAAAGCACTGCACTTAAATAATAGTTTACTTATGGGCGGGTGGTAGCCTAGTGGTTTGGGTCTTGGACTGCTAATCGGAAGATTGTGGGTTTAATTCCCAGTACAACCAAGTTACACCTGCTGGGCCCCTGAGCAAGGCCCTTAATCCTCAACTGCTCAATTGTACAAATGAAATAAATGTAAGTCGCTCTGGATAAGGGTGTCCGCCAAATGCTGCAAATGGATTTAAAATAAAGTTTCTTAAAGTTTTTTTTAGTTTTATTATTAGAAAAGTAATAATAGTGTGGTATATATATATATATGACGACAAAGAATAGGAAACGCAAGTCCACCATAATGTCCAGTTATCCGAAACCGATAAGATAAATATAACAAGAAAATGTAACTACAGGCTTCAAATGAACCCAGTATGAATGAATGTGCAATAATCTAAACTATTTAACACGACAACCTAACTTTGTATCAAAGTGCATTCCACTAACTGCTCTTATCTAACGGCTCTTACTTGTATTTACACTGATTTACGCTGCAACACATAAAATCTTTCCTTAGATCTCACTGAAACTGCATTTTAGTCATCCTGTATCCACAGGAACTCCACCCAGTTTATTAGTATTACCTCAAAGTCTCATGCAGGCATTACAAAAAGCAAAGCCATAAAGAAACAGATGTGTGAAGCTCATCTGCTCACCTGCACATACTGTAGATTATACACAACAACACAACAATCTCAGCTCATGTAACGTTATACCGTTACTTTTCTTTTTCTTATTCACTCATCGGTTGTTACTCTAATTCTGTAAAAAAAAAAACTGTTACTGCTAAATATTTACTGACTAGTTTTACTGATTTTATTATTAATGCATGAAGGATTATATTATATATTTCTATTCTATGTTGTTTTCTTCATAAAATTTTCTGCATAAATAAGTCACCCAAACTCCTCTAGTCAATCTCCACAGCACCTCCATAACAGCTTTTAATGTTATTTATCTGAATAATAACTTTGAAAGTCTTGTGAGTGAAAATCTTTACACGTGTAAATCTGGCATTTGGTTGGTGAGAAGAAAAGCATTGACAACAATCAGTAAACTTCAGCCATGTAAATAAAACTCAATTTATCTTTTGTTTAACCCCAAAAAAGTAACGTGTGATCTCTCACCTGTTCACTGGATTAGAGTGCACTGCTATTTCCTCTGTCCCGACCTGCCTGCTGTGTGAGCAGACAGCTGAACATGCTGAAGGTAACTGTAAAATGGGGCAGGGCCAAGCAGAGAACCAATCAGTCAGAGTTCACTAGTGAAAGCTTTAGAGTGATGAGAGATGACTCTTCCGGCTCCCTAACAGCTTATTACCAATTCTTCCAGACATATTTTTTGATATTATGACTAGAAATTTCTAGTTCTTTGTTTATTTCCTTTTAGCTCTACTATCTAATTACCTAATCATACTTTTTAAATTAAAATATTGTGTTATGTGGAATACGATTCATTTGTTTATTCAGCTTAAGCTTTTTGTCTCAATTTATTGACTGAGCATGTGAAAACAGCTCATTTGAATTTTTTTTTAAATGATTTTTCTTTTACCTTATTAAGTAACAGCAGCCTCAAATTTAGTTTGTGTATGTATTCAGTCGTGTGTAATAAGTAATTGTTTAGTCAATATCCAAATATTAACCTTGTCACAAGTATTTCAATACATGTTGCAGACAGTGTGTGTAACTGTAAAAAATAACACATAAACAGCGAAGCAGTGACCAGAACCTATAGATAAAAATGCTATAAATATATATAAATGTATGTATAAATATGTCACTACAAGTTGTGTTTAGTTAGAACAACTGCAACATGAAATTTAGTCTTAAACCTGTAAAAATGGGGATTTGTGTGTAACTATGTCACAAACTACTGTGAGAGTGGGTTGGTGTAAGTGTTATTGTAAAAAAGAAAATAATAATAATTATTATTATGTATGAAAATAATATTGTCCTGTATCTTTGGGATTGTATTGTACAGTGTTCTGACATAAAGATTAAGATGACAAAAAGATTTTAAGATCTTGTTTTTAAAAGTATAGTGACCCAGGATCAGATACACACTCATTTTTTGGTGCCCTGCCATTCATTCTGTTTTTCTATTTAAAGTATATTTTTAAAATGCAAATACCCAAGAAAAAGAACATGAAACTATAGCAATGTCTTTCTGCCTCCTTGTGGCAATGAGATGCTAACACATGTATTTCACATGAATAAACTCATGTCATTACACATCGGTTATATTTTCACTTTTAACTAAACTTTTTATTGAAGTCTGTTTTTTTAAATGGCACTACAACAAATACTCAGGCCCATTTTTAGGATAAAAGCTTTGTCTCTTAATATTTGATAATAGTAAACGTAATAATAATACCTTATTGCACACCAATTCTTAAAATGTTAGCACTTAGAATGCCAGTTAACAAGTATGTTGAATATCCTTTGTCACTAATTAGAGCTACTTCAGGTTTACACATTTAAACAACAAGCTTATCTCCTTTGTTTCAGCAGTTTGTTCTCTGTTGTTAAATATTGAGAAGGTCCTTCGGTCGTATCCAGGAAGCAGAGAGGAGACTGAAGTCTCTGCTGCAGAAGAAGATTCGAGTAGGCCTGGTTATGTTGAGCATTATGGTACATGAACCTGAGCCATGAAAGGTGGTGCAGATGATCCTTTCTCTTTAGCGAGTTCCAATCCACTAGCTTTCTCTCAACCTGCTGAGGAACAGTGCAGCAACATTTAACAATTGATATAAACATATTGTATTTTTTATATATACTTTGCTTTATTTTTATTTCCAGGATTTTTGTGTTATACAATAAGCTATGGTTTTAAAGCACACCTGGGAGGTTTCAGTCTCCATTTCTTTTAGAATCTTTGTAGAGCGCTGTCGCAGTGTGTCCCATAAAGCTATGGAACTGATCCGATCTGGCAAAGAAGATGATCAAACACAGTTGGCTGCTAATACAGTATATATAATAATAATGTGACTGGTTCATGTTCGGTGACAAACATAAAAATATATAATACAGAAGTATAATACAGAAGCAGAGGGCTAAAGTATACTTTATGGACATATGTGTTGAGACACATCCAGATTTTGGTCCTACTCGAGATTTGGTTAAATCTTAATGCTATAATAACATCCAAATTTCTGAAAATGCATTCCACTAGATTTCAGGGTTCGACTGGGGATTTTTTAAAATTTAGTGTACAAATAGAATTGCTCCCTTTGCATAGAATCACTAAGAACCCGACTTTGGGTACAATTGCACACACACTTTGGACAATTTAAAGATGACAGCTAACCCAGCACTGCTTTAACTGCGGGAGAAAGCCCGAAGGTAGCTATCAAATCCCAAAATCTGGAAAGTTAAGGAGCTCATGCTAAACACTTAGCCTCTAGGTGTCTAATATTTTCTAATAGTTTTATTAACTATATTTAAAATACCTGATACCACAGTCAGTAGTCTTTGTTCAAAAAATCACTTGTTTTTTATACATCACATTTATCTTAATATACTATACAAAAAAAAAGTCTCTCATTAAAATAAAAGAATTATAAAAGTAGCATAAATTTGGTGTTTACTCCAGGTACTCAGGTTTCCTTCCACAGTCCAAAAACATGTATGTTTGGTTGATTGGTGATTCTTAATTGTTCATAAGAGTAAGTGTGAGTGTGTGTAGCCCTGTGAAGGACTGGCGACCTGTGCAGGGTGTACCCCTTTTGCCTTTTACCCTTTCAGAGATAGCTGGGATAGGTTCCAGTAGATCCCTGTGACCCCAGATTAGGAAATAAGCGGGTATAGAAGATGGATGAATGAATGATATATCTGGATTAATTAAATATAAATAAAATCTTGATGTTTATGACAGATTTATAATTTTGGGTTCCCCAGAGCTCTGTTTTATTTAATAAAAAAATGCCTTTATTTGTCACATATACTCTACAGCAAAGTGAAATAGAAAGAAATTCTTTCTACGCATATCCCATCTTAGTAAGTTGGGGTCAGAGCAGGGTCAGCTATGATGCAGCCCCCCTGGAGCTATGGCTGGCTGGCTGGCTGGCAGTGGTGGAGCTGGAACTCAGGTCTTCCTGGTCTTCAGATCAACAATTTAGCGCCTTTTAAGCCCCCAAGTAATAACAGTGCAGAATGGGTGTGTTTGGGTCCCAACCTCATATTCTTTCAAAGGGCCAAAATAATGGCTAGAGACACCCCTGTTTATAATCATTGTCATTTTCTTTTTTTCCCCTAGTTATATTTACATGAAGTAATAAAAAAGGATTTAAAAAAATTAAACAAAATATTTTTCATACTAAAATATAAAAATCAGTCTTTGTTGAATTTCTACCTCTCATGCTGTCTGTTATCTCTGTGTACCAGTCAGGGGTGTTGCTGGGCAGGTAGGAGGAGCTGAGGAAATACTCAGCCATTGATTCCCCAAACAAGCTGAAAGAAAGAGAACCAGCTGATTAAACGTTCTCTCTCATCCATCAAATGATCACTAATCTCCCTCTCTCAGACCTACATTAATTATGTCAGGCAAAGCTGGTACCTATGTGCAATTGTGTTTCTAAAAGAAACAAAAACAGCTTTTTTCAATCCATGTGGAACCAAATTAATGTCCCTATATGGCCAAAACATTTAAAAGAATATAAGTTATATAAAGATATAAAAATATAAAACACATATACACACATCAGACCTGTACAGGTACTGCCTGTAGTACTCATCTGAATCACGCTGCACGGACTGGACAGAGTGCTGATCTGTGTTCAGGTCAGTCATCCGTAATGTTTAATAGCAACCGTTTCTTAACGCACAAAAAAGACCACTGTAATAGACAATAAATGTACATTTTTAGTAATTTATTAAATACTGCAACAAAAAATTGTTCTTAATCTGATCCTGATACTTATCTATCAACAGAGGCATTTTATTATTTAGTCACTAAACTATTATTACTACTTCTCCGTCTTTTAATCTAACTTCTAACAGATTTATTCAACTAGAAATAACAGGCACATTAATCCCGGGTTCTCTGTGACACCTGTTTTAATGTTATCTAAATTAATCTATTAAACCAACAAATAAGTTTACATCAAAAGCAAAGAAAATTATCCCTTCTTACCTGTAGCTGCAGCTGCGTGTTTGACTCTGACTTTGGAGACTCAAAGTATTTTTTTAAAAACCCATTGACGTCATATTTACTGACTTCAGATCAGCTTGACTTGGCACAGACAGGCCGATGAGCTGCATGTGATGTCCATGGAGACATGGTTACCCAGGTGACAAACAGCACCTGATTCCTCCAGGACGGAATCCTTCCCGACTCCCACTCCTACTGCCCTGGGACAATGTGGTCCTGTGAGTGTTCTTGTGTGTGTATGCGTATGCATGTGTGCTTAATGATTGACTTGAGCTTAGTCCTACCGTATTCATCCGAAACCTTTTGGTAAAGTGATGAGAGGAAAAGTGCAGAAGTGAGGCATTTATGGGAGATGCTAACAGCAGGGAGAAACTTTTAATTATTTCTGACATTTATTGCATGTTAAAATGTCACTATTAAAATAGACTAAGAAGTCGTTAATTCAGCCACTTCTTTTAGGGCTTCTGCGGTTTTTAACTAGCTTCTAGCTGATACCATGCTATTCAAAACCTTGTTAGTTTTGCTAAAAGTTAAAATGGATTAACTTTATTGTCACAAACTGATGCACTACTGAAATACTGAACTGTATAACTGTAAATGTCTTTATTTGTCACATAGACTGGACCCAACAGTGGCTGACTGGCAGCAGTGGGGCTTGAACCTGGTCTTCCAATCAACAACTTAGCACCTTAACCATTTGAGCCACCACCATTCTGTTATAGTTGATATAGCGATTAGGGCATTGCTTCAAATGTCTTCTGTGTATCCGAACTTACCGCTCTTAACCTCAGGATTAGGTTCATTTATGTTCTTATTTTCACTGCAAACAGAAAATAAATTAAAAGTATGAAATCGCTCACTTGGCAGTAGGAATCACTTAATTTTTATTTTTTACAAAAAGCTTGACAGTGTTGCTACAATTTACATGTCATGTCACACACGCAATGAAGAAAATGTTATTTCATTTGTTGTTAATTTTTTTTTTATTATTTATTAACCATAATAATTGTATATAATTGCTTCGAAAAAATGTTTAGTTGTGCTATGGGGGTGTTTTGGCCTTTCTTGTGGGTGCTGAAGCACCTGCTAGCCCCTCCATAGCTTTGCCCATGGTGGGGGTTCAGATCCTGTAGTTTACGATGCATGGAGTTTGGATGTTCTCCCTTTGCTTCAAGGGTTTTTCTTCCAGATTATCCAATTTGCTCCCCCATTTTAACAAAATGGGGCTGACTGGCATCTCCACATTAGTTGTAGTCTGTGTATGGTTATGTGAAAATAACCATACACAGACTACAGAGATCATACCATGTATTGGCTTATCAACTTGTCTAGAATATAAAAGTCTATCACTTGGGACTGCACACACTTATTTATCTGCAATTTATTAATTTATATGCACTTAATTAATTTATTAATTTTCCCTAGTCTGTACCCAGACAGTAGATGGGTGTACCTGGGTCCCGACTGTTTTAACCACTTTTTTGCTGACAGCACAAATAAACATCTTTCCGTTGTTGAAAGGAATTAATCATGATTTGGGTTTCTAATCTGTTGCATTAGGTTTCTTGTAGATGAAATAACTACCTTGTTGTTGTGTTCATTCTAGCCATGGTGTTATTAGTAGCAGCAGCAGTATCTAGGGCAAATAGCAATACCATCTCAGTCCTCAGAGCTTGGGGTTTATATCCTGTGTTCTCTCAGCATCCCTGTGGGTTTCCTCTGCCATCCCAAGAACAGTCTAATAGGTGGATTGGCTTCTCTATATTGCAGATAAGTTAACATTTACATTTGGTAGACACCTACATGTATTTTATTTATACAATTGGGGGTCCCAGCAGTGGCAACTTAATGTTGCTGGAAATCAAACCCAGATCAACCAATTAGCAGTCCAACACCTTAACCACCGCGCTACCACTTTCCCAAATGAGGGTGTACAGTCCCAAGTGATAGATGTGTACATTTCACCCAATGTTACATCAACAGGATGTAGTCAGTCTCCCACTCAGTGTTCCCAGCGATCTGTGATTACCGGCAATTTATCTATTAATAAGTGTTGCAAAATATTGTATTTTTGTCAACTGTATAAATATAAACTGCACAATGAAAGACTTAGCTACAGATATATATCTGGTATAGGATATCTGATAGTAGCACGTATTTATATTTTTATCTAAGAATATTTAAATTAAGTTTTTTAGTTCATTAGTGCTAAAAATATTTATTAGCACTCTGAAAAACAATCCAAACTTAACACATGTTGTAGAGGAGAAAAAAAAGCAAGAAATTCTCATCAATAAGTGCCTGAATTTACTTGATGCCAACCATCAAGTGAATCCACCAGTTAGCCTGGACAGTCCATCCCTTTTGTTCACATAAAGCAATCTGCTGTAGAAGGTGCTGCCGCGCCTCTTCCTCATTCTGATCCTGCTGTAGCGCTTTACGCAGGTAGCGCATGTCCCGTGCTGTGCTGAGCTCTGGGATTCCCGTCAGCAGCATGAGGGAGAAGAGGGTGACCAGCAGGCGGGACTGAGAACGCAGGGACAAATAGGCCTGGATACAGGTGTCCTGAGTGTGAAAATAATATTACAGAATAGCTGGTTATCATTTGTCTTTGGTTTATTAACATGCACAACACTAACGTTATGTGGAGAACAAAAACTCAGGCAATCTAAATCTCAGGCAATAAATAATCCAACACACTAGTACACAAAGGTAATACCCAAAAGGTCAAACTCAGTTTAAAAAAAAAAGAGTTTAAGTAAGTGCAAATTCAGAAAATTTATCAAATAAATGAAATACAAAATTATTAAAAAAGAAAACCAAGAAACAAGAACTAGGCTCAGGTTAAAAGAATAAAAGAAGAACCTAACATTATCGTTAGCATAACCGACAGCAGGGAAACATACACTGACAAACCACACGAAACAATATTGCAACACAAGCATACTAGTCTTAGCCACAGATGTAATGCCCGTGCACCACTGGCTGAATGTCTAATGTATATGGCATGTTTAGAGAAAGTTCCAAACACAGGGGTTTATATATACAAACTTATTGGGGAAACAATTAACTATAAGCAACTCACCTTAAGACAATTAAGAACATTATCAAACAAACAATGACAATATCGGAGTAAAAACCACATGACAAGACTAAGACAATAACATGACACAGACTTCTTTAACAAACATGCAACAAAGCACATGGGATAGATGAATAAAAGAGATCTCAGGGTTGCCGCCTGGTGGGGTAACGGTTCATATATATCCCTAATGCAAGGCATATACTGAGATCATCTTAAAAGCCACAAGATACCATCCATCCATCCATCTATCCAACCATCGTCTCTACCCGCTTATTTCTAATCAGAGTACTGGATCTGCTGAAGTCTATCGCAGCTGTCATTGGGAGAAAGGCAGGGGTACAACCTGGACAGGTCTACAGTCCATCGCAAGGCCACATACAGACAAACAACCACACACACACTCCTATGGGCAATTTAGAATTATCAAGCAGTCTAACATAGATGTTTTTAGACTGTGGAAGGAAACTGGAGAACCCGGAGTAAACACCTGCAAGTACTGTGAGAACATGCAAACTCAGACAGAAAGACCCTTGCTGGGGTTTTGAACCTGGGACCTTCTTGCTGTGTGGCAACCGTGCTGCCCACACTAGCTACCTTCTGGTTTTATGAGCCAGTGCATGTAAATAACTGAAATTAATTGACTTGATTGCTGCACACATTGAAATGGTGCAAATCTTAGTGTCAGTAGGTTGGATGGTAGTATGGTTTAAAATATTTTAGAAACTTCACTGACAATAGTCTCGAACTCAGAATTGTGTAAAAAACCAAAGCAGCTACTGATTAATGGTTCTGTTGGTGAAAACTACTTGTTACAAAAATGTTCTGAGTAGAATGGTCAAACAGGACGTACTTAAACAAACCTTTTACAATAACATCTGACAGGTGAGAAAATATTTATGTATTTTTTTGTAAATTTAGGTCTTACAGGATTAATCTTCATCTGTGAACCAATTCTTAAATTTAGCCTGAAATTTATGTTCTTTTTGATAGACTGTGTATGAAATGCCTTGTAGCATGTTTGTTAAGTGATGTACAAGCAGTAATCTCAGTTTCCAACTACTGTATAAAGCAATGTAAGAGCTTAAAGTATCTTTAAATGTATTTAGTTTAGAGAAATTTACTTTTCAGTAGATTCTCTAAGTAGCTTAGGTCTAAACAGCAGGTTTCGCATGCACATATTTTACGCCCCTAAATATATTTCAATGCTAGGGATATTTTTAAAAAATCACACAAACCTTGAATCTCTGGAAGTAGAGGCTTGAATTTTTATTCACTCTACCCATAACATACAGAAAGTCAGGAGTGAGGACAAAGGGAACCCGCTCTCTGCTCACACCCCAGAAGCTTTTGGTGTTGCCCAGGATGTGCCCAAAATCAATGTGGAACAGATTGCCTTGAAATGACAGTACAACTCACATCAGGAACAAAAATGAGATCAATTTGTCTGCTTAAGTGTTGCACTACTAGAATTTTGTCTTTGTCTTACCTTGTTTAGTTATCATTATATTGTCATTGTGTCGGTCACCAATGCCCAGCACATATGTAGCCACACAGTAACCAGCACATGATGTGACAAACTTCTCCGTTGCATTATAAAGCTGTAGCAAGAATAGAGCAACATGGAACAACAAAATTATTTTTTTATTTCCTCGTAATGAGAGATCATTTACTGCAGACAGGGACGGATTTATTTTAACCTTTCTTGTAACATAAGCAAATGACATATTTGGTGTTTCTGTTGTTGTTGTTACAGTTTTAACTATTATTATTTCTAATTGTATAGTTCAGAACATGCTGCATTTATTAAAGGCAAACCTATAATTTTAGCCATTAAAAATTATAATAAATAAAAGGTTTAGTCATTGAAAAGCGAATGTAGTTTTTCATAGAAAACAGCTGTTCTGCTAAGACTTGCTAAATTGTGATGATAAAATAAAATTACATAAAATTATGCATAATAATTAGTTTCCGGTAGCTTACATATTTTGCAAATCTACAATCTCGCCTAGGGCACCACCAGAGCCTGATTCAACACTGAGTGTATTGGTAAATTATTAGAACAATACCTTTTCCTGTAGGGGACACATTCCCTTCAGCCAATCAAACAGGGCATTATTTTTAAATGCCCCTGTTGTCCCACCTTGGATCCTCTGAATAGCAGCAATGGTGACAGCATCTCTTACAATCTCAATCATACCTGTATGATAAAAAACATATAGAACAAGAGATGAATATAGATTAAAATAATTGTTTAATTTAAACTATAAAGATCAGTTGTGTTTGGAAAGTAGGATTGTTTTAGATAAAAGTGTAACTAATTTAATACATGTTTCTGTAAGTGTATAAACTGATAATAATACAGATGTACATTTACAGCATTTGGCAGACGCCCTTATCCAGAGCGACTTACATTTATCTCTTTTTATACAACTGAGCAATCGGGGGTTAAGGGCCTTGCTCAGGGGGCCCAGCAGGGGCAAGTTAGGGGTGCTGGAATCTGTTTAAGACTTAAGATTTGCATTGGGACCAGGATCCCAGGCTGCTTTGGTGAAATAATTTTTATCTTTATGCGATGTTTATACAGATACAGATACAGGATTAAACCCTTATATCTTATATACCTATTTGATATCCTGTTGAGATGCAGCCGTAAGGAATTAAGTTGAGATCCAAGCAGTTTTCCTGCCAAATGGAGTCCATCACTATCAGAGTCTATAAAGCAGATTAAATCCATACTCAGTCAATGATTTAAATTTTTTATAAGATGTAAATTTATTACAGAAAATAACATTGTAAATTAGAGAGTACACACATGTAATATTTTTCCTACAATTCTTTACAGCCCGAATTATAAAATCTACCTGAATGATGAGCATGTCCTGTCTGAGGTCATCGCCTTGCTTAAAGATGATACCTACTGGACAACTAGCTGGTTCCTCTGACTCCACATGAGAAAACTCAAGCCAGAGAGGCTTCTTTTTGGAAGCCATTACTTTACATTCCTTTATCTGGAATATATATAATGTGTGTATGATTAGGAGTGAACACTTAACACTAAAAAAGTCAGAAGACTTATAATTTAAAAAAAAATAAAAAAACTTACAAGAATTGCACCCGCCCTGACCCTTGGATCAAAAGGGACCTGGAATTCAGGAGGGAATTTGTACTCCTGCAGTATTTCCTGAAGTTTTTGAGCAGCTGATGCAGAAAGACAGCAGTGAGAATATCCTTCCTGTTAGTCAAAATGTAGAAAGAAATCGTGTGCTTTTTACCTGACGGTGAAAGAGTGCTTTTTTCTGGATACAGTGTTTTCACCCTGATTGCAACTTCATGCAGGATCTTGACAACCTGAACCTGATGCTGTAAACTCGTCAGCATAGCCTCGCCGCAGCCCAGGAGATACGCTTCCAATATAACTGCCATCCGCTGGCGAAAAAATGGGCAACCTGCCACCTCACTTCGCAAGTACCAGAAGAAGAAATGTCCTACTCGCTTGCTCTGTGTTACAAATTACAAAAGTTAAAGCATGCAATTGTATATACCAGCAGCAATGTGCAATTATCTAATCAGCTAATCATGTGGAAGGCGCACATAAGATCATGCAGATACACAGCAGGTCACGATTTCAGTAAATGTGGAATGGTTGTTGCACTGAGAAATGTTATAATATTTTGAAGCCCAACAGTCTTTAGAATTGACAGAATTGTGCGAATGAGTAAACTGAAGAACTTAAACAGAAGTTCTTGTTGTATGAGAATTATAGGACAGGATAGATAATGCTATTATAAGACTATTATAAGTCAACTAAAAACACTATCTATCTTGTCAGCTAATGACAAATAGATACAATAAAGTATTTATGTGATGCTTGTTACAGTGGACATTGTCACAATGTGGCCACGGGCTTGTTAAAATTACACATTCAAAATTGAAAAGAATGGTCAGATGACTTCTCCTGCAATGATCATAATGTGGATTCAAATAATAAATCTATGAACTGTCAGTGGCCTGTCCAGTCACGCTTGGGATGTAGTAGAATGCAAGATCTACAGCTTAAACATAAAATTGACAAGCAGCCATGTTACTCAGTCATATAACATATACCAGAATCACAAATATGAAACCAACACTAATGCTGGAAATTTTATTTTGGTCATTATACCATTTCCAGAACTGTTCTCAGCCCTATACTAAGATTTGACCAGGAAAATAGTTTTGCAATGGCTTTTTTTTGTTTTATAAAAAATTTACTTACCCTGAGTGCCCTTTGAATTAAGAATCTTGCCAGATAGCTGTCATGGTATGGTTCTACCTTGAGAGTCTATAAATAAAAAAACAAAGACATGACGTATTGTTGAATTGTATAAATGTGTATAATTAAGTTCAGAAAATCAAATGTGCTAAACAGTGGCCGCTAGTGCTAAAAAATGGTTGGAGGGTGCAAACAAACTGAAAAATCTGTTAGTGATACAGGACTTTATATAGTCACGGTTGATAATCTATCATTACTTCTGGCTAAAATATTTTTTCAGGTGTTAACGTTAAAGTCAACTGTTAAATAATGTAATAAACAAATCAACAAATTTTAGGTTGTTGTGGGTTTATTATCAGTAATTACGTAATCAAGGTAAATCACGTCATTTAAAGCAGTTGGATTTAAAGATAAAGCTGTGATCATAATGTCGTCCACTAGAGGGAGGTAAAAGAGGAACAGGTATAACTTACATTGCTTCCTCAAATATCTTGATATTAAAAAACCATGAAAAATGTACCTTTGTTTTGTAATCTAGTACCGGTGGAAGCTTTTCAATGATGAGACTTTTGTTCTGGATAAGGGCTTATGGTTAATGATTAAAGTAAATGTAAAAATACTGCATAAATAATGTTCATTTTTGCTAATGACACATTTAATGTTATACCAGATAGAGGAAAACTGGGGGGAAAAGCCATAGCTTTTATACTAGAGCATAATCTAAGCATTTTCATTTGATTCACAGGTTTAGTATAGTATATCCAGCACACTCCTGTTAGAGGGTGGGTTCAATTTTTACATAAAATGTATGTTTTAATCAAGTTATTAAACTGTTAATAATTCTAAAGTTGTTTTTAAAGGATGTCAGCCGTTGAGCTTTTACATATCATATTCTCTCTTACCTGCACTAGCTGCAGTAGATATCTTAGAACCTCTTCGTTGGACATCATCTCCAATCTTTGGACAGCCAACCTGCGAACCTTCTCATCTGTGTAATCCACACTAAGAAGCTCCAAAGCAACAGGCAGTTCTAAATCTTCAGGCTCCCATTGACTCAATAGCCAGTGCACATCCTGGACAGCGCTGGGCTTCAACCAGTTTATAGTGCGGAGGAACTGAGGAAGATTTGAAGCATACCGAACACTCTCTTCCCTGAATCTTTTTAGAGAGTGTTGACCCTTTGGGCTTTGACTCGCTCCAGTCTCTTGAAGAGGTGAGCTGGGATTGGTTGAAGTAGATATTGCAGTAGAAGATGTGATGCTGGCTGACAACCTGCCTTGGGGTAGCACAACAGAGAAGCTGTAGCGATCAAGCTGAAATGTGATAGCCATGGATTTTGGCACATCAGGGTTGGTGGCAGTAGAAAGCTTATCTGCTTCATAGGTGAATGCTTCTTCTTCCTGTTCTGCAAAGGACCACATATGCAATGTTTGGAGCCCTTGACTAAGGAAAGATCTGTGGTCAATTAGTTGAAAGTTCACAAAATATAATACTTTCCCTTTACTCTTTGGGTAATCTTGAACTTTGTTTCCAGAGGACTTGGAGTCTCGAGGTGGGACTGTATCCATGCTGCTGGCATTAATTGTAAACCCTAGTTTAGCTCCACGTGGGATATCTTTCAGAGGAACATCAAACTCCAGCCAAGTGTTCCACAAGACCTCTTCTGCAAAGTCCTTTGGCGAGGAACAAACTGATGATACCACCTTACTTCCATAAATAATTGAAGCCTCTACATAAACACATTGCGGCATTTTGACTGGTAAATCGGGAATATCAAAACCAAGGAGCTTTACCCGTAAATTCCTCTCACAATCCCAAAGGGATATCATTACAATTTCTTCCAATTCTGTTCCTTCAAATGAAATGTCTTCATGGGAACTAGAGAGGCCTGTAAGACTGTCAACCTGGGGAAAGTATTCCTCTCTTACTGTATCACCTGGAAGTGAGCCTATGGCAACCACATTGAGGTGTAGCTCTTTCATATTTTTCAGACAGTGTCGGACCCAGAGAAAGTCTGAAAGTTGGAAATCTCCACTCAGAAATTCCTCTCTGCTGCAGACTTTAAGAACATTATTGGTTGACCATTTTGAAAAACATTCTTCCTTTATAGCCAATGAATCCCAAAGAACCATAAGAAGATCACTAGGAGTATTACACAAATCAGCCATAATATGTACACTTGTATTATTGTGATTTAGAGTGACTGGTAGCTTGCATTTGAGTTGGTCCTGCAGGTCTTTTGGAATCGGTGCAGAAGTAGCCCAGGGCTCTGTAGCGTAAGCCACAGAATCCCGGCGGTTTAATTCTTCCGTTCGTGGTGTGGCAAGCTTCCTGCGGGTGAAACTTAGCTCGCTTAAACGATGACCTGCAGCACAGTCCAAATCGTAATCGATTAACCCATTTAACATCTGCTGGTATTCTTTCATCTCATTTGACTTATCCTGCTTCGCAAATACTGTAACCCTGGCTGTCTGGTATCCCTCATTATTTTGAAACCAGGGTGCATCCAGTGTTTTTAGCACCTGACAGTCATCATAAATTTCATATTGCTCTTCCCCCTTGGTGTACAATAGGCTGTATTGTTCTGGATCGAGGAGCCCAAACGGATCTGGGAACTTCTTGGTCTCTTGTACACGCATACAAAGCACCAGGCGAAGTTGCTCTACAGTACACTGGGCTGGGAGTTTTACTTCTACAGCTTCTTGGTCTCTTGCAACTTGAGTTCCCTCCTTGGTGGGTAACTCGCACATGAACACCAAGCTGTTCTCAGTGCAGTGCAGGGCTTCAGACATTACTGTAGATTTGGATAATTTTTGCTGACCTTTCTCCATTATCATCGTCATATCTGCGGAAATAGCACCATCATGATACATGTTTTATATTGTTTAACCACTTGTGGATAAAAGATAAAAATAGCAGGTTTTGTGATATGAAAAAATGAAGACAAACTCATTTTAGATCTGGTTAATAAAATTAAAGGGACAAACAATAATAATATTCAACTTCATTGTCATCATGCAAGGTACATGTACAGAGCCAATGAAATTTGGCATTTTTCACATATCCCATCTTAGTAAGTTGGGGGTCAGAGCGCAGGGTCAGCTATGATACAGCGTCCCTGGAGCAGGAAGGGTTAAGGGTCTTGCTCAAGGACCCAACAGTGGTTGACTTGCCGGTGGTGGGGCTTCAACCCGTGTTTTTCTAGTCTTCAGATCAGCAACTCAGCACCTTAACCATTTGAGCCACCACTGCCCCTATCCAATAATAAGTTTTAGTGAGAAAAAAAATGAGCACTTAGCACTAAATTTTGCATGTTATACACCACATCTTTTTGGACACTTTGCGAATATACACTTTCACATGAAAGCAATTTATTTGACTTAAAGTTCTGTATTAGCTTTTATAGTCAAACTTAAAAAATATGTTATTAAATAAATAATTATATATAATCTCTTATTCTTCACAGCAACACAGTAAATTTATCTTATTACTTTAAGTTTAAGAAATGACATTACAATTCTTACCTTAGATTTTGTCAGTCTGTCTCTGGAATACATATCATTTCATTTATAATAGGAATTCAGTGCAACAGGAACAATTGCAGAGTTGGTTTTTACTTCCTCTTTTTCTCTTTACTTCCTCTATTTTTTCAAGGTAAATTTGGATTACTTGGGTGTAACAGCATGAAAAAAGCACTAAAAAACTGATTTAGATAACATGGCTGTATGCAGTGCAGTATATTCAACCGGTTTGAGTTGATTAGCAATTATGCTTACTGGCCACTCCGTGCCAGCTAATGTTAGGTGTATAACATTATCAATGCTCCTAATAAAGAATCTACCTGCTTATTCCCTAATTCAGGGTCACAGGAATCTGCTGGAGTCTATCACAGCTGTCTTTGAAAGGGCGAAAGGCAGGAGGGGTACACCCTGGACACTCACACTCACTCCTAATGGCAATTTAGAATTACCAATCAATCTAACATACATGTTTTTGGACTGCTGGAGAAAACTGGAGTAACCTCACGCAAGCACATGGAGAACACGCAAACTCCACACAGAAAGACCTGGAATCAAACCCAGGCCTTCTTGCTGTGAGGCAACAGTGCTAACCACTAAGCCACAGTGATGCCCTAAATAAAGAATCTATCAAATAAAAATGTATTGTACATGAGCTACTCAGTATTACTCATATTTAATTTACAAATGATAATAAATTATACACATAAAAATAATGTGTGTATATTCTAGAAAATACTTATCAGAACATTCATTGTGGTACCTGAGAAGAATCAACACTTTTAGAGGAACAGATATAGCTATTGTTTATAGTGGTTACAGTGACATTTCTGCAATATTTCTTCATTCATTATTGTTTAAATAGGATTTTAAGTTCCTTATGTTTTTTTTTATTCAGTAAATATTTTCTTTTTAATACAGCAACTTTTTATATATTGCATATGGTTCCTAATGAAGCCAACAGCGCTGTGGACGACCCCACACACCCCTCACACTTACTTTTCACCCTTCTGTCTTTCGGAAACTATGATACGATAGCAATCGGACCCTCACAGCCCAAATGTCCAAAACACTCAGAACTAAACTACCCCAACTGATACAAACACACTAACTACAGCAGCACTTAAACATGGAAAAAAGATTCTGTTTAAGCAGTTACTTTAATGCTGTTTCGCACAATTGTGCTGCTTACTTTTTTTGCACAATTGTTCTCTATCTGCACATAGGTTTAGGTTCCCATCAGGATGTATAAACCCATACACACACACACACACACACACACACACACACACACACACACACATTCTCTAGATTAACCAAGTTTCACTGACATGACAGACAAGACCCAGAACTGCTCTCATGACCATCTTGTTTGTCGATTTGTAATGAAAAAAACTCTACCCTGTTTAATAAAAAATGCAAAATCCGGATTTGGCACTGGATTTATATGATTTGTCTTGTTTTCGGATTTTTTCCCCACACTGTAATGTTTTTTTTGTGGTGTGAACGAACCATTTTTACCTCAGACTTAAAGCTACTTTAGGCTGTTAAATATAAATAAAACATAAACTACATGAAAAAGCATTTGTTGTTTTTTTTCCCCACATTTATCTGGGTTTGTAGTTTTATTTGGTTTATGACTGTCTGATGTTTAGATTTAAACTCGTTACCATGGAAACGCGGTCGGGGGGCGTGCTTTGATGTGATGACGCTTGACGTCCACCAAAAGCGTTATTGTGACATCGGAGACACCAGCACAGTCACCAGCGCTGTATTAGCGCTTTGTTTAAACTTTTTCTACAGTCTCAGAGCTTTTACACGGTCACGATAGTCTATAATCACAAATCCCAACAGTTATATAATATCTCTCCTCAAATCCGTCTCTGTGTCAGTTAAATAAGAATTTTCTTAAGGTAGGTAAGTCTAGAACATCAAGGTAAATTAAATCCTGTGCAGTAATGGAGTAACGGGCTCATTTTCTGTCTGTGGCTCTAATTTTTCGCCTCTGCTTTAATTTGTACAGTTTCTTCCACTCGGTATTTCCGGTTTGTCTGCGGTTTTGTGCTGTTGAAGCCTGTAAAAACGATGAGAACCGAAGTCTTCCGTTCGTTTTCTGACCGGGTTTTAATCCGGATGACTGGCCTTCTGACTGAGGATCATCTCGGTCATTTCAGTGTTTCAGTTTTTTTAAAATGCAGTATATGTTTTACATTTGTGTAATGAATGTTAATGTTATTCAAACAGAACAATAAAAATGTATAGTATGACATCCCTTTAAAACGTTGTTTTACTTTCTTATGTTTAAAATATTTAAAAATTATAATTAAAAATTAAATTGTTTTTTAACTTTCATGATATTTATAAAAACGATTGTGTTTATAAATAAATGTATGTGTATAAATGTTTGTTTTTACTATAGTTCATATTGAAAAAGATCTGCGTACATACACAAAACTTCAAATTTAGACTGTTTCATGTTCATATAAGTGTTAGATCGCATTCCATTGGGGGGCATCTTACACTTATATGAACATGAGCGACAAGTAAGTAAACACGTTTTATTTTAATAATTACAAGACTACCATAGACTATTTAAAAAAGCAAACTGAAATAAAATATAAATTAAATACTCATTATTTATTCTCATTATTTTTCCCTAAGCCACAGAGAGCCGCAGCTGAGGGATGAAAGAGTCACATGAAGCTCCAAAGCCGCAGGTTGCCTACCCCTAATCTATACCAACACATCATTCAGCTCCCAACCAATAAATTTACTTTTGATTTAAAAAAAATATTAAGAAGAAAAAATATTGTTACAGAGAACGTAACTATGCTACTAATTTTGTCCCAAATGCTGCTGTGTTTCATTGTTGCTTTCCTTTCAGTGGGTAGGTGTGTTAGTCTGCACGGTGTAGTAAGGTTCTTATGGGGAAATGACTCTTCCAATTGGTTTGGGATTATCAAAACTGACTGGTTTGCATTTTGAATCGCCTGAAAGTGGCGATTTATTAAACTAATAAAAAAAGGAAACAAGGAAACATATAAGTCCAAAATTCTTTACATTTAATACATCTAAGAAGATTGTCATCTAAAAGTCCTTTAAAGGCTGAGAAGAAGTGCTCCGTTTTCTCTTACAGGCAGGCCCCTTAAGATAAGGTTTAATCCAGGTGATCGAGGACCTGTACAGTACAAAAGTGGATCCATTTTCACCGATACGGTACGACACTTCGTTTGGATCCACCCACACTGTAAGCTCAGATGGAAGCATAGATAAAAGTTCCTCTTGTGTAATTCCAATGGCACGGCCAGCTTTGCCTATCACAGGATCCATTTTGTGGTTGATGCGCAAACACCTGTAGCCTGATCCTCTGCAGGGGGCTTTGGGAAACCAGTGCTTGTTGTAATGCTCTGAAAAAAAGGACACATCAACTTCACATAGTTTTTAAACTAATAAAGTATTACAAACACCAGAAAGGATATAAAATGTTTTTATTATTATGCTTAAAAATATATTTTACTGTTGTACATTATGACAATGTTCTTTTTCTTCTTCTTTTATATATTTCTATCAGGGGTGGCTACAGAGAATCATCTGCCTCCACCTAGCCCTATTTGCGACATCCTTCCACCAATATTTCTATATTCTTCCTCTGAACATGTCCAAACCATCTGGAACTGGCCTCTCTGACTTTGTCCCTGAAATGTCCTACCTGAGAGGTCCCTCTGATGTGCTCGTTCCTAATCTTGTCCAATAGTATTACTCTCAATATCATCAGCTCTGCTCGATCCAACTCTGTTTCCTGTCTCTAAACCGTACAACATCGCTGCTCTCACCACTGTCTACCACACCTTTCCCCTGATTCCTGCTGATATTCTTCTGTCTCACATCACTCCTGACATGTTTCTTCATCCATTCCAACCTGCCAGCACTCGCTTTTCACCTCTTTTCCACACTCTGAACTGTTGTTGACCCCAAGTATTTAAACTCTCCAAGTACTTAGACTTTTACTGCCATGTTAAATAAATAAGTTTATGAGATTAAAGTTAACATTTTATATACTATTGCTGAGACTTTGTCCTTGTAATTTTTACTTTATTCTCAAAATATTACCACTTTAAACTATTACTACATTTTTATTCTAGTAATTTTCTCTTTGTGTGACTTGAAGCATCTTAAACTTCATGTAAAGACAAAAACTATAAAATAACTCTAAGCTAATTATCTAAACAAAAATAAGTATAATTAAACAGTGTTTGTAGAAATATAAATAAAAACATTGAGGAATTTAAAGTATTGAATCTCCTCCTACCAAACAGCGCCTCCTGCAGGGAAACACTGAAATGACCGAGATGATCCTCAGTCAGAAGGCCAGTCATCCGGATTAAACCGGTCAGAAAACGAACCGCCGTAAAGACTTCGGTTTTCATCGTTTTTACAGGCTTCAACAGCACAAAACCGCAGACAAACCGGAAATACCGAGTGGAAGAAGCTGTACAAATTAAAGCAGAGGCGAAAAATTAGAGCCACAGACAGAAAATGAGCCCGTTACTCCATTACTGCACAGGATTAATAGACTTACCTTAAGAAATTCTTATTAACTGAACAGAGACGGATTTGAGGAGAGATATTTATAACTGTTTGTGATTATAGACCGTGTAAAAGCTCTGAGACTGTAGAAAGTTTAAACAAAGCGCTAATACAGCTGGTGATGTCACAATAACGCTTTTGGTGACGTCAAGCGTCATCACATCAAAGCACGCGACGCGTTTCCATGGTAACGAGTTTAAATCTAAACATCAGACAGTCATAAACCAAATAAAACTACAAACCCAAATAAATGTAGGGGAAAAAAAACCAACAAATGCTTTTTCATGTAGTTTATGTTTTATTTATATTTAACAGCCTAAAGTAGCTTTAAGTCTGAGGTAAAAATGGTTCGTTCACACCACAAAAAAAGCACCATATCGCCTGTTTTCTGAGTAAAAAAACATTACAGTGTGGGGAAAAAATCAGAAAACAAGACAAATCATATAAATCCAGTGCCAAATCCGGATTTTACATTTTTTATTAAACAGGTTTTTAAAATTTTTTTATAAGAAATCCACAAACAAGATGGTCATAAGAGCTGCAACACTCTTTTGACATCTAAAAGTCTATTTAAGCCGTCAGCCTAAATATATAAAGAACTATTTTATTGAATAAAACATTTATTTAAAAACTTACCTTCATTTTCACACAGGATTGTAAACTGTCTTCTGTGAGGCGTGAGCTGTTGTGTTCTGTGAAATGTTGAGATTCTGCACATGACAGCTGGTGGCAGTACCACATCATGGTAGCAACAGGTGGGAGGACAAAAAAAAATTAGAGTAGTCTGCTAGATTTGCTCTAATAAAAAAAAAATTCCTGTTGTTTAAACTCAAATTTCAAATTCAGGTATCTTTTCTGTTCAGTCACAACATCACATAAGTGATGTTTGTTTTTTAATATAGTTCATATTGAAAAGGACCTGCTTACATACTGTATGTATGTGGAGCTAAAGATCTACAGAACTCCAAATGTAGACTGTTAAATATTCATAAGGAGTGGAAGTGGTGGCTCATGGTTAAGGTGTTGGCCTACCAACCTGAAGATTGTAGGTTCATTTCCCAGCTCCATCAAGGCACCACTGTGGGTGCCTGAGCAAGGCCTTTAACGCCCAATTGCTCAGTTGTATAAATGTAAGTTGCTCTGGATAAGGAAGTCTGCCAAATGCTGTAAATATAAGTGTAAGATGGCATTCTGGATTTTGAGTGCTGGCGCATGCAGGGGGGTGATGTATTTTGAGCGACAAATAAGTAAACACATTTTAATTTATTAATACAAGTATAATACAAGTACAATAATACTGTAAGAAAGAAAGAGAGAGACATAGAGAGAGTGTAACTGGTGAGGGTATGAAATAAAAAACTGGTTTACCATTCTGTAACGGCAATAAATTAGTTACTGGAGATATGCGAATGAATTTAATTGCTTTATATAATTTTACACCTCCTTTTTAACTTCAGGTGTCAAACTGAACATGACAGCTTTTACCTGGAGAACAAATATACTTCGTTTAACATTTTGCATGTTTTTTTGTTTTGTTTTTATGTTTTACAGCTTTTGGCAGACTCCCTTATCCAGAACGACTTACATTTATCTGTCTTCTTTTATACAGCTGAGCAATTGGGGGTTGAGGGCCTTGCTCAGAGGCCCAGCAGTGGGCGCTTGGTGGTGCTGGGAATCGAACCCTAATCTTCTAATTAGCAGTCCATGTATCTATCTATTTATTAACTCACTCACTTACTTACTTTTTTTTTATCGTCTAGGTATATAGGCTGTTATGATTTTACAACTACTTGCCTGGAAATCATATTTGGTATTTGGGCAATAAAAAACACCCTGATTACACAGTAAATGTGCATACCGCCACCTACTGGACAAAAGTGCGGTAAAAAAAACAACAAAAAAAACATAAAATAGGTGGGCGGGTCTAACCTGCAGCGCTCAATCACATGTGACTAATTGATTTCACCGGTGTTGATTTCACGTTATATATAAAACACAATAAAGGCGAACTTCTTTTAAAAAAAATTTTAAAATAAGAAAAATTAAAAAAAGCATCTTGTTTTATAATAAGTATTTTGGGTAACATGGCTGAACCCGCCGATGCCGCAGGTTGGTCTTTTTAAATGGCAGCGAAAATCTAGGCTTTTATGTCAACAACACAAACAAATGAAATGTTTGCCGATGTTTTTATTCGTCTTTTAGAAAAGGAAACCGCGGGTACGAGCGAAGTTCAGCCGAAGATTCAGTGGCATTCAAACCGCTGTGTCAAAGTAGCCGCCATCCTTCCTTTACCGAGAAGTGCGAGCACTGAGAAAAGTATATTCTCTATCTTTTTTCACACACCTCTCTCTCTCTCTCTCTCTCTCTCTCTCTCTCTCTCTCTCTCCTCTCTCTCTCTCTCTCTCACTCTCTCTCTCTCTCTCTCTCTCTCTCTGATCACTCACTGTTTTAACCTAATTTTTTGACATTGTTTTGGTATTTTTTTTTTTTTAATTTATTAAGTCGCAATGATTTTATGTATAAGGTAATTTGGTTAAAGGTAAAAAAAGTCTCTTGCTTTCTCTCTTCTTTCTCTTTTTTCTCACTTTTTCCCCTCTCACTCTTTTTTTTTTTTTTTTTTTTTTTTTTTTTCTTTTTTTTTTTATTCTTCTTCATCTTTTTCTCGTCTTATCTCTCTCCCTCTTCTTTTCTCTCTCTCTCCTCTCTCTCTCTCGCTCTCACACACTTCTTTTTTTTTTTTTTTTTTTTTTTTTAAATCGCTTTTCCTCTTGTCCTCTGTTTTCTCTCTTTTTCTTCTTGTTTCTCTTCTCTTTTTCTCTTTTTTCTTCTCTTTTCTCTCTTTCTTCTCTTGTTTCTCTCTTTCTTCTCTGTTTCTTTTCTCTTTCTTCTCTTGTTTCCTCTCAGTTTTCTTTCTTTCTCTACTTTCCTTCTCTTTTTCTCTCTTTCTTTTCTCTGTTCTTCTCTCTGTTTTCTCCTCTTTCTTCTCTTGTTTCTCTTCTTCTTTCTCTCTTTCTCTCTTGTTTCTCTCTTGCTTCTCTGTTTTCTCTCTTGCTTCTCTCGTTTCTCTCTCTATCCTTCCTTTTTTATCTGACCAGTTTAACATGTTGCCTTTTAGGTCAGAACCGCCTGCATTCTCCTGCTTTAACGTCTTCACCTACTAGATCAACCACAGGAGGTGTTTTCTCATCACCAGTCAGGTTTGGCCCCCAATGTTTTCCCCTTCCTCAGTGTAAAGGCTCTGTACAGATTTTTTTTTTTTGTTTTTGTGTTGTAGACCATTCTAAGGTTTGATGTTTATGGTTTTTGGTTAGATTCTTGTGCAAGTATTTGGGGGTTTTTTTCCCTCTGTTAGCAACTTTTTTTTAGCGTAGTATGGAAGCACAGCTGAAGAATTTACTTGGTTAGTCTTTTTTTTTTTTTTTTTTTTTTTTTTTTTTTTAAATTGACTGAAGGTCGAGGCACGTCTCCAGACGGAATCTTACTCGACTGTGTCCCTTCTCTTTTGATTTGCGTGACTCCATGCAAAGAGTTGCACGTGACGAGAGGATGGAAAGGCTAAGGCTGCAGGAGGAAAGTCATATAGTGGGTCGTTACTCCTTTTAACTACCGTTATACCCATGCCTGTTCATATGATGGTTCTGCATTACTTTTGCTGTGTTGAAATGAGGGTCTTGTCAGATTTATTTTCCCCTGTCTTGTTGTGTTTTTGAAGACTCCCACTTTCAGAGCCAATCCTGTTCGGAAATACAAACCCCTGGTACTGCAGCAGAGCTCGCGTCTACCAACAGTCCCCCGATCGCCCTTCTCACATCGTGACCCACTAAAGTAGATGGAAATTCTTTTAAAGATTTGTTAAAAAAAGTTCTATTTTTAACGCTTTGTAATAAAACTATTTATAAATGTCAAGTCTAGTTTTTAATTTAAACTTAAGGTTGGATTTTTATTCAAATTGTTTAGTTTATTTTTACAACTTTTATTTTTTTTTTTAAGCAAGTCAAAAATCTAGTTAATCTTGAATTGTGAACCTTTATAACAGTCAAGTTGTGCTTATACAGAAAGCCACAATCTGGTTGCAAAAAAAAAAAAAATATGTACCCATGAAGTTCTTTTAATTGAATTACATCTTTCCACACAATGCTGAGATTAATCTGTTAAATCTTAGACAAATATACTTTACTTCTTGGTCTTAATTTACAAATTCAGCCAAAGAATTTTCTAAACCATATTTCAATCATACTGATTTCATTCTGATGGAGATTAATTAAATGAACTTGAGTTTATATAAAGAATTTTTAAATTTGATTAACATTATTTTGCATTTTTTTTATGGTTGAGTTTTTTTTTTTATTATTAAGGAAAAACTAGCCCTGTGTAAAAGTGTTTGCTCCCTAAACCTAATAACTGGTTGGGCCACCCGTAGCAGCAACAACTGCAATCAAGCGTTTTCAGTAACTTGCAATGAGTCTGTTACAGCACTGTCGGAATTTTGGCCCACTCATCATTGCAGAATTGTTGTAAT
Source organism: Bagarius yarrelli (assembly GCA_005784505.1). Lineage (NCBI taxonomy): Eukaryota > Metazoa > Chordata > Actinopteri > Siluriformes > Sisoridae > Bagarius > Bagarius yarrelli. The sequence continues at coordinate 961,692 of VCAZ01000040.1, read as the reverse complement.
TTAGCCACCTTGGACGGTTTATGAGCATGTACCGCCTTTTAAGGTCATGCCACAGCATCTCAACTGGATTCAGGTCAGGACTTTGACTAGGCCACTCCAAAGCCTTCATTTTGTTTTTCTTCAGCCATTCAGAAGTGGACTTGGTGTGCTTTGGATCATTGTCCTGCTGCAGAACCCAAGTTCACTTCAGTTTGAGGTCACAAACAAATTGCCGGACATTCTCCTTCAGGATATTTTGGTACACAGCAGAACTTATAGTTCCATTTTTCATAGCAAGTCTTTCAGGTCCTGAAGCAGCAAAACAGCCCCAGACCATCACACTACCACCACCATATTTTACTGTTGGTATGATCTTTTTCTGAAATGTACCACACATATTGGGACATTAAAGTCTTGGGGATCATCAAGATGTTTTCTGGCAAAACTGAGACAAGCCTTTGTTCTTTTTGCTCAGCAGTGGTTTCATTTTTGCCCAGTCTCTTTCGTATGGTGTCATGAACACTCGCCTTAACTGAGGCATGTGAGGCCTGCAGTTCTTTGGCTGTTGTGGGGTCTTTTGTGACCTCTTGGATGAGTTGTCGCTGCGCTCTTGGGGTAATTTTGGTCTGCCAGCCACTCCTGGCATACACTTTTTCACATAGGGCGATGTAGTTTTGGGCTTGTTTTCCCCTTAATAAAAACCTTCATTTAAGAACTGCATGGTGTTTACTTATCTTCGACAAATAGTTAAATTTGTTTGATTATCTGAAACATTAAAGTGTGACAAACATGCAAAGAAATCAGTAAGGGGGCAAACACTTTCACACCACTGTAGTACATTTAGAGACTAGAAAATGCCTTTAATATTTTGTGTGATTTGAGATGGTGAAAGCTTGTTAAAATGTCTACCTGGACAGACTGTTTCAGTCTGGTTTATATATCAATTATTTGAAAGATCTGATTGTAATTTAAAAAAAAAAAAAGGAGGTCAAGATGAAAGGTTTATTTTGGAGAAAGCCTGTTTTGAGGTGGTGGTAGTAGTTATGCAACTTAGACCCACTCTTGCTGCACTGTTGGTTTCAAGGACACATGGCTAAAAGACTTTAAGTAAGAGTACAAGATGGAGAGGCTCAGCTAGGCTTTCCATATTTAGTGTCTCAAGTTGGTGTTCATGCTACAGCTGCTCCTCTCAAGAATTTCCAGAAATAGAGTGCAGAAAGAAGGTGGAGCGCAGAGACCGATCAAGTGAGAGTGAGTAAGACAGTGTCCATCCTCCAGCTGGTGCTGTCAGTCACCTGAGCCTAAGCTTCTAAAAGGGCTGGAGTTACAAGACCTCCTCAAGAAGATGAGATACCCAAGTTCATCTGATAATAAATATTCACAGCATTTGGCAGACACCCTTATCCAGAGTGTTAATCTTTTTTTTTTATTTTTTACATCTTATACAACTGAGCAACTGGGGATTAAGAGCCTTGCTCAGGGGGCCAACTTGGTGGTGCTGAGATTCGAACTCCGAGCTTCCATTTAGCAGTCCAACACCATAACCACTGAGCTACCACGTTCCCCACACATTTATTGTATTGATTGATCATGCACTGGGTTTACACACATTAGTACGCATTGAGACAAATGCAAACTAAATGTATAATAACCACATAATTTACTTTATTGTACAGTTTACACACAGGGTATGTTTGAAAAACAGAGTAAGTCAAAAGACCATGCAGAATAAAAGTGTAAAAAACACTCCACGGTTAAAATCAAAAGGGGGGTTATGCATTTCTCCACTTACATATTTTAAGATTTTCAAGTCCTGCTGAAAATCATACAAAATGTAGCTTTATAAAGTTTTTCCTACCATCTGGACAACCTGGACAGGTGCAAAAACTAAAGGCAACCAAAGTCTTTCAAAAAAACAAACAAATGAAATGCAGCTACAGTTTAATTTAGAACTAATTAGATCTAATTTGTTACTGTGACAGAGGGTGTAAACACCGACTTCTTATAAGGTAACAAATATTTCTTGCATATCGAGGTTGTAATTTGGAACATAAAGCTTTATATCTTGCCAGGGTGACCACTATTATGCTGAGAGAAAAATGTATACATGGTTCAAGAAATACTTATTCAAAAAGACATTCGTTGGAATATTGTCATGTGAACACGGCTGCGGCTGGTAAAAGCACCAAATGTAATGCAAATGGCAGAAACATCCAAAACAAGTTAGCATGAATTAGATAAAATGTATTTAGGAAATTCTGGGATTCAAAATTTTTAAAGAAACAAGTATCAAGACATAAAACAATTAAAAGCAGCTCTCTGTGCATGCAAATGAAAAGTAAATCAAAGCAATATATCTAAAAACTCTACTTATAAGATATATTAAAAATAACAAAAATATAAAAAAAATAACATTTCTATAAATGTGTTTAAGTATGCATGACAGATTTTATGAACCTTTAACAAGACCATTTTCTAATTCCATTTCTGTGGGTTGGAACAGGATTAACCAATCAGAATCATGAATTTGTTTATAGTTAGGATAGGTTTTATTTTATATTAAAAAAATAAAACACTTTCGAAGTTACTCTTAAACCAACACTTCTAAGTTAAAGTTGTCATTTGCTAAATAGCTAAAATATATACTATGTGGCCAAATATTTGTGAACAAACTGCCCCAAACTGTTGCCACAATGTTAAAAGCACACAATTGTCTGAAATGTCTAACATTACATTATTCTTCACTAGAGGCATGAAGCCCAAACACTGTTCTAGCATGACAATACTACACTGTGCACAAAACACCTGATCTTCATCTCCATAAACATAGCATGATATAGTTAAATCCACAGTGCACAAGCTACTGGTTAGTGTTTAGCATTGTTGGCTCACAGAAAGAAGGTCCCTGGCAGGGGTCTTACTGTGTGGAGATTTCCTGTGCTTGTATGGGTTTGGGTGTTAGGGTTGTTTGGTGATTCCAAATTGCCCATATGAGTGAGTATGAGTTGTGTGTGAAATATACTGGCAACCTGTCCAGGTTGTACCCCTGCCCTTTGTGCAGTTAAAGCTAGGATAGGCTCCTGCATACAGGTGAAGTGGTAGCTCAGTGGTGAGATTGTTAATTCAGTTCATGGGTTTAATTCTCAGCACCACCAAACTGCCACCACTGGGTCCCTAAGCAAGGTAAAAACGAGAAATTCAGAAGTCTGGATAAAAGTTATTGAAAGTAATAGTAATGAATTTGCATTTTTAATTGTAAATGCACAGGATAATTTATTTACAGCTGATGTAATATGTAGATTTTTAAAACAAATCTCCCAAATCCTACACCTACTAATACTTTATTTATTATTTTACTGTATTTTTATCTAGTATATGTAATATTATACCCACATTATTATCCCCTCTTCAAAATCCAGATTCATTTTATCTGAAAAAATACCTGGGGCAAATACTAATTTCTTTGCGCAGAAGGAGCAAAAGAAGTAATGGGGGGGGGGGAATAAGTTCGCTCATAATTATATACTTCTTGTACCAACATCCTTACACCCGGTCTTTACAGCAAGTGATTACACTGTATAATTATTTCACGCTAATCCCTGACAGAGATGTTTTAAAGTGCACTGCAAATGCACTTCAAGCAATAATTTGTTATTAAAAGCATTCATGGCCAGACATTTTATTGTGCTGCTAATACGGTAACTCAGGGACAGAATTACCAGGCAAAGCAAAAGAAACACTAAGGATTATTGCACGAAACCAGATCCAGCAAACATAGAATACTAATGATGTGGAGAAAGAGATAAGTGGCTACAACCAGTTTAAAGATAAAGTAGAAACCGATGCCTTAATGTGTGTTGTGCAATAATGATAGGATATTGTGCAGCTTTATTTCATTGTTGACATTTAGACGTGAATTTAGGTATGTGTGTTTCTACTAGATGAAACATGTTGTCAGGATCGTCACATGCTGCTGTATAAATGCAAGTCTCTGAGTGAAGAATAGAGATGTGATTTGGTTGTGATTTATGAAGACATCTCTTTGTCTCACTTCAAAGTATCAATGCAAAAGTTCTGACTAGAGTTTCAAAGAGACACCGCTATAAACACAGCTGATATGGGAGAATAAAGAACTACAGTAGCTGCGTAACACCACAAATCTTACCCATCTCTTATTTCACTGGATAAAAGCATGTGTGTTTGGGGGGGGGTGTGTAGATTGTGTGTGATGACAAGTGTCCATCTGCTGTTGATAAATATTTCTGTTTATCTACTGCTAAAATAACTTCTCAGTCACCCCCCTCCTGGACCAGCATTTTTTTCTTGATAAATGGCATTAGGGGATAATCTAAATATGGGTCAATAGAGTTTTCTCAGGGGATGTAAAGTTATAAAGTGGGATGCAAAGACAGGGGTGGTGCTTTCAATCAAAGCAGAGCATACATTGGTCAAAAAGTCCTCAGTCTTGAGTTTCTAGCCCAATCGTAAGTTTTCTGGAGCACAGGTAGACTTAGCGAGGGAGTACTTATTAGGGGAGTGTGCAGCTTCTGGGTTGGACACTTGTGGGAGACAAAGATCCTACTTGTTCTGTTGTTCTTCAATCAAAAGCATTGTAATCAACGGGCCCTCAAGATGGTAAGAGCACCGTAATAAGTTATTGCTTAGTGATGTGGAGTTTATGTAAAATAGAGCAAAACATTTACAGGGAGATTTTAATGCAGAAGATTTTCTTAGGTTGAGGCTGTTTTGAAGATGCTAAGAATGGCTCACTGTTTTATGAAGTCTTTTTACCTTATGATCATGGCTGTATAATTGATATGTCCTCTCACCTTTGTTCTATTTGTGGTGTGGTACTGGTTTCTAGCGTGTCCTTCATTTCATTATCGTAAAGGAGGCATGTATGCCATGTGAGGTGTAAACAGTAAACAGGCTTATCTGGTTTTATGGTGATTTATTCGTTCTTGATGTGTGACCCACAGGGGTAATGTTTAGATCAGGAGGGAGCTGAAACAGTTAACTCCATTAAACAGCGCTCACTTGTTTTACAAGACATTTGTTTAGTTATGTGGAAAAGACATCATAGGTTTTCATCTCAAGATTTGAGAAATGAGCTGCATAATCTGATAAAAAGGCAAATTTATCTAATCTACAAAGGCTAAAATTGGGAGTAAGTTATTAACTGGTGAAACAAAAATTTGTGTGTGTGAGAGAGAGCGAGAGAGGGAGAGAGAGGGAGAAGAGAGGAAAAAAAGAGAGATGGAGATGGAGTCAAAGTACACTTTGGCATATGTGCTGTGAAAATTTCAGAGATGATAGACAAGGGGACATGTGGGGAGAAGGTGCATTATCTTCATGCCGGTCTATTTCTTTTGGAACACTTCTCAGCTGCTGAGGGAATTAATTAAAGCTATATTAGTGCACTGAATAGACAGCTGTGGAATGTGCTCCAGTTTAGGGTCTCTGGTTGCCAGGTGTGTAGAAGGTTTATTTATCTTGTTGCTGCTAGTAAGAAAAGTAGGCTTGATATGCAGATTAATTACCACAATGAGTGTAATAAAGTACTGTAGGTGTTTATTAAACACACAAACACACAGACTGTAGCTGGTCGAAGGAATATTAAAGAACATTCAATTCATTTAATTATTCAATGTCACATAACATTCAATTATTAAATGTCACAAATGTTTCCCTAAAATTATAAAATGATATATTATGCTGTCTTTTTCAAACAATTTTTTTTTTCTATCTCCACTATTTCGCAGCCGACTGAAGCCCAGACTGATGCCCGCTCCTTCCTGAGCGAGGAAATGATCGCTGGTGAGTCTTTTACCGTGTACATTTTACTGAGAGCATCTATGATAATTTATTAAGGCAAAAAAAAACATAGCTAATGGTCATATGCTAATATTTAATGGAAATTAAGGAATAAAGAAAAGACTAGACTGTTGATCAAGTCTAATTAAGGCGTAAACCAGGATATCATATTGCCAAGTATGCTTTTTATTATATTGTCATGTTTTAAAATGTTTATTCCTTACTGTAGAGTTTAAAGCTGCTTTCGATATGTTTGATACCGACGGCGGTGGCGATATCAGCACTAAGGAGTTGGGAACCGTGATGAGGATGTTGGGTCAGAATCCAAGCAGAGAGGAGCTGGATGCCATCATCGAGGAGGTTGATGAAGATGGTATGGTTTTATATAAATAATCAGATCTTAGCTGGTGCTTTTTCAGAAACACAGTTGCTTTTATAATAATAAATAAATAGTAAATGTTTTGCTCCTAATTGCGCAGAAGTAAAATGAATGAAATAAAATGAATTGTGTTGCATCAGGCAGTGGCACCATTGACTTTGAGGAGTTTTTGGTGATGATGGTGCAACAGATGAAGGAAGATCAAGCAGGCAAGAGCGAGGAAGAGCTGTCTGAATGCTTCCGTGTCTTTGACAAGTATGAAAGCTACTTTTCCAAAAATATTTCACACTAATTATGTTTGTTTATTTTTTGTTTGCTTATGTATAGTTATGTGCAGTTTTAGAACAGAGGTAGGAAATGTAAAGAATTCCTTGGCTTTTGTATTAATCTAACCAGTCAGTCATAATGCTAACCGCTTCTTAAATTAGCTATATTCATTTTATATTTAAGTTACATTTTACATGTATATTATTATTAAATATTTAATCAGCTGCTTTAGTACATTTTAACTAATCTGCCATAGAGATAGACAGACAAACAGACTAATTGATTGATTAAGTGATTAATTAACTGACAGATAGACAGACAGACAGATAAATAAATAGATCAAGCATCAAACCATGAACATCTTAATAAACTGTTAAGTAAATACACTGACATTCTACCAGATTCAAAATGTAAACGTCCGAATGTATTTTCTGAACAGGAACGGAGATGGTTTCATTGACCGTGAGGAGTTTGCTGATATCCTACGTTCCACTGGAGAGCCAATAACAGAGGAAGAGATAGAAGAGCTCATGGTAGATGGAGATACGAACAAAGATGGCAAAATTGACTTTGACGGTAAAATTGAACACCAATTATGTGAACACGCACAAAGCTCATTCTTTTTTCCTTTTTATTGTATACTTAATAATGAAATAAGTCTACATGCACACACACCTTGAATTCCACATGATCATAGAATTACATATGCAATATTTTATTTAAAAAAAATTAAGCAAAGGGTAAATTACAAAATAAAATTCATACTACAAAACAAACATATTACATCACTGTAATTATTTTTTTTATTTGTACTTTTCAGAGTTTTTGAAAATGATGGAGAACATTCAGTAAATATGCAACATTCCATGCTTTCATCTCGGGCCTCCAATCTTAATTCAACAAACATCATGAAACAACCTGGAGGAAAGTTAAACTTATAGAAAATTCATGGAAGTCAGCTCATTTTATGGACAATGTGGAATAGATGGATGAAGGAGTGGCAACGTCTTTCTGGAACTTTCTCTTCAGGACAATGGAATTAGCTATAAATAACCACCAGACCTTTTAAAGGGGAATTCACATTCACAAACACACATACAAACAGACATCTCACCAACACCCCCTACCCCATTACCCATGTGCTTCAGCTTCTTCGTGACATATGATCTACCACTCCTTGAAAACTTGACCCTCATTTTGCCCATCTTGGCCACCCTGTAGTGTTCCTAAATAAACCAGACTCAGTTTGTCTTCATGTCTTGCTGTCATGAAAAATTAGGTGTCCACTATTTATTGATTACAGTACAGAAAAATACAGACGAATATATGCAATAATGTGCTTTTTCTAAAATTTTAATCTAAAAATGTTTCACTATATGACTGTTGTCATTTTTAGTTTAAATAGCAGAAGCAAATATTACTTACTATTACTGCAAAGCAAAGATTTTTCAAGCTTTTTGGATCCAGATTATGTCCACTACAATCAAAGCTTCATGGTAATAAAACTTGTGGCATTATGTTGTATATAGTGGGTCCGTTGTTGCTCCTTGTTTTTATACAAGAGCTTGCCTTCAGTTAGGTTCCTGAAAATGTTCTTCCCCTGTATTCTTGAAGTAAAAGCCTATTAGAGCTGTTTAATGCCATGCAAGTTACTATGCAAAGAGTTTACAAATGATTTCTATGGACTAAACTTACCAAAGTAGCATGCTAGGTTGTATGTTGAAAGCATTTCCATTCAAACTGAAATAGAAAAGTGTAAAACCAAATTTTTTTTTCTTTTCCCGGTGCTTTGTCCTTGTATGTCTTCCTCTTTTGTGAATAGTGATTCAGAGAGCATCTTCAGGAGTGTCCTCGGTGTGCCATGCTGCGATCCTCTACCACAGGTTGCCATTACTCCTGTGGTGCACACCACCCTCAAATTCTCCCTTTAAAACATTGCCTTCTGATGAAGAGTAGATCATATTTACCTCCTCTCATATTTCTCACCCTATTAGATTTTGGCTACATCTCACAACACTGCCACGCAAATTTAATCATCCCTCCTTCTTACTCACCAATAAACACTTCCCACTCAGGAAACACACGCCATACAAGGAGTTTGATGCCTTGAGCTATGCTGTTTGTTTGGACTGGGTGGGACATAGCTTGAGACATCCTCACATAGCATTAATATCATTTGCTATTCAGGGCTCACTGAAGTTCTGCCTGACAGCACTTTTGCACTGGCGATTATTTCTGCTCGTGACACAAAGAAGAGCACCACCCTTTAGTTTACGTTCACTTAACAAATAATCAAATCAGCCTGTTGTTTATATAAATTGCAGTTACCGACCCTGGCATTATCCTTTAATGTCAAATTATGTCTGCTTGGCTTAAAGTAAAAATTGAAAGCCTTTTTTCCTTTTTCGCTCCGGTGTGATAATTATTAATTTTCTCATTGCTTGTATCTAACGATTCTCACCCTCCTGCCTTGTTCGGTATAAATAGTTTTTTGGGGGGTAATTGTATCCGGCATATTATTCAAATTATATTTCTGCTCATTGGATAGACTTTGCAGTTTGCACCATGGCCCTGACCAGAATAAATAGATGAACTTTTGATAGATGGATAAAACGTTTACCATTTGGTATTATAGTCCACTCCGGCCTAATTATAGGCCTACATTGTGACTCGGGTGCAAACTCTCATCTCTAAAATCATCACTTTTCTCTAACTGACACATTTACACAGTTTATTTAACATTTCGAAATCCACTTTTGTTTATCAATTTTTTTTTTTAAGAATTAAAAACAAGAGGCCTTTTTTTTAACCCACGCAGATCCGACATTTCAGATTTAGATTTAAGATCTTCAAAACCCTAAAAGTTCAACATTCTAATTCTGGCCCTGCGTGGTGGGCGTGGCCTCGGAAACGCGTTCAACACCGTGTATCTTAATGGTCGTTGACGGTTAGTGGGCGTGGCTTCAGCTGACCTGTTTAAAGTGTGTCAGAACTCTCCACTGACGTCTAGTCTATCTGTTGAGGTGCACGCGGATTGACCACTCCTTTGGGCTTCTTGATTGGTGGAAAATAGTGGGAAAACTAATCCACAACCATGGTAAGAGATTCCAGAAATAAAAGCATGAAACAAAAATGACATTTTTTTAATGCTAAATAGAAAAAAGTAAGCTGTGAATCAATTAAAAGAATTTAATTTATAATTGCTGTTATTTTTTATTTTATATTATTATTATTTATTATATGTTAAGGATACTTATATGTTCAAATATCTGCAAAAAATATTGCAGGTGCTATTTGACCTATAGAGAAAAAAAAATAGTTCTCTCTATAGCAACAAGGCAGGTTTTAATTTTAATAATTGTAAAAAGTGACTTTAAAAGCTGAGATTTTTTACTAATGTATATGACAGGTGTAGTGGTCATATTTTGGTGGTCTTGGGGTGGAGGGAGGAGTCAAAGATGGAAGATTGATGATGACATGCCACTTGATCCGGGCTCAGTCAGCACATTCCAAGAATTCGGTTTCATGGTTACCATGTACAGGCACAGAGTCAGGAAGACAACCTGCTGATCCCTAAAATAGCAAGAAGGTTCCACCAACTACTTGTGTGCAATGTCTTAAAAGGTGTTAACACAGCATCTTTTTATAAACATAGTAAACATAAAAATGTAAGAACTAATTTTCTAATTGGTACAGTCTCAAATTACTTAATCCAACAGACAGATCATATAGTATATATATATATATATATATATATATATATATATATATATATATATATATAAAAATTCAGATTAAAAATGACAAATTACTTAATCCAATTTTCTTTGTCTCAAACTACTGAATTCAACAGATTTTTATTTATAAATTATTAGAATTTGTGTAGTAAAAAGTGGCAGAACAAAATGACTAAGGGGCAAAATTGCTTTGGGACAATTTTTGTATGTAGCGTTGTATATGCACGTGTATACGGTACAAATAGTCAAAGAGACAAACCTAATAATATAAAAAAAAATACATTTTTTAATAAAAAATACATTTTAATAGATATGTTAGGATGATTTTACTTTCATTTTTTAATTTTATTTTAAGAATCATACGCTGCATCCAAAAAAAAAAAAATCAATTTTAAACACTTCCTGTCCAATCATCAGTGAGATTATTCGCATTAAATAACGTATAAAAAAAATTAACAAATACGAAACCTAAAGATATTTTCCTTAAAATATTTTATAAAATATAGTAAGGGAGCACAAATCAGATGTAGGACTGCAATGTCCGCTTTTGCCGCTTGGTGGCGCCAGGTAGAGGATGCACGGAAGATTTCCGAGTTGCTGCGTTAAGTTACTAACGTGGACCTACAGAAAATTGGCTATATTAAACAGAGAGAAAGAATGATACGAACTTTATTAAGTACAGCTTTGTGTCATGCCGTTTTGTAGACTGACGCGCAGCAGGAGGCCCGCTCCTACCTGAGCGAGGAGATGCTCGCCGGTGAGTCTAGAACAACACACTTAATCCCATTTACTACATTTAGTCATTGCACTATAATCCTAATGACTGGTTCCGTTTAACGACAGAGTTTAAAGCTGCCTTCGATATGTTTGATACCGACGGTGGCGGCGACATCAGCACCAAGGAGTTGGGTACCGTGATGAGGATGTTGGGTCAGAATCCAACCAGAGAGGAGTTGGCTGAAATCATTGAGGAGGTCGATGAGGACGGTAAGGTCAACCAGGCATACTTTAGGAGAACATCTCGGAACTTTTGTAACCGGATGGATTTATTTATTTATACTGATTATATTATTTTTAGAGAAACCATAGAGAAATCTGAACCAATAAAGCCCTTTTTAAACACAGTAATGATAAGGTCCAAGGTGATATTATTTATATCCTAAGGGTTTAAGATTTAGATTTAAATGACCAGTCAATTAGGATAACCACTACAAGAATTTTATTTGTTTGATTATTTTCCACTGTAACTCTCATCCCACTTTTTTTGCATTATATACAAATTTCTTATAGAGAAATTATTATATATTATAATATGATAATAATTATTATAATATTACCAATTAAGTTCTTGATTGGGTGAATAAAGTTACAATGTTGATTTATACATTTTTTTTCTCATGTTTTAATACTCTAGGCAGCGGTACTATTGACTTTGAGGAGTTCTTGGTCATGATGGTGAGGCTTCTAAAGGAGGACCAGGCCGGCAAGAGCGAGGAAGAGTTGGCAGAATGCTTCCGTGTGTTTGACAAGTATGTACTAAAATACAGCTATGTATATTTTACAGTTAAATATCTTTCGGCATTTTATTTGCATCATAACGTCTATCTGCTTACAGGAACGGCGACGGCTACATTGACAGAGATGAGTTTGCTGAGATCATCCGCAGCACTGGAGAGTCCATCACAGAGGATGAGATCGATGAGCTGCTGAAGGACGGAGATAAAAACGCTGATGGCATGCTGGACTTTGATGGTAATGAGTTATTTCTTGAATTGTATAACAGCCTTTTAATAAATCAATGCTGTATAAAATATTTTATGTGTAACAAGATTGTGTGTATTTTTTTTCAGAATTCCTTAAGATGATGGAGAATGTGCAGTAAAACAGAGACTTATGGACATTCCTCTACCCTTTAACCCCCCCTGTCAACTCAACCCCATCTCATCAAACTTACTTATGACCCCTTACCATCTGGTTCGCTGCCTCTCATTTTGACAACTATGCTACTTCAATAGTCATACAGATGAACACCTGAATAAGGTCTGCTAAGGTGCTTATGCTCCAGGGAGAACCCTGTATGTTCCTGTAAAAGCAGAAGAGCTAAGAAGTGGTGTATGGTTTGCAGCACCATTATATTTCACTGCAAAATAGATCAACAGCTCCTACTGTGGTAGACCGCACATGGCTGGGCGTTTTTAAGTCTACGTCTAGACTAGATCAGCAGCTTGTTATCGCTGCCTAGACCAATGCTAAAACCTCTTACACGTCACCGTATTTAAAGAAATGCTTGAAAGAACAGAATAAAAAAAAATTAAACTCATGCTCATATTTAGCTGGTCTGATGTTTGTAAGTATTTGTTTCAAGGAGGTTGCTAATAAAGCTTTTTTTTTTTTCTTTTTTTTCTCCAAACAGTCTTATTGAAACTAATCAAGGTTACGATTACTGGTTATTTAAAGTAATGTTTGCTGCTACTTTGTCAAAGAATATACAAAATTAAACTATATGTACAATTATATGTATCCACAAAACCATAAAAGCTGGAAACTTTTAAAATTATATGCAACAATGTGCATTATTATTATGAGAAATTTGGTTAAAACTGTAAAACAGTGTTACAGTAAAAAAAAATAGTAAGATTTGCATTTCTTGACTGTGATCAATAAGTTTGTAAGTCCTAAGAAAATATTTTTCATGGTAGTATTTATGGGTCAGTCTACCAAACTAAACTAGTGTAAAAAAAGGTGTTGGTAGTACAGCGGCACCAAGTCTTTAAACAAAACATTTGTGGACACCTGACCATCACAAGCACATGTGATTCTGTCACACATCTGTACATGTAGCTACACATGCAATAAATATCAGGTGAGACAGTCTGGGGTATAGTCTGTGTTTCAGTTTATCTCAAAGGTGTTTCGAGGTCAAGGATTTGTTTGCAGGACACATAACTTCTTCCACTACAATCATAGCTGTGTCTTCATTAAGTCTGGGGTTTTGTGCACTGAGGGACATTACTATTCCCAAAAGAAAAAAAAAACAAGTCACAATTAAAAAGGTACAGTCACATTAAATAGAACAAAAGAAAGAATGCAATTTTTGGTTTAATAAAGAAAAAAATCAATTATAAATGACAACAATTACTTTTTTTGAGGAATAAAATGTCTATTGTCCAAGTAAAAAAAAACCCTCTGCACTGTATTCATGCTTTATTGGCTAACATGCCTAAATACATCTGTAAAGTTTACCAAAACGTATAGAAGAAATGTTTGATTACTTTAAATGTATAGTTTATACAAAAATACACAATAAGAAACAATTTCTCTCATATGATCGTGGAGCTGACAGTCAGTTTGATGGACCTGACTGAGAAACACAGCTGCTATATTTTCTATGGCAATTCAGGAGCCATAGTTGGCCTCATCAAAAGCTTTTCTGGCTCTCTTCAACTCCTCATTCATGGTCAGCAAATCCTTTACCCTGGCAAACTTTCTCGGGTCTTTCCGAATAAGGAACACAATGTCCTCCACCTGAACTCGGCCCTGGCGTCCAATGGACATAGCTTTGTGGGTCATCTCCGTGATAAACTCGATCACCAGATCCTCCAGAATATCCACCGACTCTGTGTACGGATTCTGGTCGTCGCCAAAGCCATACATCATACATCGAAGCTCTTTCGAGAAAAGTCTCTTTCTTCTGCCATGACCTGCTTCAACACCATTTGCCCCTTCATCTAATTCCTCATCAAAACCGGGATCATCGTCTTCCTCCGCCATGTTCGGGTTAGAAGCCTTTAAATTAAACAGCTGCTGTAAATATTTATAAATGTATTTTTTTATACATTTATATAAGTATCAACAACATTTTAAAAGAAATTTTAAAGCGAACTACTCACCAAATTTCGTGTACAACGCGATCGTAAGCACTCACAAACAACGCCGGTGGTACTTCCGGTTGAACATGGGTTGCCAAGTATTCCATACCTTGCACTCTATTTGTGTTTAACTTACATCTGGCAACACTTAAAACACGTTTTTGTTGTTTGTTATTATTTTTAGATCACTTAAATACACGAATGTTTTGTGACATTTCAAATTGTTGTAGTAATTTAAAAAAAACACCACAATAGATCTGTTAAGAATAGACAATAAACGGTACGCAATGCGCATGTCCCAGCCTGCGCTACGTTTACACGTCACTGAAGCAAAACTGCTGCGCAGGCAACATGGCTGACATCCAAACGGCTTCTTATTGGACATTTAGTGCACTATAATAGGTTGAAAGCCACGCTTTATCCCTCGATGTAGTGCACTTAAAGAGAGGATAGGGTGCTATTTAGTGTTGAGTTTATACATACGAATGTGACCAAAGGATGATCTTTAGATTTATTAAGATCACTCGTTTAATAAAAGGCGTGTAGGCAAAGAAACGATATGGTAACTTAGTATCTAATCCGAAACTTGCTTGTTTTATGTTCGAGAGAGAAGAATGTTAAGGTAAGAGAACTTCAGCACAGAAGTCTGCTTGAAGATCTGTATGTAGCTATTATATGTATGGAGACGCGTCAGTAGAGGCGAGAATGACACGTTTGGAGCAGCTGGTCTTGTTATGGGTAATCTAAAGTTTTATAGGTTCTCAGCAAATGGAACATGGTTGTTGTGTAATGTTTACTTTAATTGGCATTGCTGATGTTGTCCAAGTGTCTGCTCTGAAAGTTCATTTTCACCAGATCTTTAGCACTATCTGCAGTGTTTCACTGAGATGGTAACATTTCCTGGTTAAATGACTGTAAGGTTTGGTGTCTGGGGTAATAATGTGAGTGATGAATAATTTGACACGCTATTCAGCAAAACTACCGATCTTTATACTGATCTTTTTTACTGATCTTACTGGTCCCCACACTGATCCTCATACTGATCCTCATACTGATCTTCTCACTGATCCCCATACTGATCCTCATACTGATCCTCATACTGATCCTCATACTGATCCCTATACTGATCCTCATATCTTTATACTGCTCTTTATACTGATCTTCTCACTGATCCCCATACTGATCCTTATACTGATCCTCATATCTTTAAACTGATCTTCTCACTGTTCTTTATACTGATCTTTATACTTACAGCTCAATACATAAATGGTTCAATATCATTTTTGGAGAAGATTAATTTTGTAAATTTCTGTTAATAATAAACACAATTACTGTTAATAATAAACACAATTACTGTTAATAATAAACACAATTACTGTTAATAATAAACATATTTACTGTTTAGTTTTAAAAAAGGAAGTTACAAAGTTACAAACAAAAGGTATTATAATAGTATGAATGAATTGCATACTATTAATACCTTTTGTTTGTAACTTCCTTTTTTAAACTAATATATAAAACACAATTTCTCTCTCTCTCTCTCTCTCTCTCTCTCTCTCTCTCTCTCTCTCTCTCTCTCTCTCTCTCTCTCTTTCTGTCTTGTTATTTCTCTCTCTCTCTGTCTTGTTCTCTCTTTGCAGCAGAGATAAACTAATCACTTATGTTTAAACTAATGTTTTTGACATTTTTTTAAAAACATTTATTTATTTAGTCACTGCTTTTTATGATATGTGACTTGTGTAAATAAAGTTGTGAAGTAAACTGTGAAGTAAAAAAGAAGTAAAAAGAAAAGTCTCTCTCTCGTCTCTCTCCCCCTCCTCTTCTCTCTCTCTCTCTCCTCTCTCTCTCTCTCGTCTCTCTCTCCTCTCTCTCTCTCTCTCTCTCTCTTTCTTTCCATTTTTCTGCCTAACTGTGATATAAACATGCCTTATGGACCTCCAGTTCACAGATCCACCAGAACGTTCACTTTATTAATAATAAATAAGTACATTTACATTTGTGTTGTTTTAGCGGCTGCCCTTATCGAGCAGAGCAAATTACATTTATTACTTTTTTCAATCCAAATAAGTGGTTAAGGGCCTTGTTCAGGGGTCTGGTGGGGCTGGGATTTGAACCCTAAACCCTAAAATCAGCACTCTAAAACCCTAAGCGCTAATCTATGTAGGTTATGTTATCAAACAGGTCAGTATAGGATCTGTACTGCATGTGTTTTTGTACCCTTTTTTACTTACCGTCACACGATATATAGTTCATGAAACATCTACAGATAAATATTGTTGAAATCAGTGAGTATGTGGAATTTAAATTCCATTTTTTTTCTCCAGTTAGTTGCCTAACTGTTGCCTGGATGTGAGCAGAATCTCAGGATGGCATGCCCAGTGTCCTTCCTCTGTCGGGCTGTCCGCACTGTAGGCCTGGTCCTTTTCTACTACGCCTTCTCCATCGGGATTACTTTCTACAACAAGTGGCTCATGAAGGTACTGTGATATATGTCTTCCTATCACTTTTCCATTTCTGTCATTTGGCAGACGCCTTTATCCAGAGTGATTTATATTTATTGCTATTTTCTTATTCAACTAAGCGGTTTGAGGGTAACCTCAACAACTCAACAACTTCCTCAAAGGCTTAATAATAAGTATAAGTATATTCAATTCATTGTCATTGTGCAAGGGTAGATGTACAGAGCCAATGAAATGCATTTTTTCGCATATCCCATCTTAGTAAGTTGGGGTCAGAGCGCAGGGTCAGCTATGATACAACGCGCCCCTGGAGCAGGAGGGGTTAAGGGTCTTGCTCAAGGACCCAACAGCGTGGTTGACTTGCCGGAGGTGGGGCTTGAACCCAGGTGTTTTCTGGTCTTCAGATTAACAACTCAGCACCTTAACCATTTGAGCCACCCTGCCCCCCCTAAAGTAAAAAAAGATGGAGTTTTTAACATTTGTTAACTTGATAAATATGGATGTTTTTTTTATAATTGCTTAATTCTTGTTTAGTTTTTGTGTAAGTTTTGTATTATTGCAAACTTGTTTCAGCACTGTTTTGTATAGTTTGTATAATTTTGCCATGAGGATGGTGTTAGATGCTGACAGTCCAACACCTAAACCAGTAAGCTACCACTTTCCTCTAAGAGCTGAGGCTACCAAGACCGTGTTCACAATAGATATGAAAAATTGTCTTTGTTTCAAATCTCGTGCCATTTGGACCCCCCCGACTAAATTCCCTTTACTACCTCCCTTTACAACGGTATTGTCCACCATCTTGTTTGTTTCAAGTTAAATGGATCATATGACTGTCTTACATGACAAAAACTCAAGAATTTATCCACTAAATTTTTGCTAAGGGAAACGTAATCTTGTGTGGTAAAATATATTTGTAAATTTTATCTGAATTATTGTGGATTTATAGCTGCCATTTTTTCTGCATTTGCTTGAAAATAGTTTTTTCCCCCCTTTTTTTGTTTGTACACCATAGGACTTCCGCTATCCTTTGTTCATGACCCTGTTTCACCTTATTATTATATTTTGCTTATCTGCGATGACACGGTGTGCCATGCAATGCTGGTTACGGAAGCCTAGAGTGACTCTCTGTTGGAAGGACTACATTTACAAGGTGGCACCAACAGGTATGTTACATGCACATGAAATGAGCTTTTCGTTATCCTTATTTTTCTTATTTGGGTACAATGCAGTTAAGTGTGTGTGTGTGATAAGATAAGTTGCTTAATCAATGCTATACTAGGCTAAAGTCTATGCTGACTGGGTCTGTGTGACAGAGAATTTTAAATAATTTATCAGCAGTATGTAAAGAGTGTAAAATGGTTCCTAAATGTCAAATGTTTTTTAGGTAATCAATAATTTCCCAATTTTTTTTATCTCTATGCACAGACAGTGTAAACACAAATGTAACATGCATTTCAGCTTATACTAATGATTGTGTTCATGTTGTAACATTCAGCACCATGGCCCTGACAAATCAGACTGTTAGATTGGTAACTGTGTTGCTCTGTCTTCCAGCACTGGCAACTGCTTTGGACATTGGACTGTCCAACTGGAGCTTCCTTTTTATCACTATCAGTCTGTGAGTATGTTTGGATGATGGTGTTCGGTAAATCATGACCAGAAATTCAGCTATTAGGGTTTTTTCTTTTTGAATCCTTGTGCAATTAGACTTTGTTTTCACTTAATCAAATTGCAGGATATAAGTAAGCGGACTAAAAAACAAAATAAAGCTGTAGCGTATAGTCAGATGTGGAAATGTACTTACAAAAATAAAAAATAAAAAACTTTGAGCTTATGCAAAAGCGTAAAATATATAATAATGAGAGGGTGTATCAAAAATATCGATCCAGCGAATTATTGCAATATATTTTTTTTACAATAGTATAATGATATTCGAACCTCTAGTATCGATACATAGTTAAATTACTTTTTTATACTGATTAACATTTAAATTTTTAGTTAAATAAAACCCTCAGTGCGTCATGCGACTAACTCCTCCGCTCCTGTAGTTGGCGCTGACGCACATGGACATTGTCTCGAAAGCAAACTTGGCTGAAAAGAATCTCTCCGGCTTTGTATTTGTTGCATTTTTAGCTGCTTGTTTTACATTCCATTTTAAAAAAAACACTGCAATGCATTGAAATATTTATAGTGTATTGTGACCCATGTATCGTTATATGTATCGTATTGGGAGGCTCTTGCCAGCCCTGGTGTATCTTTTTAAGACAATTTAACCAACATCTTTTTATTTTTGCCTGTCCAAAATTATGATGATGTTGAAACTGTTGTTGTTGTTGTTGTTGTTGTTGTTGTTATACTGTCTAAGAAATCTAAGAAATGTTTTGTTAGATCTGTCTTGCCATGACAATAGCTGTTGATGACGACGTGACCTTTGAAAAGAATAATAATTAATTATGTTTAATTCAAATTGTAATAATTAAATTAGGTTTTTATAATGTAGGCGTAGGACGAGCATTGTTCCAGTTTGTTTAATTGCACTTTCTGTGTGTTAAGTGCTGTTTGCACATGCAAAGAAAGAAGAAGGGAGCAGCGTTTAAATATTAAATACTACATAGTGTGCAAGCGCTGATAGGATGTTTTTAGTAAATGTACATTGTACAACACAGGCTGTGACAGGTTTAACTTACATTTACATTATTTAGCAGACGCTCTTTTTTCTATTGCACAGCGATGTGCAATAGTGCTTTAAGTCTCATCATTAGGACAAACAATGGGTTAAAACAACAAACAAAAACTGTTGAAAAGAGCAGCATATATAAAGAGCAACTTTGAAGAAACATTTAGAAAAATCCATATGACTAGAACAGTACATGTTTTGTGTTTTACAAATATTTAATCATGATGTGTTTTCCTGCAGATACACCATGACCAAGTCTTCTGCTGTGCTCTTTATTCTTCTTTTCTCCCTGCTTTTCAAATTGGAGGAACCGGTAGGCTTGCATTTCGCACATTTTTTGTTCCTATTAGAGCTTTTCAGCAGTGTGGTGTGACTTTCAGCTCAACATTTCGCTCTGTGGGCTTGCAGCAAAAGCAAACGCTCCACTAATGTTCCACTTACGCTCACATGTAAACCAAATCCCGCTTATATCCCGTTTTGACATGGAATTTTTGTAGTAGGCCAAATTTTTTTCGGTTTTTAAAAGTATTCGTTAAAAAAAGTGTCTTGTTTTTAAGACCACTTGGCTTCATGATGTAAATAGCTCTCCGTTTGCCGCGCTAGCACAGTCTCATGCTTTTCTCTTTGGGTTGAGTGAGCAGAGCTGAGCGAACAGAGCAGAATCTTCCGAAAGTCGCCCTTCGCTTTTAAGAAAATATCACCCCGACTCTTGTTTTTGACACATTAGTGTGAGCTAAAACAGACAGACAGACATAGACAGACATTTAGACAAACAGACATATAGAAAGACAGACAGACATAGACAGACAGACAGACAGACACATAGATAGACAGACAGACAGACAGACAGACAGACAGACAGACAGACACATAGATAGACAGACAGACAGACAGACACATAGATAGACAGACATATAGGAAGACAGACAGCAGACAGACAGACAGACATAGAACATTAACAGACAGACAGACAGACAGACACATATAAACAGATATGGACAGACAGACATTGATAGAGAGACAGACAGAGATATGGACAAATAGATAGACAGACAGACAGACACATGATATTGGCAGCTTGGGGGTAGGCTTTAGTTTTAAAAGGCTAAGAACCTGCTGATCTAAGGTTTGGTCCTGCTCCTTACAATTCTGGAAAGAGCTTTTTATTTAAGATGTATTCAATCCATGAATCAATTCCGAGAAAATCAATGCAAGTCACTAAAGTAAAGTAACTGGATCTATTCTTCTGATTTGACTTGTGAGGTGATGGCGATTGTTTTTGATCAATTTGGTTATGCAATTTAGTATTTTGTGTTTTTTTTTTTTACTCTTAGAACCCATTCCTGATTTTGGTAGTGCTGCTGATCGCTGGTGGATTATTTATGTTTACGCTGAAGTCCACTCAGTTTAACCTGGAGGGCTTTGTCATGGTACTGCTGGCGTCTTTTATTGGTGGGATCCGCTGGACGCTCACACAGCTCCTCATGCAGAAAGCAGAGCTCGGTGAGTCTGTCTAGAAATTGAATAAAACAAAATGAACAAACAGTTAATAAAAATAGTTCAATAATTTAAGAAAAATCCACCCTGAACCCTTAAAATAATTGTAAAATGTTTTTGTTGTTGGACACGTCTCCAGGATGACCAAGAACAGCAGTGTTAGATAAAAGTCCATAGCAACTTTATTCTCTATGAGCAGAATCTAGAGTAAACATGAAAATGTGTAAAAGCTTAAAATAATAATTTCTAATTTCCTTAAATCTTAGATGCCTTTATAGAGCATGTGGTAATGATAAAGATTACCTGTGGTTTTTAAAGTGGTTTTTACCTTCCACTACTAATTGGAAGTTTAATCATTTAAATCTTGACAGTACATTGCCACATTCAGGGCTTTTGTAAATGTCTTTAACCCTATTTAAGGGTTAAGGGTCTTTAGCTTTGGAGTAAGTAAAGCAAGTGTTACTTTATTAGCAATGCTTTTGAATGTGTTCTGCATGTTTTGTTTTTCCACAACGCAGGGCTTCAGAATCCTATAGACACCATGTATCACCTGCAGCCACTCATGTTCTTGGGGCTGTTTCCCCTGTTCTTGTTTAATGAAGGTTTGTACAGATCCATTTATTTTTTGACTGTTGTGTCTTAATACATTATACTGCCAAAAAGTTATGGACGCCTGACCATCACAAAAATATGTGTTTTAATGATCTTATTCCAGATTTGCTTCTACTGTTAGATTAGGCTCCACTCTTGTAGTAAGACTTTCCACTACAATTTAGTTCAAGTTCAAGCAGCTTTATTGTCATTTCAACCATATATAGCAGATGCAGTACACAGTGAGATGAAATAACGTTTCTCCAGGACCCCCTGGTGCTACACAAAACATAGAATTTACAAAACAACAAAGAGCCACTAAACAGGATTGACATAAAGTGCATGTGTGCAGTTTAGAGCTTAAATGTGAAATATGTGTTAATTTACATTTAATAATTTTAGTGGGATCAGACACTAACTTCAGGTAAGGAGGTCTGTGGTGCAGTTGGCGTTCCATTTAATCCCAAAGGTGTTATCAAGTTTTTCCACTCCAATAATAACACTCCATGTCTTAATAGATCTTAGGGGTTTTGTGCACAGATGCATTGTCACGCTAAAACAGTGTTTGGGTCGTTATGACGTGCTGCAAACTCCGGTTTTCATCATGTTTTCTTGCTTGTTTGGTGTGTGTGTGTGTATGCAGGACTAAATCTTGGTACAACAGAGAAGCTGTTCCGGGTGAATGAGCTTCATCCGCTGCTCTACTCTCTATTTGCTCTGCTGGTAGGAGGCTTGCTGGCCTTTGGACTCGGATTCTCTGAGTTCCTGCTTGTCTCACGTACCTCCAGCCTTACTCTGTCCATCGCAGGCATCTTTAAGGTGAAACCAAACGCTTATACAAATAGCAATAACCTATTTCCTGTGTGAAATAGTAAACCTATATCAATCATTTCCAAGTCCGATGCACAATTATACAGGGTTGGCCATGCACTGAAATGCTTTGATTGTCCTTCTATATATAAAGAAACATTTAAAATAAGAAACGCAGAATAAGCAAAAGGGAACTAAAATCCACTACAATAAAAGTTAAAATACAAAGTGGCTGTAAGGAAATAAGGTGGCATCACTATGTATAGTGTTTTTGTAAGGTGTAGATGTGCAGTATGGGCAAGATATGGGCAAATGTCCTACTAAAGTAATGGATAAACGAAACGCATGTCCAGAAAAATTCCAAGCTTGGATTGTTTTCTTAGTTAAAAGCTCGGATAAGCCACTCATGGTTTCACCTGTTTAATTAGTCAGTCTTGGTTCCCCTTTGGGAACTTGAGCTGTATCTACATGCTATAGGAGCGCTTACTGCGTGACCGCATTCTTAAAAAATGTGTAAAATCACGGCAATTGGGAAAGCTATACCTCACGTGCATAGTGCATCACAGGCGAGGTGACGAAAAGCTTCAGGTCCCGAAGGGGAATGTCTCTAAGCTTATGCATGAAATCTAGGTTCCTCGAGAGATTGAGACGTTGCATCTCGTGGCCATACCTCCGGCTTCAAGCTAGACTTACCTTAGCTGGACACTCGCTTTTGTACTTCCTGGTCGCTGATGTCACGCCTGTGATGCACCCAGCTCATGAAATATAGCTCTCTGATTTGCATGCCTTCACACGTGCTTCATTTCCTCGGGTAATCATGGTCATTAGAGGGGGTAGGGGTGGTGCGTGTACTGTAGCTATGAATGTACATAAATGTCAAACACAAGGGAGCACTAAGACACATGTCTCTATCAATAAATACGCTCAAAACATATGTACAGTATATGCTATTACCGTCATTCACCGTCACCAGAACACAACCCGGTTGACCATGTGCGAAAGTCTTGACAGTATTTTTCCACCACCATCATTAAAACATTGACTGGTACAATAAAAAAGCATGCAAATGTTTTCCTTTTTGTCTTTATCTTTTTTGTCTTTCTTTCTCTATCTACAGGAGGTGTGCACTTTGCTGCTTGCAGTAGAATTTATGGGAGACAAGATGAGCCCAGTAAACTGGTTGGGGTTTGTTGTTTGTCTCTCGGGTATCTCACTACATGTGGGTCTTAAGACCTACCACAACAAAGGTTTGTTTTTTATTTTTCATGGCAATTTTTTAACAGCTTAATTAAAGCTGTCAGGTTCAATATACAAAAGGCTTTTTTATGAGAAGGAATTTGCAGAAAGGATGTTTATTTATCTTTAATATGCTCATTTAAGTGTGTAGCACAGTATCAGCAAGCATGGGCTTAAAAAATAACAAGATGCCATTAACTGCAAAGAATTTTCTTTAGATATCTGATCAATTGACACACTAGCAGTCTTCAAATTACATTAAATAACCTTCGACTTCCTGAAATACTTAAAGTAGCATTTACCATATAAGTGCTTGCAGTTTTAACCTCCTGACAGAGTTTGGACTGATCAGTCATTTATCACTAAACATCCTGTCTTATAGGGCTGGGCTACTAGGATGTTGCTATAAAAATGATATCATATCAAATCACGATATGAACTTTACGATACAAACTTTGTCAATAACGATAATTAGATCTGGACATTTTGGAATAAAACCTGTTAACGTTTCACCGTCCCTCTGGTGGGACGCTGCATGTCATGAGTGAAATCTTTGTGTTGTACAGCACTCAATAAAAAAAGCTAAGCATGTTACATATCTTTGGAAAGCCGAGATTCTTGTGAACTATTTTAAAATGCAATAAACACCAGGTACAATCGATGTTTTTGTCAGACTGATAACAGCCAAACATACATTCACAAAACTGTATATATAAAAAAACCCTTACCTATAAAACCAGAGATCCATAAAATTCCAACAGAAATCATGTGGCTACTCGGTAAAGGATCCAGAAAAACCCAATTCAGTAAAATATGTAGTCCAGAAACATTTATGTTTAAACATCCATGAAGCTGAGCTCAGAATGCGAGTCGTGACGAGAAAAACATTGCACTGTTTTCAAAATAAAAGTAACGATTTATTACACCAAACGGACAGCTTTTAGCATGTGGTCATATTTTGGTGTGTTTTAGTAAGTTGTCTTTAAGGCTTAATATTTAATATGTATTTGTTTTTAAACTACTTATACTTTAACATATAAATTTTAAATTTGGGGCTTCACTCATTTTTGGAATACGTTTTCAGAGCTGGCTGCATTACCAATTTATATATTAAAATATATATCGGTATCGATCAATATAGAAAATTAGCATTAGCATCTCCTAACCCTACTGTCTTATAATTTTCCCTCTAAATATTGTTATCTCATTTTAACACGTTTTTACTTGTTTTCTTCTTCTTTAGGTAATGGATCTACAGTACGATCATTATCAGACAGGGAAAACCCAGACATGGAGCTGCCTCTTCTGATCTCTAGAGATGATTGCTCTGAGACAGAGGATGAAGGATAAAGTAAAATGGCACTGCAAGCACAAGCAGAAAAAAAAAAAATCCACAGCATGATCATGTCGAACTTAGACCCGTCAAGATCTTATTCTGCACATTAGCAGCGTTTGAGGAACTGAGATGTCTGTCATGCTTTGACTACAACAGAAACACTGAAATTACTTATTGGGATTAGTTTATTAACTGTGATTAGTAACAGGGTTCATTCCGACTATGAGTCTATTTATCATATAAATTTCACATCATTAAAGCTTTTTTCCATCTATTGTATGACCAAAAATCATGTTTCACAAAGCACCTTGTTCGAGCGTTGTTTCATAAATCTTTACTGTGTATATCAAAATGTTTAGAAATGTCAGAAAGCTCGTTGGATCACAGCAAAGACGTCTGTTCGATTTATTTATTTTTGTCATGCAGCCTTAGCCAGGTTTCTTAGCTGAAATTCAGGACATGTTCCATGTGGCCTTATGCATTTATATTTACACCAGAGAAATCGATTTACTGTTGTAAATTATTAGGTGATTGTAATATTTTGTTTAAAAAAAAACTATTATAAATAAAGGGTCCTTTTCATCATTCCCTCGACACTCTGCATGGTTGCCAGGTCATTCTGCTTCCTTTTACACGATGATGATGAGTTGATGTTCTAATCAGTACCAGTTTTACATTCCTCGTGAAAGCATCCATGTGTACAAAGTGAAGGTATGAAAAATTGTTTACCAGACTGTGTAGTAACAAAGAAAACTGTATAAACTTGGAGTGTTGCTGACTGTTTGACCTGCTGTTAGTGGAGATAGAGAAATATTTCATGTTGGGTTTTTTTAACATGCTTTAAATAATTCAACTATGATTAAATGCTTTTATTTCTCCAGATTGTATTTCTTAGCAAAGTCTTTTAAATGCAACACTCATATATGCATTAGTGTGTTGTACCTCTTGATGGGAAAAAGAATTTTGGGGGCCCCATAGATAGCTCCCCATACTGAGTTTACCCAGCAGGGGCCAGGAGGCTAAAGTGAACTGAAGCTTAAAATTCCAGCAAATCTAATTTCCCCCTTAAGTTTTCTTTGACACCAATTACCCAAACAACAAACCCACCTGTAAGGTCCCAACACTAATACAAGATGTTATTTGTCTTTAAAGACTAGTTAAAGCATCTCAATTATAACTTGCCAGGATTTTTTTAATTGACAGCTTCCAGTGTGATGAATGGGAATTGAGCCCAAAGTGTTATGACTTAATACTAATTAAATTTAATAAAAAAAAAATGAGAAAGCCTGGAGCCCCTGTTGTGTCCCACTGAATAACACTTTTAAGATTCTCATTGGCTTATGGAGTCACTTTAACGTGCCATCCTTTAACGTACAATCCAGAGCCGTCACTTGAATAATAGACAACTTCTTAACAGCATTTTGCTCAACTAAAGCAGATCCTGGTAAGATCTAAATAACTATTATGAGACTAATAACGGTATTATGACACGTGTGGATCAGAAAATCATTTTGATTCAATTTTATTTTAATGCTTAGTGCCTTTATGACTGACTCAGCTTGTATTAAGGTTAAACTGTTGGAAAGGTTTACACAATTTAGACAAAGATGAAACAAGTGCTAAATGCACTTAGCTTTTATCACCATTTATTAGGGCTGTGTAAAAATATCGATACAGCCAACTATTGTGATATATATTTTTAAAAATGGTGTATTGATATTCTAACCATATTTAAATTACGTTTTAAGGTGATTAACATTTATGGTAATATTTAATTAAAACGGCTTCAGCTTTGAATTTGCTGTACGTTTAACTGCTTGTATTGCAATAGGTATTTAACTGTATCACGAGCCCCTCGCCAATACACAGCTCTATGATATAGTTAAACTTATTTCATTATTATAAAAGGAAAGTCTTGGCTGTTATCCAGTGCATGTATGACATATAAACATCATTTTGGCATGATTGATTTCAACCGCACTGAACACATTTGATGTGAACTGGAGCACTAATTGCACCGTAACTCCTTGATACTATTGTGGTTGAATGTACAACAGTTGGGCTCTACAGGAAATAAAGGTATAAAGATTATTATACAAATAAATAGACCTTAAACGGGATGTTTTAAAAAAACAGATGGGTGTAATAGTTAGGTGTCCCAATACTTTTGTACAGATTGTGTATGTTGTTGTTTTTTTTTTTTTGTAATAACCTGAAATATATTAAAACAGAGATATAAGCTTTTACTGCGCTGCCTTAGCAGTTGACATGAAGATATAACAGTGGTAGTGCAGTGTTGAAGGTGTTTGTTTCTCAGCACCACCAGGCTACCACTGCTAAGACCCTTAACCCAAAATGCTCAGTTATATAAATGAGATAATGTCATTTGCTCTGGATAAGGGTGTCCACCAAATGCCTTAAATGTAATTGTAAATTTTATAAATTCGACTTATTTTTGTATACACGTGAAAGGAAAAGGGCCACCAGTAGCATAGAATAGTTCTACTATTAACTCCTTACTAGTGTCAAGACGCCAAATCATCAAAATCTGACAATCTGAACAACATTCCTCAAAATTCCAACCCCTCACGACTGTTGTAGACAGCGGGTATTTGACGCACTGACATCGGAGTTTTCCAGAGTTTTTCCACGCCCAGGAAAATAGAAGGAAAAGAAGGTGTTCTCCGATTTCCTGTTCAGTCGCAGCAGCAGCAGCAGCAGTAGTGCAGGATGGGACGGGTGGACTGAGAGACAGCAAGAGAGTGTATATGTGTGTGTGAAAGCGACAGAGGCAGAGAGAGGTCCGTTTGTGTGTGTGTGTGTGTGTGTGTGAGAGTGAGAGAGAGAGAGAGAGAGAGAGAGAGAGAGAGAGAGAGAGAGAGAGAGATCTTTCCACGTGTGGAATGCGCTCAGAGGATGGTGGACAGAGGCGCGTTGCTTTAGGTAAGTCACAATTGCAGACTTTACATTTTGTTGAACAAAATAGCTGTAATATCACCAATTTTATTTTAGAAATCTATATTGTCGGGGGTATTAGGAGTCTTTGCGGTGTCCCAGTAAATAAATCACATCGGCGGTGTTTCTCACTTATCGAAAAGCTGTGATTATTAGAGAAGTTTCGGTCGTGGATACAGTTTGTAGTCATGGATCCTCATCATGAAGAGTTTATTCTCTCTAATTTTACACTTTTAACCCTTAACGTGTTAAAAGCTTAGTTTTATCAGTCGAACGTGTTTATGATCTGGCCACAAACTTTTCCACCTTGCAAATTGTCTACCTTAAACAAAAAGGCTTTAGAGAGCAGAAACCCCCTAATAAAAACATAGTTTATTTAACACAAAATGCATCAGTGTTTGTGATAAATCAGTTTATGTTTTTTTTTATAAATTAAAAAATATGTATTTCTTTTTTTTAAGAGAATTAGCTGGAATATATTTATTCTTTTGTTATTGTTATTATTATTGATGATGCAAATATCTGTGTGAAGTAATAATACATTATATAACGTTTGCAAAATAGTGTATTTTCTACTATTATAAATATGATATATATATATATATAGTTATATTCTACTAATATATGTGATATAAAAATGTTATATAAGCTTTTGTGCCATAATAATTTAATACATTTTTACTAAAACAATAAGGTGCTTGAGACTTTTATAGTTGTTCTATAATGATCGTTTACAATTAGCATTTCAGTATTATTCATTTTTATTTATTAACTTTTTTAACCCTTAAACCAGTTTGCATGTTAAAAACATAACAATACAGTTTTCACATTTATATTTATGGCATTTGGTAGACGCCCTTATCCAGAGTTACTTAAATCTTTTATACATCTGAGCAATTGGGGATTAAGGGCCTTGCTCAGGGGCACAGCAGCGGCAGCTTGGTGAAGCTGGGGATCGAACCCAGATCTTAAATCAATTGTTCTTTGATTTATAAACATTTTGCTTAATTTTTTTCTTTTCTTCAGCTCATTAAGCCTTACGTAAAACAAGCTTAATTTAACTGCGTAGTTTTATCAGACAATCATCTTTACCATCTTCAATACTGATTTTGTAGTATTTTCACTAAACTGTATTGTAAAACACTGTAAATATAGGTCCAAATTTTAACTAAATTTTTTATATTGATGCTTTTCCTACCCCCCATAAATGATTGGATGAATGATGATGCTTCTTTACATTTGGTTTAAACTCATGTCTGTCAGATTTGTTTGTTTCTGAGTGCAAACTTTAAGGTTTTTACGCGTCCTTATCAGGATTTAAAGACCAGAGAATAGCACAGTTCTCATAACACCATGCCAAACAGGTGTTTAGTTCACATCCCACTATTCATTAACTTTAATGGCTTTGCTAATGAGTGGTGCTGTTCTGCTGTATCCTGTGGTTTGCTTGTGTGAATGCTCGGACTGTTCCACCACATCTTTCTTCTCACTAACCCCTCAACACTTTTATTGGGTTTATTTAGGGAGCATTAAAACCATATAGAAAACACTTGTTTGGATTTTTTTGTATTCGGGTTTAAGACTGTTGCTATGACACTTGACATAACCTACATGTAGTCATGTAGCCCTGATATCTCATCCTTACAGAAACAGGAATATATAACGGTATAACTGTATTGACATTAAAGGTATAAAAGATCTATAGAACTTTTTTTTTATGCTGGTCGAAAGACTTTTTACATCCCACTAAATGGTTATGTAGTCTAAATGTATTTATATGCATTTTTATATTCTGTAAAAGAAGTAGGAGCAAGAAATGTTCAGTCCAAATATTCTGATAGGCTTTTCTACATTCCTGTCAACATATTTATGTCTATACGCTCAGATTTATGTCTCGCTCCGAGAGGAGACGTCATTAGCACGTTCACAAACTGCAGAAAAACAAAGCGAAAAACCTATATTAAGATCGGTTTTTATTCAGGATGACGCCATTGTTTTGGTATTTCTTTGGGAAATATAGGATTTTGGTGTTGATTGTAATGTGTAGCCTATGTAGCTTGTGTACCTTTACAAATGATCTCAAACACAGCAGCAGCGTGTAATCAGGTACTATTTTTATGTTTGGTGATTTAGTACTGTTACTATCTGTATTATAAAGTTTTCTCACAAGTAAATGACACATGACGTATTAAGTAATGTTCTCTCTGGTCATCTAGTCTGTGAGCATTTTTGCGTAGAAGAGGCATAGGTTTGGACGACGACGATAGGACGTACACTTTCAGTTCTATCAGGCTACAGTTAGCATTTTGCAAGATGTCCTACTGCACCTTTAACTCTTAAGGTTGTCAGTACTACGTTTTTTAAATCCCCCAAAATATACTGCTTCAATAAATGACTTTATAATCTTGTCTTTGCAAACTGGTGTTAAACTAATAACCAAGCTTCAAAGTGTTGATGTTTTCCTGTGGCTGTTCCTTGTAATTGGTGACCATCTGTCGTCTTTAAATAAACCACCTGTTTTTTAATCTCCTTTTAATCTTTTGCAGGTCCTGTAGGTCTTCTGTCACATCTTACTCTCTATCCATGTCCAATGTCAGCCCTAGCTGGAATAATCCTTTTTATGCTCGCCTCTGAGGTTTCCACTCAAGGTACTATTTTGGGCTTTTTGTCTTTGACCAAAAACTAAAAAAAAGTTTAAAATTTTGGTCCTATTAAATCTTTAGGTCTGTTACAGATTAATTATTTATTTAATCATTAATTATTCATCTTAACTTATATTATATTTTATTAACCAGACAACCCACATTTTCTAGATCAGATGTATAATATGAGCATTAACTAAAAATCTGATCTGTGTCTGCTTGAATTTATTAATTGAGCTGCTTCTACATGATTATTAAATGGATAGTTTAATGCTTCAATGATAGGATAGATAAATATTACTGATGACCTGGGCCCTGGGACACTTACCCAAACACAACAATAAGATCAGGAGATCTTAATCAGTCCGAGATTCTGGGCTGCAAGAAGAAGAATCCGGTGTGGTCTTGGGCACTTGTAGTGTATTTGCCTAAGGTTTGATATGCTTGGTGTTCTAAGCTGCTTTTTTGCTCACCACAATTTTAAGAAGTGCCTATTTGAGTTCTTAAAGGCTTCTTGTCACCATTTGAGCCTATTTAAGTTGCTACAGCCTACTTTTTGTTAGATCAGACCAGACTGGTTGTGTTTGTGTGATCTTTCCTCATCAAAGCAAGTCTACATTTACATTTACAGTATTTGGCAGATGCTCTTATCCAGAGCGACTTACAGTTCTCTCCTTAATACAGCAGAGCAATTGGGGGTTAAGGGTCTTGCTCAGGGGCCCAACAGTGGCAATTTGGTGGTACTGGGAATTGAACCCTGATCTTCCAATTAGCAGTCCAACACCTTAACCACTGTGAACACAGTGGTCCACATATTTTTGTGTGAATTTGAGTTATGTTGCTGAAATATTAAAATAATAGATATCACGTTTTTGTTTATGTGGAGGTTTGATATAAAGATTGACAGTGTCCATTGAATTTTTATAGCTTGTAATTAGTCCAAAGAACTTTTACCAATAGATTAATTTACAAAGGGCCAGTGCTGCCTTCAGTCTTTTTTTGTGCTAAGCAACCCCTAAGCCGCGTCTGCCTTCATGATGCTTGCCTGTTAATTTGTTGGTTCTGTGGTTGCTCCTGGGGTTACTCGGCAAAGAATATGGTACTAAATGCCTGATCTTTTGCCAGCTGTTTTTAAAACCCAGTCTTCCACCACCCTCTGCTCCCTGATAATAAGAGAACACCATAGCACAATAGGAAGGCTTTGGGCTACTGAAGGTCAATGCTGTGCCAATTTAACACAAATCTGTATTTGGACCCAGGTCACATGACCAGTGCTAACCTCCAACCCCTTGAGAAACAGATTTCCTGTCCCCCTTGTTTCTCTGTCCTCTTGTAGGAAAGTAAAGGGCCTGCTTTGAGCATGCCAGGACAGCTGGAGCAGAGCAAGGAACACGGACAGATGAGCATAAAAAGGAAGAATTGTTAGCAGACAGCATGTG
Organism: Bagarius yarrelli; assembly: GCA_005784505.1. NCBI lineage: Eukaryota > Metazoa > Chordata > Actinopteri > Siluriformes > Sisoridae > Bagarius > Bagarius yarrelli. Next base: position 930,005 of record VCAZ01000040.1, on the reverse strand, counting down.
GAAATTATGCAGATCAGCTGAAGACAAGGGCAGAGTTGAGCAGGGATTTTCTGAGGGAGGAAAAGAGGAGAGAGAAACGCTAGAGACGCCCAGTGTTTTACAGCCTCTCTGCGGAGAGGCAAACAGAAGGCATTGAGATGTTGTTGCTGTGAATGTCTTTGATCTCGAGGCATTTCCACTGAGCATCGCCCCCAAAACCCCACTCCATGACCTTCTTTCCCATGCATGTCTTACATTTACAGCCCAGCTTTTGTCCCTGAGTCGTCTGTGTATGCAGACAAAAAATTTATCCCTTAAATGAACCGTTATATTTGACCTCTGTTTGTGATTGTTTATTTGTGATAGTATTGCTTGCTATTTCACTTCCAACACATCTTTATGCCCCCAGGCCGGTTAAAGCTGACGGTATTGTCAGAGGACCGTCTTCAGATGAAATGGAAGGAGGCTGAAGGGCCTGTGCAAGGCTACAAAGTTAGAGTTAGACCAATCTCAGGTGAGAACTACCATACAGCAGGTTCTATCATCTTTCTGATGTATGGACGTATGGGCTCATATAACTAGCTATTGTTACACCTCCATACTCTATCCATATACCTCTGTACATTATTTACCCCCACCTCTGTAATTATCATCCCCATACCCTATTTATTACACTGATATTTATTGTAAATAAGCCACTTATGCACTTCTGGTTAGATGCTAACTGCATTTCATTGGCTCTGTACATGTACCTTGCACAATGACAATAAAGTTGAATCTAATCTAATCTAATCTAATCTCATATAACGTTCCATTATTCACCTGACAAACCGTGCCATTTATGATAGTTCCACTAATCACTGATTTAAGGGTCAGAGCTTTAAATGAAATTTCCTGAGCTATTCAGTCACTATCTAAAATGATGTTAATTGCAGGCTCCCAATAGCTCCCAGTATTATAAATAATCATGTACTGTATATGTTTAACTACTTATTCATTATTTTTCCTAATGACTGTCATGATTTACTGTGTTAAGCATTTTTTTAAAAGGTCAGAAAGTTTAGGTAGATACTTTTGCTGCAGTCTAGGGTTCCTTTCTTTTTTTTCTGTTTGACTTGATCTAAACAGGGTAAGAGGTAAAACATTTCTTACACAAGGCAACTTACACACACACCTGCATAAGAACAGGAAGTGACTACTTCTGTTACCGCAGTGCCTGTGAAATGAATTTATGTCAGTTCAAAATTCAGCACAAGTAGAACGTAAGGTAAATTACGCAAATAAGGATAAACATATAAGGTAAAGTTCTAACATTAAATTATAACTTTAAACCTGGACTTGTGCAACATCTGCTGTAAAATATCGATTTGAATTTTATTGTGTATATGGATTTTATTTAAAAAACAGACATTGTTTAAAACAAAAATACATATAGCAGACAGAACCCAGGTGCTAACCGCCTGTATGTACAATAAGATATTATTTTATTCACTATTGAATTAAAAGTAAACCAACCAAATTGATTCACTTTGCAAACAAATTCTCAGGGCTGTCAATGTCACATAATTATAGGAATCAACTTCCAAATATTTCTTACTTCCTTCAGTTCCTCTTTAATGTTGCCTTTTCAGCATACCTGAGAATAACGGGGGAAGGGGGGAATTTAACAGTGATGGAGTGAAGATTGGTATCTTCCCAGCCTATAACCTGTGGCTATAAGATCGGAATGCACAGTTCTTTTTTTGCCTTTCATACATTGTACTTCTATTTATCATCCCTATTGTCTCTCTCCTTGTACTCCTGCATGCAGTCTGATTAAAAAAGGTGTAAAGTAGTTTTAAGCAAAATACTCTGCAGAAAATTCAGTGCTATGGGGATAGATGGAAGGCATTTTTAACATATAAAAATTTGCCATACAAATACGTTCAGCTTATAAACTTTAACTGATTCTCTGATCCAAAATATGTGGCCACCATTTCATCACACTAATATGTGCTTGGTAACACATTCATATTTGCTTTTATGAACAATTTTCACTACATTGTGGTGTGTCTTGTATTCAGCTACTAGACCATGCACTGAAGCACACACTTAGAATTCCAGTTTGTCCTGAAGGTGTTTAGTAGGGTTGAAGGTCAGGGCTCTCCATAGGCCACTGGAGTTCTCATTATGCCTTAATGGACCTTGCTTTGTGCAAAGGAGTATTCTCATGCTGGATTAGGTCTTCATTTTTTTTTATATAGTTTCCTTGAGAAGAAATTACCATAAATATTAAGTAAAAATTTAGTCAGAAATTAATGTCAGAAAGGCTTGCATATAGTTGGGTTGAGCAGGTGTCCACATACTTTTGGTCATGCAGCGTATAATAAAGCTGTTTTTTTTATGATACACTACTATGAAGCTCTTTTCATTTCCTTTAGACATTCCTCAGCCAGAACTGATGCTGACCACAACGCGTGGACGGGCCACAGTAGCGGGTCTCGACTCCACACAGGAGTACCTTCTACAAGTGCTGGTGCTAAACGGAACATTGGAGAAACTCATCGCTAAAAGGAGGTTTACAAGTAAGAAACAACTAAAGGGTTAGAGAGGAAGCAGGAATTAGAAATGTTAAACAAAAGCAAGTGGAACAAAGAACAAAACTAGTAATGCTTTAGTTGATTTGTGCCTATTTACTTAATTGATTCAAATCATAGTAGTCCACCTACCTATTCCTATCCTACACCACATTCCTATCTCTCCACTCTCACACTGTAGAAAAGTGTTTGTCTTCTGCCCAATTAAGGACATTCAAATGCCCTTAAATGTACCATGTAGACTCATCTGGTTGATTCAACACTCTGAGACTTATGCCATGCTTAATAAACAATCAAGCAGTTTTACAATGCAGCCCACATTTTATATGTCTGTGCTTGTTCTTGCACTTTTTAAAAGTAATCATTACTTACAAAAAGAGTCTTATCTTAAGAAAACCCCTATAAGATTAGACAATGTTTGTCATTTTGTCTGGTTTCTTTCCCGATGAATAAGCCGTAGTCATGGAGTCCTTATTATTGTTCAAGCAAGTTTACCAGTCATTTATAGAAGTGTGTCCTTTCATTATTATTACCTTGGGGTTAGTTTTATTTACAGTATTGTAAAAATGGCTTAAAACTAATTTTATTTTGTCTTCAAGAGAGGGGAGCCTGGTGGCTTAGTGGTTAGCACTGTTTCCTCACAGCAAGAAGGTCCCAGGTTGGTATCCCTGGCAGGGTCCTTTCCTTGTGGAGTTTGCATGTTCTTCCTGTGCTCCTGTGGGTTTATTCAGGGTACTCCGGTTTCCTCCCACAGTCCAAAAACATGTATCTTAGACTGGTGATTCTAAAACTGTCCATAAAAGTGAGTGTGAGTGGTTTTTAGTCTGTGTGTGGCCCTGTGATGGACTGGCCAGGAGTTTGTGCACACATTATCATAGGATCCATACATGGCCCTTGTACAATTTTTGTATATAATATTTTTAAAAATATAGAAAAGTTCCATGAGGTCAACAGATATTCATTAGGCTACTGTGTCGATAACATGGAATGCTTTTAGAAAATCTTTATTTACCGTCTAGAACATTTCACAAATCATGCACGTATTTTAATTAAAATTATTATAATTTTTTTTTGTAGAAGTCTCAGTTCTCCAGATTAGACATCACTTAAATTAAAGCTTCTTTGGAAAATCACTCTTCTTCACTGTCACTGTAAATCAGACAAAAATTACAGCTATATTTTAAAGGGCTGCTTTACCACATATAAAAATTAATCGGTCAGGCATGTTTGTATTATGTATGAGTTCCAATAGGGTGCATTTATTAATTTACACGTTATGCCTGAGCTTCTATAAAAACAAGTGAAGTTTGTTCTTGCAGTTTTTGTTTCTGTTCTCTAATCAAAGTTTATCATGTAAAGTGATTGAGTTTAGGATGGAAATGTATTTTCTTGACCTTGAAATAGATTTTGGTGGAAATAAAATATATTTTCTCATATGAAATATATTTTCTTATATTATTTTAAAAATATACTTCATTGAGCATCGCAGATACAACATATATTTAACATATATTTAAAATACGTTTGGCCAGAAAAAAAAATATTTTTTTTACCGTATGGGATGATCAAGTCAATGTTGTGGTTTTAATGGAAAAGTAAGGCAGACATTCAACCTATCCAACCAAACTAATGATTCATGTCACCAAAACAATAAGAATAATGACATTCCGTGCCACAAATACATTAAAGGACATATCAGATTTGTTGCAAACACAAGGCAGCTAGTATGATGAATAACGAATCTATCATTTGTTGTACTAAATTACTTTTAGAATCTGACCATAAAATAGTGATTTTCTAAGCATCTGTCAGTTTCTGTTACATAAACTGAAAATACTGAGGAATTTCAAAATGCCCGGTAGGCTTTGGGCCTGTCGGAGGAGCAAATATAACATACATGACATATGTATGCACATACACAAGCACGTAAGCGGTATTTTTCCTTTTAGGGGCTTTGTCTGTAAATGACATTGTTGGTCTGCTGGAATCCTGCAGAATTATAGGCTCTGTCACTCTCACAAAAAGAAAGTATGTAAGGAAATTCGTGTTTATTTAGAACAGAGCCATTGGTAAAGTTTATATAACACTGTATCTTACATCCTTTAAAAGCTTTTCTCAAAAGTCAAGCATCCGTAAAACTTTTAAATAGTTAATAATTGCAGACCTGTGTTAATACTTCATAATCAGTGTGTGATACGAAAAACATTACTCTGCACTATGTGCTTTTTTCCATTTGACACATCTGTAGCCTGGGAAAAAAAACCTGGGTGTGTATGAGCTACTTTTTAGTTGCCTTGTCGAGTCGCGCATGTTCTGACACGCTGGTCATGCAGTATAGTTTGAAGGCAAGCTCAGATGGCTCGGAATTCCATTGTTCTGCCGTGTTCAGTTGAGTGTTCCATAGTTTTTTTAAGTTTTTCCATGTGACTAAGTTGCCCGTAGGCTCAACTTTTTGTTTTTAAAGTTTAATGGTTTAGGTAATAGAGTTGTTTGCAAAAGTTTGGCCACCTTGGCCAGTTTACCATTTTTGAAAAACTATTTAAACATATATATATTTACTACCAATATTAATGCACATACATACATACAAACAGCCAGACCAATCAATCATTTTGACTAAAACCCCTGACTTAATAATAAATAAGCTTTCAAAGACACATAGATCATTTTGTCTTACAATCGGTCAAATGGGCCGGCTGAACTTTTTTTTACAGCAGAACATGATGGGACTGTTAAATTGTGTAATTGTATCCTGTATATAGCGTACTTGTGTAAAAGCTTTTGTGTTTTTATATTTTCCGATAATTTGTTACTTTATTTGGCTGCATATTTCATGCAAATGTCAATTTGTAATTATTGTCCATCTGCACTAGAGACATTATAATGTACTGAACACTGAAAGGGTTTCTTTTAATTCCCATATCTTTTTTTCTGGCATTGTATGTGTGTGTGTTTGTCTGTGTCAGTTGATGTGCTGCGAGAAGAGGAGCAGGCCCGCAATGAAAACCCAAAGCTCAAGAGAAAGATCCAGTCTGTGGGCTCAGGCTCCGGTGACATGGACGACGCCACTGAGGTTCTGGAGTCAGTGCCCACTGTTCTCTATCAGGAACCAACCACTACAGGTGAAAACACTCTATCACTCTATAAGATAAAAAAAATAACAAAAAAATGATTAACCCCAAGATTCTATAGGACAGTGTGAGAAACAAAGTTTCTAAATTATAGATATCTCCACACCTTGCCCTGAGATAAGTTACAGTGGGTTAATTGTCGTGTTTTAGTCCTTCCTGGGTTCTCCTCTGTTATTAGCCATGTTTTACTACAGGAGATACAGATGGGTTGAAAGGTATCTGGTCTTCCATTAGCTACACAGTAAAAGCCATGTGTAGCATCATATACCTGCCATCAGCCTTCTGTTCCAGGTTGAGGTAGTCCGTTTCATAAGAACAATTTATTGCCTTTTTATTCTGGTAGTGAATTCATGGACTGATTTCAATTACAAAGCTATGCTACAGTATAAGTGTTGTGGAACTTTTCTAACTTACAGTATGTGTCTGTATGCTTAGAACCTCCTACCATTAGTGATCAAGAGGAACAGGAAGCCAAACAGGGTAAAGACAAGAAAAAGAAGAAGAAAGACAAAATCCGTACAAGGACAAAGGATGAGAAGGTTGAAAGCAGAGGTAAACCTGCAGAGGAGGAGCACAAGGGGATTAAAACCAGCCCAGTTACAGGTATATAAAAACCCCATGATATTTCCAATACTGAACCCAGAGCAAAATGTTAATTCCTCCTATAACCACTTTGTTGTTTATCTATTTAATTGTAAGGAAATATTTTTATTAGAAAAAGATTAAATTTCAGACACAATAATAATCAGAATAAAAAAAATGCAAACTTTTAATTTGTTTTAGTAAACATTATTATACTAAAGTAAAATAATAAAAGATGCACCACATGACCTCCAATCTTTATTCTCTATAGCAAATTAAAGCCTTTTTTTTATAAGCCTCACTGATAAGGGGCAGTGGTGGCTCAAATGGTTAAGGTGCTGAGTTGTTAATCTGAAGACCAGAAACACCTGGGTTCAAGCCCCACCTCCGGCAAGTCAACCACTGTTGGGTCCTTGAGCAAGACCCTTAACCCCTCCTGCTCCAGGGGCGCTGTATCATAGCTGACCCTGCGCTCTGACCCCAACTTACTAAGATGGGATATGCGAAAAATGCATTTCATTGGCTCTGTACATGTACCTTGCACAATGACAATGTATTGAATATAATATACTATACTACTACTATACTATACTATAAGTGGTTTTCCTAAGGCACCACAGCTGCTTAATCACAATCCCTTAAGTTTCATATTGTGCATTGTAAAAAAATGCTCTTACTTTCACAAAATATAAACATGCCTTACTATAATAACTAGCCGTGAGGTTTACTATTATTTTTATTATTTGATTTTACCAAACATTTTATTGATAACCTATCACAATTATTTAGGATTCTCTAAGAATCTCCTTACACACCTAATTCACACACACACACACACACACACCAACACATGCACACCTCACCGCACATGCACAAAAATAGGCTTTGAAGTAATTTGTTTGATTACTCGTTACTGAAAAAAGTAACGCCGTTATTCCAATTAATGTTCATGTCTTGGGTTTGACCTCAAATTTCTAAGCTTGGATATTTGATTAAAAAAAAATCAATTTTGCATGTTTGACAAAAAATATTCTTTAAACTAATTAGATTAGATTAGATTAGATTCAACCAACTTTATTGTCATTGTTCAAGGTACATGTACAGAGCCAATAAAATGTAGTTAGCATCTAACCAGAAGTACATAAGTGGCTTATTTACAATAAATAGCAGTGTAATAAATAGGGTATGAGGTTGATAATTACAGAGGTGGTGGTAAATAATGTACAGACGGTATATGGATAGAATATAGAGGTATAACAATAGATAGTTATAGATGGTGCAAAGATGCATAATGATAATGTAGTGCAAAGTACAGAAGTGGCAGTGCAGTAGTAATTAATACTGTATATCAGCTGTTCAGTGCAGAAACAGCCACAGGAAAGAAGCTGTTTTTCAGTCTGTTTGTGCGGCTCTGAGGCATCGGTAGCGTCTGCTCGATGGGAGAAGAGTGAACAGTCTGTGGTTGGGGTGAGAGGGATCTTTTATTATGCCTCTCGCCCTTTGCAGGCAGAGTTTCTGGTGTATGTTCTCCAGGGTGGGCAGCTGAGTGCCGATGATTTGTTGGGCGGTTTTCGCCACCCTCTAATACCATTTATCTAGTCTTAATGATAATATTTATGTAAATAATGCAAAGGTAAAAACTAAATCTTTAATATTTCTGAGGTAAATTGTAAACTTATCATATCTTATTAGCTGCTTTCTGGAGAGAATTTATGCAGATTTACTCTCATTGCTTTTTAATGTCATGCACACTTACAATATGTCTATTCTGCACTTGAATTATTCTTTGTAATCCAAACACACAAACAAAATCCAAAACTTTTTTAATATTGTTTCTTCACATACCTTGCAAAGCTATTTTTTTTAAATTACCCAAAGCACACCCACATTTTTGTGTGTAGTTTATTTAATAGCCGTTACAAAAATAGAGCACGTTATTGTAGGTATACGGGTAAATCAAGGCCTTAACGTCTTTGTGATAGATTATTTTTTTCAATATGTCCTAAGGGTATACAAACAGTAGAGTCAGTGTGTGTTTCATGTACTAGGCCAGGTTTTCTGAGGCATTATGTGTGCTAGCTGTGTGTAAGGGGAATTCCAATGATAATTACAAATAACTCCAGAACTCACTTTTTAAGAGTGAACAAAAAAAATTACACAGATTGCTTTTGGTTTTGCTAAAAAAAAACTAAGTAAACTACTTTATTGAATGGTGTTTTAGAACCCTCTTCTCGCTGCTAACAGACATCCAACCCCCAAATCATGATAAAACAAATTATGTTACGTCTGTAGCTGGGAGAAATGCAAAAGGCAAAGGAAAACAGCATCCAAATATATCTGACGTTAAAACCTAAAGCAACGCTAAAAAAGTATAGCCTTGCTTACTTACTTCTCATAAAGCCTTTAACAAAATTATATTATATTATATTATATTATATTATATTATATATTATATATATTAGAATATATATGAGAATTGCTAAAACAAACAAAACCATTTTTTTTATTTTTATTTTTTTTGAAGTGTTTCACAACTCAGTTTTTGTTGTGATTTATTAAGTTATTTGTGTTTGTTTGCATAAACAGGAAAATTTTAAAACTGACAAATCATCTAGAAAGCTCCAAAAGTTTAACACAATTTAAAGTTTGTGTTAAGTAACAGTAATTTAGTAACACACGCATGGATTTTCCGAATTAGCAGTGTATTAAGTGTATTCATTCTTTTTTCATTATTTCATTTAAATCTATTTGGCATTTTTATTTCTGTTATTTGGCACTTATCTATTAATTTTTAATATTAGAATTAATACTAAGACTTCAATTCATACAGAATTAATACTAAAATTCATCTTACAAAAAGAATAGAGTTTTTAATATTCGGATGCATTTCTGTTTTTACCTTACCTGTCATTTTACTGTGTGTGTGTGTTCAGCTGGATCTCCTCACAAGCCGTTTGAGTGCAGGGTGGGGGTGCAGGCTGATCTCGTCCTGCTGGTCGATGGCTCCTGGAGCATTGGACGCACCAACTTTAAGAAAGTGAGGGAGTTCCTGGAGGGCCTGGTCACCCCCTTCCCCATAGGCCCAAACGGTGTACAAATCGGTAAGCCAGTTTTTATCACTTTCCTTCTGTGTTCACCTTTCTTAATTTTATTTATCACAGATTCGTAAATCTATTTTAATGATAGTGCGTTATTGTTTATGTGTGTATCATGTGTGTAATAATGAACCTAATCATCTTTGACTATAACGTTTTACTTATATTTAGATTTACTTAAGTATTACTAATAGTGTTAGATAAGAGTTTAGTATAAAACCTGGCTTGATTGACTGAACCAGGCAAACCAAGACAAATTTATTTACATAGCAAACTTAATACACTGTGGTAACTCAAAGTGCTTTACATAGGGGGAATTGAAATTATTATAAAAATATTGTTAATATTTATTTAAAAAATTGATTTGAAATGAATGAAAACAGCTGAAAATATAAAATGATGTAATCAGTTGAGACGTTTCACACATCCAGCTGTTAGAGGGTGTCAATAGGGTTATTTGGTGATAAGGAAAGGAAACCTGGGTATCATCTGCAAAACTGTGATAGGCAATTTGGTTCCTTTTCATTATTTAGCTCAGTGGGCTCATATAATATTTAAACAATAGTGGCTTAAGGATTGAGCCTTGTGGGACTCCGCATGTCACAGATGTTCACTTATATTCAAAAAATAACCTCTCCATTCTAGGTATGAAAAAACAGTTAATGTTGCATTGTGTTGCTTATTTATGGGTTGTGTTTGTTGAAAAATACAAAAGATAATAAACTTAACTATAACTGCATATAGTAATCGCATAATTAATTAAAAAAACCCAGTTAGGTTCTTTTTTTTAATCTTTCAGCCCTACTTTTACCGTGTGTTTCAGCATTGTCCCAGTACAGTGGGGACCCTCGCACTGAGTGGCAGCTTAATAACTTCACATCCAAAGAGCAGCTCTTGGATGCAGTTCGAAACTTCAGATACAAGGGAGGAAACACCTTCACAGGTAAAAACAGCTTTGCTTACTAGGTAATTACATATTATTTACTTATAAGGGCGTAGGTAAATGATGGAGAGTTAGGACAATTTTTAGGGCTCATGCACTTTGGGAACCCCCAGAAATCTGTTTTATTAGTAGTAACAATACTATCAGTAATGCACTAGAAATTATTTTATTGGGCCCAAAAATAGTAGCATTGCACCATTTACTAATAAACTGTGTGCAGTGTTTACAGGTATAACTTACTACCAAGTATAAAGCTGTGCTCTGTACTAGTTATAGCTCTCATTTAAATCCCACATAACTAAACCTTCAGACTGATAGCAGAAGTTCCGTTCTTGTATAGCAGCTTTTTTTTTTAGCAAATAAACAACTGAAATACATGTAAAGCTACCAATCACCTGAACACATGACTGGGCACAGACTAGACTAGAACAAACTACATGAGCTACGCATAACTATTAAACACACCAAAATCCGATTGCATCATATTCCTACCTGCAACAAAAATACTGCAACCATGATAAAAATCTTTTATCTTTTGACCCTTTGACTCCACTGCAAACCATGGGAACACAACACTGATATTAATTTAGGTTTTCGTTTACTTGAGTTAAAAGCCATAAGGATAGAGTTAAAACTGTCCATTTCATAAACTTGAAAAAACAGCAGTGCCTTTGTATTTCTGGGGTCATCTTTCCTACATGCTTTTCTAATAATTAACTTATAAAAATTACTTCTTGTTTCAAAACTGATCCCAAATTTTGTACATGCACAATCAAATTCAAAACCACTCTAATATACAGGATAATTGCCAATCTGGCAACCCTATCTGATCACATCTCCTGAACCAGGTGTGCAGAGGTACGCAAATAAAAGCAAATAAAGCCTATAGAATGTTTAGAGAATTTTAACCAGGAGAACAAAAATATTTTTGAGCTAAATCACCTGCCATTATGAATGTTGAGCAAATTAATAAAGTGATAATAAGTGTCACATTATTTTAAAAAATGTGTTATTATATAAGCGCTCATTGTACAATGACGACTTTTTTTTACCACATGTGAGCAATGAGTTAATGGGTGTAATGTCTGAGGCTAAGATTACTGTATATTGTCCATCTGTAAATTTTTATTTATCAGAATGTTCTTATATTTGACAGTAGGTACAATGATCAATGATCACGCAAGATATTTATTTCCCCTGTTCTGCTCTCTTGCACTTTTCAAAGCTTTACAGAGTTCCACCTGCGACGACTTTGTTGTGTGTTTGTGCCCCAGGTCAGGCTCTCATTCATGTCCTAGAAGAGAATTTGAAAGAAGAGTTCGGGGCCAGGTCAGACACACCGCAATTTCTGATGCTGTTGACTGATGGTAAATCACAAGATGATGCCGTTGCTGCAGCCAATAGGCTGAAGAATGTGGGCGTGGAGATAATTGCTGTGGGTGAGTCTTATTTTTTCTTGTTTAAAGCAGTTTAATAGAATAATATTGCTTTTTGTATGATTCCTCACCCCACCCTTTCTCTGTGTCTCTGTCTTTCTGTCAGGCGTAAAGAATGCAGATGAGGCTGAGTTAAAACAGGTAGCTTCTGAGCCTCTGGAGCTAAATGTGTACAATGTAAACGATTTTCCTCTGCTCAGTAAACTGGTTGGCCGGCTAGTGCGCATCTTGTGTGGAAAGATGGAGGAGCGCAGTAAAACAAGTGTGTATCTCACTGTCACAATCACATTTAAAATTTTATTTAAAAATTTACCAACAGTAATTTAAGGTTAGTTCTGGTGCAATAACCAACTGGCATAATGGCTGCATTTATATCGCAAGTATCAAGTGGCCCAATTCCGTTTTTTTCCTCTAATGTGGCAAAGATCAGATATGACCGACGATAAGCATAAAAAAAGAAAATGGTTTGATATTTTCAGATCGGTTTAGGCCTCATTCGTAACGAATTATGCTGTGTATAGTGTAAATGCAGATATCGGATCTGGGTCAGTTTTTACAAGATGATGTAAGCAGGTCATCAAAAAAAATCGGTTATAGTCACAAAATCAGAATTGGGCATCAAGATCTGCAGTGTAAATGCAGTCAATGTGGCAGTTTCTATCTGTTTTTTTCATCTTTGCAAAGTTTGTTTAAATGTTCAGTTGCAAACCAACAGACCTCAGATCATTTCTTAAAATTACTGACATACTGACTCTATAGCACAACCAAAGGTTAAATATTCTTAGTGGATTAACTAAGATGAATTGACAAAATAGCTTTTATTAAATTACAATTACTTACAATTCTAATAAACATACTATTCCAATTACATTTAAATTAAATTTACATTTATAATTATTTAAATACAGATTTGTGGTGCTTTTATGAAATAATTGTTATTCTATTGAAACTAGTACTACCATACGACAGGCATTAATTAAATGATACATATAATAAATAAAATAAATAATTTATTTTTATTTTTATGTTTGTGCATTTAAACCAGGACGTGCGCATCCTACTGAAGACCCAGAGTTATCCTACCCGAGTCCCACAGACTTACAATACACAGAGTTGGGTCCCAAAGAGGTGCGTTTGAGCTGGACGAATCCGAGCAGAATGGTGCAGCAGTACAGGGTGGTGTTCCATAGCAGTGAAGGACAAAGTCCACAAGAGGTAAAAATATGTCAATCTGCAGAAAATTGTTATTTAAAACTAAAGCATTAGTAATTAATTTATGGCTATAATTAAAACACATCAAGACAAAGTGTTCTGTTTCATATTCATGTACCAGGTTTGACTATAGTGAGGTTTTAATATTACGTCAAAGTAGCACTACAGTAATGTTCTTTTACTCTTGGCCATTCATGGCTTTCCCTGCTGAGTAAAGAGGCAAACGGTCTCACCCTGTCAATCATATTAACAATAGCCAATCCTAAATCTGGAAGCGAAAAGATATTAAGATAGTGGATGTGACCTTCTTTTATGTGTGTTTGCTGCAGTTGACTGGTTTTATGTCTCAATAAAATAAAAAGAAATATTTTTGTTCAACATTATTTAAGTGACAATACGTTAAATTTTGCAAATTTTTGTAAAGTCTGCCATCCAGGCACTATTTACTTAAAAGTATGTGATAAAAGTATATTGTGGAATAAATAATTTTGAATAAGCAGAAATTGTAATACACCAAAGCAGTTAAGACCCCAGGCTGCCTTTCCTTTCTGCAGGTGGTGGTAATGGGGTCAAACTCTACGGTGATGCTGACTGGACTGTCCTCACAGACACAGTACCATGTGTCAATCTTTCCTGTATATGAGGACAACGTAGGCTCTCCACTGAGAGGCATTTTCACTACATGTGAGAGTCTATGTTAATAATTATTGCCTTTAAATCTTTTACCAAATCTCATTTTTCCAACTTTTGCATCCACGCTGTTTTCCACAGCTATGCTGGCCATGCCTGAGTCTCTGGAGGTCACGCCCTCCTCTCCCAGCAGTCTTCGGGTGCGCTGGAGGCCTGCGCATGGAGCAACTCAGTACATGGCCCTCTACTCAGCTCTCACTGATGGAGAGCCCGATGATGCTCGAGAGGTGAGTCTGGTTTTAGCTGTATGGAACTGGTTGCTGTAACACTCCTTAATTTATTATTTGAAATCACTACTTTATAGTATATTTCTTGTTTGTTTACTATTTTTATAGTATATTGCTTGTTTAATCGTAATGGCATGGAAATGTTTATGCACTATATGGCCAAAACTATGATAACATCTATCTATAATAACGATATGTGATTTAATTTTTTCAAATTGTTGTAAAAATAAATAGCAGAATGTTATTTTTGACCTTATGTGATCCGACCATTGTGATGTAAGTTGTGCCTTTATTTGTTTTATTTACTGGACAACAATAGTATTACAGTTTTCATCTCTATTCTGATTGATATAAATAGCTGAATTATATGAATTAATACTTTGATTAGTTGATTACTAATAATAAACATAAATAATAAATATTTTGTCATTTTTGATATTTTTGCTAGCAGTAAGGATATATCATCACCAATGTCTGTTTATAGTCCTGTTTTACTAATAGTTTCATCTTTTTTAGCGCTAGTCGTCACTGCATAAAATGTATAAAATTTAATCCGATCTAGGGTTTTCGATCCTGTATAAATGAGGGTGCATCACTAAATCGAGCTTAAGTACTGTTTGCAATGTTGTTGGGAACTTTTAGGAGAAAAAGGGTGACCTTTTTGGTCCGCAGAAGCAAAGAAGGTTTGTTATAAGAAATCATGGGAAAGAATGGAGGTTAAACTTTTGTAAGGCTTGCTAGTCACTTTACATACACTACCCACAAAAAGTTAAGGATATTTAGCTTTTGGTTAATATTTAGAAATAGAAATGGTGATATTATACAATGCAATGCTGATTTCCTCATCTTGAACAATTTATAGAAACATAAGCCAACAACAGTGGTGGGTATACCACAACAAAAAAATTCTTAATAATTTGTCATGTGCCCTTGACCATCAATTATAGCTTGAAACCGACGTCTCATACTGTTCTTCAGTTTGACTTATTTTCTACTGAGGCATAGCATTCCACTCCTTTTGAATGGTGGCCCTTAGGCCATTGACGTTCTGGGGGAAAGGGTTACGAGCCTCTTCAAGGCAACTCAGCTGATCATATAGGTTTTCTATGGGATTCAGGTCTGGAGAAAGTGTAGGCTACTCCATCTGAGGTACCCCAGCCTCCAGCAGCCATTCCCTAATAATACGACCTCGATGATTTGGGGCATTGTCGTCCATTAAGATGAAATTAGGCCTGTGTTGTATAAGAAGGGGCACAATGACTGGATTAATGATGTTATTCAGGTAGTATTGGCTTGTCGCTGTACCATTCAAAGATGTAGGGCAGTTCTATATTAAGTAGACACTCCTGCCCAGACTGTAACACCACCACATCTGTTGACAACAGTGGCTGATTCATAGCGCTTTCCCTTGATGTCTCCAACTTCGTTGGCGGCCATAATTTCCGCTTAACGTGAATCAACTTTCATCAGAGAATAGCACTAAAGCCCATTGGTCCCTCGTCCGCCTGTGCCTGGTGGTGTGGTCAGGTACCCTTGCAGGCCATCTAGCATGCACACCACGCTGATGTAAATGCTTTTAAATGGTCTGACTTGACACTTGGGTGCCTCTCACCTCCCTTAAATGTGCCTGGAGTTGAGTGGCATTCATCATCTGGTTCCGCATGGCAATGTTCACAATGAAGTGGTCAGAATTTTGGGATTCACTTCTATGCCTTTTCCAGTCTCTTTGTATCTCTGTCGCAACCTGCTGATGACACTCTGTAACACTCTAAGTTCAGTGGCCACTTCCTTCTGAGAACATCCTGTTTATCAATTGTTTTGGTCTCAGGATGTCAAAATGTGAAAAGCATGATGAAGAGAACTGTTTAAATACTACTTTAAATACTTTTAATACTAAATAATTCTAATTAAACCAGAAAATGTATTGGTTAATTCATGGATCAAACACCAGTTGTGAATTTTGCCGTTAAGCACCCTTATGCAAAAAATACTGAAACACTGAACAGTTGGACATGTGCATTTATGCATCCTGTGCATCTTGAAATTTTACCCAAAAGCAGAATATCCTCAACTTTTTATCTGGATTTGACTTTTAGACAGATTTCAATCAGAATACCATGCACCATGTAAACACCCTGAATAAATTCATCTCAGATGATTTGTTGCCTTTTTGCCTTATCACTATTTCGGTTTATATGTATTTTTATCTCTTTGCTGTCTATATGACAGGTAAAATTCAGAGCAGATCAGACAGATGTAAAGCTGCAAGATCTGATGCCCTCTACAGACTACTCGGTCACTGTGTACGCTTTGTATGAAGATGAGCCAAGTGATCCTATCACTGCTATCGCTACCACATGTAAATGCTTATGCATGTAGCACCAACATAAAACCATGCATAATGTTTACTTAGAGATTCACTTCTCTTTCTTCATCTTTGCAGTTCCACTACCCTCTCCTCTTACTCTGCAGTTTCCTATGGTCAGTCACAGTACTCTTAAAGTCACATGGGTTCCAGGATCAGGTGACGTTCCTGCCCACCGTGTCACCTACAGCACAAATCATGGAAGTGATGTTAAACAGGTGCAGAAATCAAGCTCTTTCACTTGTTCAAATGTCCAAAAAAATCCTAATCATACTTTTGAGGTGTTAACAACTCTGGTCAAATTCATTTATTTTTAAAAATTTGGTTTTTATCATACAATTCTTTTGCCATCAGCCTTCAACCTGCACTTTTTGGTTCGTTTTGCTGAATGTATGGTTGTGGGTTTATTGCATTATGGATTAGCATTGTCTGAAACAAATATCTTACCTTGTCTGAAACAAATATCTTACCTTGGATACAACACAATTTTAATGTTAGCTTAACATTTATTTACTTTCATAAATATTATGTAATTAAAAGTGTCCGTTTTCTAAAGTCAATAGAAAAAGACCACTGTGTATCTTTTAGGCTGATTTAACATCGTGTTACATATTTAATCAAGATATATAAAGGGAAAGTGTCTAGTTTGGGATTTATGCATGTAACATTTTCTCATCTCTCTCTTTCTCTCTTTCTTAAGATTCAAAGATACAAGATTTAATGTTGCTGTATTAGCATGACAACTATGCACATTTGTATTGCCAAAGCATGGGTACATGGAAAAAGAAAAGACAGGCATAAAGATAAACACAGTATTTATTAAAAAAAAAATTAAAATAAAAGAATATCATATTAATAATTTTTAGTATCTTTAATAAAAAAGGTGCTTATATTTAAAAAGAAATTTACATATTATTTATAAAGTGTATATGTGTGTGCATGTGTGTAGGTATGTGTGACCTGGTCCATTGTACCATTGTTCCTTATCAGGTGACAGGTGTCTATATATTGTGCTGCAATTGTCAGCCTTCCTGCTGTTCCCCTGGTAGGTGGAGCAGTTTTTCTGGGGCTGAAAGGTTAAAATTGGGGATGATTTTGTTGAATTTATTAAAGAATTAGGTTTAAATGTCATGGTTTTTAGTGCATTCAGTGAGGAAGAATACTTTCGGGACAACCAGGATTGTTTCTGTCTCCCCGTCTCCAAAGCAAGACTGTGCTCACCGAGTCTGTCTTTCTGTCTCTCTTTCTTTCTCTCTCTCTCTCTCTCTCTCTCATTTTCTCATTTTGTCTCTCCCTTGCTCTCTCCCTGGCTGTCTCAGGTGGAGGTGGCAGGTGTGAACACTGTCTTACTACAGAATCTGTCCTCTCTGTCCAAGTATCTGGTGTCGGTGCAGTCGCTTTATGTAAAAGGCTTGTCTGCTCCACTCACTGGTAACATCACTACATGTAAGTTATATGCTTGCTTTGTCATGTAGACTTGACATAAGATCACACAGTCATCTTCTTTACACAGTCTTTGTCAATCAGGTGTTTTTCCTCTCTCACATTCACAGTAAGGGTTCCTGCTCCGACAGAGCTTCGAGTCACTAACTACACTGAGAACACATTAACAGTTCACTGGGACTCGGCCGCGGACGATGTAACCTCCTACCTGATCAAATGGATCTCCTTGAGCGGAGGGGACCTGCGGCAGGTCAGTGTGAGATGTCACCGTTGTGTTCATCATCTAATCAGATGAGCTTTATGTAATTAATGATATGTGACTTTTTTTTGTTTTGATGTTTAAGCTGAAAATGAACGGGGAGAGTGAGGAAGCCACACTGGAGGGTGTTGAGGATGATAAAGAGTATCAGATCTCACTGTCAGCCCTCTACGCAGATGGAGCACAAAGTGAGGCTGTGGCTATAAGATACAGCACCTGTGAGTATATATTACATTGATATTTACAGCGTTGGGCAGATATCCTTTATCCAGACTGACTTACTGTTTACTTGCAAACCCCAATCCCAATAAATGGAAACAAATATGATGACCTGCAAATCTTTGTTGAACCATAATCAACTGAGTAACTTTATTGTCTTTTGGAAAACTAAAGACACTAACTGTTGAAGATTTGAATGTGGAATTCTTTTCCACATTCAAATCTTTGTTCGGTGTTGTTTTTTGACTTGCCTTACCTGCAGAGATTTGTCCAGATTCTCTGAATCTCCTATTGATATTATGGACAGTAGATAAAGAAATACCTAAATTTCTTGCAATTATATGCCAAGCTGTTGCCACAAAATTCAAAGCGCACAGCTATCTATGATGTCCATTTGGCCGCTGCTCTTATCCAGAGTGACCGTTGGAAGGTTGGAAGCCTGATTTAAGTCCCACTATAGCAGCTTGGTGGACCACGCCTTTGGGATGAACTGGAACACCGACTACACCCCAGACCTCATCAACCTAACATTAATTCCTAAACTCACACAGAAAAAAATTCCTGCAGCCATACTCCACAAGCTAGTGAAAGGCATTTTTAATGTGTAGACGGTCTTATAGAAGCTTTGTTTTTGTGGAACAAAAATTTGGATGGTCAGGTGTTATTTTTTGATAGTCTTCATGCGGGATTTTAGAACCGCATCCTGCAGACAGCTGGAACCATAAGCAGGACGATGCTTCCTGCTTAGTGTTTAACCCTTTTTTAAATTTGTCATGTCTGTCATGTCATTACATGTCTGTAGACATTTTGTAGAAAAACTCTCAAAATCTTACAATAAATGGACATTATGTAACATCTTGCATGCCCATGTTGTGTGGACTGTTCAAATAGGGGTGCTAACATGACTTTAGCGTTATTGTCATTGTGTTGATTTTTATTTTATCTTTATCTCTTATTATTTTGTGTTTCTTCTTTTCTTCATATTTCGGTGTGTTTATATCGCTTCAGTATTTGGGGGCGGTCCCACCAGTGTCTCTATCTCTGAAGAGACCGCAGTCAGTATGCTGGTCAGCTGGATTCCTCCTAATGCTCATGTACTGCAATACCAGGTGTCCTACACTCCTTTAACAGGAGACGCACGAGAGAACAAAGTGAGTGTTGTCTAAAAATAATGTAATTTATGTTTCTTTCTTTCAGTAGGAATATTTAATGTTCATTGGCCTTTTAAATTAAGGTTTGAAGAAATGTTTTAAATGGCTGCAGTGTTTGTTACATCTGCATGTAACTTATCGGTGTTCAGGTCAGGTCAAGTTTTATTGTCATTCTGCTGCATGTGTGGACGGGTAGTTGAACGAAATGTCATGTCTCGCAGGACCATAGTGCTACGTACTGATTAAAAATAAAAATACTATAAACATAAAACAATAGAAGTGTAGAAAAAATAGTTGACTGAACAAAACTAGGACTATACAAAAACTTTACGTAGATACTGTAAATGGAATTGTGCAAAAGAGATACTTTCGGGTTAGCAGCACTTAGTGTAAGATGATTTGATGTGCAATGCACAAGTAAACATGTATTATCTTATTGAGTCTTTGTGTAAGGAAGTGTCTATACATACAGAAAAAAGAGTGTGTTACTGCAGGTGGTTTGTTTCCCTGTGTGTAGCACACTCAGAATTCCACTTTAAAAAAGCCTTCAATTCTTCCTTGGCCTCACACACATGTTCACTACTGAATATTACACATCTAATGTAATATAATATTTAATACATCTTTACATATGCATTTGTGGTGCATCATGGGTAATGCAGCCTTTGCCTGTCTTCTCCCTTGTAGGTGCTGTTGCCAGGCAGTGAAAAACGAGTAGTTCTGCAGTCTCTTCTTCCTGACACTCGGTACAGTGTGCTGGTTACTGCTGAATACCGCAATAAAGAGGGAGGCAGTGCTTCAGCACAGGGCAAAACCAGTCAGTCTCACTCTCTCTCTCTCTCTCTCTCTCTCTTTCTCTCTCTCTCTGTACACACCTACAGTACAAATCTGTATTCTCACCCTATACACACAAATACTTACACACTCTTGTATTTCTTCCACATATATCCAGCCAGTCTACGTGTGAGCAGTGTCAGCGTGGTTCGGTCTGATCACTCGAGTATCTGTGTGTCCTGGAGAACCGTACCAGCAGTCACTGCATATCGTATAGTCATCCAGGCTCTCAGAGGTACCAGTACTGACCTCTCTATGTTCTATACTTTTTATACACCTAACCACAACAGCAGTTAGCAATGTTTCTATATACAGGCTAATCATAGCTTTAAACACTCAGCAGAGCACGTCATTCATGTCTAGGGCACTAAGCTTGAAGCAGTTATTTACTAGGGCTGTGACCGTATCACAATGACCGTATGTGTCGGCGCCAACTACAGGATCGCAGGAGGAAGTCATTTGACTGGGGGTTTGCATCATCCCTGTCTATAAATGTTTCCTATAAATAAAATTTGACTTGAGTTGATCATAATCTCAGTTATCTGCTGACAGTAGTTGTGTAAATGTGATCTGTTATTCGCCAGGACATTCTTCTGCATTATTGTATACATTTTCTAGCAATTTTTATTGGTTAAATGCGGCACACACTCTGGTGAATGTCCATTTATCCACTGGTCACTTTGTTACCACATTCTCTATATTTATTGATTCTGTATATTTAATACATGCTGTATATACTTATTTATTTATTTTTTATTCTATTTTTATCTGTTTAATTTAATTTGATTTATTATGTTTTTTATTACTATTTTCTTTTTCTTTTATCTCTTTTCTGGATAAAAGTGCCGTAAAGAACATTTTACTACGTTGTACTATGTTGTACTGTGTATAATCATTTATATGATAAATAAAAATGTTCAATTTGTGATAAAACAGTATGTATAGAGCAATTCCATGTCTGCAGCCTTTTTAGAACTCTTATCCAGCTTACAATTACCTTTTATTCCGAAACAGAGCAGATTGTTAAGGGCTTTGCTCAGGGACCCAGCAGTTGCAGATTGGTGTTTCTGTGAATTGACACCACAATTGTCCGATGAGTTGTCTTATACCTTAACCACAGCGCTACCAATTTCCCACAAATAGGACAGAACTGTCCAGTCCATGTGTGTTCCTTAAATATATACTAGAGCTGTATTCACATTTGTTGCCTGTTAAAAACGATTTGAAAATGACTTTATAATGTGTATTCTTGTCAGATCTACCCTGACTATGTGAGATGTGAACACCTTAAGCTTTGTGTGTTCACGGTAGCAATTAAATCACGACAATGACCCCTAACCTGCACACTTTTACATATTTTTTCTTATGCTTTAAATATAAAAAAATGTCATGTTTTTTATCTTGGGTTTAGATAAGCAGAAAAAGGAGGATACAGTAAAATCTACCAGCAGCAGTCACTGTTTCTATGAGCTGCAGCCAGAGACGGTGTATCGGATAAGTGTGCACTCCCGCTTGGGAACAGTAGAGAGCACTGCTGTTACCATCCTCCATCCCACAGGTGAGTTTCTTATCAGGCGACTCTAAAAATAACTCTTACACTGTCAATTATATGATTTGGCCTTTTTCCAGAATACTGCTATGGAATTCTTTTTCAGCTGCTGCACCATTTAGAGCACAAGTTCCTCCAAAGCTGCATCCTATACAAAAGGAAAGTAAGTATCCCAGGTTTCATTTATTTTATTCTATCTGCATGACCAATATCAGGAAATGAGTAAATCAACACTTGCAATTTTCTTGTGCTGTGTTTTTATTTACAGTGTGTCCTGAGATGACGATCAGGAACAGCATGGTTAAAGGTAAACACCCGAACTGTTGCTCAGCGTATTATTCAGCACTGTAATTAGAAATGATAAGCAAGAGTAATGATGTGTTGCAGGCTTTAACATGATGGAGGCATTTGGTCTGACTCCACGAGCTCACTCGACTGTGGAGGGGGTTTCAGCAGAACCTTTTATCTTCAGCACTCTTCCAAGCTACACCCTCTACAGGGATGTACAGCTAACCCAAAGCACAGGGTGAGGACTAGCAAAACTCTTCCAAGGAGTCACTTAGCTACGCAAAGAAAAAAAAACGGTCTGTCTTTCTTTGCTTGTGTTACAGCTTCATCCATCCAGCAGGGTTTTCTCCAGAGCACACTATCAGCATTTCTTTCCGCTTGCTGCAAGATTCACCCAAGGAGCCCTTTGCTCTTTGGCAGCTCACTGACAATGATTTTCAGCCTAAAATGGGAGTGGTGTTGGACCGTGAGTAATAGAAATCATGCTGCATAAAACTGCTTCAGAAATGATCAAAGCACCCAAATTTGTCAACGACTTGTTCTGTTTCTAGTCTGTGCCGTGTTACATTAGTATAAGCCTACATACATGTTAGTATACAGAGTATGTAGAGTAGTTTATCATAGGCAAAGCTGATGGCAAAAGCTGTGACTCCTTTGTAAGAATTTGCAAAAATTTGACTAACATTTCAAGCAAACAATCCACAGTTGGGTTTTTTTCCACTGTCATATTTAAGGGAGTTAAAAGGTCCCTACAAAAACAGACACAGCAATCAGCAATCACAGATTCAAAAATGAGTTAATGAGTCTTTACCGTAAACTTTACAAAATTCAGACAAACTGCATTTAGCTTTAACACTAAGTAGTAATTGTCTTTGATGAGGAAAATAACTTGCCATACCAGATTTGTATCCAAGCAGATCATTAAAAACCATTACACACACACACACACACACACATATCTCCTAAAAATCCTACCCAATCCAATTTTTCTAAATCTATTTACAGGTTTGTGTACAATATGAATCAGATATTTATTTACCGGTTTGGGGAAGAATAAATCTAAGAATAAATATAGGGTAATCAGGAAAAGTAACTAGGTTTACTTTACTGGTCCTGGTAGAATTCATTAAAAGCTCAGTTAATCCATCTTTAGATCTTTTTTTCACAGCTTTGCTGGTAATTTAGTTATTTGTGGTGTGAAAATGACAGAAAGTTTATCGCTGATATTTATACAGGCACAAATGACAGTGTAACTTTAAAGTTAAGAAAGGGTTATGTAAGAATATTCAAGACCAAAACAGATAAGTTTGGATAGAGTTTTCCTGTTGATAGTTTTTGAACACTGTTTTCTTTACATTAGTGGCTAAAACATATTTAAAGTGATTTAGCTGTGTTTCCAGTAGATTTTGGAGCAGGACTGATGATAATTTTACTATTTAACAGTGATAGTACCAATGTGCTCAGGCACTATTGTTAGGTAAGGAGGTCTGGGCTTGTAGCTTATCTTTAAATCCTAAAGGCTCTGATGTTGCACAGTGTTATTTTAAAACAGCAATTAAACTGACATTGTAAGCCAGGAGGGAAAACCTGTGTAACCTGTTACCTGAATAGATGTTGGTTTATTACTAGGGCTGTTATAAATTAGATTGGACTGTATTTGGTTTTCATCGAGATTTATTTTAGTACTAATTCCGTGTGCAGTGAAAATAGTTGTTTTCATCATGGTTTTTGGTAACTATACTCGAGGCCTGACTTGACCCTGACCCAGCTGAACATTTTCTTTGGGAAGAACTGAAACACTAAATGCTTACCAGACTTCCTCACCTGATGGGACCACAACTAATGCTAACACTACTACTATTGTAATTAAATCTGAATTCCCAAAGCCACACTCCACAAACTGGTGAAAAAAACATTTTATTAGAGGATATTAAAACTGGAATAGGATGTTTAAGATACACAGATGATCAGGTGTCCTGACAAGACAATAGTTTTGTCTCTAGTGTTTGTGGTTAATCAGTCATTTACATTGCTATGCATTTTGTTCATACTAATTACATTTCATTGTTGTAATGTTAATAAGGTTTTGGTTTATTTGAACAGACTTTTTAATGATAACTTTGTGTGTGTGCTTGTCAGCTGAAAAGAAAGTGCTGCTCTACTTTAGTCTGGACTACAGAGGAGAGGTTCAGGAGCTCACGTTTGACCAGTCACAAGTCCACACTCTCTTTTATGGCAGCTTCCACAAAGTAATTAATTCTGTTTTTTGTAAAGCTTCTTTGAGACGATGTCAGTTAATGAAAGCGCTATACAAATAAAATAAATTGAATTAAATTAAGGTGCATAAAGCATGAAAACAAGGAAACATTATTAAAATGATGTATAGTACAGGATTAGAGATTAGAATAATGTATATCACCTTGTTTTTTCTTGTTTATTGTGAATGGTAGATTCACCTGTCCATCAGTCAGGTGAGTGTATCCCTGTCTGTGGACTGCCAGAAGGTCGGTGAAAGACCTGCTCGTCCCTTAGGAAATATACCCACTGATGGCTTTGAGATGCTGGGGAAGATAGTGAGTAGTCGCGGTCCACGCAGTGGCTCAGCTTCTGTAAGTAAGATGCAGTGACACAAAATTCAATGACTGTACACTGGGGATAGGAAAGCATTATTATTAAAGACAAATTAAAAAATTATTGACTTGTGCATATCGATTTTGTTTTGTTGTGTTTTTCAGTTTCAGCTGCAGTCTTTTGAGATCATATGTAACATTACCTGGGCTTTAGAAGACACATGCTGTGACCTGCCTGCTCAGGTGAGGAGCCACACCCACTAATGCACACACACAACACTATGCATACACTATGACTGACTGGAAAAAAGTTTAGTTCACATACTGCATGCTAAACTGTGTACGAGGTAGTGATGAGTTAGCACAGCTGCGGTTCAACTATTAAATATGCTGTTCCCAACCCCTCATTATTCATCTATGTTTATTACATCACACCCAGTTATTAAGCTAGATTCTCAGTGGTACCTTTTGAAGTCTCTTTATTATCTGTGTGTGTCAGTGTTGTTATTTACCTAATTGGATAACCTGCTTTACTTGGTATTTTTCTATTTTATTTTGTATATGCCTAGTTGTTGATCACATGACCATTTGCCTGTCTAATGTTTCTCACTACAAATTTATCCACAATTTTGGCTTCTGCAGAGAGATGAAGAGAGTTGCCCAGCTCTTCCATATGCATGCACTTGTACATCCAACATCCCAGGAGCCCCTGGCGATACAGGATCACCTGTAAGTCGACAACACATACAGATCTTATTAAAGTGGTTTTTATTATTGACTTCTGGTACCCTATTTTCAGGGGAAACCTGGCCCTCGTGGGCAAAAGGGGGAAAAAGGAGAGGGAGGCCAAAAGGTAATAATTAAATGTATCTACATTATACATATTTACGTAATTAAATGTATCTTTATATATATATATATATATATATATATATATATATATATATATATATATATATATATATATATAAAGACATTATATAAATTTTGCAGCAGATAGTAAATAATTGTCATGTCTATTGATACAGGTAGTCATTTATTTATTTATACTTACTATAAAAAAGTAAATATCTATATATATGATATTCTTTGCTTTCCCCTTTAGGGTGAAATGGGACCCCCAGGCACAGCTGGACCAGAGGGTGGGATAGGTCCTCAGGGGTCCCTGGGCCCTCGTGGTATAACAGTCATGGGAAAAATAGTATGCTCATATTAACTTCTAAATAAGATGTTATGGCTATTAAGAAATACACTGCTATATTAACCAGTTCTTTGGTATGACTGTTACTTTAGGGCCCTCCAGGAATTCGGGGAGAGAAGGGTGAAATAGGAAGACCTGGGAACCAGGTGAGCATCTTGTATTTTATCAAATATAAAACTGTGTTATCAAGACACCATGCTTGGTTTTTCAATTATATCATTGTCCTTTTTAAAGGGTTTGCCAGGACCACCTGGTCCAAAAGGAGAAGAGGGAAACCATGGACCTAAGGCAAGTCTATGACCTTACAACATTTAGAACTAGAGTGTGTAGGATGAGTGTTTCATCCTGGGAAACCTTATGGGACGTTCCCGAGCTTCTGTGAATCATATAATAAATCTATAAATCTATATAAGTGTGTCACAGTGTTATGTAAAAAGGTTTTCTGGTCAAATGTCTAATGTCATAATGGTACCTCTTAAAAAAGTTACCCTACATGATGACTGGCAATAGCTGGCAGCCAAAAGCCTTAAAAAAGAAAGGAAAGTCCTGAAACAGTACTGGACAGTACGATTAGACTACATATTGACTGGCAAAAGAAATTTTGAACTGAAGAAACAGTCTGGTTAAACTACATGTTAATCTGCAGTGCATAGCCAATCAGAGGAATGCTGGTTAAAAGTAAGAAACATTCTGAAGGAACAGTCTGGTTAGACTACATGTTGATTGGCAGGAGTCGATAGACAACTGGGGGGGGCATTTAGGTAACGCAGATGACGTTAGATAACAAAAATGGCGGTAACAAAAAGGAACTGCTGGGAGGATTTGCGATTGAGAATGATTCATGTTGCAGTAAAAGATTTTAGAGTTTGCAATAATCCAGAAATTCAACTGTCAACGAACAGCCAAAGGTCGGTACAAAAAAGGCAGGATAAATCCAGGCAAACCAATCCAAATCAATAGGCAGACGACATAAACTAAAAACAGAGGACGTGGACATGGACATGGACATGGACATGGAGAGACCGCTCAGTAAGGTTAAATGCAAAGAATACTTTGCAATGTGTATGCAGTTCTGCTAGCAACAAGGAGTGGTAGCAAAATTGTCCTAGTACTCAGGCGAGGGCGACCTCTGGAGGTGGGAGGCCGGAATCATTACACTGCATTTTATCTAGCTAGCTGAATAATCTATCTATATGTGAAATAAATATGTAAGCAAGAGAGGGCAGAAGTACAACTTTAGGTGATTTAGTTTAGTTGTGTCTGGCTTGGACACCAAACCATTACCGCACAATGCTGAGCAACTTTCTGGACACATCGCTACCTGCTACAAATCTGCTACCAAGAATTCTCATTTCTTAATATAAATGCAATTTTTGCTGTGCATTTTTTACTAGGGAACCAGAGGTGTGGAGGGCAATATGGGACCCCCAGGGCCTACAGGGCCACGGGTAAGATAGCAACACTGACTGCGTTCAAACAGGCTTAAAATGCGTCCTTTGAAACAAGATGTCCATCAAGGCAGAACCAATTTTTGTCTTGTTTTTGCAGGGACTTCAGGGTATACCAGGCCACCCAGGGCCTGTTGGAGAAAGGGGGCTGGTAGGACCTGTGGGACCCTCAGTAAGTACTAAGTAAAAATTAGTAAAATTCTATCATGCTCTCAGGGTTCCCAAATGTCCTGGAAATCCTGGCAAATTAGTGAGCAGTCCTAAAAAACCTATGAAACATAAGAAAAAACATAAATTGTCCTAAAAAGTACTATTATTATTATAGGTTTTGACAAACAAACGAGCTCACTGATATGTAGCGATGATGTGTTTTGTTGGCGGTTGCAGGTGCAAGGAATGAATGCTTGAATGTTTTCAGCAACACTATCTCTTAAGCACATACTTAACCTTTTTAATCATGGTTAAATAAATCGTAGCTGACAGTCTGAATCTGTTTTACATGCATATACAGTAATTTGCAGGTCAGTTATAATATCTATACGGTTGTACGTGTTTTGTCTTGCTAGTTTACACAATCAAGCAATTTCAAACAATTCCATCTTGAAAATAGATAAAATTATTCAGTATTATTACTTGCTCACGTGGGTTTTTTTGTTATGCACATGTAACCACTGATATAATGGATTACTGTTCATTGTTTACTAGAAATTTAGTATTGTGTACTTGTAGGTGAAAGACTTGATGATGCAAATATTTTGGACCGTTATGAATACAGTGGCAATGGTAAAACAATGTATTTGGTTAATTGAGGTTTAAGAGCAATTTATGTTTTGTTTATTCCAGCCACAAACGACACCAAATATTTTTATTGCCTTAGAACCGGTTCTGTGAACATAAGATCTTCTGTGAGTTTAATTCTTTTTATAGCTCTAATTATAGTTTATGAGCCAGGATTATGCTACTTGGTGATGTAAGCAGATCATACATTTTCCTCAAACACAGATCTTTTATAAGAGAATCTTTACTGTGTAATTTGACCTGTAAAGCAGATATTAACATAAACCCTATTATAGAATTTGGATAAGATTTCATCTTGCACAGTGTGACAAGTAATCTTAAAAGACTTAAATAATGCCACATAAAATTGGTCTAAGCCTTAAATACTTAGGGTAATCTCTCGGCTCCCCCATGACCGCATGTAGAGTATGTGCTTTAGAAAAAGGATTAATCAATAAATTGTATGCATAATTTGTGTGTGTGTGTGTGTGTTTTTAATTTTATCTTTAGAGCTTCGTTTCTTTAAAGTAAAATATTAGGAAATGCTGATTCCTTTATTTGTTTGTAGGGACTTCCTGGAGTTAGAGGTGAAAGAGGAGAGAAGGTATGTGAAATGCACCGTATTTCTCTATACTCCATACTCTCCATTTCTGTGCTTACTGTTCTTCTTCATAATCTGATCTTTTGATTGTACTTTTGTGATGTACTGTAAATGTGTGTGCTTTGTGTAATAGGGAGAGCCACAGTCTCTTGCTATCATCTACGACCTTGTCTCTCAGGCCTGTGAAAAGCTTGTTCATGGTTGGTTTTTCTTTTGCCTGGTTATGCTTTGACTCTTTTTTTATTTTAAAGACAATATTAATTGAATGAAAAAATATTTCCTATATGTTAATGTTTCATAGACGAAGTGCTAAAGTTAGACGCTTTTTTAAATGATATTCGACGCAATCCTGTGCCCAATGAGGAGCCTGTTGCTCCTCCAGGGGAGCCTGGAATCCCAGGAGGTAAAGGACCGCCAGGACCCAGAGGTCCTCCAGGTCGACAAGGAAACAGAGGGGAGCAGGGCAGACCAGGGTATCCTGGTGAGCAGGGTAAGCGTTCAGTATATTCTTGTTTGATTGACATTGTGGGTAACATAAATAAATTAAGTCCAAAAACAACAGAGGCTTTACTTCTTCTATAGGACGTAGAGGTTTGCCTGGAGAGAAAGGGGATCGAGGCTCTAATGTACAGGGACCACCAGGAGTAAAGGGTCTTTCAGGTAATCATATAAAACTTGAAACATAAAAAGTATGGGTGTATTGTTACAACATTTTCCAAGTAGTATATAGTGTTGTAATTTGTCCAAAAAAACCCACAAAAAGTGTTAGGATACCATACTATTACATCCAAATTTGGTTTATAACCAAATATAATAAGAACAAAAAAGTAGTTAAAACAGATTCATAAATATTATAGATTTAGTATTTTGTTTTTTATATATTTAACCTCTATGCCTCTCAGATTTTCTGTAGTTGTCTGACTATTGAATGTATATGAAATAAGATCATCTATACTTTTAAAAATTATCATTGGTTTGGGTTTCACTAGGTCCTCCAGGAGAAAGCAAGATGGGAGTCCCAGGCCCTCAAGGTGAGGATGGTAAATCAGGTATTCCTGGCGTTCCTGGTGTTATAGGACAGCCAGGTGAAATCGGCCCTCCTGGTGTGTGTGACAGTAGTGGCTGCCATCGGGGAAGCCCACCATCTGCAGGTATATTAGGATTCACTTAATAACCATGGTCACTGTGCATTATGTTTATGTCCTTTTGTAAAGACTCGCTTGGTTTTACTGTTACATTTTTCAGAGGATCCCTACTATGGATACCAGCCTTAAAGACGTTTTTGCTATCCAAGAACAGTTTTTACCAGCTATTACAGAGGCACATCAGGATTTCATGCTCAAATGCTCAAAATCTGCCTGCGAAGGACATGTTTTATCATATTTATAAGTCTGTTTGTTGATATAGGAACCTCTCCAGTGAGCAGAGCCTCAGACTGGTTTTTCATCATGAGCTTTGTTCATACTCAAAGACGATATACAGACATTTTATGCCTGTTTTGTTTTTTATATTTTTGCTTTTTTAACTAATCGTTCGAAAATAATCAGTGCTATGGATCACAAGACAAAACAATCTTGAGCAGGACTCGATATGTTCTACAAGGAGAAGTAAAAATTTACAAAAATGCCAATTCGCACTGAGAAGGTTTTTGTCTGATGTTACCAATACTGTGTCTTATTTGGTTGTATTTATGTACTACATTGTGTGTTTTTTTAAATTACCCACACGTTGTTGAAGGCATATTAACACTTTCACTTGTTTGTGTACTCTGACTTTAACTGCCTGAAATTACTTTGTAAACTAACCTGAATTGTATGAAATAATCCTGAAACAAGACTGTGATAAAGTGTGATGTCTAACTAATTTCCCATACAGCCTATTTTACTTGATAGTGTCTAAAATGTACACAGTAAATGTACACAGTTTGTTTTTCTCTTCTATCAGTGTTTTAATAGACATTTTTCCATCTGAAATCTGTCCTACCCTTAAAGTGTGTGTATCTATATATGTATGTGTGTGCATAAATTAGTGTAAATCACTCTGTATGAAACAAAACTATATTTTAAATAATAAAAATATTTCTACTACAACACTGAATAAAAAACATATACACTGTTAAAAAAATTAATAACATTTACATTCACATCATATTTGGATGATGTGACCAGGAGTCTAAGAACACCAAATCTGTTAGAAAAGCAACATGTGGTGCTAATTTGAATATATGCCATATATCAATTCGCTTTTATCTATCAAAAACGTTCTTTTGTACTATGTTACAAAAATCTGAAAATGGCTGTTTGGGGACAATAGGACAATAATCTAATCTATAATATATATATATATAATATAATATATATAATATATATAAATATATATATATATATATATATATATATATATACTGATGACCTAGTCTGCCTAATATTGCTTTTTACACACCACACCACACACACACACACACACATATATATATATCATATATAATTATATATATATATATATATATATATATATATGTGTGTGTGTGTGTGTGTGTGTGTGTGTAAAAGCAATATTAGGCAGACTAGGTCATCAGTTAGAGGTGACTGAGACTAAACTGAAGAAAACTAAATTCAGGATTTTTTAGTTGGGGCAGCAGAAACATGTAATTGAATACCTATTTAAATTATTTGGTATTTTTAAAAAAATATGCTTAAAGTATGTCTAAAAGAAAACCAAATATGTGATCAATGACCTGAATTTTATTGACTATAATATATTGTATGTATTGTATGGTTTGTGACTGAACCTTATCATTTAGTAATTAGCCTGCTTATGAGGGACTACAGATGCAATTTAGCTTTATAACTAACTTTAGAGATGTTCTTTTGACTGAATGAGCACAAATTCTCCCTTAGAAACACTTTTAAAACTTTTATTGGGTGTTTCTAATGTGTGCTCTGCAATGTGGGACCAATAAAGATATAAAGGTATACTGTATCTTATATGTCCAACAAGCACAGATTGTATGAATCTTTTAATATAGATAATATTCACTTTTCTTATTATTTGTATTATTAAACATCTGTTGTAATACCACACAGAATACAATCATTTTTAATTTTAGACAGTTTTTTAGCATGTAAGCTAATACAGTGCTGCTACACGGTGACTCGGAACCAATGGGAAGCTCTGTACGCTACACCGGAAACCACGCTTGACGGAAACATCCGGTAGCTACAGTTGGCCAACATGGCGACTCGCAAAAGCAGTAAGACCCCGGCAGAGGCTGACAAATATTCAGTGCTGTTACCGACATACAACGAACGGGAAAATTTACCGTTGATTGTTTGGCTTCTGGTGAAATATTTCAGCGAAAGGTGAACTAATTAATACGGCTGTCGACGCTACTGTGTATTAGTTATTACGTGTAGTTTGCTAGTTTCTGATTGAATCCCTAATACTTCTGTAAATAGACACATATTCCACTATGTAGGGTGTACAGTTTTTTAAAAGTACCCTTAAAAGTGCATATGTAGACTATAGGAAGCCATGTTATTCAGCATATAGCTTTTACCAGGTAACGTCAGCTAGGTAATGATGAGCTGTCAATAAGCACGGCGTTAAAAATCGTCAAATTTACCAAGACAATCAAGTTGACGTAAAGTTACATGTTAGGCACATTAAAAAAAACCTATGGGCTTGAAATAAAATTTCAAAATTATTAGTAAGTGTTCTTTTACGTAGCGGCTACAAGTACGAGATTATTGTGATTGACGACGGAAGCCCTGATGGGACACTGCAAATTGCGGAGCAGCTACAGGAGATTTATGGAAAGGATAAGATTGTAAGTGAAATTTAGAATCGCTGTAGTTTTGCGCTTTAACCTGTTTAACTTATAAGAAGATGCTGGTGTAAAAAATGTTCATGTTTCTGTTCTGCTGTGTCCTGTTTTTTTTTAAGGTACTGAGGCCAAGAGCAAAGAAATTAGGTCTAGGTAAGGAAGCACAACGTGCATTTGGGCTTTACTGATTGGTTCTTTTGGTCTGTTTTTAGTTTGGTGAACAGTTTTAAGCAATTACATTTACATTGGCGGCATTTGGCAAATGCCTTTATCCAGAGCGACATACATTTATTTCATATATATACAACTGAGCTGTCGAGGGTTAATGGCCTTGTTCAGGGGCCCAGCAGTGGAAAGCACAATTTTCCAGTTAGCAGTCCAACACCTTAACCACTGAGCTAAGCATTACCCAAAATTCCACTCGAGTACCAGCTGGTGGTGGCACTAGGGGTGAGCGGTATGCCCAAAATTCTATTTTTTTATTTTACGGTAACAATATATTTCACAAAATAGTTATTCAAACAGGTAATTAATCCAGAAAATCTGGAAAAGGGGCTTTATATAATAAAAAAAATGTGAAAAGGATTTATTTGGGCCCTGATAAATATAGTAAATGAAATATGAACTTGGATTAACTTAACTATAACAACAAGTTGTCATATTTTACAGTTGTGTGGACAAACATTATTATTATTATTATTAAAAACTTTCCTTAAGTACCTCTTTTTATGTGTATAAATATAACCTAAATGAAAAAACTAATACACCTAAAAAATAAAATTTAAAAAATATAAAATATTTTAAAAATCCTCATCCAATTGTTTCTAGTTGTCCATGTTTTTGACAAACTCCCGGCATTTCCCTCAGTCTCACACGCAGCGTCTTTGGAACATTTTAAAAGAAAATAATTGGCATGCAACAGGTCTGGAGCATCACTGGCAAATATTGTGTAAAATCAGTGCTGCGACTCCTGATACACAGTTTGCACGATTGCATATTGAAAGTAAAAGTAAAGTAAAGCATTTAAACATAATTTTAATACCCCACATAGTGTTAGTGGCTTCCCGATGCCCAAAAAACATGCAGACAACCTAATAACCCAACTATATTTATAAGAGAATTTAAAAGCATTGAAATATATTTTCCTCCCTAAAAGATATTCTGTTGGGCAGGAAGGGGGAAACATTTTTGAAACATTTTTTGCAAGCTCTGGTGCATGTGAGTTAGCCACGCCCACTGATATACATGTCGCTGCATCACGGTTGACAATTTTTTTTACGGTAACGATATATACCGCGCAGCCCTGGGTGAAACTCAGAATGTTGTCATTTTTTTTAATTGTATTTGTTACAGAATAGGGGTAAAAGATTGTGATGTATATTTTTCCTCAGCTGTGTTGCCAATGACGCGTTAGCCTCAAATGGCAGAGCCACAAACATCTGACATAAAGTAGAAACTTTATTACATATCAAAAGAATGAGTTTCTCTTAGGATGAAAGAAGGAAGGATGAAAGAATTAATATATACTATACACTTAGAATATAGAGTTTTCAATAGATATGCAGTTCACATATAGTCCTATTCATTTACTGGACATTCTTTACATGAACGAGCTATGGTTTTACGGCGGTCGGTATTTGTAGGGATTTTAACTCTACACTTACACACCCTGAAACTGGACTGCTTTACATGACAGTCAGATGCCCTTTTGGCCAACAAAAGCTGTAGAGTCCAGTCCTTCTGTCGTCACTGTACTGGCAGTGTTGCGTAACAGCTTGCGTCTTGTAGGAATTTATATATAATGGAAAGTCGCAAGCACAAGTTGGTTTTATTTTATTAGTATTGAATGTGTGAAACTGGGTTTCAATTGCATTTCAGGCACCGCGTACATCCACGGCATTAAGCATGCTACTGGAAACTTCGTCATCATTATGGATGCAGATCTGTCTCATCATGTAAGGACTAAAAACCAAACTGTTTTCTATCTGTCTGGTTTACATTCCGATTCATTTGAACGAAATATTTGATTGTTTATTCCTGAAAATATTTTTTTCCAGCCAAAATTTATTTCACAGTTTATCAAGTAAGTCCTTAACTTTGCTCAGTATTTATTTTTGATTTAGTTTAAACACTACCCTGTGTAGTTTGTATGTAAGCTGTTTGTTTGTTTGTTATCTAGGAAGCAAAAGGAAGGTGGATATGACCTAGTGTCTGGAACCAGGTATTGCGGCGATGGAGGTGTGTATGGATGGGACCTACGACGAAAGCTTATAAGGTGATGTGCTCTTTATGCTACATGCATGCTTCGTTTTTGGTTCTAAAATTAAGATTCCTATTTTAATGTGTGCTTGAGCACTTTGGGGTTTTTTTTAAACTAAAATAAACTAAATGAGTGCAGAATGTTACCATCTGGTTTGGTGTAGATGCGCATGCGTGTGCTGCAGTTTCAGCTGGTAGTGGAACAATGAGCTGAACCAGGTCTTTCATTGCTCAGCTGCTTTTTGGGCACATATTTTAGTCAAACTTCGTACTTCAGAGTCAATATAAAGAAAATATTGACTCTGAAGTAAAAACTGCATCACATTTAGTTAAATCTTTTTTTATTAAAATGTTATTATTCATTATTCAGTGTTTGGCTACAATTTAAAAATATTTGTTATGTAAAAGTTAAGACTATTTGTAATTGCCTAATTACAAATATAATTATATAAATTATAAAATATAAAAATACAAAATTATATAAAACTAATTCTATAGTTTTTATTTTACTAAAGACGTTATTTTGTATTTCTGTTTTTAATTATTATATATATATATTGTGTGTGTGTGTGTGTGTATGTATGTATATATATATATATATATATATATATATATATATATAGATGTATATATAATGTATATAGTGTGTGTATATATATATATATATCACACACACACACACATGTATGTGTATGTATATATGATATATATATATATATACTATATATATATATATATACTATATACATAAATATACATAAATATACATACGTGTGTGTGTGTGGGTGGGTGTGTGTATATATATAATATGTATGTGTATGTATGTGATATGATATGTATATGTATGTATATGTATATGTATATATATATATATATGTATATGTATGTATATGTAATATAATGTTAATAGTATATGTATATAGTATATATATGTATGTATGTATATGTCTATATATCGGTATGTATGTATATGTATATATGTGTATGTATGTATGTATATGTATATATATATGTATGTATGTATATGTATATATATATATGTATGTATGTATATGTATATTATGTATATGTATGTATATGTATATATATATATATGTATATATGTATGTATATGTATATGTATATGTATGTATATATATGTATGTATATGTATGTATATGATGTATATATGTAGTATATATAAGTATATATCTAATATATATATTATATATAGTTATATATATGTAATATATTCTATATGTATGTGTGTGTTTTATATTAAATGCATTAATCTTGGTCCTTTTTTTTCTCTGTATTTCTTTATCTCTCTGTTGTCTGCTTTCTCTCACTTTCCTCCTGTCTCTGTCTCTTTTTAATTTTTTTTCTTTCTTCCATCCACCCTTCCATCTTTTCACCCATCCATACATCCATCTCTTCATTCTTGTATCTATCCATCTTTCTTTTTCTCCGTAGCCGAGGAGCGAATTTCATCACACAGGTTCTGCTGAGACCTGGTGCATCAGATCTGACTGGGAGCTTTAGGTATGAGACGTTTTTCTAAAACTGTTTCCTGTCTTAAATGTACTTTTGTAGCTCTTATTGGTATTTTATTTTACAGGCTCTATAAGAAAGAGGTACTGGAGCGCCTGGTGAAGCATTGCGTGTCTAAAGGCTACGTTTTCCAGATGGAGATGATTGTTCGTGCTCGCCAGCTAGGCTACACCATCGGAGAGGTCAGTTCGTTTGTGTTTATAGTTCGCATATCGCACTTGCTACAAAATAAAATTGACAGAATAATTGTTTTTTTTTTCTCTTGACACTCCAAAACAATGGAACATATCATACATAATGAAATTAATTTTGTTTGTTTGCTTGTTACATTGTGAATGAACTGCAAATGAAAGAGAATCCAAATACTCATTAGTGTTTAAATTAGTAGAATGTACAAATAGATGACTGAAAATCAATCACAATAAATTTCACTCTTTACTGATGGATGTGAATTATTAAGACTATCGCCGCAATTTTATCATAAAAAGAATAAAACACTTTAGGGCATGATGCTATAGTCAAAATAATCAACCACAGGATAGTGTACAAAGTTTTATTCCCTTTATACTACAGCAGTTTATCAGGGTTTGGATGTTGTGTATTCTGCATCTTAAATAGTTAATAAGCAGCTTGATGCTTCAAAAAAGCCACAAGATCCTCCAACTTTAAAACCTTCACATGTTAAGCATGGCAAAAAAACCTACAACTTTAGCTCTCAATGTCCCAGTTCTTCCAAAAATGTGAACAACCATATCACAGAAAAAGTCAACAAATTATTATTCCAAAGTCAATGTGTTTATACTGGCTGTTAGTAGCTCAGGGCTTAAAGTGTTAACCTACTAAAAGGGAGGTTGTGAGTTTGAATCCCTGGGCTTGAGCAAGGTCCTAAACATTCAATTGTTGTCCCTGGTGATTTCCTTGCCAAACTAATTGTTTTCCATGTCTCGGTGTTTGTGCAGACTGCTCTTGTAAATGTTATTTTATTCCGCAGGTTCCAATCTCCTTTGTGGACCGAGTTTATGGAGAGTCCAAACTGGGAGGAAATGAAATTGTCTCTTTCCTGAAAGGATTACTCACCCTTTTTGCCACAACATGACACAATTACCGGCCCTGTTGCTTGCTGTTGCCACTGATGTGGCAAATTCGTAAAAACGCCTTCACAGTCACACATGCACTCACCTGCTGCACTTTACCTAATGGTTTTAGTGTAATTAGGGATCTCATGTTTACAAATTGTAGCTACAATTACGAATTACCCTCTGGATTAAAGTACCATTTTAAGTAAAATAAATGGGTTCAAAAGTGGTAGTTTTAAAATTGGTATTGGGACCGAATTTGCATGTATTACACAAGAAATCTGTATCTTTATCTGTATTTTTTTTTTTTTAAGTTCCTTAAATGACACACGTTTTGTAGTAAGACATCAAGTCAAAAGGAAATATTTTTCTGCAGCATCACTCTGAAAAGGTGAAAGAATTTTGAAATACATGGTGTTGCTGATGAATAAATTTTGTTTTACACAAAAATAACTTCTGTTTCTCTGTTAATGGGAAATGCTTGTATAATGTCATGCTCCAACGAACATACTGTTACACACATACTGTTAAAATAAGGTATACAAGTAAATCTGTTTCAGAATATCTGAGCCCTACAAAGTGTTACACTCACCAAACCTAAGACAGAAATACAAATCTGCCACGTTGTCCACATGGGGCATGACGGTGTGATGAATGTTTTACATTTTATTGTCTTATAAGGTGTAGGTGAAGTATCCAATCGACATTTTTACCTGAATATTACTATAAAAACAGCAGGCAAGTAATTAGCATTTCTTACAAGATATAATCTTATTACAATATACTAATGTATCATTAGGTCTTAATTACACCCTCATTATCCTGTCAAGGTGCAGCTGTGAGGGCAGTTTATTATAGTCGAGCAGTTTTATTATACAGTCTCTGAGATTCTATAAAGCTTAAAGTTTTACATTTTTAACTCTGGTGTTTTATAAATTGTTATCAGCTACATTAAATATTCTTAAAGTAACTTAGGGCATCTCTAAAAGATTTACAGGTCCCCAGTACTTCATGTCTAAAAGTAGTCCCGGCAACTTGCGCGGAAAAGCAGCACAGCGCCACCAACCTGAACTGAGTACTGAGGCAGGGTATACATCCGACTCTCAGCGGGGGTAGATACCCAATGCAGAATTGACGCATCGGACTTTGTCCAATCACGTTCTAACAAAGGGCGCCCCCTATGGATATTTTTCGTGCTATTGCACACAGGGGGTTGTTTACTGTGATATCGCTGTGGAAAAAATACCCGGCGCGAAGACACCCGGCTTTTTGAAGTCTGCGAATTCCAGGTAAGCTAAAGAGGGCACTCGTGTACAGGTAAAGTAATAATTAAAATAAGTGCTCACACCTCCACCCTCTGTCGCCATCGCGATTTTTATTCTTCTATCATAATCAAACACATATGTCACTTCCGCCCTCTTTCACACGCCATTTTGAACGGAACATGTTAAGGATAGGGATGCATTGTTAAAGGAAATACCGCGCGTGCGTTAATTGTTCTTAATTATTTCTATATTGTAGAATAAAAGATCGTGGTAGGCGTGTTTTTTTGTTTTTTTTACTTTCTATTAGCAAAGTTTTTCCGTCAGCTTTCTAGATGAGTTGCAGCAAATCCTTGTCAGTCGAACAAGCAGAGGCAGACAGCTCTGGGGTCGGATAGTGGCAGGAGTCGAGCTCCCTCTTTCGGTGTGGTGTGTCCGCCTCGGCATCGCTTAGTCAGGAGAACCGGCTGCAGGAGGAGGGCAGCACGGGAAACCGCGCCACTCGTGCTTTGTCTCAGCAATTGTGCTGTTTTGAGGCGATTCTACCTCAACGGGAAGCCGCGACCGAGCCAGGTAAAAGTGTGTGCTGTCAGACTCGGATAGTAGATGGTTGTCTAACTGCTTTGTACCGCTAACCAGCGACTCCGCTAATTACTACCAATGAATTTAATAAAGGAAAACCTGACCGACATAGCGACGAGGCTGCTAGCTAGCTACAATTACAGTAGTTACTAGCTAACGTTAGCTAGCAAACGATATCGAATACCGAATATCTTGAGCTAGGTTAAATAAAAAGCGACTTTATTCATTAAAGAAAAGAAATAATTTGTTTACCCGCTTATATATTAATAGTTATATCGACGTTTTCGACGACGTTTACTTTTACTAGCCGGTAAGCTAGAGGGCTGTGTTAGCCGGTGAGAGATGGTCATCCATATAACAAGCACACGACTCGAAAATCCGGAGCTAACGGAGCTAGCTAATTGAGTTCTGGGCAGTTTTCAGGCGCTGGTTTTTTTTTTTTTTTTTTTTTTTTTTTTTTTTTTTTTGGCAAGACTTTAAAAACTATAAATAATATACAAGATATTTTCTAGTACGAGCTAGTGACAGGCTGGTATTTATTGACCCGCTGTCATCTCCACTTTCAATTTACAAACTTCTTTAAAACACTGCACGCCTCGTTTACTGTCAGTGTACAAAGCCAGTGGAGGAAAAGTCTATTCTTTATCATCCTTTCGTGGCATCCTAAAGTTCACCAAATTAATCCTACATTTTTATTTGTAAATTATGAATCTGGATCCTAAAATATATAACATTCAGGATCCAGATTCATAATTTACAAATAAAAAATTAAAAAATATTTGAGAGAGAGATGTTGGATCTGTTTTGAGAGTTTTAATTTGAATACAATATCTATCTGTCTGTCTGTCTGTCTGTCTAACATATATATATATATTGTGTGTGTGTGTCTAGTGCATGTGTGTATATATATATATGTATATGTGTATATATATACATACACACGCACACAAAAGCTAAAATCTAACATTATTTCTGATCACCTGCACCAACATGGCTAAACTAAAAAAAATACCCCCCCTCTCAAAATCCACTGCAGACATTTGCACCAAGTCTCAGCTGCTGCTTCAATAGGAGGCGCCATTCTGTTTTCGCAGTTCGGGAGGCAGCACAGAAAGAAAGCGGAAAAGGGGCAGGCAGTGTGGGGAGAGGCTTATATAACAGGCAGGGCAGAGCTGTACTCTAGCGCCATCTTCTTTGTGCGAGTAAAACACTAGAGTAAAGAGAGAGCCTATTTTTTTTGCCTGTTACAGAAATGAGCTTGTAGTCCGTGCTGTGATACTGAGGTGATGGGCAGTGGTGGAGCATCAGTGTTGTCACTGGGTCAGTCAAGGGTTCAGGAACAGACCAGTGTTTATATTGACCCTCACTGTAAAAACTGTCTGTGTTTCTGGTGAATAGACCAGGTGGATGTATAATAAAAAATGAAATAGATTACACACAGTATTAAGGTAAGCTAGGTAGCACCCGAAGTCTGTTTATCAGATGTGTTTATGAGGTTGTTTATGAAGTGGAGGCATCATCAGCAACTGTTTTAAGTAATTATAAGACCTCCGTGTGTATCTCCTCGCTTGCACAGAGTTTAAAAAGTTTCTTCCTTGATGGGTGTCTACTAGATCTATTATTGGTTCTGGGCATCCAATCACCTGCCTATAATTAACCTGAAACCTTTAGGAGGTCAGGATTCTCACACAGTAAATCACACTGTGCTCAAGCCTCTGGAATAGACTTGACACCTCCTAAGTGGATTTTTCATGATGGCGGTGGATTATATCTTAACACTATTGTAACAAAATCTGCCACAGGTTTTTGTTAGGCTCCAGTAACTATAATGGCATGTGATTTTACATCTTTTTTTCATACTGTTTGTGATTCAGTGACCCCTTTATGTCCTGTGGCTGCAGGGAGTTTATCCTGGACAGGAATTCTGAATAGAGTATGAAGAAAAATTTTTTCATCGAAGGTTTTCTTTTCAGGCAGAGACATGGACTTTAGAAGATCAGACTGAGTAGTACAATGGTTCAGACATCAGCACAAATAGAGACTTGAAACCTATTGCACAGACACGCACATATAAGTACTGCACAATATATCGTTTCAGCCTCAACGGCGAAATGTCTGCAATATTCACATTGCAGGATGTGTAATGTCTTTTTTGGGGTTATATTTGACATTTTTAGCATTTGCACATTGTTTTACGTTCTTTTACTGCGTAAACATTTCAAACAGTTTTAAAGCATTCAAACAAAGGAACAATCACTTCTGTGGCTCTAACAAAAAGTAATTGTAAACATTTCTTGATTCATAGTGAAGACGCTGTCAGACACAAGGATTTTAAAATCTGATAATCTTCGTTATATTGTAATTCATTGGCTCGTTATATTGTTTTGCAGACGCACTCTTTATAATGTGTATTATATTTTATAAAAAAAGTAACATCTAAAAAAAGCACCCCATTTAATTCTATTCTATTAACATCATCACCCATATTCATATTTTTTCTTAAAAAAAGAAATCATATTGTTCTTTATATCATTTTCATCTTCAATATATATTTCAGGAAAACGATATATTTATTTCGCGAAATATAAAACAGATTTTTCTTTCCAGTTTCAATCAGCCGTAATGGAGACTTAAACATACTTGACACACAATTTTTAGCCACAGATAATAAAAAGGATACCCATTGATAGTTTTGTAAAATGTCTTGATGTTGAAACTTGTGGAAGGTTAGAGAGCTAAATCTAGATTTTAACATGTTTTTGTTATGTTTTTATCCTTTATCCTGTAGGTGGGCAGCATGTTTCAGCTCCCAGTTAACAACCTTGGCAGTTTGCGGAAAGCCAGGAAAAATGTGAAGAAAGTACTGGGGGATATTGGTTTAGAGTTTTGCAAGGATCACGTTGATGTAAGTATTATTGTCACCACCCATCAACTTGCTGCCTGTCATTTATGGATTATTGATGTTCTACTATCATAATCTTATAATACCAGTCATCATGTGCTCATGTGGTTATATGTTGGATTAAAACACATGCAAAACATTGCTGTAACATTTAGCATGTTTTACACCATAAGATGAAGGAAAAGTTTAAAAAATAAATTAATAAATTTTATAAATTAAGGCATGTAGTCTGTCTGCTGTCAATCATAGTAATAATAACTAATCATTGGCAAGCAGAAGAGGGCAGATGGTGTTTCCTTTAAGCATGTTGTATTGCCCTGCTATGCAGCACAAGCACCATTTTAGAAAAAAATGTGGTTAACTGGCTTCAGTTGTATTAAACACCCCAGGTTGGTGGCTGTTAAATGTTCCCCCACCCTATCCCGCAAAAATCTATTTCACGTTTATAAGCATATGTTAAAAAAATACTTATAATGCAGTTCATAACAATATCGTATCCCATTTTTTAATATTCAAAATGTCTGCTTTATTTATTTATTTATTTATTTATTACAAGTAAAAGAACTGCAACATTTTTTAGGTACATTTAAGTGAAATTACTAATCTGTGGGGCGGTGCACAGTTAACGAATGTTTAAGGTTTTAGTCATAACACGATAAAAACTATGCAAGTCTGTTTATTTCACGTTTGTGTCAAGTTGTAGCTTATTTTGTCCACACTCGCAATTTTGCTTTAGATGTGCGTTAAAGTTATGCTTTTTTTGAAATGTTGTATTTGATGTACTTCAACCCTTAGAAGAGTTTTTTGTAGGAGTTATTAATCAATCATATTTCACTTTAAAACATGTTTATAAAGTATTATTCATCTTCAGAGGAAAAATAAATAAATAGGCACTGTCACTAACTGGTCCTTGTTGAAAAATCAGGTTTGTCATATTTCACCAGCATAAACTCAATTTAAGCCCCAAATGGTATGAGAAGGGAGGGTAGTTGGATGCATACAAAAACGCAGGGGGTAAAACCCAGCACTATAGTGTTTGACCTTCTGACTTCTATTATTCATTTACTTTTACTTGTGCAATAAATATCTCACTTTAAAACTTTAGCCATCATTTAGAACTAATATTCCAAATGGTTTTCCAATAAAATAACTATACTTTCACTCAAGTGTTGCTTACGAGTATTGTACCTCTCTGCACACCATGCAGCATTCATGACTCGTGTGTTGCGGAGGTTTTGCTCTGACATTCCTACATATTATCCTCAACCTCGGCACTGTTCAAGATGTATTTACATTTGCCAGGAAGACACTTGTGTGATTTTACACTTACACACTGGTCCTAATAAATGTTTAGCTTTCAGTAACAATCTATAATAATGAACTGTTTCAGATTTTGTGCACCATCAAATAGTGTAAGCAGGCACTTGCTGTTTAGTTGCTCTAAAAGTATGCAGTCTAAATATGATTACTTTTACAGTTGTGTTGGTAAGCATGCTTTGTGGTTGGATTAAATAAATTCTCAGCATTCATGTGGCATTTAGCCACCACTGTTTTCTCTTGTGGCTGTTCACTGTCCAGTATTAAACTTTAATTCTGGTAAGATGTGGTAAATGCATATTGCTTCTAAAGTAAAATACAAACCCCAGTTCCATTTAAAGTTTGGGATGAAACATAAGTAAAAACAGAATGCAATGACCTGCAAATCCCTGTTGACTCGTATTCAATTAAAAACACCACAAAAACAAGATATCTAATGTTCAAACTGATAACCTGCAACTATTAACACATTTGGAATTTGATACCTGCAAAATATTCCAAAAAAGCTGAGACAGGGGCAACAAAGTACTGGGAAAGTTGGAGATTGTTCCAAAAACATTCCACAGGTGAACACGTTAATTGTAAACAGGTGAGCATCATGATTGGGTATAAAAGGAGAGTCCCCAAAAGGCTCAGTCATTCACAAGCAAGGATGTGGTGCAGTTCACCACTTTTGTAAATAACTGCATGTCCAACAGTTTATGAATGTTCATCAATGTACAGTTGCAAGGCAAATTTTGGTATTTCCACATAACCAGTCCATAATATCAGAAGACCTTCGATCCCTCAGACGGCACTGTAGTAAAAATATATGTAAATCTGTAAAGGAAATTACCACATGGACTCGGGAACCGTTTGAAAAATTTTGCCGCAACATCCACAAGTGCAAGTTAAAACTGCACCATGCAAAGTGCAAGCCATACATCAACACCACCCAGAAATGGCGCTGGCTTCTTTGCGCTCAAACTGGAATGGTGGAAAGTGGAAATGTGTGCTTTGGTCTGACGAGTTCACATTTCAAATATTTTCTAAAACCTTGGATGTTGCATCGTCTGTGCTGAAAAGCAGAAAAGAACCATCCAGATTGCTATCGGCTTCAACTTCAAAAGCTAGCGTCTGTGATGGTATAGGGGTGTGTTGGTGCCAATGTTATAGATAACTTCATCTGTAAAGGCACCATTGATGCTGTAAGGTACATATAGGTTTTGGAGCAAAATATGCTGCCATCCAAGCAATGTCTTTTTTTTTTTAGGGACGCCCCTGCTTGTTTCAGAAAAACAATTTCAAGCCACGTTCTGCACGTTACAACAATGTGACTTCAGAGTAAGAGTGTTAATTTACAACTCATGTGTTTTTAAATACTGATTAAAACTTTTATATTAGCTTCCTTGGTATGTAACTGAAGCCAGCTGCATAATATGG
The DNA here is from genome assembly GCA_005784505.1 of Bagarius yarrelli. Classification (NCBI taxonomy): domain Eukaryota; kingdom Metazoa; phylum Chordata; class Actinopteri; order Siluriformes; family Sisoridae; genus Bagarius; species Bagarius yarrelli. The sequence continues at coordinate 885,253 of VCAZ01000040.1, read as the reverse complement.
CCAAAGGTTTATGAATACCTGACCATTACACCCACATGTGCCTGTTAAACATATTATTTCAGATTTAGTCCTCGTTCACTGTTCTAATAACTTCCACTCTTGTGGAAAGACTTTTCCAGAATTTAGAGGATGGCTCTGGGAATTTACCTTTCATATTCAGGCACTGATGTTGGGCAGGGAAACTTGGGACACAAGTTGGCATTCCAGTTCAACCAAGAAGTGCTTTGTGAGTTTGAGGTTATGGCTGTCTGCGGGATACTTTTTCTCCCCTCCATACTTTGTAATCCACTTTATGGACTTTGTCTTTGTACGCTGGTGCATTGCCATGCTGTAACAGGTTTAGTTTAGGTATTAAATTGTACAGCACGCACACACAACCAGTATAGTTGTTTTGCTTCCATTTTTTTAAGCTACCAATTTGGGAGGACGCACCTATGAATGTGATGGAGAGGTGTCCACACATTTTTGACCATATACTATATGTACAAGGTACATACACCAAGAAATCATTTTAGCCGGTCGTATTGATTTTTGTTTTACTTGACGGGGTACTTTTGATTACTGAAAATATCTTGTGTCTTTGCAAAAATAGTTTTTTGCTAGAAATGACGAGTATCTAGATTTATCATTATTTCACTGACCGTACCAAGAACTTCTTTCCAGAACTTCCATACAAAGTCCATACACTCCCACATACAATAAAACAACGTACCAGTTTCTCCTTTACATTTTATACTAAATTTCTATTGTTGTATTCGTCTGGTTGATTGATTGGATTTGGGTGAAAGGACAGACACACTCCTATACCTCAACAGTCATCTTTATCTGGAAATCTCTTTTCCATAAAATATATAATTGGGAGCCTTTTTTCAAATCATCCACCGTGTCATGCAAAACAAAGATAATGTTCCTCTGTAATTTAAAGTAATTTGTTCTAACGTTGGGGTTTTAAATAGTATTTTTTTTTTCATTTCATTTTTAAATCTTGTATCTGACTTCTAATCTTAAGGTATTTTAATAAAAAGTGTTTTTGTGAATGATTATTTTCTGTAACTACCTGCTGGAAGGTTATAAGTATACCTGTTTAGTATACATAAGCTTTTGCTTTTTTACTATACATAACCCTTTCTTCTGCCCGGTACTTAAACCCCATATTATTTCTTCAGGAATAAAATACAAACTAATGTTCCAACTATGGCATAAGAGTCACTAGAAATGCTATAGATATTTTTGTTGGAATAACAATAATAACTATTGTTATTCCAACACATATTGGAATAACTCTGTTGCCTAATCGGTACCTATGAAACTTTAGAGCATGGTAGACCGTAGCCAAAGAGTCAGAGACCATTATTATTTTTTTATCGTGTTCTAGCTATAGTGTGTTTGATTAGTTTTTTGAATTGAACAGAAACTCTACTCCAAAGTTAGTAGCCCTAACTTGCATGTTGAATAAATAAAAAACTTTTTTTGCTGCAGTAAATGTTTTGGTTACTTTTATTTGTTAATATAAAATTGATAGGTTATCTAAAGTTAATCATTGTTTTTGATACTTGAAAGCTATCCAACACTCTTATGTAAATTATTCACAATTATATGATTTATTTACATTTCTCTTCTAATGCAGGATTATAAAGACTTTGTACCCAATGAATTCTATGTCAAGAACACCACATGGGATGATGTGTGCATGTGGGATCCATCTCTTACAAAAACCCAAGTGAGTGTAATTATTTTGTGCTGCAAAATAAAAAAACATCAGTAGCCAAATGCATCATTACATTTTTTAAATCGGTCTGTTGTAAGTTATATTGTTTTTGTGTCTGTTTTCAGGACTACCGGTCAAAGCCATTCTGTTGTTCAGACTGCCCTTTTTCTTCCAAGTTTTTTTCTGCTTACAAGAGCCACTTTCGTAATGTCCACAGCGAGGATTTTGAGAATCGTATCCTCCTTAACTGCCCGTATTGCACTTACAGTGGGAACAAGAAGACTCTGGAGACACACATCAGACTTTTTCACATACCCAACAATGCAGTGCGGCAAAGGACTGGTGGCCTTCACGGGGCAATAGCTGGCCTGAAGGATGGTAATCGCCTGGACAAGCCTAGAGACAGCGTAGAGCAGGCTGTGTACTACTGTAAGAAATGCACTTATAGGGACCCACTATACAATGTGGTGCGGAAGCACATTTATCGGGAACACTTCCAACACGTTGCTGCTCCATATTTAGCCAAACCTGGTGAAAAGACAACGACTTCTAATGGATCAACAGCTGGTCCTGATGCAGGCAAAGGTAGCATTACAGATTCTAATAGCCCTGCAGGTGCTAGTAACAGCTCAGCCATTCACTGTAAGCGCTGCCTTTTTGTGCCCCGTACTTATGAGGCACTTGTGCAACATGTCATTGAGGACCATGAACGCATTGGCTACCAAGTTACTGCCATGATTGGCCATACAAATGTTGTAGTACCTCGTGCCAAGCCTGTGATAATGGTGGCCCCCAAATCTCAAATGGACAAAAGTGTCCTGAGTAATACACCTAAGGGAACTTTGGGGAATCCTGGATTGCGACCATTGTCTACACAGCAGATGAGCCGTATTGTTATTCCCAAAGGCGGTTTAAACTCCACTCGTCTGTTATCAGGTGTTAATATGAAGTCGGGTACATTTGGCTTAAAATCTGGCACTACTCAGGCGATGCCCATTGATGGCCAGCAAGTGCGCATTGCTTTGCCAGGCAGTGCACAACTTTCGATGACCCAACAATCCCAAACATCCAGACCTCAACTTTCCTCCAACAGCATGCGCAGCCCAATTTCTGCATCAACATCAGCTTCTGTTCTGAAAATTCCTCCACTGACTTCCCGAATCCAGGCAGCTGCTGCTAACGTAACATCTGCTGCCCCCAGAAAAGGCATCTCTGTTCTGGGAACTTCTTACACACAGAAATGGAAGATATGCACTATTTGCAACGAGCTGTTTCCAGAAAATGTGTATAGTTCTCATTTTGAGAAAGAACACAAAGCCGAAAAGGTGCCAGCAGTGGCCAACTACATCATGAAGATCCACAACTTCACCAGTAAATGTTTATATTGCAACCGCTACCTGCCGAGCGACACACTACTCAACCACATGCTAATCCATGGCTTATCGTGCCCGCACTGCAGGGCTACTTTCAATGACGTTGAGAAGATGGTGGTACACATGCGAGGGTCACATCCCAACGAGTCTGTAGGTGCCCGCACTGATTCCCCACTGACCTTTGATCTCACTCTTCAACAGGGAAACCCCAAAAATGTTCAGCTGATTGTCACCACTTACAATATGCGTGACGCTCCTGAAGAATCTGTGGCATTCCATGCCCAAAATAAGACCTCACCCACTACCCCGATAAATAGGCCTCATAATCCACGCTTTCCAAAGATTCCTACTGAGATCCCAGAGCCACCAGTTATTAAAAGTGGACCACAGACAGCTGTTCCTTATAAGAGAGATGTGGGAAAGACCCTTTGTCCACTTTGCTTCTCTATTCTGAAGGGTCCTATCTCTGATTCCCTCGCACACCACTTGAGGGAAAGACATCAGGTGATCCAGACAGTGCATCCAGTGGAAAAAAAACTAACCTATAAGTGCATCCATTGCCTTGGTGTCTATACCAGTAATATGACTGCTTCTACTATTACTTTGCATCTAGTCCATTGCCGTGGTGTGGGAAAAACTCAAAATGGCCAGGACAGCAGGTCGTCTGCAACTGCTAGGCTTGTCAAGGCTCAGGGAGCTTCCTTAAAACGGGCCGGCTTTCAAAGCGATGCTGAAACTGACCCAAAGAAACGCAAACTAGGACCAGAAGACTACACTCAGTCAGGCCCGCTTGTCTTAGTGGATCTAAAAGAGGAACCTGTCGTATTGGTTTTAAACCCAAAGGGCCACGAGAACGAGTCTTATGAGGCTCGCAAGGCTTTTCTCACTCAGTATTTTAACAGACAACCCTACCCGACCCGCCAAGAAGTGGACAAACTGGCATCCAGCCTTTGGCTCTGGAAATCAGATGTTTCAAGCCATTTTGCAAACCGCAGAAGAAAATGTGTTCGTGACTGTGAAAAACAAAATGTTGGTGTGTTGCTTGGATTCGAAATGTGCAATGTTGTTCAGTTGCAGCATGAAATAGACTTTGAGGCTGAGTGTTACTTTGAAACCAATGAAAAGGAGCAAAAAAGTCGAACATCTAGGGATTTAATAGGCAGATCTGCCAGCGCGATCAGACGACTCAAGCAACAAGCCATTACTAATGGTGATGTCCAGCAGCATGGGGTGCCAGCTAGATCTACTGCCAATGCTTCACCACACTCAAACTGTCAGAAGGTCACTGGAGGGTACAGTTGCAATGAGTCAGTGAAGACATTTTTGAAACCTAGGGGAATTTTGAATTCTGAGCCTATCTCTGTGGACTCGGACAGTGATGATGAGCGAGATGTTAAGGAAGCACAGCAAATGGACTCCACTTTGAATAACCAGGTAGACAGTGGGATAAACTGTAAGGAGAATACTAGTGACTCTTACCCCGAGGATTCTCTCAACTGTGAAAACGGTTACGGTTTATTAGACCAACTGCAAAAACAAGAAAGGCCCAAAGAAGACGGTCAGTCTGAACAGTCAGGTCCCTGCCTTGGCAAACAGGTGTGATATTTAATACAGTTATTGAATTACAATGCAAATGCAGACATACGGTTGGCATGTCATGTTTCCCAGAAATCAACAGCGCTGCCTCACTTGAACTTTGTGGACCATGCTAACAGGCAACGAGATGAAATACTTTCGTAAACTTTCTGAAGCCATTTTAAAGGCAAAAATTCAGACTTTTGATAACATAGAGATGAGCGTTAAATTAGATTACTGAAACGGAGGCAAGAAGGAGCTTTTCCTCGGGCTAGGAAAAGACAATACTTAAAATGCCCCCATTCAGTAGAATACGATTTGCCTTTAGTTTGTTTCTATGAAAGTTTCACAGTTCTTAATGTACGTCGAGCCACGGTCAGGTGGCCGAATGAGTGTTTATTAGAATTACAGGTATTCCTAAATTTCATGTAATCATATAGCTAGTGTATATTTGTACAGTCTTTTAGTTATGTCTAAGATGGCGTTGGTGTATGTGTGCTCAGATTTGCTAATGATTTTGTGCTCACTCTCACTCTGTGACTGATCATATGTTATACATTTGTTCACTTAATGGATGTGGCTTTTGGTGGCTGTTCAACATGGTTATTTTTTAAACAATCTAGCAGTTTGCTAAGTAATATATCTATCTATCGAAAGCAAATAAAATAACCTCTTTCTTTTTATATTTTCTGTTTATAACTGAAGTGTTCCATTTTTTTTTGGTGTTTGCCACGACATACCATTTAGCCCACTTTAAGAGCACTTTGCCCTGATACAATTGCTTTTCTGAGGGCAGAGCAAAGAGCAGTTGGAGTGACCGGCGTCGCTTTGTTTTTTTAACTGCCCAGTTTCAGCGTCTGCAGAACAGTGCTTGTTTTCTCAAATCACTTTCAGTAGGTAAAACTTCCCCCCCCCTATTGTTTCCACAAATGGACTCTGAATCCTTCCTTTGGTGCATAAAGAGCCTTCACCATCAATCTGACGTCGGTGTCTACTATGTTTTAGTTTGTGACCTGCAATTTATGTTTGTATGTTTTGTTTTTTTGGTTTGTTTTTCACTTAAAGCATTTCTGATTAATAAAGTGCTGTATTGTGCTTCTAATAGTTGCTCTAACCCTGCCATCCTTCTATAATTTAACCTCATCTCAGAAAAATACTAATGGTGATGTCCAGCAGGATGGGGTGCCTGTTAGATCTTCTGCCAACACCCCAGGTCATCTCTGTGGATGTTTGTCATTATGCCCAGTCTGCCAATATGCTGTCTTTTGATCCTGTATGATTACCTTAGACCTTTAATTGAAATGGTTCTGTAGCTTATAATTTGACACAGGGGTTTATGTAGTTTGTCCTTCAGTCTTTCCTCTAGGACTGACTATTGGAGCTGGATCCGCGCAGCTTTAACGTTTTGTTTCCCTGTTTTAGAAACCCAACTATAAATTTTATACAGTGCATCGTCAATCTTAAAAATAAAACGCACAGAAGGGTTGATATCTAACATGGCATTGCCTGGATAAGCCTAGAATATTATGCAATCAACAGAAATGGACAAATTTATATTATTTCATGTGTACATTCACTTACAGTTACTGCTTAACTCGGGTCAGTCTGACCACTCTAAGGACTTCTTCCCACGTAGAAAGTCTGGGCCAGGTAAACACTTGCATATGACAGCATAATATACCCCCTAGCACCTAGTGGCATGCATTTTAGGGCCCCTTACCAAAAAAACCTAGATTTAAAAAATGATCTTCCTTAATTTGTAGTGGCGACATATCAACAATTGGTATTGTAAACTGAATATTATGTTCAGGTGTGTTTTTTGTTTTTTTGGTGTATGCCTGGCTAGTGTACGTCATAGATAGTTGGGCTTGTGGACTCATGGCTTCTTTTATAGTAAGAAAGGCCTCAAAATGGAGGGAAAGTCTGAGAATGTATCCCCTCCCCCTTCGAGGTCTGCTGTAGTCTGAGAGAGAAAGGGAGTGTGTGCGCGTGCATGTGGAGGCTCTGAGAGGCCCGCCTGGCTGATGGAGGCCCTTGCAGTCTTGTCTGCAGAGCAGCACTGACGTGGGGGAGGGGAGGCAGGAAGCAGGCGTCAGTAAATACTCTATACTGCCTCCTGTTGTTGAAAAAAGAAATTTCCTGCAGATGTGGGCGTGGATCTTGCGAGTACAGTTTCTGTCAGTATCTCGCAATCGGTGCGAGTTTTACCTGCATACACTGGTTTAGTTTATGCAGCTCTCCTGAGTTAAGGTTAGTGATGCGTGATCTATCCTATTATTGGTATCATGAGCTATTAACAAAAACAGCAGTAGGTTATGCAGGATAAGTAAATCCTGTATTGGTAATTGCAACCAAAGTTTAATCATGTAAAGGACAAACAGGTCAGATACCAGCTAAAGCTAAGCAGTTTATCATTAAATAAAAGGCTTAAATAAAACACAAAGCAAAGTTCAAAGTATTGTGTAGCACCTACATGAGTCCTAGCACTTCGTTTTGATATAATTAGAGCTGAATTTTAATTCACAGCCCTGAAAATGAATGTGTCTCAAACAGCATGGGCATCAGTTGGAGTGGGAACAGGCTGTGAGAAGTACAGAAGTGTCTAAGTGCAAAGCACACATGCTAATAAGCAGAAAAACTGACCAGAGGGTGAAAAGTTGCAGGTGAGAAGTACCAGCTTTCCAGGGCTAATCATATTGTTTGGTTAAGTACAGAGTCTTCGGATCCCAGACTGATCCCAGATCCCATTGGCAGATTACTAGTCAAAAGAAGGTGAACCGTCTTGATTAAACATGCTGGTGTCCAGTCGTCCGCTGTAATGTCTAAAAGCAGCTGGGGTTTTTTAGAAAATGTGTAAAATTGTTAAAAACCTTAAGCACAGTATAAAAAAAGAAAACCTTGTATGTGCATTAACATTTCTAAAAGTCCATTTTTTTTTCTAGTATTCTTTAAACCGAAAGAAACAATTTGGGGCAGTGGTGGCTCAAATGGTGCTGAGGTGCTGAGTTGCTGATCTGAAGACCAGAAACACCTGGGTTCAAGCCCCACCTCCGGCAAGTCAACCACTGGTGGGTCCTTGAGCAAGACCCTTAACCCTTCCTGCTCCAGGGGCCCTGCATCATAGCTGACCCTGTGCCCTGACCCCCAACTTACTAAGATGGGATATGCGAAAAACACTGCATTTCATTGGCTCTGTACACGTACCCTGCACAATGACAATAAAGTTGAATATTTATTTTATTATTTAGAAAGCTGTGAGGTTAAAGTGTTGAACTGATGAGCTTATCGTTGGCTTTTTCCCCACCAACACCAAACTACCACTGCTTTGTCCCTGAGTAAAGCCCCTAACATCTTAGTTTGCTAAAAAAAAAAAAAAGTCACTCTGAGTAAAGGGCGTCTGTCGAATGCCAGATATGTAAATTTTACCTGTTGTGTGATTAATTAACTACCACCTTGAGAAGTTTGTGTGTAGATTATGAATTTGCTTTTAGATAAAAGAGGACATTATGAGAATGTTGACCTTTTTATCTGATGCTGCAAAACACCACTGATTTAAAACTATACCTTTAATCCAGTTGAGGCCTAGTTTTACAGTAAATATTTACACTTATGTATTATTACGTATTTTAACGCACGCAGTTTGTGTTTGGTGTCATGTGCTGTGAAGTGCCGAACATAATCAAGTTTTTATTAGCTCCTGGCCCAATTCCAACCCCTGCTTTCCAGATGTTCTTTGGTAATTAATATAGTCTTATTTATTTATTTTTAAATGCTATAACCCATTTTATCTTTTGCCAAAAACCCATGACACGTTTTTTTTTAAAGCTTAATAGCCAATTATGGTTATTTACTGCCTAATTTTTTTTTAAGGGTTAACTTTTTTTGCAACATTTGGCAGACGACTGAGCAAATGAGGGTTAAGGGTTTTGCTTAGGGGCCCAGCACTGGTGGCAATCTTCGGGTCGGTAATCCAACACCCCTAACAGAATTTGTCATTATTTAAAGGGCTTTAAGGAATGTAAGAGAACGCAAAATTAAATGTTAACTACACAAAAGGTGGTCATTTTACCATGTACAGCTTTCAGGAAAAATGCTAAATATTTTTAATTAGCATTCCAGTGTTTCGCTTATGTTTGTAGTATTAACGTTCTAATTTTATGTCCAGACTTTTTTTTTTTTTTGCTTAGAGCTACAATCAAAAATCAATTGAAAGATCAAAATAAAGAACCTTTTTATTTATTTATTTGTATTTAATAACCGCTTTATTCTGGTCAGGATCATGTCAAAACTGGTGCTTAGATAAACACAGGGCAGATAAAAACACTTATAAAGTCAGTGCACTGTGCGCGCACACACACACGCACACACACACTGTACAATTTAATATTCTTTCACACCTACAGGGCAGGTTAAAGTGGACCATCATTCTGCTGGATCCTCCAGCCAAAGGAGAGTAAACTTAAGGACCCTGAGGAAACCCATACAGGTGCAAACCATCGATCCTGAAATTGTCCAGATTCCATTCTGTTCATGGACCTTGCTTAGTGCACAGAGACATCGACATGCTGAAACAACACAAAAAGTGATACAATTGTGTGCTTTGTGGCTACAGATTGGGAAATAAAGGTACCACCTGTACACTGTGATGTTCAGGTGTCTGCATACTTTTGGCTGTATAGTAGTTATATGGCCTGTGTACTGTGATGCATCGGAAGTGCAACAAAAATAAGCACACATGGGACCCTATAAGGACACACAGGACCCCATTCTTTCATACAGTTTACACCGAATCAAACCCTCGACAGACATAAACTGCTTGTCTAATCCAAGTATCTAATCCAAGCTTTAAGATAAACAATTAAGGAGTGACACTCCATCTGTGGCAATATTTGATCACTGTCACATGGTTTTACTGACTGAGCTACAAATGCAAGTATCACTCCATTCTATCAAATAATGAAAAAATTATAGGGAGGAATAGAGGAGCGTTGGTCTATTTATTAGTCTAGGATTGCATGGGATCTGTAGTCTACACAGATGTGCATTATAACAATGTAATAATAGTTTGTTACAGTACTTAACATTAAAGCTTTTTTTTAAGAGAATATGTATTTTTACTTTAATAAATTTACTTTAAACTGAAGCATATTTATTACTTAGAAGGTTTCCACCTTTAAAGCAACTCTATGTAGTTTTTTAACCTTAAAGTTATATAGTTTAGACATGGGCAGAAAATTTGTTTTACATTATTGTTTTTTTTAAAATTATTTTTGTGTTAATTTTATAATAATGTAAAACATTTTTAAACTAGAATATATTTTTTAGAATATTCCACCCATCTGGCGACAAAAACACAGATATTAGCATTCACCCGATCCTGATCTGTGATGTGAATATTAACTTGAGCTCCTGACCTGCATGATTTCATGCATTGTGCTGATGCCCCATAGGCTAAATGCGATTGCATGAATAAGCAGGGCTACCAATGTTTCTTTTTTAAGTGGCTTTTTAAAGTGTGTTTTATTTGTTATTTTAATTTATTTATTTATTTGGGGGATTTTGGAGATCTTTGGTGGTCTGAGTTATGTTCTATGTAGCTTGGCTGTTCCATGTAGCATTGCCCACATAGAAGACAATCGTGTTTTTGCTTTCCTTGGTGATGGAACTTTTTTATACACATGGCTCATCTGAAATAGAAATTGCTTTCGGACTGCGTTGGTGTCCTGTGGTATCTCCTAGCATTATTTAACTTTTAATTTAATATTAAAAAAAAAAAATCATTATGTATTAGTGATTTGCACAAAGCCTTCAAAATGGTCTAAAACCTTAAACATTTTGAAGCTGATACTATTAAATCTAGACTTTTTTTTTTATGTGTGGCAAAGCAATAACCTCCTACTGTAAGAGGAGTGTTTATATTGTGCTAATTTAAGATTATAACATTTGATCATAAAGGGTAGGAAGACTTGATGTTGGTGGTGTGTAATGTGTTTCATAACACTTACTAAAATTCAGCGCTTTTTTTGACCATTAGATGGCAGTAGTAAACCTTGGAACAGTTTCGTTTTTAGCTCTGTTTTAAGCTTGTGTGTGGGAGGAGGAATGTGTTATTACAGTCAGTTTAAAAAAAAAATAGTAAAATGGTCACATGTTACATTTTGGTGCTCAGGTATTCCTCACCATGGCAGCCTGGTTTATAGTGCGCTTGTTTATTTTCAACTTGACGTGGGGCAAATCTTAGTTTAGGTTTTTATTGGACAAGCATAAAAATAGAAGACCAAATAAAAAAATATCCAGCAGTTTCAGGACATCATTATGTAGTGCTATTAGTGTTAAAGCTGCCATATTTAAATTACTGGCATTTTTCAGGTGCCCTCATCCAGAGCGACTTTTTCTTACTCAACTTAGCAGTGAAGTGTTAAAGGCCTTACTCAGGGGCCCAACAGTTGTAGTCTGGTAGTGCTGGAATTTAAAGTGGGGAGGTGGTAGCGCAGTGGTTAAGTTGTTGGACTATTAACTTGAGGACCCAGTTTCGATTCCCAGCTCCACCAAGCCACCACTGTTGGGCCCCTGAGCAAGGCCCTTAACCCCTAATTGCTCAGTTGTATTACAGGAATTATCGTATGTCACTCTGGATAAGGGCGTCTGCCAAATGCTGTAAATGTAAACCAATGATCTTACAAATATCAGTCCTACACCTTAGCCAATGAGCTGCCAGCTTATAAAAGTAATTCATTTTACTTAAAAGTGTTACCAGTTAATGAATTAATTGGTAGCTCAGTGGTTAAAGTTTCGGACTGCTAATTTAAAGATCGGTGTTCGATTTCCAGCACTACCAAGTGACCAAGGCCCTTAGCCCCCAATTGGTTGTTTGATTCTTGGTTTCAGGCTTCACATTTTTCCAGGCTTTGCCTTATCAGCAGCAAAGATCTTGCAGAGAAAAAATACAGGATGGAAGGAAGATTTGCCAGATCTCACTCCATCTTAACACCAGTGGTAGATTTTGGTGTTATAATCTGGACACTGATCTTTTATCACAATCATTAAATCATTAAATGAGGTGGTCTTCATTTTTCTGGAACAGTTCCAGAGATTTTACATCAAGACATATTGAAGCTTTTCTGGAAGCCTAATAAAAAATGTTGTTTTATTTTAATTTGTTGCTTGTTTGTTTGTTTGATAATCTTTTCACTGTCAACGTGATTCGCCTTGGAGACAGCAGAAGCCTCTAAACTGAGTCTTTCTTTTATATTTAATAAATTATTGCTGCTGTAAATCATGTTTTGATACATTATATCTGGTCAAATGTAACCCCTTCATTTACAACCCCAGACCTGCTTAGAATGGAGTGTTTCTCCTCTGCTGGAAATGGCACGAAGCTCCAACTGCACTTATGTCAGATTCAAACCCAAAACCATGTCATCGCTGGCGGAATCAGCGCTCTGCATATGACAAAATGTTAAAGAATTACGCAACGGAACACAGTGGGTTACGCCATTGAACAGTTGGAACCTCCTGCTCTGGTCACTGGCCATAAGAGCAATCTGTGCCCCTTTTTCATTCCCGTGTTCACTATGAACACACTGGGAATCACAATAAAAACCCCTTTAATCATTTTAAGTTTAATCTTAAAATATATTATGTTTATGTATTAACCCAATCCATATAAAGATATTTTACATAATGATAAAATTATTATGGAATCAACTGGTTGAATAAATATAAAGCATATAAATTAGTTAACCTGTAAGCTGACTAAAAATCGGTTATTTTCTTAAGTTTATTTTCTTCTTCTTTGTCTCCTTCTTCCTTCCAGACTTTCAGTCTATCACTCTTTTTATTCCGAAAACTCCAACCCAGACTCTTAACAAGAATTTTGGTCATGCTGCCCCTTTATTCTTCACAAAATATAGCTCAAGAATGGAGGACTGAATGGCAGAAGCTGACAATCCAAAGTGTTTGATGAAATCCAGCGCTTTCTGCTTGAGTGTATGTGTCCTGGGGATTTTGAGTGCTCTCACTGTTTTATGAGGTTAACATATTAATGCCCTTAGCCTTACTATTATAATTATCTATCTATCTATCTATCTATCTATCTATCTATCTATCTATCTATCTATCTATCTATCTATCTGTCTGTCTGTCTGTCTGTCTGTCTGTCTGTCTGTCTGTCTGTCTGTCTGTCTGTCAGTTTATCTATCTATCTATCTATCTATCTATCTATCTATCTATCTATCTGTCTGTCAGTTTATCTATCTGTCTGTCTGTCTGTCAGTTTTTCTATCTATCTATCTATCTATCTATCTATCTATCTATCTATCTATCTATCTATCTATCTATCTATCTATCTATCTGTCTATATCTGTCTATATATCTATCTGATATTCTGTCTGTCTATTTGTCTGTCTGTATGTTCTGTTCTATTGTCGTTTTTTCTATCTATCTATCTATCTATCTATCTATCTATCTATCTATCTATCTATCTATCTATCTATCTATCTATCTATCTGTCTGTCTATCTGTCTGTCTGTCTGTCTGTCTGTCTGTCCACTTCCTCTCTATCTGTCTGTCTGAGAAGTGTATTAATATATAAATCTTAAGCTCTTTTTAAGACAAAAAATAAAAATAGCATCATACCCTTTTCAGAAAAAACACCATAGATAAAGGATGTCATCTCTGACCCAGTTTACTGTTCCCCTGCTTGTCATTTTATTAATAACCTCTAAAAATCTGGCAGAAAGATCCATCGGTGTTCTCAACCTTCAAACATAGAGTTATTGTATATGAATTGATGAGAACAGACATTTAAGACACCTGATTTACTCTAATGGTGTAGGGGTTGGAGGTGATGGGGCAACATTTAAGCCAAGACTCATCCAATATCATCAATAATACATTAAAACCTGTAATTAACCTAGAATTGCTTACAGAACAAACTGTAATCTGAATGTGAATTCAATGAATTCAATACAAATTCTAAAATCTAAAGTTGTAAATCACTGAATTTGTTTTTATAGTCATTAAATGCAAACTTGATGAAATTTAACAGTCAAAATGAAAACTTAATGTTAGCAATTTTAGTATACAAACATTATAATTTGTTGTGTTGTTAATATTATGTTAAAATTATGCGAATTGTACAAACATTTTAATAATAATATAGTTATATATTTTGCATTAAACCCAGAAATAAGGGAAAATAGCTTTTTATAACGAAGTATGTGAACTCATTTGTGGGTTTATTTAGGCCACCACTAAGCCGATTCTAAAGGCCCATGCACTTTGGGTTCTAGCACTAATGTTGCTAATATATAATACATTTGGTGTTCAATGGGTGTGGTAGGGGGCCCAACTTTATATTTTTTGAGAGATCAAAATTGCTAATGTCACCTGTGGCCAACACGTTCATGCACTTAATTAATCAGCCAATCAGATTCAGGTCCAGAGCATGAGTTAGTGTTTCAACCATCTTGTGGCATAGAATGCTGCAAACAGATGGTCTGGTTCAAGTATGTCAAACACTGCTGTTCTCCTGTGAATTTTACACTCAACATTCTCTAGAGGTTTACACAGAATGGGGTGAAAAACCAAAAAAAAACCAAAAAAAAAAACCCACCACTGAATAAGCGACAGTTCTGTGGGTGGAAATACCTCAGTGATAAAAAAGAGCAGAAGGAAACGGTCCGATTGGTTTAAGCTGCCAGAGAGAATGTAACTTATATAATCGCTCCCTACAACTATAGAGAGCAGAAAAGCATTTCAGCGTGCACAAAACATCGAATCTCGAGGCAGATCACATCAGGTTCTATTCCTGTCATCCACGATCAAGAATCAAGAATACTCACCCGAATATATAACGACTATGTATGCATAATAAATGTAGGTTCAATGAACAAGATTTATTCAGTTGATTTATTCGCTCAATTCTTTTCGACTGGTAAATTATCTCTATATGTATCTCTAAATATGTAATGTATGTTTGTATTACTGACTAAGAACTGGGGAAACTGGAATTATTGGAAGTCTTTCCTGGATTATTTTGGTCTCACAACTGGCAGTTTAGCGAGTTATTTTGTTGCCTGTGGACTAAAAGACAAAAGAAAATGCTAATTGGAGACCTTTGTCTAAGAGGAAGACAGGCGAGCAGATAAGGGATTGAAAATAGCACAACTATTCTGCTGGGTGATAAAAAAAAACCCCAAAACAATAGTCAATTATTGCAAGAAGCTCTACAAAAAATGCTCACCTTTTTCCAAAATACCAGCCATCATGATGTCCTACTTTTCTTATACCTTCCTAACACTCGTGTCTGCTTGAATAATGAGCAGGTCCTCGCTAACTTTGTTCAGTGTGAACCACAACATCCACAATTTTCTGCTCGTACCTGCCGATTCTGACATATTTTAAAATGGTTCATTATCTGTATATAATCTAGATTAGTGTAAATGGCATGCAAGTACCCAGTTACCGAGTCTTTTACACTTTATCTCTAGAGTCTGCCATGGCTAAGATCAGTAATCCCTGCCCTACATCTCCATTCAAATATAGCTTTACAATTAAGGTCATACAGCTCACGTGGCCGTTGTGGCATTAACATGAGGAGTGATTCATTTTAGACATACTGCTCTTCCACCAAGCAGCTGCACCGCTAAGTACAGTAATAAAACACAGTAATTGGGTGACGAACAACACTGTTACTTGCTAAGATTACAGCTTAAAATTATGGAGTCTGAGCTTTACAATTTTTTTTAATTTGTTAGTGTAAAAAAGGGAAGAAATGAAGGGAAAATTAAACCTATGCTGAATCTCACTATTGACTTTATCTGAAATACTCAAGCACAAACCTTTTAAATGCTTCTTTTAAATGTTTTTTTTTTTTTTTTTTTTTTTTTTTTTTTATACCCAGAGAAGAACATCTCACAGACTCAAGGCCACAGTATGAATGTGTGTGTGGGCTTAAATTGCAGACAGCTTTCGCAAACGGCCAAACAGAAGAGGAATGCATCGAAAGCTTGCATGCATCATACAGATCAGAAATTGTTGTAATGACAATAAGCAACCTGCAAAAAAGAAGCATCTTGCAGTCAATTGTTCGGTTAATTGCACCGTAGAATTGAGTTCAATTAGTCAAATTTTTTAGTCCGCTTATTGCTCCTACAATCTAGATAATCATGTGCTGTAAAAAAGACAATTATTTGATCAAATTTTTACTGATGGTCATTGAAAAGCTAAACAAACTAAACATATTTACAGCCTTTTCCGAGCAGTGCAGCAATATGATGCGTAACATGAGACTATTTAAAAACAGTGAAAGGAGTGCGATTATAGGGTGTCTTATAATGAGCTGGCATAAAGGGCTGTTCCTAACCAAAAAAAAAAAAAAAATTTGGGAGAAAAATAACACAGCACTCAGACGGCCCATATCTGTATAATTACACAGAGGCATTTTGGGACTGGTGGGTCAAGGACCAAATTAGGACTAATTTATTGAACGGTGTATGAATATGAAATATATTTTCGACTAAAAGAGCTGTACTTGCTTGTCACGTTTCTATGAAATGCCATGTACTGACAGCCAATTTCCCGTTTCTTCTATTTGCCAAGGTCATCAGCTAAACGTTTGCATTTCTGTAGGTTGGCAGTGTAAAGGCAGAAATCCTTGGCTGGTAATTGTGTCAGGTCTGCCTTTAAAAACCTGTATTAATAATAGCATCTCTTGTAATGTCATTTTAAGTTAGTTCTTTTCACAATAGCCGACATTGACATAAAATCGAAACAAATGCAAAGTGATTGTTACTTTTGATTTAACTCTGATTTAATCAGGAAACATTGCCTAAAATAATGTAACAGTAGTACACTATTGCCACTATACGATGTAATGTTGTGTTAGTACATTGGTTCATTGGTTAGTACAATGGTATAAATAATATTCTTCAAGATCAAAGAATTTAACAAACTTATCTGTGGATTAGCATAAAAATATTAAACAAATGTCATACAAGTACTTGTATGACTTGTATGACTTGTATTACCCATATTATATTAGCGGCTATTTTTCTTCAGCTGCACTATTAATATCCTGGGAAACCTGGCAAACTTCCACATGCAACCACTTAACACACCTTTTCCTCTAGCACCCAGTAGGCTTGCTGCGATTGTCGGTGTTGACAATGTTATCAGTGTTAAGCTGCAACACCTGTTATGTCACTTGGCCACTGCGGCACAAACCCTACCATTGTTTTAAGTTTTTTTATTGTATATTTATTTGGAAATAAAGTAAACATCTTTTATTACCGTAATAAATATCTCATGTAATAAATACAATTTCTTCATTTAAGCATTGAACAAATTGTGGTTCTGTTATTAACGTTTGAAGAATTTCAATTTTCAACTACCCCTGATGTGGTCTAAACGGCCACTGTGGGCGCTAGCGCCACAATCGACAGTCACTATATATAAGTACATTATAAAGTAACCACGTTTCTAAAACACTATGTCTGATATAAAAACACATCAGTATCAGATCCCAATAAAGCTGTTTTTTATTAGAGTTCTAGATACAGAAGCACAGAAGTGTACTGATAATTATTCAGTATATGGAGTCCACATTGTCTGGTAATGATAATAATGTTTCTATTTGGTTTCTAAGCTGAATTCAGTAACTTCTTTATCATAGTCAGGATGGTAATGAATCTGAAGCCTATTTTGGAAACCCTGGTGGTGAATGGTGGAACTTCAATCTCGATGTGACGTGTATTGCAATATATCAAATGGTAGCGCAGGGAGGTGGTAGTGAAGATGTTGGACTGCTAATTGAAAGATCAGGGTTTGATTCCCAGCACCACTAAGTTGCCACTGTTGGGCCCCTGAGCAATGCCCTGATCTGTAATGTGAATCATAGGGTTAGGGGTATCGTTCATTCATTTCTGCTGGAAATATGGTTAATTAATCCACCTGCTGTTTTAAGTACTGGTGAAACCTTGAACATAAAACTTAAATGCACAGAGGGCATAAGAAAGTGCTTACAAACAACAGCCCATGGCAACTCTATATTAGTAAGGCGTACTCATATTTTAGAAGACAACACAGCACTATACAGGCAGTATAAAGCAAGATTTACTGCAGTCTTGTGAGTTTATTCATCATTTCATGACCCAAAAGTCCACAGGAAAGATATATTCATTTAATCAATCCAATTAAAGCATAATGAATGATACACCACTGCCATAAAGCCAACTGTACTATAATAATGTGCCTAATAATTTTCAGTAGATGAAAACTGGGAACTGGCTTTAAAAAAAAGTTTAACACACTGTTCAAATGTCATCAATGTCATGTTGTTAATTTGCACATTCCATGTCTTACCTCATTTTACAATCTGGTTGGCGTTATCGAATGTTCTGTCCAGCGTTATGTCCTGTTCTCTATTGTCTTTTTTGCACTTTTGTCTTTCTAATGTTTGTGTTGTTTATTGCACTGTCTGTTCTGCACTGTCTGCACTAGGTTGCACACATGCACTTTATGTCTATTCTGTTCAATGGCTCTTGTTGCCTCTGATTGTTTTGTGAATCCTGTGTTTTGTGTAGCACCAGGGGGTCCTGGAGAAACGTTATCTCATTTCACTGTGTACTGCATCTGCTATATATGGCTGAAATGACAATAAAGCTCCTTGAACTTGAACTTGATTAATATACTGTTAATTAATGCAGTGTTTTTCAACCTTTTTTTGTCCGAGATCCCCTTTTCCCTTAGAAAGTATTTTAGGGCCCCCCTACACATTTAATAATATTATCACTCTTGGTATTTCCTGCATTTCATGTTTCCAGTATTGCTGCACTGCGACCCGAATTGGTGGGAGCTTCCTCACCTATGTCCTGGGTCATTACTATCAGCTGCTGAAGGCAGTAAAGGTCAAATTACACTTTTTTTTTCATTTTTTTTAGCCAGGGGGACCATGGCTAAAATTAGCTAATGCAATATAATCGTTCTCCTTAATGCTCACTGCTGAACACCTTTTAAAATATGATGTGACCCCCCACAGAGCTTGCTAAGGTCCCCTTGTGGATCTGGACCCCCCCTGTTAGGAACCGCTGATTTGATGAATTTTAACCATAAAGGCTATTCTGTATTTTTACAGTTTTTGCCTGTAATTTTGTAAAACGATAATTTTTTTGTAATTTAATGGAATATTTCTAGAAGTCCTGCTGTCAGTCTTTTTACAGATTTTTTACAGTGCAGGTTCATTTCTGCATAATTAAACAACATCTGTCTGGCACCCATTGGCAGGAAATGAAAGATTGCTGCTTTGCCACAGGGTGGTTCACTGGCCGATCTGCTGAGCCAATGTCTTACTGCTAACTTACCCCAAAAGAGCGGTAGTCTTAACAGAAGAATGTCCTCATTATGGCTGACACTAATTCTGTGTAATGACTCCGAGAAGTGGCCTACAGTTATTAAACCACATTTGCCCCCTGAAATCTGTAAACACCGGCTCTAGCTCAGGTGTTGATAGATTCAACAAGTCTACTACTACTATTATTATTGCCAAGTGCTTAAAGGAAATTGCAATATATTTGGGGACAAACA
This sequence comes from Bagarius yarrelli, assembly GCA_005784505.1. Lineage (NCBI taxonomy): Eukaryota > Metazoa > Chordata > Actinopteri > Siluriformes > Sisoridae > Bagarius > Bagarius yarrelli. Next base: position 866,011 of record VCAZ01000040.1, on the reverse strand, counting down.
GTCCACGTCTAAAACTAGACCCTATTCACTGTATAAGACGCCACCATTTTGCAGTCAAGTTTAAAAGCGTGCTGATGAATATTTACTGATGAATTCCTAAAAAAACACTGCAACACTGTGCAAGTTCCCTGTCTGGCATGAAATAATCATAACGTACCAGGCTATCAGGGGCAAGGGTGCAAATTTTGATCCACTTGATGGGTTAATGTGCTACTATTGAAAAAGAAATTACACAATTTGGCATCGACAAGAAAAGGTCCATCTGCGCTCGGCATACTTATCCCAGTTCTTGTGCAGATGCCACTCTACAGGGTCTCGGTAGCTCAAGCTTTGCACATCTGTTCTGTCTAAAAAAGTAAGTTAGGACAATGAGGGCAGAGTGAGCTACAGAGTGGCCTACGTACCCCTTGCCGATTGTCTGAGTGGGCCGGCGTGTGTTGCTGTCCTAGAACTGGTAAGAAGTACTTCAATGCTTCCAGACATATTGGTTTTCTAAGAAAAAGCTTGTGACTCATGCAAGTTGGTGAAGGCTAATATTTAGATCAATTTATGTATGCTTCTGATACCAGACGTGAACATCACAGTACAGTGTTAGACTCTGTTAATTGCTGAGAAGCCCCTAACTAGAACCTGGACTTCTAAATATAGTTAGATAAGGTAGAAAATACATTCACTGCAGCCAAAGATAAAAGGAGATGATCAGAGTCTATCGCCAGCTTTGGAGGACATGTTGCTTGTCTAATCAATGTCACAAGCTGTTATGCAGATCGTTCAAAGGTGCACTTGAGCGCTGAGAAATGAATCATAGCCATAAGAAATGCCTTATGGTCATAAGCTTTGCCCTTAACGAAATATTATTTTTGCATAAAACTGTTGTGAAAAACAGTTTCTGCTTTGTTTTAGATTTCCAGGCCTCCTTATTAAAGTGTGTGTGTTTTTAACAGGTCTTTAAAAGTGGTCTTTCGCCTAAACTTCAACTTTATTGGGAATATATCTCTTTTTCAACTACAGTACTGTCCTTATCTTGCTGATGTCTTTTCATTTTCTAAATGTTTTAGTCTTTTTATTAATCTTTTCTTTTATTTAATTGCATTAGTGCTTTTATTTTTAACAAGTCTGTAAGTAAATGTGACATAAGCTTCTTCCTGCAGGTTAACACACTATGACCCAGGTCAGTTCTGAAAAGTAAGCATCGCTAGAGCGTACACCAATTTAATGCTTATGAAGGAGTTTTGACGCTTTTAAGTGAGATTTAATCGTTTAAGGGCGATTAAAAGGTTATAAAGACGACCTAGGGAATTACTAGGGGTCAGAATGGGTGCCGTAGGAACATGTCTGAAACAAAGGAGTCTAAAAGAAGTGCTGATTGTTCTGCATCTGGCATTAGACTAACGCTAAGACCATGGAAACTTATAACAAAGTGTAAACCAACTTCAGTTCTTTATATTGAGTTTTAATTATAAAGACATCCGTTGCGTTTTAATCTAAAGCACCAAGCTTGCTCCTGAGAATTTTGCTCTCTGTTACTGTCTGCTTAAGGGCAATATTTTTATTCGGTTTTATACTGAGAATAAGACACTTGTTCACCGGCTAGCAATCCATAGAAATAGACTTTTTCCTCCAGAAAATAAACAATTACTTGAGGGGTCATTGTTTCTTGTTATTTATTCCTGGCAAAGAGTCGACATTCATCCACCTGCAGTGAAAAGAAAGCACACACACACACACACACACACACACACACACACAAATATATACATATATATATACTGACTACGCACATAAATTTACATTTACATTTATGGCCTTTGGCAGACGCCCTTATCCAAAGCGACTTACATTTACCTCCTTTATACATCCGAGCAATTGAGGGTTAGGGGTCTTGCTCAGGGGCCCAACAGTGGAAGCTTGAAGGTGCTGGAAATCTTCCAAATTGCAGTCCAACACCTTAACTACTGCTCTACCACTTCCCTGTATACTGTCTACACAATAACACACAGTATCTTGACTTGTTTATCACTGATGCTAAAAAAATACTCTGCTTACACATCAGCATTAAGTGTACAAGTAACCTAACCTAACATAACATGACTTTAGGGAACAGAATCCTGGGGTTTTTTTTTGTTAACACTGTGAGTATATTCATTTTCCATACGGTCTAAAAATTATTGTTATTTGTTTAGTACTTTTAACAAACAACGAAAAGGAATCACACAGTGGGATATAAGTGTTACAATTATATATTGCTTATAATTGTGTAACCCCCTGAGAGCATATTAGATAACAAGATAAAAGATATTGTAAATAATTACTAAATTACATGACCAGAAAATTCGTTTTTAACAAAGTTGAAATATTTCTTTTCTCCTTTTTCTACTTTATTTATTGAGAACACTTTACTACAACCAAGTGATCTGTACAAACAGTACAAACATTTAATCCAGAAATACGAGTGAACAAAAAGGACACAAAAACAGATGAAATTACAAATAAACAGACGTAAGACAATGCAACATATGCCTACAAATTAAGAGTCCGGGAAATTAAAAGCTGCATTTATTAAATTACCCTTTCACAATGATTTAAAACTTTGGATTGTCATAGTAGATCTTTTACCTGGAGACAACCAGTACCAAAATTAAGCGAGTACCCTAAACTTTAATCTGAAATAAAGTTACTGTCCCTGTCTCTTACTCTCTCATCTCACTCTGTCTCTGTCTGTCTGTCTCTCTTGGCTGTTTGTCTATACTTTTGCCTCTCTGTCTTCTCTTCCCTTGTTCTTCGTCTCTCTGTCAAGCCACACATGTTACTCCTGAGATAGCAGGGATCCTGACCTCTTCTGAAAGCTGGACCTGTCAGATCCGTCCTGATGCCCTACTTTGGGTCCAGGCGTCATTGTAGCAATACTGTTTAAATGATTTGCAGTGTAAATCTGTTTCTGTGGTTTTGAAGTTAAAGGTTAAATCAAGAGGGTCCAGCAAGGTCAAGGGGTCAGGACCAGTCCGGGGTCAAGGGGTCAGGACCAGGGACACTAGGAAATAATTTCGACTACATTACTGCTAAAACAGATCTCAGGAGTCCCCCAGGTTAGCAGACAGCAGGACAGACAGACAGACAGGCAGACATCACAGGCATCAATAATTTTTAACAAAAAATCTGCAGTGTTTAGTGTTTCAGAGAGAGTGAGAGAGATAGAGATTGAGCGAGAAAGAGATAGAGAGACAGAAAAATAAAAAAGATAGAAAAAGAGTGAGGCTAGCTAGATAGATAGATAGATAGATAGATAGATAAAGTAAGAGAGAGAGAGAGAGAGAGAGAGAGAGAGAGAGAGAGAGAGAGAGGAGAGAGAGAGAGAGAGTGATGAAGAGAGAGAGAGAGTTGAGCATGAAGAGAGAGATAAAAGAGGATGGAGAGATGGAGAGAAGGAGAAAGAGATAGATAGAGGGAGAGATCGAAGAGAGAGAGGGATAGATGGCGAGAGAGAGAGATGGAGAAAGAGATAGAGAGAGATGGAGAAAGAGATAGATAGAGGGAGAGATGAGAGAGAGAGAGAGATGAGAGAGAGAGAGAGAGAAAGTAGATAGATAGCTAGATAAAGTAAGAGAGAGAGGGGGAGAGAGAGATGGAGAGAGAGATGGAGAAAGAGATAGATAGAGGGAGATGAGGAGAGAGAGAGAGAGAGAGGAGAGGATGGAGAGATAAGAGAGATAGAGAGGAGGAGAAGAGAGAGAGAGAGAGAGAGAGGTGGAGAGAGAGAGAGAAGATAGATAGATAGATAGATAGATAGATAGATAGATAGATAGATAGATAGATAGATAAAGTAAGAGAGAGAGAGGTGGAGAGAGAGAGAGAGAGAGAGAGAGAGAGAGAGAGAGAGAGAGATAAAAGCAGAGATTATTTATTTCTCCTCGCGGGCGGGAGGCTCAGAGTCGCCGCGCGCGCTCATAGGCGTGTCAAATCGCGAGCATTTTCACGCGTTATCTTCGGCGTCTCACCTCTCAGAAGGCTACAAAAACTACAAGAGAGACACAGGACAGGATTCTAGGACTGTCTTCAAAGTTTGCTTTGGGTCTTCAAGCCCTTAAACGGCGCTCTGTGTTCAGTCGGTATCAGCCAGCGGACCAGGTAAATCAAGTTTCCGTTCTTTAATAGAGCGCGTGCTGGAATCCTTCCGCAGGTGATATACCGCGTGTCCGTTATCACGCAGTAAAAAGCGAGGGTGCAAACAAACAAACAAACAAACAAACAAACAACAAAAATAACAGCGGGTTCCAGAAAAACTGCGGGTTTTAATTAAACTCTGGTAAAATAATGGTATTGAGGATGTTTATTAATCTCGAATTTATCGCGGTTGTGAAAGCACTTTAATGTCACTCTTGACCACTTACAATACAGGGCAGTTATTAAATTTGCACAATTTTTTAAAAAGCCATTGTTTTTATTGCATCCTCAGAATGTAGACATTAACAGTGCTGTATTTATGTTCTTCATGAGTGATTCTTTAGCTGAATAATTACTTGGTGGGGCAGATGGTGATGCTGCTGCCCTCTGGGTCCTCAGTTCAATCCTCCAGCTCGGGTGACCGCCTAGATGTTCTCTTTGGGTACAGTTTTTTTAAGAATCTCTGATTAACACCGAAAAGCATGTTTAAAAATGTTAAAATGTGTGTGTGTGTGTGCTTGGTGTCCTACCCTTCATTCCTAGGGTCAGACTGTGAACCCTCCCTGACCCTGACCTTGTAGTTCATACACAACCCTGCTCGTTTTGGTTATACTGCATTGAAAACGTAATCAACTCTGTAATATTTTTTTTCCAACAGCGACATGCCTAATGTTCTACCATAATGCACCATCTGTGCCTGAACAGTGATGACATTTTCCATTTGGATTTGATGTTTCCAAGTTATTACATTATTTTCCCCGTCGGTTTCTTTTATTAACCCAGGCATTATGAGAGTCTTGTATGCATTTTTATTGTTAAAAAGAAGGCAGTGAGTTATATAGTCATAACCGATCTATGTTTGTGCATAGTGCATTAATACGCGTAATGGCATAATTATCGCTATTATCCACTTTGTGTAATGGAGAACATTATGTTTGGTGTCATCTGTTTAATCCTAACAAACACAACTCTGCTGTTAAACAATTGTCTGGATTCTATCTTTCATTAAATATTGTGCAAATACATAATAATGCATATTTAAATGAATAAGAGACAAAATGTTGGGGGGTGTAAATATATATAACTGTCAGCTATTATGTCGTTAGTAATATTATGGAGGAGTTTGTAGCTCTGTTGAGAGAACGGCACTTGTGTTTTATATGGAGCTTAAATGATGACAAATTTGAATGTGTAATTTAACAAAACTAAATATTATGTGGCATTTAAAATACTTTTAAATATTTAACATTTTACATATAACACAACATATTTTTTGGGGTTTTGAATTCTTAGACAGCAAATAAACATTTTTATAGAAATTCAAAACATTCAATTTAATGTTAAAAACTTAAACTGCAGCAATTCAGAAAACATCAAATTTTTTAGTGTTAAAAAAGTTAAAAATCCAAATTAAATTGCACAATCATTCAGAACATCAAATTTAGTGTTAAAAATTAAAATTACACAATTCAGAACATTAAATTTAGTGTTAAAAATTAAAATTACACAATTCAGAACATCAAATTTAGTGTTAAAAATCCAAATGACACAATTCAGAACATCAAATTTAGTGTTAAAAATCCAAATTACACAATTCAGAACATCAAATTTAGTGTTAAAAAAATTCCCAAATTACACCAATTCAGAACATTCAAAATTTAGTGTTAAAAATTCAAATTACACCAATTCAAAACATCAAATTTAGTGTTAAAAAATTAAAATTACACAATTCAAAACATCAAATTTAGTATTAAAAAATTAAATTGCACAATTCAGAACATCAAATTTAGTGTTAAAATCCAAATTACACAATCAGAACATCAAATTTAGTGTTTTAAAAATCCCAAATTACACAATTCAGAAACAGCAAATTTAGTGTTAAAAATTAAATTGCACCAATCAGAACTCAAATTTAGTGTTAAAAATCCAAATTACACAATTCAGAACATCAAATTTAGTGTTAAAAAATTAAAATTACACAATTCAGAACATCAAATTTAGTGTTAAAAATCCAAATTACACAATTCAGAACATCAAATTTAGTGTTAAAAATCCAAATTACACAATTCAGAACATCAAATTTAGTGTTAAAAATCCAAATTACACAATTCAGAACATTTCAAAATTGTTAGTGTTAAAAATTAAATTGCACAATTCAGAACATCAAATTTAGTGTTAAAAATCCAAATTACACAATTCAGAACATCAAATTTAGTGTTAAAAATCCAAATTACACAATTCAGAACATCAAATTTAGTGTTAAAAATCCAAATTACACAATTCAGAACATCAAATTTAGTGTTAAATCAAGAAAAAATTAAAAATTAAAATTACACAATTCAGTTAAAACATCAAATTTAGTGAACATTTCACATTTAGTGTTAAAATAAAAATTACACAATTCAGAACATCAAATTTAGTGTTAAAAATCCAAATTACACAATTCAGAACATCAAATTTAGTGTTAAAAATTCGAACCGCAAAATTCAGTACATCAAATTTAGTGTTAAAAGTCATTACTGAAAAGTCTAATAAACTCAGATTTTCCTATTCAAACAGATGAAAGTAATTCTCAATCATTTATAGTTTAATATTTCTGTTATCATGTGAAACATTTGTCTAAACATCTCTGGTGTATGTTTTAATATATATTTGGTGTGACCAAACTGAACTTTGGTGTTATCTATAGACTGTGTTTTGAGCTAACGACTCGAACCGCGACCTCACCACAGTGGCGCAATGGTCCGGTGTGCTGGGTTTTCACCCAGCATACTTCAATAGCTCAATAGTTTTATAACACTGAAAAGTATGCTCAAGGTTGCAGCGAATGAATACAAAAGCAATGAAAATTTTCTTTTGATTAAAAATCAACCTGCACCCTAGTGTAAAGAAATAAAGCAGTGTTCAACGTTTCTATGCTGATAGAGGTGTGATGGTCTGCTAACCTTCTGCATTTATAGGAAGATTTTAGATGTGCTATCTAGAGGTGAATCACTGCACTGCACTTAACATATGTGCTACTGAACTGGGCCGTGTGCCTTTATAAGAAAACATCTTGCTTCACACTCCTGACAGCTTGAGAGTTGTTCCTTAGAGTGAGAGATGCACCAACAGGTGAGCTGCGATCTCGACTTTCACACTTCCCCACAACACATCTAAATATGAGGCAGGATTTCCCAGCACTCTTTCATTTATATCTGCCGCATCTACGAATCCAGATTCACCGTATGAGGTGAACGGTGGCGATCAGCCTTGTTGCTAAAGTGGGCTGAAGACACCACGTGTGACCCAGCAGATCTGCTGAAATCTAAAAAAACAAACAAATGAATTGTGAGATGCCAGATTTGCAAAGTGGCAACATGGCAACATTTCTATTTATTTATCTGACAGACGCTTTTATCCAAAGTGAGGCAGGATATGTTCCAAGCTTCATGCTGGTAAAGAAGTTGATACAAAGTGTTGGAGAACTCGACATCTTAACAAGCAAAAAGGAACGTGCTTACAAAAATAGAATTAGGAACCATTTAAAGAACCAATAAGTCACTATCTTTCTTATAATACAGTATAGTAATCCCTTTATGTTCTTCTCAAATGATTCCATTTTAGATGTTACAGACAAGCCAGGTTCTAGATTTCAGGTGAAAAAGTGGTTTATTCAGCTTGCCTCACTGAAAGAACTATTAAAAGTTTAATGTAGAACCATTACAGTAGAGAGTGGTACAAATAGGGGCAATTCATGCAACTGCTTATTATAATGTATATGTTATATGATTATATATATATATATATTTTGCTACATAGCCAATGTTCACAGATTTATTTACATTTACGGCATTTGGCAGACGCGACTTATAGTTCTCTCTTTTATACAACTGAACTGGATTAGGGGGTTGAGGACCTTGCTCAGGGGCCCAGCAGAGACAACTTGGTGGTGCAGGGAATCGAACCCCGATCTTCCAATTAGCAGTCCAAAACCTTAGCCACCGTGCTACCAGTTTCCCCCTTTATTTCCCCCTTATTTTAATTTTAATCAACACAGCCATAACAATATATGGAAAAACCCTTAAAAGGTGCTTTCTTTAGCTTACAAGTGATATATCCTCCATTAAATGTTAATAATATATGTTCTATTGTATGTTCTACATTAACATTGAGCCAAGCTCAATGCATCGTAATTCGCATAATTTGTCTTAAAAACAAACTTTTATAATTGTGTCCACAGACTGAAATACCACAAAACTCTAAAAAATATTACAGACTTTAAATGGTTCTTCAAAACCCTAAAGGACCAATAGAACGAATGATAACCATCCACTTATTGAGTAGCTGTCATTTGACCAGCCGTGTAAAAAAATGTCATTTCAAAGGGCTCCCTGGTTTGCCCTCCACAACGGATATGTGCAGCACTTCTTACAATACTGTTATTCTCTACAATACATCAGGGTTTAAATTATATCCCAAAACAAAAAGCTTGCAGTATTTTTTAACAGTGTGTAGGTAACATGTCTAGACAGCCTTGATTAATTAAACAATGTCGCACTCAATCGTTCGATATCCTTGATATTGCTTTTTAGACCACAGATCTATAAACAAAAAATTAATATCAAGAAAGTGACATTTCACACACAATACGAGCAAATGTTTATTTGTTATTTTTGCTCTGTTAGTGGAAATAAAGCCAGAAGAAGCAACACTCACTTTATAGCACTGTAGTAAAGGTGTTTCTGCTAAAAATAACATTTTCCCTGCTCGCTGATGTCACTAACATAACAGTAGCGAGGTTCTCAAATTAGAAAGCTGGATTTTTCATTGCGATCAGAGACTCGTAGAGGCTTACACACGGTTAACATGCCCCAGTGTGGTCTTTTGCATGGATGCTGCTCAAATTAGTGAACCAGCAGGCAACCACAAGAACCAGGATTTAAAGTTACCATATAGATGAGCGGAAGCTTAGAGAAAACACGCCATGACTTATGCAATTCTAAACATGGAGGTGTTTCTACATCAATTTTAGTGTGGGCACCGAAACAAGTGGTGTGAGATAAAGAAAGACATCCTGTGTGTGTGCATTTTGGATGATTACAAACTGACATATTGCCTAATGTGCTACTATTGATTAGAGGGTGAGATAAAAAGGTGAAGGACATGCATGGGTTCAAAAATAGTCATTGGGGATACGGATTTGATGAAAGGATGAATCCATTCTTTTAAGAGAAATCACTATCATATTAAACACTAAGCTGAACATATGAGGATAGAAATCGGGTTTTATTTCCTGATCCCAGTTTTTCATTTTATCCTTAATGTAATTTTTAAAATGTACCTATTCCATAAACAGATCTTAAACGCACTTAAGCCAGCTCACAGCTCATACCCTCTAGGCTACTCCTTTCATTTACTACATAAAACAAAGGTTTATCTTTATATAAATGTCCATTTTACTTACATTTTTAAGGTATGGAAATATTTTTTTCAAAGAAATGCTGGAAAGCAACACTACTGCGTACACATTTATACACATTTATTTAGAGATGTGATTATACTCATTTGCAAGATGATGGTAAATATTGTTTTCACCTACTGAGGATAGCAATTAAGACATTATTACATGCTGAAAAGATCTGCTGTGTAACAGCTTGACGCATATGAAGCTTAAGGCTGACAAAAGTGCTTGAATGTGTCATTTATTTTTATTTTTTACTCAATACATTAAAAAAAAATCATTTAAACCCATTTTAGGCAACGATGTTTCTATAAATTACGAAATTATGTTTGCTTTAAAAAAACAGAACTGAGCTAATTTAAAGTTTAAAAGATTTGTAACCTGTTATTTCACATTGATTAATTGAATAATTTGGTCTGGGCTAGTTCCTGCTCACTAGCCAGCTCTCTCCTATCATGTATCTTAGCAATTATAATGTTATAATATGCTTCCTTTTGACATACAACAAGCCAGACAAACACTTCCTCTGGAACTGCTGTTCCTGCTGCCTCACATGGCAGTGTAACAACCCTAGCCTGTCCCTCAGATGCTCATGATTAGCTAGTGTTGCCGTGATTGACAGCACAGACATTTTCGACCCCCCTTTTGCACCCATAGGCTGTGTTATTATTGAGAATTGGAAAGATGACAGCATGAACGCTTTTAATTTTTTCGAATAAGAAATGTACGTACAAAGTTACACACAAAAATAGACAGACCAAATATCAATACCTTTGGTAATAAGGCACTATATTCAGGTAGAACTGCCATTTTAGCCAAAGAAAGTGGCCAGAGCAGATACCCCCTGCCTAAAGCTCGAAAATGTGTAATGTTAAAAATCAACCGAATGCAATAAAATAAAGAAACAATAATGAATAGAACACAGTATAGTCACATGTATAGCAAATGAACATTTCTGGCTTGTGACACCCCTACGTGCGACAAACATTGGGGTCATCGTGCACAGACTGTGATTATGTCTGATTCGTAGTACAAGGTACTAGTACGCTAGTAGGAACGAGTAAAAATAACAATACATAAAACTATCGCTATTTTTTTTACAGAAATGTATCGATATTATTATTATTAAATAATAAGTAAATAAAAAGTATTATTAAAATACTTTTTAAACTGATTTAAGTTCAGGATAATATTTAATTAAAACCCTCATCCTGAAAAAAACTAAAAGCAGAAAAATTAAGGATGTCTCCGGCTTTGTATTTGTTGTATTTTTAGCTATTTAATTTTTTTATTTAAAGATTTGCAATACACTGTGATATTTTGCCTCGTGACCCATGTATTGGGATACGTATCTTATCGTGAAGCCTGTGCCAGACGGCCTCAGTAACTAGTTAGCTCAATACTCTAGAACATGTGCAAAGACACAAGGTATTTTAAATGTATTTTATGCAATTTGTGTAGATTCATTAGAGGGTAAAAAACAATGTGACAGGAAAATGTTCTAGGCTTCATCTGAATGTGTATGCAAAAAGAATTACTGCACTACCCAAATAGGAACACGGGCCTTTTTGTTATTTTTGCGTAACAACAAAGTATTATGTGTGAAGCTGATGTCAAAGTTATAGTCACTTATTTTACAGTTACAATAAATAGTTAACAGCTTTGCTCTTCTCTCATCGTTCGAAATTGCATACTATATTTAAGAAAGTATGTACCTCCGACGCGTGATATATGACAGCAGAACGGCGCAAATTTAAAGATGGATGTTGTTTAACTTGGAAGGTGTTAAACGAGTGCAATGTTTTTTTCTTTTAGTATCTAGGTAAGCTACATAAAGCATTTGAAAAGTGCTGCGTCAGTGCTTACCACCACTTTCTCATTTGACAAATTGTTTATCCCCTGGTCTCATGGGATAGTAAAGTGTACATCGTATGCGTGCTTCAAAATCCAGGCAACAGCAGTAGGCCATTCTAAATACTGTAATTCGCATGCTACCGATTCGGACGCACTATTCGCCCTTGTATACTCAGTTTTGCGTACTATATGTTGTATGGAAGTATGCGGTTTTGAACGAAGCCACAGTCTCTTAATTAAAATAGCCTTTACAGAATATTCATTCATTCATTCATTTTCTATACCCGCTTATTCCCTAATTCGGGGTCACGGGGATCTGCTGGAGCCCATCCCAGCCGCCTCTGCAAGGGCGAAGGGCAGGAGGGGTACACCCTGGACAGGTCCTTTACAGAATATAATAATATAAACTGGGCACATTAATGATTATAAGTCACACATTACACAGTGAATTATTTTCTGAGCTGTGCTGTTCTACAAAAGTATTACACACGTGCTAAACCATCAGATTTAAGTGTTTGACTGTTAGCCCAAAATATTAGCCCCAGTAAGTGCAAGTTAAATCACCAACATGGATTTTTGGAATTTATGCAGTATAAATTCATATATGGTAGAATATGGAATAGAATTATAGTTCAATACTTTTCTTATCCTCCAAGTTCCAAAAAAACAAGTGTTTGGATTTTTCAAAAATATAATGATCAAGTCATTAACGGAAAATGCCACCAATCACGTTTAATTTGCAGCATAGACAACACCTCAGTAAGCTGTAAGTGTCTAGAGTGAGAAACAAAAGTGTGGCGTAGACTCAAAATCCTGTCCAATATTTATCTCATAACTTCATAAGCACCGTTCAGAGACAAGATCTAATGATGTTATTAATCTTGAATTAGCCTGCTGTGAAGAAACTCGTCACTCTAAAAAAGCCAATAGATTGTTCCTTTTTATCGACAGTTGACATGAGGATTATTAAGGACTTGTGAAGTGTCATTTACATGTTTGGTAATGTTCATATCTAATGAATAATAACAAAAACACTCTGCTTGACTTTATTGAGGAGATTACTGAGGAAAACACACACACACACACACACACACACACACACACACACACAGTACCTGTGTGCTAGACCAAAAGCCGAGCTTTGAAGCACCTGTTTGTACTCTGCATGTGCGAGACTGAGACAGTGGCGGAAAGGGGAAAAAAATCTATGCAGTAGCTGGATGAAAAAAGCTAAAGTGTGTCTCGATTTCGCTACAGATGATGATAATGATTATATTCTGAGACTCTTGGGAGTCTTCCCTGTTTATATTTTCTCTGTATGCGCCAAGTTGGATACATAAAACATTTACTCAGCAGACAGTGTACTAAAGCACAATATGGTTTGTAATCCAATCTGTATGGTTGAGTACCAGTGAATCCTCTAGAGGTTCAAATACATTCCTTCATTTATCCATCCTCATAAAGTTCTATTTTCTTGCCACGATTGCAGTCTGATCTCAAAAGTGGTAAATACGCCTAGTAAGGGATGTTATACACGTTCATATCAACACCCAGGGTCAATTTTGAGAATATTTTTTGAAGGTGGAAAGAAACCAGGCAACCCAGACGAAACCCATATAGATGCTAATGCACATACAAAACTCAGAGAGTAACCTGAGCTCAGAAAATTTCCTCTTGGAACCGTAAATCTAGAAAAGTTGCAATGATACCTGCTTCAGCATGGTACCCCAAGGTTAAACTAGTTCAAACGTAATTTTTTTGAAGGTAAAATCTAAAGTATCGAAATCTAAATCGAAAGTGATTATCGAAGTAAGATTAAGACTTAATCCCGGCTCACACCCTGCAATTTTGGCCATAATTTGGTTGTCTGAGGCAAATTTTGGAATCCTAATTAAAGGTTAAAGTCTGTTGTCTTAGATGGCTAGTTTGACATGTCCATCAAGATTTTTTCCTCCGATGAAATTCTGACGCTTTCCCGCAGTGTGATTTCTTCTACAACGACTGTCAAACCAAGAACCAATAGGAACGCCAAACCTGATGACACCTCGGGAAAGTGTTAAAACAAGTCAGGTGGTACAAAACAGCAAGAAATGAAACTTATAAAGTTATTAATGGAAACGGAGTGTCTGTATGCTGTTTTGTCGCTGCTGTTTGCTTGCTACTAGCCTGATGATCACGTTTGCGTCCATTTTTGTTGCATCTTAACTGTTGTACAGTCCGACAATATGACAAATGAGGTCTGAGGTACAGTGGGACATCGGGATCATGATTGTAGAGTCTAACAAGCAACAATCACAAAAAGACTAACTAATTGCACAGTTTAAAGCTCGGGTTTAATCTAAAATCAGATGGGGTTTTTTTCTAGCCTAACCCCTAGGCTTCCAGTAGCTTATTAATACCCCATTTCAGACTGTATGGAGTGAAGTTTACTGAAGATGAAGCTGAACTTGATTTTGTTTGTGCATAAATATATACTCTGTAAGTGCAGAATTTTTTACAAAGGATTCTGTTAAGATTGACCTTAACCAGCAGCCCAGCAGCAATTACTCTGTAATTGTGAACACATGAATGACCAAACTGCTGAAGAGCTCATGGTGGTCTTAGGCTATTATTTAACCACATTCGCATACTCTCACTGTCTCTGTCTCTGTCTTTCTCTGTCTCTTACACACAAACACATTTTTTCTCTCCCTAATTACTTTGATTAACTAGTGTCTTGTAATATCAAGTTAGACCTAATCTTTGGCTCCCGGTGACAGCTTAGGTCCCTTTCACAGTATTATTTGATTCAATCATATGTGAAAACATCGATCAGTCTATCGCTTTTTTTTTACAAAACAAAACATCAAGATAGACAGAATTGTGATTGTGATTTATGAGGGAGAGGTTTTTCCCATCACAATACAAACTGGCCTCTTTTGTGTGTTTTGTGATCAGTCGACTGAGAGACAAAGCGTGGTAAATACATGGACGCAAAAAAAAGTGCATGAATTAGTGATGAGGGCACTTCATTTCGCATCCCCCCCCCCCCCTTTTCGCTTTGTATGTTAACAGAGAATTCGATGGAGAGAGGGAGAGAAAGCGAGAAAAAAAGTAGAGATAATGAGAAAGAGCCAGATGACAAGATTGAGCCTTGATCTTTCTGTATGTTTTGCCCACATCATCCATTGCCAACATTCTGCAACTCTCTCTCTCTCTCTCTCTTTCTATTTCTCCTTTGCTGTCACTCTCTTTTTCCCTCTTTATCTATTTTTTTATGTAAGCAGTTGAACTTATTGTATATCCATAAACTTTCAGACCTCATTTTTGTAACAAATCATAAAAAACGATTAAAAAGACACCGAAAGCAGCATAACGATCCCTTTGAACACATTAAATGCATTCATGATGTAATTGCTTGTAGCCTATGACCGTTCAGCAGCAAAAATCAATGTTGTTCTGACTGCAGAGGGAACTGATTAATGATTTTAATATAACTGGCCGGTCGAAGATGCCTCTTTTATTGTAAGAAAGCTTTCTGTACCTGACACATGTTGTTTCCTCAACTTTCCCCTAGCCCTTGTACACTTGTATTCGTTGTGTTTTTTTAGTAGCTACAGTTTCCTGTCAAGAGCAGCAGTGTATTGCGTCAACTCTTGTAACAGGATGCCCTTGCTAACGTTGCCATGCATGCATATTGGGATTGTTAAGGAATATGAATACATTAGCTGATGAAAAACAGCATGTGTTCCAAACAGGTGTTAGTACAGATACGAATATACAGAGTATCATTAATATTTAAAAAACCCCACCTCGCTATGATTGTTCACAGGGTATGTGGTTGACAACAGAGGTGTTTGTAGCAGCTGAGATGATGCAATAAAAAAGTCAAATGCATTTACTTTCATGTGAATGGTTAGATATGATGCTTGCAGGTAAAGACAGACCATGTTTATTAACATGTAATGCATTTATAATGTTTGTTCATCTGTTATTTTGTTATTTATTCATTAGCTCATTTTGCTACTAATTTGTTTATATCTTGAGAAAACAAACCAATTACATTTGTCAAAATTGCCTAAATTCATAACCTGAACAACAGAATCTAAAATAGAACAAGTCTAGATTGTAATTGCCTTAAACTAAAACTAGACTGTAACTGAGCATAAAGAACTGTCAGTACTGGAATACATAGACTATAATAACAGTTTTGTCCATGTTAATGGGATTTAAACAGAAACCGCCATTATGATTAAGTGATGTTGGGTTTAAATACAGAATATTATACCTCTAAACACAGATATATGGAGCACTGAGATGTGTATGCTTGTCTTTAGACTGAATTAAGACCCATGTGGCAATTCATCAAACTGTCGTCCCTGTGCCTGTAAAAACTTCTCCAAATAACCAGACATTATAAGCAGACGTGGTCTAAGCTTATGTTTCAGGATGTGGGATAGCTGAGACAATAGATTTGCAGTAGCATAAATAGGAGAGGAACTGCAGTGGGGTTATATAACCACATCAGCATTAAACGAATAACATGTGGGGAAATAAGAGCAGAGACTTTTGTGCCTTTTTTCCTGACCTGAATTTAGTGTATAATCCACCTTTATTAAAGCTTTACAGCGTCACCTCTGAGCTTTCTATTCAGCACCATTGTAAACAGCGTGCTTCCATTTTGGAATGTGACTGAGTAAATTCCAACTCACATAACAGTTTGCAGTGTGAGGATGTGACGGAAGCTTTGTTGGCAGCAGATCTGTATTTGGCTGCTCTGTGCACAACAAAAAACCATGAGGATCCAGTTAGCCGAAAGTGTGGAAGAACTCTGACCTTAACCTTACCGAAGTGCTTTGGGATGATTTGGAAAGCAGACTGTGTCCCAGGCCTGGTCTGATGTAGCCAGACCTTCAGACTGACAGCAGAGGCTCTAAACACCATAGCACCTTTTTTTGGCCGAGACCGCATCGGATTGTCATGTAAAGCAGCCAATCACAGTTTGTTCGTTTCATGTTTAAGGGCATGACAAGTTAAAAACAGACCAGCATGCAAGTGCAAGTGTAGATGCTCATTTAGTACAGTATGCAAATGAATGACTATAACATAAACATCACATGACAGCGTTTATGAGGGGACCAGAGCATCACAATGGCTTTGTTTTCAGGCGGAAACAAAAATTTAAAAAAAGAAGCAAAATTCAGTAGATTTCAACCAATTACATTCTACGGTTTATGGGTGTGGCATCTAAGGTTGACACTTCCTCAGGTCTTTCTTGTCTTAATGCTCTTGTGACTGAATGAGCAGACATTTATCCCACAGCCATGCACCAAACTCTAGTGGAAAACTGTAGCCTTCCCATAGGACAGGGTTCGGCAACCTTTAACACTCAAAGAGCCACTTGGACCAGTTTCCCAGAACATCGGAAGCCACAAATCTTTTTTAACATCTTAATAAAAAATATAACTCCATATATCGTCATTTCTATTTTAATCACTTGAACATAAAGTAATTTTCTGTTTAATACAGATGATGCCAATGTTTTTTCTTTTATAAGTCCACTATGTTTGAAGTAATAACGGTAAGCTGCTTGACGGATAGTAATGTCTGAAAAGGACATGACCGTGATGTGTCCTGGCGCGACTACAACAGCTTGAAGTTTTCTACACTGTACGCAACAAGGTGACCCTTGCAAAGAGCTTGCAATACGTTAGAAATTGTACAGAGAATCCATTTACTGTCCGGAATTTAGCATGTCGCGTCATTCCGCATCCAGTTTAGGAAATATCAGTGATTTTAATGGGCTTTAGTGTTGTGTCTCGTCGCGCCGCTCATGTTTGGTGTAAACGAAACACAGGGCGATAAGCCTACGTGTGAGCTAATACCTTGTTGGTTTTTGCTCAATATGACATTAAGTGGGAGATCAGTGGACTTTCTTTTATATAGGAAAACTTTTTTTTTCAGAATAACAGTCATTATGTTTCAATTTAAGTTCTCATTTCTATTGTATTTTGGTGGCATTTATTATAAACTATTTCAAAGAAATTGCAATAAATAGTTTTGAAGAAAAATATTTCGGTCAATTTAGTCTGCTTTGTTATTAAACCAGAGACAAATTCTGAACGGAGGATAACGGGCATTCTCCCTGCTGCACTAGTACTGAGACGTTCCTCTGTGTATAAATATTTCTACATTGTATAAATAAGTTCAAGGTTCAAGCAGCTTTATTGTCATTTCAACCATATATAGCAGATGCAGTACACAGTGAGTTTCTCCAGGACCCCCTGGTGCTACACAAAACATAGAATTTACAAAACAACAAAGAGCCACTAAACAGGGTAGACATAAAGCGCAGACAGTGCAGAGTGCAATAAGTAGCATTTGTGACAGTTTATTGCAGAAACAAACACTGACTAGTGCAATAAGTGCTCCTAGCTGTATTATTTGTGTCACCTTTAAAAATTGTTCTTGAGAACGTTCACCCCAACGGTTTAACAAAGTGTTTACATTACAGTGTTCCACATCGTATTTAAACCAAAATTTTATCCTCTTTTTACAAAATTAAATTTATGTGTCATCTTTTATCGTGCCCATTCACAGCGTTAAGAACGCCACCTTCATTTTTTACACGGGATAGCTGTCACTGTTTCCTGTGAGTAAGATGTGTCTATCATGTTTCTTATATAGTTCAGGACCTGCTCACATCTCTGTGTTGTATCACAGGACTCCGACACATACTTTTTCCTGCTCACATATGTGTGGGGATTCCATGTTTCAATATGTGTCACGACGGGTTTGTGATCATATTTTGAACAAAGTAACAAAGAATGTTACCAATTCATTAAGAATTTCCAAAGTAATGTTATGTATTCCATTATTCATTTCATTATTCGTAAGTATGAAAGAGAGTAGAATAACAAGTGGGAATAAAAGAAATGTCACGTTTAGAGTAAAGCTTTGACTAAAATGGTATATAAAATGAAACAAAATGACCAAATACTTTGACAAAAATTCAACTATGTTAGTGTTGTAAGTGCAGTTTTTAGAGTAATTAGTTTGCTTAAGTCCTTAGTGTTGTGATTGCACCTGTAGAACAGACCAATGCTTACAGTTTGACAGGATGATGCATAACACTTAATAGAGCAACCTATTATTGGTATACAGTGAAAAATGTTATTCTGAGGTATTCACAGATCTGGGCTGCTTTGCCCTGTTATAGCGAAACGGACATAAGCAGTGCAACCTAGAAAAATATGATTTATTAATATATTTTATTGGTGCCAAGGTCAGCATGTTATTTATGTCTTTTGCCAAGAAGGCTGCTGAGTTTTTGGTCTTTGAGTGGTTAACACTATTAGCATTAACTACTAGCGCGGTAAGATTGAGCTGTACAATTGCGCAGTAAAACCATTAATACCCACAAAAAATGACCTGTGTCCCAACGATTTATTATTGCAGTCATGTCTGCAATTTTTACATCGACATATTCCTATTTGGGGGAAAAAAAACCCCAACCAAAAAAACCAATGCTGTTTTTTTAAGTGAGCAGGAATTCTGCATCCAAAAAACCTGCTCATATAAACGCTACATTCCAGACCACCTGCTAATTACCCATGGGGTGTCTGTTATCTTCTTTACACTTTTCTGGCCACTAGAGCCAAGATCCTGAGGTATGCACTCTGAATGACTTATTTCACCAGTTAACACACTTGAAATAATTAGTGAAAGATATCGCAACAAATAGAATAAATAAAAACAAGTGGAATAAATAGTATGTATTCCAGTATTTCCAGAAACACACTGCACTTATTAGGATATACTTTTGTATATGCTTTGTGTTGAAAAGCTTAAAAATATTGTTGGAATAAAAACCTTAAAGGTGCCAGATTTATTGTTGTTGTAAATTTTTTCCATTACTTATCATAATGCATTATGGTAATGTTTTTTCTGCTGTTAAACTACAGTGTTAGCAAGAAAATGCTATGTTAAATTTTCCAATCTTTTCTGTTTATTCTATTTTTAAACCATGGACAGTTGAAAATGTCACTATGCCGAACTGTGTATGATAGTGTATAACAAAAAAATTTGGGTTAATTAACTTTTGTAGCTGAAAAGAGGATGAAACGATATCCGTGCGATCATTAATGATTAGCTTTTTGTCCTCATGCAAGAGGATTTTTACCCACATACATTTTTATGCTTTTTCTTTCATTTGCTTCTTCTTTTTTTTTCTCCCTCTATCTTTTTCTCTTGTGGCTTCTTTCTCATGGTTCTTCACATACACTGTCTGATGTCAATGCCTCTGCAGCTTTCTCACCATTTCTTCCCTACGAGGGAGTTGTCCATGTCTGTAAAGCAGCTTAACTTTGCACTAATGTAATCGACTGTCTTTTTTTCCTGCTTAATAGTCCTCTCAAAAATGTGTGATAAGAAACATAAAATATTTTTCGACCAAAAAGAGATTTGCTTTATAACGTTAGGTTCAGCAGCATCATGTTTTAAAACTACAAAAGTGATTTGCCCCGAGCTATTTACCGTAGGACGTGTGTTTAAGTAAAGGTTTTTTGGGGGGGGGGTTTGGACATTGAAGATGTATGGCACAATTCCAGAAAGCCGACCAGATACCCGTTTGAAGCCTGGTCCCATCGGAGGGCCCTAAATATTTCATGGTTCTATTCCAGCCACAGCTAATTACCCTGTACAGTGTCACACGGGCCCTACAGTACAGAGCAGTAAAGGAGAGCAGAAAAAGTGTAGTTTAAGAGGCAGACGTGTGTGAAACTGGAGCGCTGTATTACTGAAAGCGGTGCAATCTCTGTGTAATTCCACACTGTAATCTGAGGAACCTCAGTGAAAATGATGTAAGACTGCAATTTTTTTCCGGAACATTACATCATTTATGATTGTTGTCAAATCCGATTGGTTTAACGTACAACATATTCAGAGATAGAGTCAGTAATAGTCATCTGGGGAATTGAGGTCAGATTTCATCAAGGTAACAAGCAAACACATCTTAGAGGGGTTCATCTATTTCTTTAATAGGCTTGGTGTTGTTGCAGCAATGGAAATATTGCACTTTTAATATCATTTAGTTATTTTACCTAGAAACAACAAAAAAGAATCATATTCATTTTATTAAAATAAGAGTCCATTGTTATACAAAAATGTTATTGGATATCATTAGATTAAAATGACTACAGTGACAATTATTGAATTTTAGATATTCTGATAGATATGAATTTTTTAGAACCGATGCCAATTTATTGCATATTTGTGTGACAGATAACCAATATGTTTATTTATGGTTTTAGTTCTGTTTTTGGCACAATGATAATAACAGTACCATATTTATAACACTGTTCCTCCTGCAATTTTACTGTTGCAAACAAAGCAAGCAAGTTTTATTATATAAATCAATATCATCAAATGAAATTTAATTATTTATTTTAATAAATTAAAATGTAACAAATAAAAAGCATAACAATGAACCAATAACCAATGAAATTACCAATGACCAATAACCAATGACAAACTAAATTTCCAATTCATATGAATAATTAAAAAAAGCTTTTATACTTTAATGTGGTTCAGTGCTCCCAAATCAGCAGAAGAGATGCCTGTAAGCATTGTTGAATCATCTTTTCTTACAGTACTGCACACCAGTCTCTAAACAGGCACAAGAGGGCGCTATATATTGTTCAACATTACAAAAAACGACTTCTTGTTAAATAAAAGGTTTAAATATCATGATAAAAGTTGGTAAAAAAAACAATTATCAGTTGAGTCCCAAATAAAAGATACAATTAAAGGTGCAGGACATCTTGTAAAATGCTAACTGTAGCCTGATAGCACTGAAAGTCCCACATTCGCTGTCTAAACCTGTTTCCTAAACACATGAACGTGCACAGACTAGCCGACTAGAGGGAACATTACTACAGCATGTGTCATTAACAAGTGAGGAAACTTTATAGTAAAGTTAGTAATAGTACTAAAATATTAAACACCAAAATCGAATCACACCTTATACCCAGTTTTAAGTAGTAGTAGTGTCGCTACAAGTAGTACCGCTACTAGTTTAGCTAGCTCTCTCGTTAGCGTCTGTATGACCTAAATCTTAAAAATTTTAAGCATTTCCACATCATAATAATAAAATCTGTGATGGTAATGGAGCCTGAAGTTAAATATATAAAAAACAAACATTTAAAAAATAGCTGAGATGCAGTAAGCTAATTTTGCCATGTTGCTGTAGCTTAGCTTGCTAAATTTCCCAGATAGGCAGCTGCAGTGTAGTAAAGATTTATTTCCAACGTAGACTAACTGATAGCTTGGCACTAGGAAATACTGTAACCATGAAATCATCTTTCAGACCCTTTGACTCCAGTGTGGAAACACAACACGATAACAATTTGGGTTTTCGCTCTATTTTAATCCAAACTTTTTTTCCGCAGTTTGTGAAAGCACTGATGATGTAGCCTGTCTGTGTGAACAGGGTGCGCACAGATATGAACATACATATATTGACAGACGGCAGAAAAGCCTTTTATAATGTTCGGACCAAACATTTTGATTGGACAAAACCTTTGTACGGTTTCCACATTTTGATTGCTTCCACGAATATATAAACATATAAATACATTAGACGTTGTGGTCCTACGCTTCCACTTTATGATTGCTATCAGGATGTGAGGAGACTTTTAACCGGGAACAAAAAAAAGTGTCTTTAATGCTAGCTTTTATTACCGGCGCGGAACTTTCGGAACAAAAAAAAGTGTCTAACCTGCTGCTATTTGTAAAAAAAAAAAATCATGATTTTATTTAGTAGACAAAGCATCCCTGACTGTACAAAGTGAGCAAAGCCCTAGCATAGGCTATACATGGTGTGAGGTTACAGTCTCTCAGCTTTATTCTTATCAAGAAGCTCTCTCTATCAGTCATTTCTATCCTGTCCTTTTTCTCTGTACCAATTTATTCCCCAACTCATTGTTATTTTCTGTTCCCTCTGCCTCTCTTTTCTTGTCTCCAGCTCTCTCGGGAGCTTGAGTGACCTAATTCTCATCAGAAGGCTTTCAGAACACCACTTGCTCACTGTACACCTCCCAAGCTTTACGTGGCTACACAGCATTGCCCCTAAACCAGTGTGTGAGAAAAGAATGGGACCGTTTTAATATTTACTTGACTCTTTAGAGCTACGAGGGCAGCTTTTATAATTTTAAGTTGTAAATTTTCGAGTATGCCTATGGGACCTAAGTGAAAAACAGTGTCAGGACTTAATGAGTTTTGTAGTGCAGTGGAGATTATGTGCTGAAGTGGCAGTATATTTGATGGACTCCGAGGCTACAGGTGCAGAATAGCACCGCATGTACTGCCAGAGCAGACATTGTCTCAAAACATGATAACTCACAATGCTGGACAACCATTTAGACATCCTGCTACAGTTTACGCTACATTTGATCATTACAATATGCTGTAATTAACATGCAGTGCCACCCAAAAGAGGATGGGTTCCCTATTGAGTCTGGTTACTCTCAAGGTTTCTTCCTACTTCATCTCAGGGAGTTTTTTTCTTGCCACAGTTGCCTCCAGCTTGCTAATTAGGGACAAACATTGTACTGTGTAAAGCTGTTTTGAGACAATGTCTGTTGTGAAAAGCGCTATACAAATAAAACTGAATTAGACTGAATTGAATGAGATGTCTTTTGCATGAAATAGGGTCTAGATGTTGGACTGTTAACCAGAAAAGTGTGGGTTTAATTCCCAGCACAGCAAAGTTACCACCAATGGGCCCTTGAGCAAGGCCCTTTACCCTTCAATTGCTCAATTGTAAAACTGAGATAAATGTAAGTCGCTCTGGATAAAATGTAAAATATTTCTGGCGATGTTGTTGTTTTAATTAAAGCATCAATGCAATGTCTTTGTTTATTCACATCTAAAAATAGAGGCCTGTGTTATTATGTTTCGATTGCTCAGTTTAACGCGTGATGCGTCACATGGACGGATCGGAAACGAAAACAGCGTGTAACAAAAGAGAGCTGCAAAATGAACAATGGTAAAAAAAAAAAAAAAGATCAAAGCAGCAATATGCAAAAGTGAAAATAGATCTGTGAGAGTGATCTGTGCTGCCTAATCTAAATATTAATGTCAAACAATACATTTGTGGAAAAGAAAAAAGCTTAACCGACAGTAGGGATCTTTTTAAAACAGAATTTTAAATATCAGTTTATAACATATGTATGTGGTGTGTGTGAGTGTGTGTGTGTGTGTGTGTGTGTGTGTGTGTGTATTAAGTCTCTCGCCTTGCTGTTTGCTTTGTGAGAGCTGATCTTTGTTGATATGCATTTTATACAGAAAATGACACTCACCACAGTTATTATTACTAAACTATAGTGTGTGTGTGTGTGTGTGTGTGTGTGCATATTTATATCCAAATTAGTTTTTAAACCCGAACTATTACATTTTGACGAATCTGTTCAATTATTCACCGTGACACGTACAACAAGCTTTTTCACCTGTCTTTCACTTCTAATTTATCGGCTGTCAGGCGGATTTTTCAGCCTTCTTCTGAGGTGACTGCAGGAGTGTACAGCAACAAAGAGCTTTCCCAAAGGTGATATGCAAATGGCTAATCAGTGTTAGTTAACCTGTTTCGTGTCATACAACTACATTTCCTGAATACCATATCGTGAATACATTAATCAAGTAAGAACGGCTGATGCGAAGATCAGAAGAACTAATCTAACGCTGTCTTCATCAGGAATTTTAAAATTATATGATTAGACATACATTTTTCTCCTACCACAAACGTTATTGATTAATCAAGTATACAAAATTTTAATTGTGTCTTTTGAGCTCATGGTATGCATATTCTTATAACAACCAGTGCATCACGGTGGCTTAGGGGTTAGCACGGTTGTGTCACAGCAAGAAGGCCTGGGTTGGATTCCCAGGCAGGGGCCTTTCTGTGTGGAGTTTGCATGTTCTCCCGGTTCTTGCGTTGGTTTACTCTGGGTACTCTGGTTTCCTCCCACAGTCCAAAAACATGTATGTTTGGTTGGTTGGTGATTTTAAATTGCCCATAGTAGTGAGCGTGAGAGTGTGTGTGGCCCTGTGATGGACTGGCGACCTGTCCAGGGTGTACCCCTTCAGCGGCTATAGAAAATGACGTTTCAAGGTCCACTCCGAATGAAAATGCTTCATTTTACAACTCGGTCGGAATACAAATGCCCAAATTAAATGAAATTCTAATCGGAATTAGGAAAGAGTGGAACAAAACATTTCATAAACAGATTTTTAAAAATTCCTCTATGTAAACCGGTTAATTCATACATGCCTGAGCAGAATTTCCAGTAGTACCACTCTCTTCCATCATTCCTTTCCACGGACTTTCATCCACAGGCTTCTGCTCCCCAGAGGAGGGAGGGGTAGAAAATCGATGCTTCAAGCACTGTTACCAAAAATGTCAGCTTCTTGCACCCGTTTCTCATAAAAGTGTCCAGCTCATGTTCTTTCCTGATCAAAAGCAACACAATGCCTTCAAATAGTGTGATTTAGTAAAGCATCTCCATCTGGGAGAAATAATGAGACTTTTAGAACGACAAACAAGCTGTTACAAAATTACTTTAATCAAAAGTGTCGGGACATGTAAACACCAGATCAAATTATTTAAACATTTAAGCAGAATTGTACAGAATCTCAATTAGCATGACAAAAAGTGGGCATGTAAACGGGGCTACTGTTGGGGCCTTTAAAGCACTGTTGTTTGTGGCTCTAAATAAGGATGCCAAATGTTATCTGCCAAATGTAAATGTAGTAGCGATTTTAGACCATATACAGGCTTATGCAGCCCTTCAAATTATCGAGCTACAAGATGAAATCAGCTAATGAAAGCTTAAACAATATACATTTTAAAGTCTTTAATATTGATGGGTCAGATACTACAACGTGATGGCCGCCGCTATCGTTTTTATGCTGATGACATTTAAATGTACACATCACGCAGTCCTGCTCACCACACCCGAATTAACGTTTTCTGTTGCCATGCAGGATATAAAAACATGATTTCAGAAAATCAATGGATTAAACTGAGATCATCATAACTGGTACCCCATCACTTTACCACCAAAGTTCCCTCTGACTTTACTTGCAATATCACTTGCACTCTAATTGCTCCATTTGCTATCGTTAAAAATCTTAATGTTATACCTGACTCATTTCTTTTATTTCAGTCTCTTATATTACCTCCCTTAACTAAGTCAGCATTCCTTCATCTACGACAAGCTCTGTCCTTTCATTAATGCCAAAGATGCTGAAACTCTCATTCATGCTTTTGTCTCATCTTGTCTCGACTAGTGCAATGCCCTTTTTTTTTAGCTACTTCCATTGCCAAATTACAGTATATTTAAAAATCAGTCTTACTTGGACCAAGTGTTCGGCCCACATCATCCCGATTCCAGCTGATCTGCATTGGCTATCAGTGACCTATCGCATGAAGTGTGAAGATTCTCCGGCTTTCTTTTAAAGCTTTGTTTTCATTCTGCTCCGTCCATATTCTTCACCTCGTTCATTGTGTCCTTTAACTCTCGCTTTCTTGTCGTCCCTCGGTATCGCCTTTCTTCCCTGGGGGGGCAGATTATTTAGTGTCGTTGCCCTAAAATTACTTCCCACTTCCCAAATTACTCTTTCTTGCCAGTGAGCTCTCTAAATTCAAATCACTGCTCAAATCTCACTTGTTTTACCTTTCTTCAGTAAACTTCTGCTGATACTTCCTTATGTTGTCCTGTCTATCTATAACTCTCTAAATGTCTAATGCTCTTCTTGTATTATTGTTTAATGTTCCGCTCATATTGATATTGTCTATCTATTTTTCTCTGGATGTCTGATGTGCTTTTTTATTTTGTATTACTGTTACTGATGTTATCCTCTCATTTCTGATTTTTATTGTAACGTGATGTTTATTGTTGTTATTATTATGGATGTGGGTACAGGTTAATGAAGTAAGTCACCTAAGGATGACGCATGACTCCTACCTTTTCCTCATTTCCTCAATACTATTAATCCACATTTCTGCAAACAGATTATGTGTGGAGGCGTTTTCATATCAGCACACCTTTCTAAACACTAAATACGCAAACATTAGACTTGCAAATCGTCAGACAGGCCAGAAAAACAAATCCTTTTTCAGTTACCGGTTTCAGAACGGCTTTTTAAATGTAATTTTATATGGATATTGTGTAAATGAAGCAGGATTGCATGCCATTGTTCACATAAAAAAAGTAATTAACTAACTAAATGCAGTTAAGATTTGCTTGGTTAGGAAAGTCTGATTTAAATTCAATTTTCACATGTGATGTTATTCTGCTTTAATTATTTATTTGTCTGCATTTTGTGTGGATACAGTGATACTGTATCTGTCTGTGTCTTTCTACATTTACAGTATTTGTCAGACACTCTTATGCAGAGTGACTTACATTTACCAGAATTATACAACTTAGCAGCTGAAAAGTAAAGTCTTTTGGTCCAGATAAATGAATTTATGACCACCTGAACCTAAACCTTGTGTTTATACTGCCAGAAATGTTCCATTTAAATCCAGCTTTGGAAATAAGCTCCATTGTCAGTTTTTCAACCACACCTACATCCCACCAGTTCATTATTGGTTTAAATTTATATAAGACATTTCTTTATTTTGTCGGCACAGTTCTATTTTTGCCTCTACGACTAACATGTTCTAACAAATTTACTCAGTTCTATTTTCCATAATATAAAAGGAGCTTGATTACACCACTATCACCAGGCAGTTACTAAAGATAATTTTATAAATAAAGCTTCCCTTGAGATCCCAGTCCAGTTAAGTAAATTTAACCACCTGATTTGTGAACCAAAAAAATAAATAAAATCCTATTTTGTCTTTTGAATCCACATTATTATTCGGTTACATATTCCTTTTTTTTTTCTTCTTTCGGCTGCTCCAGTCATAGCACATCATTGACCCACATACTTGATTTGGCACAAGTTTGACGCCAGAAGCCCATCCTGATTCATTTCTTCCCGTTTTATTTTGGATCAAGGCTGGCAATGGGACTGCAGCATCTTTCGTTTAAAGCAATGGCAGGGTTGCTTTTTTTTTTAAACAACAAGCTTCCAACTATTTTCTCAAATTGAAATGCATTGCAGGTTAATCAGGCAATTATGTGGCAGTATTACAATGCCTAAAATCATGCAGTTACCCAAAGCCACACAAAACACACAAAAGGCCAAATTCCGTGTGTTGATGCAACATATTTTTAGCACCACCGTGGTTGTACTGGATGTACGGACAGCTGTGGTACCTCTTACTGTCGATTGATTTTTACTCCCCGTTTCTCTCAGCTAGTAAACAGCTTTATCTCCAGTACTCACTCAATAAAAGCTACAAGCATAAGCTCCCCTACCAAATTGTCTCCCTGAGAAATGGATCTAAATCTCTTCCTGTCGAGCTAGGAAAGAAAATGGTAATAATGAGGATTTCCTATACGGTCTCAGCAGCCACGAGACCCCAGAGACCTCATTTAGACTCTGAGATAAACAGCAGCCGGGACATGGGAGGTCGGGTGAAAAGCAGCAGGCCTGCTGTAGGATGGCTTCAGAAAAAAAAGCCTCAGTGCTTCTCGGCTGGCATTTATAGCTGTTATTAACAAGGCTGAAAGACCAGAAACAGGTTCTGTTGCGCCAACATATCTAGTGAATGGGGTAAAGGGGAATAGGCCTCATTAGAGTACACTGAACTGGGCAATTCCGATTTGTATGACAGTTCTGGCTGTAGGATATACAACCACAGACTTCGTACTTCACTGAACAACGGTGTTGTTCACAGCACTTAAGTGCTACAAGAACAAAATACAAGTTCACTGGTCCTGTGATTCATCTGCGAGAATTCTTTGCACTTTAGATTTAAGGGTTTTTAAAATATGCTTCTAATATCTCAGCCATAACACACAGGGGTACTTGCCTTTCTGAATTTGCATCATTGTACTCAACAGCAGTAGCTTATTAAAAAGGGACGTGTCTATTGTTTTCCCGGTCTGAGAATAGCCTGCAGTCAGAGTAGTGACGAGAGAAGCAGCGGCCTGAATCAGGTGAATCATCTAAGACAAAATGAAACCGAAGCAAAGCCGTTACTCAAATAAAAACTCATAATATTATTGTGAATGGGTGCAGGAATCATTTCTTTTATTACTTTTAACATTGATGTGTGTCCTAGATAGCAGTGCTGTGTGGTCAAGAGAACATTATGGGATGAGTGAGGAGTGAACATGCCGTGCTAGTTTAACCTTTACAATCTAAAAAAAATGCACTAGACTATGTTCAGATTTTTCTAGCTTAGGTGTGCTTTAGAAAAATGTATATAGTGTAAATGTTTATCCTTCCAGCTGTGGGATTTTTATGTGTTAGTGCCTATTGTATGCATCTGATCCTTCTCAGCTAACAGGAGTGGAACCTGATGTTGCCTTCCGCTGGGGTAGCTTATCCGCCCTCTTCAGACGTGTTGTGTGTTCCGAGAGGTTTTTCTGCTTACTATAATTGTATCTGACACAGTAGTTATGTTTACATCTGTAACATTTCCTTCAATAAATTAACATTTTTTTATGAAAATTATTTTCCCAGATCCCCAGATTTCACCCCACTTGATTTTTATCTTTGGGAGCATTTGAAGGCCATGGTGTACCAGGAAAACATACAAAACATAAATCATCTCAAGAAACGTATCCCCGTCACCGTTACCAGCATAACTCCAGCTGTGCTTATAGGTGTTCTTCAGCAGTGAAGGGCACGCATCGAAATGTGTTTTCAAAAAAATGGTAGTCATTTAGAGTAGATTATCTAAATAAAAATAATTTTTACTTAAAAAATGTATTAAAAAACTGTAACTGAAACAGGCGATTTGCCCGCATATTGAGAGGACCCCAACAGCTGACTATTTTAACAATCAAAAATGTTATTATTATTATTATAACATAGAGCAATAAATCCCCCCTTCCCAGGAAGACCCTCCTTTTGCGTTACACTTGCATAAATTTATGTATAAATTTCAATATATAAAAGCAGCTTTATAGGTTTTATTTTCCTGTAAAACTGCTTTGCGTTCAGTTATGAAATAAACATAAATCTAATGTAATTTATATGCACAGTCTTGGATGAAGCAGGCTGAATTCTATTTTACTCTAAGTTTTATAATTTATGTAACTGTATATATGAGAAATAATATCGTCCACTTAAGAGTCTTGACTAAAATGCTTTAGGATAGCATCTGTGGTAACATAGTACGCTAAATAATTTTTAACTAAGCTGCTAAAGGGGACAGGAAGCTGCAGTCTTTTATTTCCTATGTGTCTTATATTCGCTAAGTCATAAAATTTCAATAAAATAAAATACATGCAATATTTTTCTCAGCATGTGCTTTCTGAATAATATATTTTATTCTTTATGAAGTTTATGTTTTATATGGTCTGTCTAATAAGACCAAATATAATTTTTTCCCACTTGTAAACAATAAACTAAAATAAGAGGGAGGGAGAAAAGCAAAAAAAAATAAAAAAATCATTACGCAACTGGTGCCAGCGTGACTATGTTAAATTACAGTGTACGTACCAAAATCTCTCTGTCTTTTTTTAGTTCTATCAAGGGAAAAAATAATCAGGATGAGTCTGTTTTCCTTTTTTTTTATCAGTTTTTAGTGCATCTAGGCCAGGCAGCTGGCGTATAGCTCTTCCAACTGTGCCTAAAACCTCCAAATGCACAAATGAGCTCAGCACGGTAATGATTATTAGGATACATCACTCTGTGGGATGTTCTATGGTAATTTAGCACCAGATTAAGTAGAGGAAAGAAGACAACAGGAGGAGGGACAGTAGCGTTTGTGTGTGTGTGCGTGTGTGTTTGTGTGTGTAGTCTAGCACAGGCTTTGGGTTCAAACATGTTGCAAGAACAGCATGGCTCCTTGAAACTCTCCTGTGGGATTCAGTGTGGTGTTTAATGTGTGTGTCTCTGGAGATGAAGATTCATCGCTTTAATAAGAACAGCCTCAGAGACAGAAGAGAGAAGCTAGAGCAGCGTCTGACAGAGCTAAGAAGGGTGGTGAAGAGAGAGGATTGGGTGTTTTTTTTTTTTTAACAGTGTAGCGAGCCACCTCAGGACTCAGGACAGGACAGCTGGATTTGGCAACGCTTTAGACTGTTTCAGCATAATTAATTACATCATGTTATATTTAATACTAATAATTGTGGTACATACATTTTGATGTAACAGCTGATAAATGTCATAAGCCTCATTATGTCATATTTTACTAGGGCTGTGTACTGGCAAGGGCCTCACGCTACGATGCACATCACAATACAATATATCGTGATATAATGTAATAAAATACATACCGCAATACATGGCAACACTTAAAAAAAATCTTTTTAATGTTATTTATTATTTACAGTAGCAGAGAAGGAAGTTGTGTGACATTTTTCAGGTATTTTACTTAATTTAAAGGATAGGACAAAGGTAAAACAGGGGAGAGAGTGGGGGTGAAATCAGAAAAGCCCTGAGCCAAAATTGCCTGGAGCACAACAGCACCATGCACATGTCAGCGCCGTAACCCACTACTTCGAAATATTGCAACAGTTAGCTGTATGCCCATGCCGGGCCACCGGAGGACAACGGCAAGACTTTGTTATTGTTCCAGTCCATGCTCTTAATATTTGTTTGTCATGTCATGTGATTCCCTGCCCATTAGTCATGTCTCCAATTGGTTTAGTTTGGTCATGTGTTCCTCATTGTGTTCAGGTGAGTCTCATTTCATTGATTGTTTCCCCATTAGGTTAAGTATTTATATACCCCTGTGTTTCAGTCTGTCTTGGTCTTGCTTTGTTGCGTGTCACAGTCGATGGCTATGTCATGCTGTGCTTTATCATGTTTATGGTCAGGTCAGGTCAGGTCAGGTCAGGTCAGGTTGTGATAAGATTAGTTTTATGTTTGTTTGTTATTTTAATAAAAACTGCATTTGCATCCAACCTCATCTTAAGACTCAAGATATATAAGCCCAATTAGATATACACTCAACATTTTTGTTACTTCTTTATCATTAATCAGTCAATGCAACCATAAAGGTTAATAATCATTAGGCAGTTTTATTTTACACCTATTTGACACAGGCTTTGTGGCTCCGATATACTTGTAGCTCAGCAAGCTGATTTTGCAAAAGATATTTTTTTTAACAGCTGAACTGTCCCATTAACAGAATGTGTCCGTTTCTATCTTTAGGGCAGTTCAGCTGTTCAGGAAACATCTTTTGCCAAATCGGCAAGCTAGATCATGCAGGCATCAGGCTTTAAGAATCTCTTCGTGGACACACAGCTGTGTAGTGTCCCATTGGGTGAGGTGTACTCCGTCACCCTCAGCCTGAAAATAGACTACTGATTAGCACATCTGCACCACTCAGCAGGGTAAACAATGGGTATCATACCCAGTGTTCACTTTCCCAAAACATTTTTTTCGGCTTTTGTCAGATCACCATGTCCACGGTCATAAAATATGATTGCTAATGTAGTGATGCTGGTTTCATTCAGCTCTCACATGCTATAAATATATGTGCGTGTTGGTGTATAAGATTAAGAATTTGGGGCCAGAGCTGGATTACCAGCATTTACAAATGTCTGCTTTTTTAGAGGATGATTCTGATTTTATTTGTGGCCCTGCTTCTTAAACAAACGATGGCATATGTCATATAACTGATGTCGCAATTAAGTAATACATGTAGGCAAATTCTGACAGAGATGATGATAAACATCAGGAAATGGTGAATCAAAATATCTTAACATCCTTAAGGATCAGTATTTGATACAAGATACTGTATCAATGTGCTGAGATTTGGACTGTATGTTGAATGCAGTGACGGCTGGATGTGACATCAGACAGAAGAGTAATGATGGAGCTAATATCCATCGAGGGCTCCACAATGAAACTATCAGGGATAAGCGATGCATTATTAACACAACGGCGAATAAAATTGATGAGATGCTATTGTGCATGGTTTCACCAAAATCCAAAGCAATCCGTCTTAAGACCTGTGTTGTGGAAATATTTTATTGATGTCGTTTAATCCTCGAAAGACATCTGGATTAAATAATGCTTGGACAAGCTAGGACAAGATTCCCATGGTTGAATGACAAGATCTATTAAGATGACTTCTTGCGTTCTCTTTCTGTGTGGCACAGGTCGATGCCGTCATGCCATTTGGGTGCCTTGCTCTACGAGATGGGAGGACATACCATAATCTTTCAGACATCACAGATAAATATGAGATCGGGCAGGTTCTAAAAGCGTGAGTGTCACATTATTAAAAAATCCTATGAATCTTAAAATTCGTTGAAACTAGGAAGTATTTATTTTATGTCCAGTGTATGTTATGTATTTGGGCTCTTTGCCAGAGATGGAATATGTATTAAAGGAAACGATACTATTTTCCTTCCAGGAAGGAGTTTTGTGAGCTGTGCCTGGTTAAGGAACGTCTAACAAACAAGGTCTATGTGTGCAAGAAATTTCTGAAGAAAGATGGCAAGAAAGTGCGGAAGGCTGCCAAGAACGAGATCATGATTCTGAAAATGTACGGGATAATTCAAAATGTCAGCAGCAGGTGATGGGTTTGGGTCTGGGCAAAACAGAAAGAGAGAAAGAGAGAGAGAGAGAGAGAGGGAGAAGAAGAGAGAGAGAAAGAGAGAGAGCAAGAGAGTTGGACAGATGGGGAAGGGAAAAAATAAAAGGGGCCAATTCGTAGAGAGTGAGAGAAGCAGAGATGGTTAGAAAAGAGAAGGATGGAGAATATATAGAGAGTTATGTGAAAGAAAAAGAGAG
Source organism: Bagarius yarrelli (assembly GCA_005784505.1). NCBI lineage: Eukaryota > Metazoa > Chordata > Actinopteri > Siluriformes > Sisoridae > Bagarius > Bagarius yarrelli. The sequence continues at coordinate 832,701 of VCAZ01000040.1, read as the reverse complement.
AATCAGCTCATCTAAACAATAAAAGGCAGAGAGAGAAAAGATGTGGGAATCAAGAGAAAAAAAAAACAGGCCCGCTTTCTCCTTTCTGAGCCCAGTAGGTTGGTATATTTAAAGCAACTCTTTTTACTAGTTAGAAAATAGAACAACTATTTACTGTGTCCTTTTCTTCTCAGGGTCAACCACCCAAACATTCTGAAGCTGATAGATGCATTTGAGACCAGGAAAGAATTTTATATCATCCAGGAGCTGTGAGTCTGACATCTATGCAGCACTGATCCCATATCTCGTGCAAACTCCTGAATCACGTCTTCATCACTCTGGCACCAAACAGATGTGTCTCATAATAAATTTTGCTTAAGGATTGAACTGTAGGCTTTAAACAACATACTTCTCTTTACGCAAAGTCAAACGATCTCATCGATCTCTTTCTAGTAACATTTGTCTTACTGATGGATGATAACAGTTTAATGAGGTTCAGTTCAGATATAAAACAGATGGATCAGGGATACATTTATCCCTGCTAAAGGAAATGCCTGGCCCCTGTGAAATAAAGGTAAAATGCATCATGACTTACAAAGTGTGTGTATGTCTCAGGGCCACAGGTGGGGATGTGTTTGATTGGATCCTGGATCAAGGGAACTACACTGAGAGAGATGCTGCTAATGTAATCCGGCAGGTCCTAGAGGCAGTGGCTTACCTCCACTCCCTTAACATTGTTCATAGAAACTTGAAGGTGGGTTTTAGATGTATTTGCATATTACATTCTGTTCCTAATACCAGTTTGGCAATTATTATATAATCATGCAACACTTTAATGAGTGCTAAATGATTTTATCATTAGCTTAAAAATGCCGGGGTTGTAAACCTGCGGCTATGGGAGGAAGTGATTCATTAGTTGTGTATAGAAGCTTTTGTAGGATGTGCTTTGTGCATGTGTGTGAAAGGACACAGAGAGAAAGGAGGAGAGAGAGAGAGAGAGACTGCAGGGTATTGGAGACAGTAATCTGAGATATTACTCAAGCTTGTGGCCCTGTTTGACTCATAAAACTGTACAACCATCACAAAACAAACGACCCCTAAATTAAGCTAATGTGCAAAATCTAACGAACTGAAATAAATAATATCACAGCCCATACTGACTTAAAATTAGTCGCTTAATGGTCAGCCACAGCTTTCTTTTCCGAAAAATCTCACCGTGTGTTTCTAGTGCCCTCTAGTGCACCAACACAGCTCTTGTAACATCTGACTTTCATGTGCTTATTTACCATTCAAAAATGTTCGATGGTAGAGACCTTCTTGTACCTTCCATTTAAAAGATTTTAGATTTCGAGGAAGAGAAAAGAATTGAGTGCTTAATTTTTACTTTATACATTATAAACTCTTAGAGCTGTTTCCTTTGAGTCTTTATGTGTGTGTTTTTTTCAGCTGGAGAATTTGATGTACTACACAGAGAATAACCATAACAAAGTAGTTCTTCGTGATTTCTATCTCTCCCGGTTTGAGAACGGCTCCATCACCGAACCCTGTGGAACACCGGAGTATCTGGGTACCCACATAAACTGGCACATGATGGCTGGATGCTATGCCTAGTACCTGAATATGTTTTCTGTTTATCTATTATTATCTATTATCTATAATAGCTTCTATTATCTATTTTTTCCTTTCAGCCCCAGAGGTGGTGGCTCGACATCGGTATGGAAGACCAGTGGATTGCTGGGCCATTGGGGTCATCATGTACATGCTGTGAGCTTGTTTCTTGAGTTAATTACTGTTCCTAGTAGTACAGAACAATTAATTTAATACATAAATAACTTAAATAAATTAGGTGATTAATTAATAAACTTTTTTCAGGCTATCTGGAAATCCACCCTTTTACGACGAGACAGAAGAGGAGAACACAGACATGCACAATCGTATTATCTTCTGTCGGATTGTTGCTGGAGACTATGAGTTCGACTCCCCTTACTGGGATGACATATCCTCTGCAGGTGCCAAAATAAAGGACTGTTTTGTACAAATGAATGCAATATAAAACCATTTAGATCATTTAACTTTTCCTGACATTTCAGCTAAAGAGTTGGTGTGTAGGCTGATGGAGGTTGACCAGATGATACGAATTACAGCGCAAGATGCTCTATTTCATGAGTGGTAAGCCAGAAGCTGTATAGAAAATATATATTGGCATGTGCACTGACAGAGCTCTCTTTTGCATGACATTATTATGTGAAATTGACAGGATTGCTGGAAACGGAGCCTCTGAAAAAAACCTGAAGGATGGAGTGTGTGCACAGTTTGAAAAAAACTTTGCAAAAGCCAAGTGGAGGGTAAGATATGATTCAGCCTATGTTGCCTCTACTGAATTTAATGTTGTACTCTGTCCTTGTGAATGTACATGGATCTGGAGGACAAGGAGTTTTGATGAGGATGTGCATGACATAATTTCTAGTGATTCCTATGAGACTGAGTTCTGATTACTTTGTTAATCATTTCCTTTCCCCTTGCATGGGATACCCAGGAGCTGAAGGTACTGTTATTGTCTGTCAAACAGAAAGGAGGCACTGACTCTTTTCTCTGATAATCAGACATGAGCAAACACACGCCCTCTAAAAAACAAATCATACTAAGAGCAATAAATGCTGTTAATAGTTTCTGACACCTGCTATTATGAGGAAATATGCGGTTCACGTCTGATTGCTGAAAAGAGTCTTTATCTCAAGCCTCCCTTTGTCTGGACACCAATAAATGACAAGCCTGTCACTGCCCAGCTACTCCCATATGCCTTTCCAATCATATGCGGTCCAGCCTTATAACCACACCGAGATCTCCAAAGCCCCCTACCATCACCAAATAAACAGCTTTACATCATACTGTATGTCTGTCTGTCTGTCCTTTTGGAAAAACAGCAGCAGGTGGAAGGACAAGGAAATAAGGAGAGGGTCATTTTAACACTACATGATTAACTGTGTCCCTAATCCATTGGTCTATTCTAGTCCACCTTGTGCTACTACCAAACTATAAAACTCACTTAAATTAGATAAAACATTTTCTTATGTCTTTCAAAAAAAAATAGCATTAACAACAGAAATACTGTTAAAAGTAATTGTGGGTGTTTTCACACTTGAATGCCAAGAATTCATTCTATTTATTTGCACACAATGATTTTTTTTTAATTCATGTTTTCTTATTTAGTGCTTCCATAATGCCGAATTGGGTGAATCAGTTTGGTATGAAGCCTAAAAACTAACTGGCTTTACTCCCATAAGATGTAGTCACTTGTTCATTCCAAATAAAAAAGTCACAATTTTCTCTGCAGACCAAAAAAACCTTTCCTTTTCTTCAAATTGGAAATTACATAATTTGAACCACTTAAACCCCAATGGACAGCCTTCATATATGAGTTCAACAGCCTTTTTGTCCAGACAGCCATGGCATTTTGAGACTAATAGCAAAGCCATAACCTTTTGCCCCGACCTCATATGTGTAGCCTATAAAATGTCCTCTATTACATCTCGCTATCGTGCTTTTCCATTCTCATCTGGTCAAAAAGGAAAAGTGGCTTCAATAAGCTGTGTAATGTGATCAAACCCTCATTTTTGGCTGATCTTATTGGTAAATCTTCCTTTTTATGTAAAGTGTGTTTATGCACACTGTTTTACATTTACATTTGGCAGACGCCCTTATCCAATGTACAAAGGTACTTTAAGTTTCTATTAATAATTATTTTATTTCTAGTTTACTAGATCACAGGCCCTAAGCTTTTAAAAAAGTCTTTGTTTTATTTATATTTCAGTAATAGGAATTTAATAAAGTGTTAGGTCTTCAATTCTTTTAAAGACAACCATTGACTCATTGAAACATTGATGGTAAGTTCATTCCATTACCTCGGTGCCAGAACAGAGAAAAGTCTTACAGAAGACCTACCTTGTATCCTGAGGTATGGTGGGACCAGTCGAGCATGTCATGCCCTAAATGAGTTATGTAATAGACAAGTTAAATTTCCCAACTGTTTCAGACCTAAACAGATAAGTCAGGCATGTTTAAAGCCTTGTAGTAACTACAGGATACTGGCATTAGCAATGAATGATCCACACTTTGCAACCAAGGACATACTGCTGGTCATAGAACAACTTCCTCCACACGCAGATGATGTCACCACAGGAGTGAAGGCAGTAGTAGATATGGCAGCCAAGCTTAAATAAAAAACGTAATTCTTTTGGCACCGCCGCAGCAGCAGTAACAAACACTACAGCAGCTGGTAGTCAGCATGATTTAGCATAGGCCAAATACAAAAACTGTTAGCAGTGGAACAGCACACTAAAGTGCAAGCTCAGGGGAGTTTAGAAGAGCACAGCTATCCCTCAAACAGAAACACACTCTGAAGTGCTTTCAGTGGCTGCATATTATTCTCAAAGCTCATGTGCTTATAGCCTTGTGGAATAACGATGTTATGGCTGCATTTGCGGAAATGAAGTTGGATTTTTCGCTTAAGTCTGCCTAAATGCTTAATATTCAAACATATAGTTATAACTCATGCTATCGTTGTCTGATGTAGATCATTTAGACTGAATCATGCCACAATGTATCAATGTTTTCAAGCTGTAAAATTAGTACTCATACTGACTGCCTTTGTAGACCATTGTCTACCACCAATAATATGAAAATAGGTCAACCAAAGCTACAAAACAAATCTGTTTTAGGTGATTATTGCTGCTCTTTTTGCTGGCGCATCAATGTGGCCAAACAAGTTGGTAAAGTAAATAAGCTGTGTTTGGTCACAACTGTGTCAAATGCTGTGGCTAAACCCAAACAAAGACAATGGGACCACAGTCATTAAAAAAGCTAAATAGCTAATCTGTTCTTGCATATGAGAATGCACCTGTGTCCTGTACGTGTTTTCAAGTGCTATTTAAAGATGACTGACCAGCAAGTTATTAAAGACGGGTTACCTGAAGGAATTGCACAGGCATATCAAAAGGCAGATAAGCAGCCTTCTTTTATTAAATGACACCTGAATCGAGCTATGGCTACCGGATGGATGGCGGAAAAAGTAGTATTACTTTAAGACAGTTTAGCTTTACCAGATTTACAGAAGATATGTAATTTTGCTTTGTTTTCTGTGGTGATTATAAATGATCAACAGTAAACAAATTAGTTGGTTTGATTGACAAGATCTCAAGTGTGAAAATACCCAGACTGTATTCAGCGTTAAATTTGTGGTGTAATAAAAGCTGCCTATTCCTGAAGTTCTTGCTTCTCTTGTTTTTCAGAAAGCAATTAGAGTTACTACATTTATGCAGCGTCTTCGGGCCTCAGAGTTAGGCTCTACAGAAGTGGCAAAAGAGGGACAGAGGGCTGTCCAAGCTGATGGAAAAGGAATTAAAGGAATCACCACTGATTCAGGCAGAGGATCAACTGTTTGCATGTCCAAAGAGATGATGGTGGAAAACACACAAATAGAGGATCAAGAAAACAAAGAGCAAGAGGAGGATGAGACAGCAGGAACAATTTCTGCCTCAGAGATGTCAAAGTCATTATTACAAACAGACTCCTCAACCCAGACACAAGAGGAGGAGCAGGTGAAGGTAGTGGAGAAGAAAGCAAACGTGGATGTCTCTCACAATGTGGCAACTGTTTCTGGTCAGGAAAAAACAGAGGCACGCCAGGAACCGACCTGCAATATAAACACCAAATCCTCTAAATGCCAAAAAAATAAATTTATCACAGAGAAAGAGGCCACAGACAAGAAAGTAACAGCTGATACCCCAAACCGCCGCAAAATGGCTGCAAATTTGTCTCTGGATCAAAAGTTAGGGCCTGGTGCCAAGACAATCAGTTCAGCTTTTGAGGAAGAGCAGACAGTAGCAAATGAGGAGAAGACAGACACAACAGGTAAGCAGGAAAGAAACCCTGGCAGCTGGTGTCAGACACAGCTTCCTGAGACAGTAGCAGAGGGGCAGATAGGTACTGGGCCGATAGGAGAGAGTAATTCTAAGGGCAGAGAGAAGGAAGGAGGCAATCAAGATAAGTCAGGAAGGCATGTACATAGTTCATATGCTAGTATGAATTCCTCAGGTCTGGGCCATAAGAAGACTGTGCATGTGCAAGAACAGAGAGATACAAGCCACAGTGTGTGTATGAATACATTTGGGAGTTGTCCGGCCTACTCAGTTAGCAGTGGGGCAGCATACAGTGATTTACAAGAAGGGGATGCCAGTGCGGACTGGAAAATGGACAGCGTGATTGAACAGATTGAAAAGCAAATGGCAGCTGTACTTGAGAAGATTGAAGGAGATATGCCTTCCTTACTGGAGCAAATCAGGGACTGTCCTGAAAGTTTGCCAAGAGCAAAAAGTGCCCATTCTTCTCCATCAGTTCGCCATCGTTCCTACCAAGACCGTTCCACACCACCACCTCTACCTACCACCCCAAGGCCACCAATGCCCTCTCTACCACACCTCAGCATTCCACCTCCTTCCTATCCACCCCCAAACCCACCCACTCAAACCCAAACTCATAACCAATTGGCCACTGAGCAGGGTGATAGAGACGGTCAAAAGAATGCTGCAAGACTAACCCAGTCCCCGAGGGGCGGGATTTCAGGCAGAGGCTTATAGCTTCAATAAGCAGGAATAAATTGTAAAAGAAGAAGGTTGATAAAATAGTTTATAAACGAGACATGAATGTCAAAGTAGTAGCTATAAAGCTGCACAATCATTATGAAAATCTAAATTTTAGCATAGCTTTGCTCATCTTTGCTTTTAGTCGAGAGCAGTCACGATCAAGTGTATTTGTGCCGAAAGTGGTTTCTTTCAGAAAAGCACAATTACACATAAACGACCACAAAATTATAGCGTAACATCCCTGTATGTGCATTATGTACACCACATAACAATAGAAACTGAGATAAAACTACTTCCTGAAATATCTGTAAATACGTTTACCTGGATTTATCATAGTATACAGAGCACTCATATTTTCCATAAGTTATTTCCTAACCATAATCCAGTCATTTACATCCAAGCAATCAAAAGAAGTGTTTATCTTACAGTGTACAGTGTCAAAGTTCAGCCCAAACGAAAATTTTTATTGTTGATGGTCATTGTATATTCCAATTACTTTAGCTATTATAGTGGGGTTAGTGCATCGCTGCCATTCATGCACAAAGCATTCCCACTGAAATACAGCACAGGAAGAATACTATTTTAAAGAACTAGATTGAACAAAAAATATATTTGCAATATCAACTGAAAAAGCTATGTTTGTTTATTCTTATTCTGTACAGTTTATGTTGTATATAGTATTTCTGCATGTCTTTCTAATCTCACTTTATGTTTGTCCTTATTGATAGTAACTAGAAATTTTTCTTCTACCCTGACCGGTTGTGATATTTTATCATTATTGTTAGTAAATTCATTTCTTACTCTTTTGTTGTTATTACACCTTCACATTTTCAAATTACACTAATTTTAGCTAATGTATTGTTATATATTAAAAAAAAACTTTTCAAAATGTATAAAATTTGGACATTTACAGACGTAACAGCATTCCTTTCTGTGCAACAGTTCCCTTTTTTTTTTTTAACTATTTTTGTCATAGTGATGTGAATATTCTTCCAAAGTACTTTTACAAAAATTTCAATAAAATTTAGATGGTATTTCAGTGTGAGTACTTTGTGTGTTTGTCCTCTTCTTAATTCCAAGATTATTTAACCTTCGTATTGAACATTTTTCAATATCTGACCATAAGGTGGATAAAAAAAAAAATCACGAAAAGTGTAAAATTTTTTAAATGATTTTTAGATATAAAAGTAAAAGTCTATTATGTAAAAGACAGGGTGGTTTCTAATTGGGTTCAGTGCTAATAATTTTTAATATGCTTGCGTGGTTTTAGGTTCTGCGGTTCTCTCTACAGTAAAACCATGAGTGTGTGGTGACCTGATTTTTTCAGGCCGAGCTGCCCCTTCCCGGGTTAAGTAAATAATAAAACAATACGTTTTGTATGGTAGTCATTGGAGAATATTTATCTTAGTTTAGGCTGTCCGGGTTTTACAGCCTCCTTGTTTTTTGTTTCTACATTTCTACCCCCACAAAATTTGAATTAGAATATAGCTTTTTTGCATATTCCCCCTGTTTCTGGGGGGGGGGGGGGGGGGGGGCGGGGGGGGGGGGATTTTCAGATTTGGGATGGCGTCTGGGCGGTGGGGCTTTTAGAATCTGACATCTGGATGTCAGGGCATCATGGGTTGCATGATGATGGGCTGGCATGTCAGTGCATCATGGCCCAGTGTCAGCCAGCGATAGACTCTGAATAGGACCTGGTCGCTCTACAGGGAGGGCTGAGGTGGGCCAGGCCCACCCCACATATCTGAGAGGTAAAGTGAGAGAGAAAAAATGTGGTATCACACATACATGCTGTATATTATTTTTATATTTTCTAACATTTTTATGATAAAATGTTATTTTTTTTAAAAACCTAAATTTTAGATTTATATGTACGCTCAGATTTCCACTCACTTAATTACTTAATTGTACTAATCAAAACCTTGTTTTTTAAAAGTGCATTATATGAACGTGCAAGAGAAAAACTATTTCTATTATAATTTATTTTATAAAAGTTCTTGGAGATTAAAGGTTTTATAACTTACTTTTACACATATTGTTATGTTAACGTTTCAACAACGTATATCCATTTCGTTTAGAGGCGCTAAAAACAATCTAGCACTCTCCAGAAGTATTATTGCGTACTGCGTTTCCCGCCATGCACAGCGGATAAAAACTATGGACGAGTTCATTTTAAGATTGTAGGGGTGTTTAGAAAGAAAACAGAATATTGTTTTGGGTTTTTATGAAATAGTTCTACAATGATTTGTGATTTTTGTAAACAGTAAAAATAGTTTAGTATTAATTCACAAGTTTAAGCGATTTTGGCTTATAATGTTAAGAAGATATTAATGTTTGTTGCACACATCCATCCCATCCTTAAGTGGTGGACTGTTCTGGAGTCAAACTCTGCACATGTTGCTGCTAGGCTACTGACCAACTGGCGAACAGTGCTCGCGCTGAGTGAGCGGTAACGGTATAGAGTTGGTAGCCGGTCAGGCGTCGGTTTATCCTCTGCACAGATTTTATACCAAGGAGCTCTCGCCAGTTGGAGAAACACTCAATTATACACACAGTTTTATTAGTTGTTTTGGGTTTTTTTTTCCCCTCCTGAGAAATATTCGTGTATTCAATCCCGTGGAAAGGCCTGGGTAATATCGGATGTGGTGAGTTCTGCATACTTATGTGTATAGCTAATGCTAAGCTAACACTTGTGTTAGAATGGCTTGTTGCAGCTTGCTAGCTAGCCGCACTGTGCTAACCAGCTAGTTGTGTCTTTTCAAAGCCAGTCGCATGTTGTTGTAGGGCTGTGCTTTTGTACGTCTTAAGTTCTGGTTCATTTAAGAACAAGTTCGTATTGTCGAAGCTGACATTTGCAATAACAAATTATTCAATTATATTTTATTTAGGGGACGCTCACAAGTTAGGAAAGCTTGTTTGCTAAGCGCGCTAACGAGCTTCTTTTTTTCGGCTTTATGTGGTGCCAGTTATACCCCCAAAGCGCAGCTCGTTAGCTTACAAGCTAATGCATGCTTTGCTTTTCTTGATCAGCGCGTATCGTGGAGCTTCTTCGCCTTTAATTAAACAACAGTTAGTAGGTGACTTCCTACCAGTTATTTAAAATAGTCTTAAGTAGTTAACTAAAAGGTGGGAAAATCACTTGAATTAACCCCGAAGAACGCTCACGTTTAGCCTAATTAGATAAGCTGTTAACTGAGTTCCATGTGATGGCTGGTGGTAGCACTAAGTGCTTTAAAGCGGGTAAATGGTAAGCTAACGGTCTCGCAATTGCTAGAAGCTAGCGGGCTGCTGCTTGCATTATTTAATTGAGGTATTACTTCCGAATTCATTGAGCAGATCACATTCGTATATGCCACTGAAATGCAGGTGTCGGAGAAATAGCTGTGCAGAGCAGAGAAGCTCTCACCTTTTGTTATCTCACAATAATAAATAAAAAAAAAAATCAACCCGAACCTAGACAAACAAAACCGAATGCTCCACCTGGGCCTTTGTCCGAAATTCTCGCCCATCCCCCTCCAAACAGAATTATTTAACATTTTATTACAAAACGATCAGCCTGCATGGGTTCAGATCAGGTCTTCGTTCTTTTAGCTTGCTGCTCTTTGGCATTATGTAACTCCTGATGGTTCCCATAAGCTGCTCAAAGAGAAAAAATAACTTCTCCCAACATTAGCAAACTCCCTTTATCGGTTACTTGACATTAAAGCTCTCAGCAAAAATAGAGAAGATATAGACTTTTTTTTTAGGGATATTATCAACAGAATGCTAACAGATTATAGCATAAGTGTTTTAATGATTAGGGATTTCAATAAAAAAAGTATGAATTTATTCACTGGTTTTGTGCTGTTGCATTTAACATAAGGTAGCAATCAAGTTGCTTCAACTGTTCAGTTATTTTCATCTTTATTCTGTCAGGGGTCACTGGATGTGAGGTGGAAATACATCTCAGAAGGGACAGTCCATCCCAGAGCACTCGGTTTTTGTGTTTGTATGAGGAATCGCGAGTCCTAGGGTCGCCCCATGCGTGAACATATCCCTGAGTCGAGTGAGGCAGGAACACAGCAAGTCAAGGACAACAGAAGTGGATAAAAGATCGAACACTTTCTGGGTAAAACGTCTCCATGTTCCACCAGTGATTTGGAAGAAGGGGAAGTGGTAGCTCAGTGGTTCGGGCTGCTGATCATAATATAGTAGCTTCAGGTCCTGGCCCTAACAAGCTGCCACTGCTGGGCCCCTAGCAAGTCTGTTAACCCTCAACTGCTCAGACATTAGAATATAAATGTAATTTTGATACGGGTGTCTGCTTTACATTTACATTTCTTGCATTTGGCAGGATAATCCCGGTTTTACAGTCATCAGATGCTCATGTGTTACGATGCAAAAACTTTGACCTGGTCTGAGGACTTCCATGGGGTTCTCAGATTTCCGATGCAAAGTGCATGTAATTGCACAGTTCTAGAACTTCAGCACGTTTGCAGAATCGACTATTATAATGCATAGGGAACTCTCTCAAAAGTAGGCCAGCCTGCAGGATTTGATCAGTGTATGAGACATTACAAAATGTGAGGTGTCATCAGTAGGGCAACAGTTATTTGGTTTTTACGTGTTATTATACATTAGTGTGTGTGTTTAATACATTTCTCTCCCTCTCTACCTTTTCTCTCCCTCTCTGCACAGGAGTAAATAAGTTGTTGTAAGTGTGGTCTGTCTGTTCCATGTGGTAATTATTCGCACTAGTTTGCGCTGACAGTTATTTCTGCAAGCTGAGGTAGTGCTGGCCAATGAGCGGCAGGCGTGCCAGGAGATCTGTTTGTAAGCCCGCCTCTTCCTGTTGAATGTATGAGTAGCTCCGCCCCTGCGCTCCAGCTGCCATTTTGGTTTTGTTCAGTGTTCTGAAGTGAAAGCGGAGACCCGAGTAGTTACACGGTGCAGGAGGAACGAGCGCGGTGACTCGGCAGGATAGCAACGGCGGGACTTTCTCGCATTATTTCGGCGACAGAAAAAAACGGCGACATCGTGTTACTTCTTTCCGTTGTTGTGGGGTTTTTTTTTTGCTTTTTATTAACAACAGCAGCTCGTATCGTCGACGTTTCACACGCGGATCGGGTTTGCCGACACTGAGAGTGGACAGAGAGAAGGGTTATTGGTAAGAGAAGCACCCATTCAACACCGCAACTTGGTGCTGTTCATTTATTTCCCTTGCTCGCTGCTCGCTTTCGGTGCTGAGTGTATAGAGATGAACCCTGCTAACAAATAGACAGCTTTTCCCTGGCCACCTTGATCGACGCCTTTTTTAATGAACTGGAAACTTTCGTTTTTCGTCAGTTGACTGACCAACTTCGCTACTGTAAGTGCGCTAGCTAGGCCTCAATCCTGAGTCAGAAGACTGCATCTGTGTCCAATGTACGTAGCTAGCATTTTAGCTAAATCGCTTGTCATTTAGCCAGATGAAAACGACTAAACCTTATAAACATTTTACCTAGCTTGCACTAGTATGTGTAAGCCTGGATGGATCAGATTCTGACTTATTTCGCGGATGACTGATCATCTGTCATCGACAAGGAAGTGCTAAACAGAAATCGCTGAAATAGGGAGAAAAGCTAGTTGGCAGAAAAACACACGGAGCAGGTGTAAGCTTGCTGCTAGCCAGTTTTTCTGTGCTTTTCTGCTGTTTTAATGTTGATTGCCAAGTTAAGTCGACCGTGAGAGTAAACAGCTTTTCTCAAATTGCCGGAATAGATTTCTAAAGCGGCTAACAGCTCGCTTTGATTCCTTGTGCTGTCCTGTGGATTTTTTTTTTCCACTTTAGTAACCGAGCTTTGACACCCATTTTTACAGCGCTGCATATCCGGTTCCGAGGCAAAAACGTCAGTTTTCATAAACTGCTCGAAAATAATCAGGAAAAACAAGCTATGGATCACATTAAGCTTTATTAATAAGGCACAACAAAAAAGTTTCGTCCAAGATTTTGATGAATCAGGTTTTTTGGGCAGGCACAATGGGCGAGTCTCACTCCTTACAACAAAAGCGTTTCTGTTCACGGGCTATTTATAGCAGGCCGGTTACCTACAGTCTGCGGCACAGTGCAGCTTCTGCCTTGGCCTCATCACTCAAGGACTTGGCCCTCACCGTGTTCTGCTCTTACATGATAAAAGACCATGAAATACAAAACTCTTTACATTTTATCTTTAATCATTAAAGCACAGAAAAATGCACTTAAGTTTACTAAAAAAAATTTTTTTAACATCTTGCTAGCGAGTGTTTTTTTTTTTTTTTTTTTTTTTTTGCCTCCTTCAAATGACTTGTTTGTGTGTAGCAGCGCTGCAAAACCTGGCAGCCTTTATCCAGCATTGTGAAATAGATTTTTTTTTGGGGCCAGTCATTGGTTGGAACTGTCCAGTGCTGAATTTAAACAAATTAGATCAGTATGCATTAGCTAAATTTAGGTTAATAGGAGAAGGAAAAAGTTGATCTGTGACAATATAGTTCATTTACGTTACCCTAACTGGGTATCCAGGCTGGTAGATAACCAGTACCCATGGAAAGGTAATCATCTTGCATTGACAACAGAAAACCACAAAATTCTGAAAATGTAAGCAAGCAAGACAGTCATCTTTAATTAGTTCTGAAGCAGTCCAAAATTCATGGGTCAGAACTAAGCCTTGTTTAGCTTTTGGTCCATAAGTCTTTAAGCAATATAAAAAAAAATAGTTTTTATATGATTTTACTTTGATGGCGAATCCGAGTTAAACTGTAGGTCTGTAAATGCCCGATATGTGTACTTTATAAAAACTTGCGTGATTGCTGTTTAGATGTCCAGCTCGCCGCTGTCCAAGAAGCGTCGCGTGTCAGGATCAGAGACGAAGACGGGATCCCACTGCTCCTCCTCAAACTCTGTCAGAACTGAACTATCCCACACACCAGCTAACGTATGCCCCCTCTCTTTCACACTACAATTTAGGACTGTGTATATATGCTGTATTTTCTATAGTTAAAAAAATACTCGAGTTAGACTGAAGAGCAAGTGGTAAGGGGTTGTGCTCTAAATTTTTAATTATTGGTCTCTGGCCTGCCCAGTCTCTCTCTCTCTCTTTGTTTTTTTTATTTTATTTATTTTTATATCCAACCTGTTAACTAGACTCGCATAAAACTATTCTATAATGCTTTAGTCTGTTACATGTGTAAAATATATCTATAAACAGTTGGCCTTTTTGTAATGGTCTGGAAAACCTAATAAAATAAAAAGCTATTTATGTTCAAACATAATTAAAAACATACAATTTGGTACAGAAAATCTTAAGCTTTACGTTAGTTATACCAGCATGTAGTGTAAATAACAATAACAATGTAAATCTAGGGCTAAAATAAGGTAATGTGTTTACATGATGTGATCATTAACATTTTGCATATGATTTTCTGTAATTCTGTGCACTGCTGTGACTTGTACTACTTTATTGTATATGCTGTAAAAGGTGCAATAATGACGGTTTCATTCTCCAGGGTATGGCTAAAAATGGAAATGATGCTGAGATTGATGAAGGACTGTACTCCAGACAGCTGTAAGTTCTGGCTTCATTTGCTTTTCACAGCACATTCTCACTTTTTGGTGTACAGTGTACCATGTGGGGATATTTGTAATCAGTTAATCACTGGTTTGCTTGTCAGGTACGTGTTGGGTCATGATGCGATGAAACGTATGCAGAACTCCAATGTGCTGATCTCAGGACTGCGGGGACTAGGTGTAGAGATTGCCAAGAATGTCATTCTGGGTGGAGTTAAAAGCGTCACCCTGCATGACGAGGGAGTGGCTGAGTGGCAAGACCTCTCCTCACAGGTCGGTCTTTCGCCTTTAAAACAGGAACACATGGTGTTGTTGAGCATGACCTGTCATCCGCTATAGCTGACCCAAGAGCTTTGTGGGATATTAAATTTTTTTTTTGCATTTGCTGTTTTTGATTCTGACTGCATTTTGTGGTCAAGAGCACAATGTGACATTCTAGTTATGATTGCTGTTTTAGTTTTACTTGCGTGAGGAAGACCTGGGGAAGAACCGTGCTGAGGTCAGTCAGGGGAGGTTGGCAGAACTCAACAGCTACGTTCCTGTGACATCTTACACTGGAGCTCTCACCAATGACTACCTGATACAGTTTCAGGTACTGCACACTTGGTCTTAATGCAACTTGTGTAACAATACAGCTTGCTTCATCTCTGGTCCATTTAATAGTTCAATAGTTTTATTTTGAAATCCCTTTTTATACCTTAGTACCGGTCAATGTAATTTAAGCATTATTTAATCAAAACAAAAAAAAAACTAACTAAAAAAAAGTACGTTGATGTGTGTGAAACACGTATAGTATAGTATAATTACGTTGATGTATTTCATTGTAATTTCATTGGTAATGAAAATTGAAATGTACAAAAGGTTGCACTAGGGGTTGGGGTGGACAGGAGGGGTTAGGGTCTTGCTCAAGGACCCAAGCGCCCCTGACTTGGAGGTGGGGCTTGAACCCAGGTGTTTCTGGTCTTTAGATTAACAACTCAGCACCTTAACCAATTTGAGCCACCACTGCCCCCCAAATGATCAAATGTACAATCACACTGCGTAGTCATCACTGTATAAATTAAGTGAATTAATCTTTGTTACAGATACAAAAATGATCAAATGTCACAAACTACAAATCCCATGCGCTCTCAATGGTGGTGCAGCAAACTATAATCCCCACTTGACATTGTACATCCTGTAGTGACCACACATTGCGAATTTGATGCTGAAACTATATATTGTGCAGACCTAGTAATAATTGATATTGTAGAACCATTAATCCTAGCAAATTACACATTTAATGTAACATTATGTACAGAATGTTTTTCCGTGTTATTTTATACAATTTAAACATTCAATTAAAAAAAAGCTGCCAGTTTAGTTTTACTTATTAAGCAAAGGCTTTTTAGTTGATTTCTCCATGACAGTCCATGCATTTATAAAGGCATCCCCACAATCTAATTTATTCCGTTATGCGCCGTCTGCTCTCTCATTGCCATCTGTACAATGTGCGGTTTCTTGTAAGAAACCAGACAAGCGCACAGAGATCACTCCTGGTTTTTACTTGCATGTGGTGGACAGAAAGAATGACATTGTTGACAGGGTTCGTTTAATCATGAAAAACCTGACGAGTTTTCCTAAAACTGTTTCTGGAACAGATTTTCTGTCAGGTGTATGTATTTGTGCGTAAATCTATCACATTCGGTCTGTCCCCTGAAATATTTTGCGACTGTAATCAGTTGGCTTTCCTTTATCATTAGAGGGATTTTGTTTACATGCTCTAATCTTTATAATTACTGAAATATTCCACCAGATTTCCCAGCGTCTTCAGAGGTAAATTTTCATTAGGTTTTTAAAATGTATTCAAGTAATTTGAGTACATAATACTTCCTTTGCAAATGCATGCATTGGTCATTAAATAAAGTTCCAAAAGCACTTGCCAGGATGTTACACCACCTTCGTTTCCCCCCCATTTATGTCCAGTTATTTTGCGTGGATACTCATGCCGCTGTCTCTTACAGGTGGTGGTGCTGGCCAACTCTAAACTTGATGAACAAAAGCAAGTTGGTGACTTCTGCCACAGCAAAGGCATCAAACTGGTCATTGCTGACACCCGTGGATTATTTGGGTATGAAAGTGTTTATAGCGAATGAAAACATTTTGTATTTATCTTGCCATTTAATCTTTTTTCATATTTGCTTTTATATTTATAAACCCATTAACAGGTTTTCATTGGTCAAAATGATCTTTGTTAGAATTTATAATTGATATAAAGTATTCTGCAATCTCCACATTCTATAGGCATAGGTTTATTTTCTAGTCTGTCCGACATAATCAATGTTTTTCTTTATTTAGACAACTTTTTTGTGACTTTGGCGAAGAAATGACTGTATATGACACCAATGGGGAGCAGCCTCTCAGTGCCATGATCTCTATGATCACAAAGGTATACACCGTCAGCCAATTACATTCCACCATGAAAAATCGTTTAACTTTTCTCATCAGCATTGACCTTGATGTTGCTGTTATATAACTGCAGATTTTATATATATATATTGTTTGTTAGTTAAACATGTTCTTAAAGGTTTTTTATTGACCATAGCATCTGTCTGCTACAGTGGAACTAAAATTAAGTGTGGCTGTGTATTGACAGGACAGTGCCGGGGTGGTAACCTGTCTGGATGAAGCGAGACATGGGTTTGAGAGTGGTGATTATGTCACCTTTACAGAGGTGCAGGGCATGACTGAGCTTAACGGTTGCCAGCCAATTGAAATTAAAGTCCTTGGTGAGTATTTAAAAAAAAAAAAAATTACTGCAAGCAAAAATAACTCCTAAAAATTCCTCAGAATTTGAGCTGTTTTATTTCCGTAATCCAATTTGCTTGCACCGTATGTAAAACTAGCATGTTGTCTCTGCAGGCCCCTACACATTCAGTATTTGTGACACCACATCTTTCTCTGACTACGTGAGAGGTGGTATTGTGACGCAGGTCAAGATGCCCAAAAAAGTGGCCTTTGTAAGTCGAGCTCTGTTTTCATTCTGACTGCGAATACAGCTCTAATGGTTAACGTAATGAAAGATACGTTTTTTTTTTTTAACCTATGTACAACTGCAGAAAGCATTTTCATCATCAATGGCAGAGCCTGAGTTTCTGCTAACTGACTTTGCCAAGTTTGATCGTCCGGGCCAGCTGCACGTGGGCTTCCAGGCTCTGCATGCCTTTGAGAAGAAGCACAGCCGTTTTCCCAAACCCTGGAACCAGGTTTGTCGGTTTTCCTTAGCACCAGTTATTTTTGTTTTGTCTAATTTTAATGGAAATTATTTGCTACCCTAATTTGACTGAGTTTATTTGACTTCAAAAGCGTTTTTGTTCTCGGGCTATAAGAACATTTGTCCCCCAATGACTTTGTACAAATGTTGTGATGGAGGAATAAAATGTTTAATTGTTGCCTATTTTATTGTTATCTTGCAAGTGTTTCTTCTTGAAAATTGCTTTTTTCCCTGCGCATCTTCTGTATGAATTTGTGTTCTGGTCTGAGCCTGCGGATTCCCATTTATTAAGGTGCAGCTGACTCAGCAGATGTGTTTTGTCCCCTGCAGTCAGATGCAGATGAGCTGGTGGCACTGGCTGGGGAGGTGAATGCAGCACAGACTGACTCTGCCAAGCAGGAGGAGCTGGACCAGGCTCTGCTAAAAAAGCTCTCCTGTGTTGCAGCTGGAGATCTGGCTCCAGTCAATGCCTTCATCGGTGGGCTTGCTGCCCAGGAGATTATGAAGGTACTAAATTGACCTATTATCCGCTTTCTGTGCAGTGCAGATGAAGGTTTTAATATTACTTGCAATTTAAAACATTTCATGCAACCGTGACTTGTGTAGATTTCTTGAAAAAATTGTTAACCGTTTCAGTTTCTATTTTTCAGGCATGCACAGGCAAATTTATGCCCATTGTGCAGTGGCTGTACTATGATGCACTGGAATGTTTATCTGAAACTGAGGAGGTACTTCTCACAGAAGAGGAATGTGCACCTGTAAGTATAAAAAATAGTTTTCTTTTGCTTGTATTTTGTTCCGGTATGCTGTGAAATTTGTACCTGCTTGTTGTTTTCCTTAGAGAGGCTGTCGTTATGATGGACAGATTGCTGTTTTCGGTTCCAAGCTGCAAGATCTGTTAGCTAAACAGCGCTACTTTTTGGCAAGTTCTATTTTTTAATCTCTCTTCCCTTCACCCTTTTTGCTATAGCTCTTTAAGAAAAAAGAGAATTGTTTCATGTAAACAGTCTGCTTTTATTTTACCTTTTGATGGTCATGGCTTTACTGTTTTATCGTAGGTGGGTGCAGGAGCAATTGGCTGTGAACTACTTAAGAACTTTGCAATGATGGGTCTGGGCAGTGGAGAAGGTGAAATCATTGTTACTGACATGGATACAATTGAGAAATCAAACCTCAATCGTCAGTTCCTTTTCAGGCCATGGGATGTCACTGTAAGTACTATTTTAAACGCACTGGTGGTTTTTTTTTGTTTTTGTTTTTTTTGTTTTTTTCTGCTATAATGATGCAAACTTTTTTACTACATTTTCGACTAAGTGTAAAAATAATTACTACTTTTAAACATATATGGCCAGTTTTGTTTACCAAGCAAACAAAAATACATTTTTACCTGTGATTAAACCGGCTCACTCTGCACACACAATTTTAACTGGTGCTTAGTGAGTGAAAAGTTAAATGGTCCATCTGTTTTCATTAGTCTTAAAGAAATATTGTATGAGGGCAGTGTTCATACTTGATGTTTGCAGTGTTTTTTAGTAACTTGAAATAATAAGGGTGAATTTGTCGTGTTGTCTTGACGTGCAGAAAATGAAAAGTGACACCGCTGCTGCCGCCGTCAAGCAGATGAATCCATCTGTCCGCATCACAGGTCATCAGAACCGTGTTGGGCCTGACACTGAAAAAATCTATGATGATGATTTTTTTGAGAGCTTGGATGGAGTGGCCAATGCATTGGACAATGTGGATGCACGTAAGTAGAAATCCTAAGGCATTATTGATATAAACAAATTGAAGCAGGTATAGATTATTCCAAGTTAATGGCATTAATTAAATTTATTGCTGCTATTCAGTTTTAAATGTTTAATGTTGATGACTAGAAGGACTCCCTGATTTAGTGAGTTTGTGCAACTTTTACAGGTATGTATATGGACCGCAGGTGTGTGTACTACCGTAAACCATTATTGGAGTCTGGAACTCTGGGCACTAAAGGAAATGTACAGGTGGTTATCCCCTTCCTCACAGAGTCTTACAGCTCTAGTCAGGATCCCCCTGAGAAGTCTATTCCCATCTGTACATTGAAGAACTTTCCCAATGCTATTGAACACACACTTCAGGTGAGAGAAAATTCACTCGGACGCAGATGTGCTTTCATTTTGTCTAGTGTGTCTGGTTAGACTAATTTAGTGTTTGTTGTTTTTCCGCAGTGGGCACGTGATGAATTTGAGGGACTATTTAAACAGCCTCCTGAGAATGCGTTGCAATATCTAACGTAAGACATTTGATGATCATTATATTACTTATATAAACATTAATATCTGGAGAATTTATTCAAAAATTTCTGCAGCAGTTTTATAAAGGATACTTGCGGCTTTATTTTATTAACTGATCTATACACAGAGACCCAAAGTTTATGGAGCGAACATTAAAGCTGCCTGGTGCCCAGCCTGTGGAAGTCTTGGAGGCTGTGTATAAGAGTCTGGTGACGGAGTGCCCTCGGGGCTGGGAGGACTGTGTAGCTTGGGCACGCAATCACTGGCAGTGCCAATACAGTAACAACATTCGTCAGTTACTGCACAACTTCCCTCCTAACCAGGTGATCAGTGTCTTCACAATTTTTGCTTCATCTGTGTTCTTTTGTTTTTGTTTTTTTAACTGATATTTTTAAAGGCAAAGTATTATCAAACATTCTCTTATTATTAAACTGTACTATTAATTCACCACAGCTCTGTTTTTCATTTTTGTACATCCACACTTAAATGATTATTGATTCTCTTTTTATCAGCTCACAAGTTCTGGAGCACCTTTCTGGTCAGGACCCAAAAGATGTCCTCATCCTTTAGAATTTAGCACCAGTAATGTGAGTGTCTTCTTTTAAAATCACCTTTAGGGGAACCCACAGCAAAAGAGCAAAGCTAAAGGATTTTTCATTATGTCTTAGGATCTGCATATGGACTACGTCATTGCTGCAGCCAACTTGTTTGCCCAGACTTATGGCCTGCAGGGTTCAACTGATCGTGAAGCTGTGGCCAAGCTGTTGCAGAATGTTAAAGTACCTGAATTTATCCCCAAGTCTGGGGTTAAAATTCATGTATCTGATCAGGATCTGCAGACTGCCAATGCCTCAGTGGGTAAGCAGTTCAGTTTAAGTAACTACGAAAAAAAACTATCCTTTCGCTTTGTTGTATGGTTAAAAATGGCACTAATACTTGTTTATCTATAACTTTCGTAGATGATTTGAGGCTGGAGGAGCTAAAAACCCTCCTGCCATCTTTAGAGGCATCGTCCAAGTTTAAACTCTCTTCCCTAGACTTTGAAAAGGTACAACACCCAGTTTCTGCTGTAAAAGCTTTTGTTTAATAAGTTGATAAAAAAATTCTGAATTCAGTTTTTGTGAAATGGGCTTGATTTTTTTGAAAAAAAAATTAAATACAATCACTTACTCACTGACAGGATGATGATACAAACTTCCACATGGACTTTATAGTAGCAGCATCTAACCTGAGAGCAGAGAATTATGACATTCCTCCAGCAGACAGGCACAAGGTGAGTAGTAGCTGTCCTTGCCTGGAAAAATAGATGGCAATGACTAGTATATTTCAGTAGTGTACTACTACTACTGTAGTTCAATTATATCTGTCTCCCATTCAGAGCAAACTCATTGCTGGTAAGATCATTCCTGCCATCGCCACAACAACAGCTGCGGTAGTCGGCCTGGTATGTCTGGAGTTGCTTAAGATTGTTCAGGGACACAAGAAGCTTGAGACGTATAAGAATGGCTTCATGAACCTTGCCTTGCCTTTCTTCGCCTTCTCCGAACCTATTGCTGCTCCCAAGCACAAGGTATCTTCTTGAAATTGTCCTAAACAGTTGTTTAATAAAGCTGCATGTTGTCGAAATGCTTATTTAAACAGTTTTTTCTTTGATCTAATTTAAGTATTATGAAATTGATTGGACGCTATGGGACCGTTTTGAAGTAAAAGGCATTCAGCCAAACGGAGAGGAAATGACACTTAAGCAGTTCCTAGACTACTTCAAGGTATTTCTGACTTCTTAAACTTTTGTTTTTAATGTTTTTCTTTTTCTAAATGTGTAATGTAGCACCATCTTTTTTGTTTTCTTTCCCCAGAATGAACATAAGCTGGAGATCACAATGCTCTCTCATGGTGTGTCCATGCTCTACTCTTTCTTCATGCCTGCTGCCAAACTCAAAGAAAGACTGGAGTTGCCGTAAGTCTTCCCATCCGTACACAGAACACAATTTTTTTTTGTGACTGCAAAATGAGTTCTGTTAATATGTAGTAAGGGCAATTAAATTACAACGTTGTCACTTTGTCCCTCTTTTTTAGCATGACTGAGATTGTGACCAAGGTGTCAAAGAAGAAGCTGGGGAAACATGTTAAAGCACTTGTGTTCGAACTCTGCTGCAATGATTTGACTGAAGAGGATGTGGAGGTGCCCTACGTCAGATACACCATTCGCTGAGAGGATGTCCGAGGTGGAGGGAGGGGAGGGGGGTGCAGTGGATTTAAAAAGTGGAATAAAAAATCAGATGGTGCAACATTGGGGCCCAAAGTTATCAAATTAAAACATGATCACAAATATGGAGTAGTTCTTGACTTCAAAACTCAGTATTTAAACCCAATTTTGACCTCTCCCAGGGGTCATGTTCCTACATTTTTTTTAAATATTTCATATGCCTGTTGGCATGGATCAGTGGATTTGGGGGAGCCATGAATGTTCATCCTTTGCAAATAAGTTCTTGACTGTAACCGTTATTTAAAATTGGTTGTAAAACTTCAGCTTTCGAGTAGATAACTATGTTCATCAGCACTCTTCCTGTTAAATGGACAACGGCTGTTTTATCAGGTGCTTTATTTTACCCACTCTCCTTCTCTTACTCTTTTCCTCCACAATGGACAATGTCTGGCTTTGTTTTTATACACTTCCATGCATATGGTATCCAGTTAAATGATGCCAAAAAATAAAATGCAAACCGGAAGTAGTGACATTTAAAAGCAAGTGCTTTAAAAATTCTCACTTGCTGACATTATTTGATACACATCATAGCCTTGACGTGAACTTGGATATTATGGCACCTTAAACACAAGCTGATGAGGGGAGGTTAAAGTGGTGTTACTTGACTGAGGGCTTCTACTGGTTACTTTCTCAAGACATCTTAGTCCCCTCACTCTGAACCCTTTCTCCTCCATGGGTCCAGTTAAGTGCGTCTTATTTGCTTCTCTGGCTCCTCTTTAGGTCAGAGTGATAGAACCTGCACATAACTTGAGAATCTTTTCTTTTTGGGGGGATTGTCATGGTGCGCACCTTGTAGGACACACTATTCTTTCTACTTCGTTAACCTCCAGGATACATTACAGTAAAATGTGATTTTATTCTGTAATGGGAGCACTTAGTCTGGTTCTGATAGTGAATAAAGTTGTAAAAGACTCGGCCTTGGTTTTGTTTATTCTTGCAGTCTAATAGTTAGGGCTGTGTTTTGGCAACAGCCTCACAATACGATATATATCACAATACAATACGACATATTTTATAATAAAACACATATTGCAACCTTTTTTTTTAAATAAAATAATAGTTAAGTAGAAGTATGTTTTTTTGACCTGCACTGAAGGGTTTAATAAAATCTTAACGTTAATAAAACTTGGTTTAAAATGTAATTTTAAATACATTTATCAATACTACAGGTTAGAATATTAATGCGCTACCATGATAAATTGCATTAGTTTGCTCTCATTATTTGTTCATGGCCCTATTAATAGTTTAAAAAAAAGTAACTGGTTGTATGTCAATGTTTTAACAGCAAAGATTTATAATTCAATTCTTTTTGTAAAGTTAATAAATGTTAAATTTCTTGGTTTGGGGCAGTACACAATGATTTGTTTAATGACTCTGAATCTGGTTTTATTGTCAATGCAAATTTAAAAAGCAGCAAATAAGCAACAACTGTTCCTGTGTTTGGTTCTATAGACACCAACGTAAAATATTAAAAAGAAAAAGCGCTGTTTACAAGGGAGCACTAATCCATGGCCCATGAACGCAGCACACCACCATCTGAAAAGTAGATGTTCATTAAGTGTGTGTGTATATATATATATACACACACACACACACGCACGCACACAAACATCGCAATAATTCTACATTTGTGATTGTGACCTATAATATTTACAAAATGATCTACTATATTAATGCTCCTGCTATGTTTATTACTCGACTATAAATGTGTTATAATAACAGCTAAATTTTTTGTGAACAGGAAGCAAGAACTCTTTTTTATACAGGATGTGGTTTTCTAACATGTAAGAGGAAGAGAGGAGGTGCAGAACTAGTAGCACATTAAAAAAAAAAATTAAAAAAAATTCTGCTCTCTTACTTTCCCCGAAGAGGAGGGACAGGTGTTCTGACGAACCCAAAGGACTTTAGAAATAGCGTTTTTAATTGCTTTTAGTAAATATTAACACTTCAGAAATCCCAAAGATGTTATGAAAGAGACAAAGATGGAGCTCGAAGAGACGGAGACCAATTTGTCACCTTCCTGGTAATGCCATATTTTGTTTTGTAAGCTTAGATTTTCACTTAAGTATTTTTTTTAAATGTAATCCCCCTAAATTAGCTGTATAATTTACATGAAATGATCAAGATTATTAATTCTGGATACCTAAAAATATATACCTGTCATTTATATTGTCTTTTGTCATATTGATTTTGGTTTCATACCAACTTTATGCTTGTTATCTAACGTGTAAACATTTATTTGGCGATATTTTAAGGTCTCCCGTATCAAGAGACAGACTCCTGACGTGCGCCAACCTTTCTGAGTTTGCTGGGGTAAGTTGCTTTTGTGCTGCACCAACCTTACTGCAACTTATCGAGGTTAGGCGTAACTATGTGCCTTTAAGGCAAATCAATGTTTTCTGTTACTTTCTGGGCAGAAAAAAAGGAAACAAGACCCAAGCAGTGATGCTGAATTTTCAGCTCGAGCTTCAGAAGACTATGTGAGTCTTTTTTACAGCATAGAACTTTAGTATATCTTCTGATTTTAACAGATTTGGTCAGCTTTTATTTACGAACGTGTTTGAAATCTTCAAATAGAATTATTTTTTTAATATTTCTTTTTATTTTTGATCATTTTAGTTTTACATTCTCACTAGGTGGGCAGAATAGACGCTCTTGGTTTCCGTCAGTTACAAATTCTCTGTTTTTTTGTCTCTCGCTGCTTGCGACGGAAGTTTAGGCCACAGACCTTGCTTCTGACTCTGATTTGCAGCACAGTGGGGTTTTCTTTTTGCTCTTCTTGGTATACGAACTACTTCAATCAAATAATCAGATATGTTTAAATACAAGATGTCTTTTCTGACTAACAATGCAGCAATGATTTAATTAGTCTCTTTCCAGTATTGCCATTTTTTTTTTTTACAATTCAGCTTTCTTTCATACCGGAAAGAGGCCTCTTTATGTTCACAGCTCAGCTCTTACAGCTTTACACACACCGTCTCTTTACCACAGAAACACCAACACACAAGTTTAAGTTTTATTCTTTTTTTCCCCCCATCATTTCAGTCATCTACACGGGTTCCAGTGTTTCCTTCCAGTAGATACTGTTATGGTATTTATTTAGATAATCTTCGTGGTACATTTTACCCTTGACCCCTTGTACACCCGTATCTTGGGTTTTCTTCAGCTCTGAACACATTTTGTCTCCTTGATTATTTTAGGATGATGATGACTTTCCCAGTGAACCCCCGCTTGACTCCGAGGTACAGTTCTGTTGAGTAGATCATATGAAAAAAAAAAAACTCAACTAGATAATTTATTAATTTTGTTTCTGTTGTTTGGACGGTAGGGCCCATGTAACAAAAGGGTCAAACCAGTGGACAGAAGTAGTGGAGTTACAGGTATTATAGCACCAGTGAAGACCCCTGCGCTGAAACGATTGGGACAGTCCATTCAGGTAAACCACATACACATGTAATGCATTTTCATTACACTTTTATTTGTTTTAAATACGGTGTAATAGTATTATAAAGTATGTAGTAATAAACATACTTTAATTTGGCAGTAAATCTAAGTTGTGACGAGTTTAAATTGTGGGTAAATTCAGCAA
Source organism: Bagarius yarrelli (assembly GCA_005784505.1). Lineage (NCBI taxonomy): Eukaryota > Metazoa > Chordata > Actinopteri > Siluriformes > Sisoridae > Bagarius > Bagarius yarrelli. The sequence continues at coordinate 807,145 of VCAZ01000040.1, read as the reverse complement.
CGATACAAAACAACAGGACAAAGGTTAGCGGTTATAAAAAATAAACAGCAAGTTATTATAAAATGCTCATAAAACATTCAGAATATAATTGTTTCCACTGCTGCCCTTTTTTAGCACATGCAATTTGTATATTTTATTTTGGCATGATTACAAAACAGCTGGTTGTTTTATTTTATTTATTAAGTTCATTTATTTATTTATTACACTTTGTTATTATTGTTTATTTATTTATTTATAACATACAAAAGGACACTTAAAAGGGTCCCCAAAACAAGTTATTATTTAGTTTCAACAGGCCTCTAACTTAGGGGGAAGTGGTAGCGCAGTGGCTGGCCCCAAAAGTGCTGGACTGATACCTGGAAGATTGGGGTTTGATTCCCAGCACCACCATTGGGCTCCTGAGCAAGGCTTAACTTTCAATTGCTCAGCTGTATAAATGAGATAAAAGTCGCTCTGGATAAGGGCGTCTGCCAAATGCTGAAAATGTTCATGGTTGTTTGTGGACATTTAGTATTTTATACTGTATTTGGGTCCATTTTGTATTCATACATCCAACTAACTTGAAGTTAAGTGGGAGTTTCCTGTTTTCAGATTTAACCCTTTTTAGGCAGCCCAGGATGTTCTGATGTTGTGCAAAATGTTATATCAAAATCCAAACCTTGATTATTTGAACATATGTAAACTTTTATTCTATTCACATCGCCAGAGATCCATCAGCTTCCGCACCGAAGCGCGGCCTATGCCACCGATGCCGATACGGACTCGTCAGAAGGCTTCATCTTTCCCACGCCGACGCAGCAGCCAGCTGTGGAGTGACACTGTGGACAGCCTGAGCCAAGATCTTAGTGCCAAAGAGATTAAGAGACAGGAGGTACAACAGGATTAGATATCTGATTAAAGGTGTTCAATTCGGCTAGATAGATTTTTTTTAAGGAAATTAGATCCATCCAGAGCTCAAAGTTTCCTTTGTTTCTGTAAATGAGTCAGACTGCCTCCACTCAGCACTTATTTCTACATATTAGCAAATCTCTGATAAACTGCTGGGCTGCATTGAGGCTGTACCATTGATGGATGTGTGTTACTAAACAGGAAGTAACTGAGCTGGCTCAGAGGCCATGTTCTCGTTTTTGGATTGTGTCATGAAGCAGCTCCACCTTAGCAAAGGCGGCATGCATCACTGGTTTGTGTGAACATTTACACTTTTTAAATGGCATTCAAAACTGCTGCTCGGGGCAGAATTATGCAGTGCTATGCTATTTTATCGCTATGATTTAAACGTTAGGCAGCATTAGCACTGCAACAATAATAATAATAATAACAATAATAGTAAAGATTATTATTATTAATGCCAGTTACCTGATCTCTTTAGTTTTTTTAGCCGAAGTCAACTAATATCTAGACCAGGCACATGTGCAAACACTGTTTTGTATCAGGCTTTCATTATATTCTATTATATATTACATTGGTATTATTTATTCATACACATCAGTCAATCTAATAAAAACACTTTATGCATTTATGCAATTTATCTAATTATTTAATCATTTGGCAGCAGTTGTCAAGTGCAAAAAACATCAAACATCAGAATAGGAAAATAATTAGTACTAATAATCTAGATCATTTGGTTTATGTGGGTGGTCCCAATACACCATGGTGCCGGCCCAGCTAATTAAGGAATGTCATAAAATACATAATGATTTTTTTTTAACGTTTTACTTTTGTTAGCCAAGGGCTTGAATTAGAGACGGTTATAGTCACAGACGCATTCAAAGTGGTCTGTGTCTAATTCTGTGCTTGTGAAAGCTTCAGACAGGAGTTGAAACTCCTGTGATGTGATGACACAGCTTTTTCCTTTACCAGTTATATGTGTTAATTTATCTATCTGTCTGTCATATTGTCATATTGTCATACCACACACACACACACCACACACACACACACACACACAGACAGATAGATAAATCATATATAGATATATAATATAATATATATATATATATATATATATATATATATATAATATATATAGTATATATATTTTTTTTTTTTTTTACTTCATATATACACACTCACACACACACCATAGATAGATATATAGATAAATCACATACACATAACTGGTTAGACACACAGACCACTTTGAATGTGTCTGTGATTATATATATATATATATATATATATATATATATATATATATATAGATATATATATATATATATATATCACATAATGAGCTTCTAATTTCTTTAAGTAAATTATGTTACTTGACATTTTCACATTTTTTTAAATTTTCAAGTTCTACAAAATTCATTCTTTTTTTCCAATAGAAGGCTATTGACTTGTTTTATTTTGTATCACGCAGGTGATTTATGAAATGACACAAGGAGAGAAACAGTTGATAGAAGATCTCAATCTGGTCAAAAAGGTTTGTTGAAACTAGAGTTACGCCCTGCAGTTTATCTTCTTTGTGCGCTTTGTTGATTGATACCTCGTCTTTTTCTGTGGTTCCAGGTTTATTATGAGCCAATGCTGAAACTGGACATCATGACAGAAAGTGAACTGGGGCAGATTTTTGGGACTCTGGATTCTCTGATTCCTCTGCATGAAGGTGAGGTGGTAAAAAGGTGGAGCCTGTGATACAGACGACAGCGCCTTTATAGATATGAAAACAGATGATTCACAACAAGAAAAATCAACACGTTATTAATCTACAGCCTTGATTTAAAAAAGAAGTGTGTAGTAATTGGAAAAGTTTGAAATTGTGCAATGTTGTAACAAGTTATAACTGAGCTGTTGAGAGTTATATCAGTGGGTAGATCATTATTCTTGACCCATGAGTTTTTTTTTAGAAGATACCAAAAAACCCAGTTGGTATTTATAAACGTTTATAATTGGTTTTTTTCTGATTCATCAAAAGGTCTGATTACTTTTTAAAAAAAATCTAATTTGTTAGTTTTGGAAAAAATGTCTGTACTTCTCCATTCACACAATCACACATTTTCTGTTAAGTCATCTCCTCTGTTCTTCCAGTGAGCTTTGTTTATTCAACAACATGCATTGTATTAACCTGCTTACAAATAAAGATTGTGTAGGGACAAATAAAAAGTTGCTGATCTCCATCACATAATAAATCTCTTTACAAAGGAGAATCACATATCTTTGTTTTTATATAATAGAAATGTATTTCCACTTTAAATAATTAACCTTTGTAAAACCTTAGGTTATAGTTTACTCATATTTTGTGTTCGCAGATTTTTTGGCTCGACTGGAAGGTCTGCGAGGGTCAGAGAAGACAGTTGGGGAGGTTGGGCCGACCCTGCTTGACTGGGTAAGTGTTATTAAGTGCTAACAGAATGTTAAGCTTTTATAAAGAAACAAAAAAGCTCTATACAGACTAATATTCATTTATTTTTTTTAGTTCCCTTGTCTGGATGCCTATATCACTTACTGCTGTAACCAGGTGGGTGCCAAAGCCCTACTAGACCAGAAAAAGCAGGTCCGGCGTGTTGAGGAGTTTCTCCGATTGTGTCAGGAATCATCCTTCAGCAGGAAACTAGACTTGTGGAACTTCCTGGATCTGCCGCGTAGTCGCCTGGTGAAGTACCCGCTACTTCTAAAGGAGATCCAGAAGAGTACACCGCATGATCACCCTGATGAAGACACGCTGCCTCAGGCTGTGAGTACTTTCCCCCCTATTAAACCTGTTACTTCTAGAATAGGGCTGCACAATATTGTTGAATTATCGCAAATGTGCATATGTTGTGTATTTCAGCATGAATAAAAGAGTTGGAGAAAATTCTATAAGGTGTTACGTTAAGATTTAAAAATAAAGGTGCGCTATAAAATAAAACCCAGTGGGTTTATACTGGACTCGTTTATTTATTTTATAAGCATTATTTTATTAAGTAGTAATCTTAATAACCACAAAATTAATTAAAAAATAATTCTGGTTTTAATTAGACTTTCTTCATCAGATACATTTCATTTATTTTTTAAAAAATGTTGTGTTAGACACCACTTTAACAAGCAAGATGGATATAAACACACAGCCCTAGTTAATGGATTTATAATTATGGGATGTAACTGAGATTGAGGAACTGTAAGAGCTAGAAAAACCTGTTTTTTGAGGGTGTAATCAGTTGGGTCTTGCTGGTCTTACAGGTCATATTTTTGTATTTTTTAACATGGACTTGCTAAAGCCCAGGCTGATTTTGGGGTAAAATATGAATACAATTGCAAATTTGAAGGTTTATATAAATAGAGATAGCGTCTTTGTGTTAATAACTAAATAATTGCCTTCTCTAATACTGTTGTGTATATGTATATAGCAAAAATTAGCCTGTTTTACTCTCTTAAAATGTAAATACTCTGTATTCAGATGGAGCTGATCCAAAGCATTATTACTGAAGTGAACAGTAAGACCGGTGAGGCGGAGTGTCAGTTTTACAAACGAGGACTATACTACCCAGAGGAGGGTCAAAGAGTTCCAGAGATTCATGGTTCACGCTTTCTCTACTGCCATGGTGAACTCAAGAGCACCAAAGGACAGGTGAAAACACCTTCTCATGAGTTCATACCTTAATTATGTTTTATTATATAGTGTTCCTGCTATAAATATTACATTTTATTCAAATAATAAACACATTTTCCTCTTTATTACTTCCTGTTCCTTGCAGAAGCTGCACGTGTTTTTATTCGAGCTGGTGCTGGTTTTGACTCGCCCGGTGGTGCAGGACAAGGACGGCATGGTGCAGTTTCAGGTTTACCGTCAGCCTTTACCTGCTGCCCAAATCCTGCTGGAGGACCTGCCTGATGGAGAAGCTAGCAGTTCTGGATCCTTCCGTGGTGCCTTTACAGGCAATGACAAAGGTAAATCATACAGTATGTTTTTTTTCACATGGCGCAAGGAGCTCTGAATGCAGCTGTATAAATAGGTGAGGTGTAACCTGCCTGCAGCAATGACAGAAATAAATTCTGTGCTCTGATGATAGTAAATTTAGTACCTATGACGGGGTTCTAAATGTTAAACTATTTTGTTATAGATGTTTATTTAAGTAGATCATGGTATATTACATCTTGTACTATATATCAATAATTAAATCTTGATTCATTTTATAACATTGTGACTCAGTGCTCGCTACACAATACTCACAATAGTGATTATGATCATTCTAAAACCTATTACTTCGGACTTGTGTCTAGTAGAGGAGGCAAATAGGCAATAAAATGCACTGTTGTTTGTCGAAACTTTGTTTAAACCCTTTTTTAACTATTATGTTTAACGTTATCACGTTGTTTTTTTGCATAGAACTTTCACTGCTGTTGCTTTGTAAACTGTTTCCATCTTTGCTACTGAGGGTTTTGTGGTTTCTTAGTCACGACACCCCTTTTTTGTCAAAAAACCTCAGGACAGAAAAAGAAGGCCAGTAAAAGATTAATGGAACTGCGTAGTGCTCAAAAGTATAATAGATAATTCGATGTTAGTCTTGCCAAATTGCTGTAATGTAAGAGGAATAAAACATTTTAGAATGTACTAGAAAATATTTAACTGTAAAACCGGGTAGTAATGGAATAATTTGATTGTTTTCCTATAATATTGTGCCTGAATAAATTATATAATATTGTGTTTAATAATGTTTTATTCCTTACATAATTAATATTATTTGTCTATTAAGATTATTTGTCTATATCGCTTATATTTCCATGGTAATGAAGGACATGCAGCTGTCTTTAATCACGCACCTCCATGTGACTTGTTGAGCCACTTCTCCTCCATGCTAATATTTTTTTTCCTGACACTGTCTTGTCATTCTTAGTGAAGAACTGCTTCCGAGTGAGCAGCAGGGGGCGCACAAAGGCTCAGTCACACAGCCTGCAGGCCAACGACTCCTTCAACAAGCAGCAATGGATTTCCTGCCTGCGCCAAGCCATTATCCAATCACGAGACAGAGATGCACAGACAAGCCAATCCAAGTTCCCCCGAGGCCTGGAGCCTCCACTTGAACACATCGCTGAACTGAGCCTGAATTCTGATGTGGAGATGATAGACACATAGGACAGAGGTGACATTCATTTATATGGAAGAAAGGTTCCCGGTCCGTGCAAAAAACTGAGAGATTTTTTTTAAGATCGAAATGAATATTTAAGTAGTTGGTTGCAATTTTTGTGTCACAATGCTGTGTATTGTAGGTCCTCTGAGACAAACTCTGCAATAAGGTAGACTGAAGAATGTGTAAAGTGCTTCAGTGAGTGAGTGAGTGAGTGAGTAAATGAGTGGCTAGACGGTGACTCCCTAAGCTTATTTTTGTTTTCTATGTAGTTTTCTATGTAAAGACATACAGTTAAGGCTTACAAATGGTCATTTAAACAGTGTGATAATTAAGGCTGTCACGATTATTAAATAACCGTATAATCGCAATTATTTGACCTAACCACGATTGTTGAATCCAACCGCAATTATTGCACACTTTTATTAGCCACAAGAGGGAGCTATAATACTTACATTTACAGCATTTGGCAGACGCTCTTATCCAAAGCGACTCACATTTATCTTATTTATACAACTGAGCAATTGAGGGTTAAGGGCCTTGCTCAGGGGCCCAACAGTGGTGGCTTGGCGAAGCTGGGAATCGAACCCACAATCTTCGAGTTGGCAGTCCAACACCTTAACCATAAGCCACCACTTCCCCCTTTGCTTTTTAATTGCTTGATTGTTTTTACAAACAATTGATTGTAGAAGCCTTAAAACAAACAATTATCTGCTAAAACAGACAATAAATCATCATAATCGCAATTATTTCTCAACATTTAATCTTCACCCAGATTTGATAATCTTGACAGCCGATATATATATATATATATAGTGATATATATATATCTAATATATATATATATATATATATATATATATATATAGATATATATATATATGTATGTGAACTTTATATAGTTTGTCTACTGCTTGTGGTCAGTTAAGCACTGATGTTGAATGTGAACGGCAGCGAAAAAAAAAAAAAGTTATTTTTATAACAAACTTTTCACCTGTGTGTAACTGACAGTTTTTGATTTTTAACTCAAGAGGTGTGGCAAAGATGTCTTTATTTACTTATTGATTTTGGATTATGTGCTATAAATAAATGTTATCGTTCTTACAGGCATGTATTATTGCTTGATGTGCAATAACAAGCGTCTAAACCCATATACCTTTTTAAAAACTTATTTGTTGATTGTCAATTGAGTAAAGTTTAAAGAATGTGTACTGTGAAAGCGAAAGAAAGAAAGAAAGAAAGAAAGAAAAAAAGAGAATTTTATTTCAGAAGCAGAGCATTTAATGTTAAGTTTGAAAAAAAAAAACTGTATTTATAACTGCAAATAAAAAAGTAGTCGAATGTTAAAATATCAGTAATAAATGTTATTTTTCCGCTGTGTATTTCCGAACGTTCTCTTAATATCTGCCTTTTTTTTCACTGTTTTTAAAATCTGTATTTTTACCAATATTCATCTTTGCATCCTCTGATTTATTTGGTCGTCTCTACACTTCTTCACATAACATTTAACATAAGCTGGTCATGGTGAAACTTCTCAGCCATGTTTTCTGTTGGTAAAATTTGTAAAGGATGCAAACTCCGGTACCCGACTATAAGCATAGACATGATGACGTCGCTGATCACGTTCTTAAATGTGTTTTCTGCACGTTGCACAGCTGTACCGGCTCAATGATGAGAATTTTAGATGAAACACCGGTGAGCCAAAACATCTCACAGCCGCGCTACACCGTCCCCATAGAATGGACGTGGTTTTGCCAAGTAGAATGTAATCCTGGATTATTAACATCATTTGTTAATCCTGGATCAACATTAACCATAACCATCTGATGTCATCAGCATGTGTCGATCAAACCCGCCTTAATCCATTTTTGAATCTTTTCCTTCTTGTAAACTGAACAAAATGTAATATTATAAATGTATTTATTAAATAAAAAACATATTTAATGTACTAGACAATTGCACACAGCATGTATGTGCAGTTTAGTTAATGTTTAAACATTTCCCTTGCCTTCGTGACCAAAAATAAATGTGTGTTTGCAGTAAAATGTGTTTAGTTGATTAATTAAATAAACAAAAGCCCTGTTATGTTGTCTGAATTCATTATGTTTATTTGGGATCATTATAAGCAATACAGTCTAAATTAATACAAAACGGAAAGATTAAGTCGGGTTTCGTCGACGAACGCTGATGACATCAGATGATTATGATTGGTTGATTGAAACGTTCATTGTGGCGGACAGAGATGATATATTTCAAGGAATAGTCTACAATGGACCATAATCTAATGTGATCGGTTGGGTTTGATATGCGTCTGTTACATGCGTTATCTCATGCGCCTGTTTTCTTTTAACAGGTGATCCACATAGTCCACACCCAACCTTAGAAAACAGTGCCGTTTCCAAAAAAAAACAAAATGACAGTTTATCTTCTGGTGTACATTTGAAAAAAAGGTGTGTGTAACTGTCAGAAAGTTTCATACAGGACAGCAGGTTTTTGGCTCTCCGGTTTCTCGAGGTTCTAAAAACTTTTCCCATTGCAAAAAAAAAACGTATTTGCATATAAGGTAAGAGAAAGAGAGAGATAAATAAGACTGGTAAGGATAAAATGGGGCAAAAATACCTTTTGAGATTCTTTTTCATATAAACACATTGTTTTATTACAAACTTTATCAGCCTTTAGTTAAAACATCTTAAACATTTTTTTCATAAATTTCTCACTGTATTGAAAATAATATTTATGAGTTGAAATCCAGAGGTTTGAGTAAAATTTGATATTTTTAATGTAAATGTCTTTATTTTGTCACATATACTTTTACAGCACGGTTAAATTCTTACTTGGCATATCCCATCTTAGTAAATTGGGGTCAGAACGTAGGGTCAGCTATGATAGGGCAGGAAGGGTTAAGGGTCAAAGACCCAACAGTGGCTGGCTGGCGGTGGTAGAGCCTTAACCCTGGTCTTCCTGGTATTCAGCTCAACAACTCAGCGCCTTAACCATTTGAGCCACCACTTCCACTTAATTTATGTTTGATCAAATTTACAGTATAACAAATACTTAGTCAAGATGTTACACTTTTTCTGTTGGAATAGACACTAGAGAATATGAAGCTAATGTTATGTCGCTTTGAATTCTGGGTAATCTTGTTGATCGCTGCCATACTGTGTATGTGGTTGAATGACATTTTTTTTTTTTTTTTTAACATTTTACTATGGTAGGTCATTCCTGCAGCATTAAAAACTGTAACAGTCGTTCAGGAAAAAACTGAACAACAAGCTCCTTTTTTCCCCCCAACCTGCAATCAACACAATGACTTATTGTAAGACTTGCAACTTGATTTGCAACGTAGCTTCACATTCTATATCATGATGCTGACTGTCTCTTTGTTAAATTTAAAAAAAAAAAAGAAAAAAAGAAATACCACATTTACGAAGTGACCTCAGACTTTTGGACCAGACAGTATTATGGTGTAAAAGAAATAAAACAATATGGCACATGCTGTTTACTCCATAATTATCTAAGTCTCTGGATGAGTGGATTCCTGGTCTTTAGGTTGGGTTAAATGGGTGGATCCTTATTTAGTACGATCTGCTATATCGTCACTGTCTGTTAGCTAAAGCAACTATTACTGCATTACTAAAAGCCATGTGCACATGTACAAACACACAGACGTGTTGAACTAGATACCTTTGTGGTTAACCACCATGAACATACCTTGCCTGTACGTGCTAATAGGATTAAAAACGTAAAAATGGCAGTTGGACTGCTGTTCTTATACTGCCTGCTGTATATGACTGCTTATATAAAAGCATTTCCTAAATGTTTCAATCTAAATGATTCTCATTCATTATTTATTTAAGGATTTGGTACTTTTATTTTGACAACTCAGTTTAAACAGTGTCTGCGATGCTTATGTGAAAGAGCAATCGCAGCCAGCATGACGTGAGAGGTGGCCTCCTGGTGCTATGCAGATATATTGCTCTAGTTTATATTAATAATGACTTTTTCTTTTGCCCGAATGGTCAGCTACCGAGGGCCCCCCTCAATATACGGGGCCCCAGGCAATTGCCTGCCTTGCCTTGGAAATTCTGAGAAGCTTTATAATAACATACAATAAAATCACCAATTTGATGAGTTTATTGCTACACTACTGATTATTTGATTTGTTTTTATTTGCAATTTTTATCCTACAGATAGAGATGATGCTGGGCAGTGGACACGTTGGGCTGGTTAATATGGGGAACACAGTATGTTACACTTCAAATAAGCTTAGTTAACGCTTACATATTGCAGAATTGTTTCCTTTATCAAGCTACTTGCCGTGTTTCTCTTGCAGTGTTACATGAGCGCCGTTGTGCAATGCCTCTCCCACATACCGGCAGTTAGAGACTACTGTCTGAATAGAACTTACCTCCAGGAAATGCGTTCCACTCAAGAGCCACAGGTGATGAATGGTGGGTACTTTGTTCCTTGAAGCTAGTTCATTTACCCCATCCCAATTTTTTTTCAGTGATTCACAAGCCGGTCTCTCCGCTTACACAAATATAGTATGTGATAACTAAAGAACCCCAATATTGCAGCATTTCCAACACACACACAAAAAAAAATTATAGACGATCACAACCTATGCAAAAATTACTGTTATAACCTGCATTCTTTAGATAAAGATTTATATATACTTATCCAAAGAGGGTTGTGTTAATTTATCTACAAGAGCATTAGTGAGATTATACACTAATGACAGGTGAAAAGGTCTGGATCTGCAATCAGTGCTCCAATTAACTCCAAAGGTGTTCAATGAAGTTCAGATCAGAGCGTTTTTTTTCACACCGATTATAATATGCTATAGGGTGCCTTTTTTTTTTTTGCTAAAACAATGTACAGAAATTTTATTTAAAGTAAAGAATAATTGTAATGTTACAGCACGCCGATACATGTCAACAGCCTGGAAAAGAACTTATCTCTTTTATACAACTGAGCATTTGAGGGCCTTGCCCTTAATAGTGGCTTGGTAGTGCTGGGAATCGAACCCCAGTCTTTCCGGTATCAGCCATATACCTTAACCACTAAGCACTTTGATATGTCCAAGATGTTATATTAATATATAAGTTTGTGTAATGGTAACAGATTTTTTAAATCAATCTGCACATGACATAAGCTATTTATTATATATTTTTATGCCTACATTTCTTTTCAGAACTCACCACAGTTTTGGAACAGCTGTGGTCCTCAGGTGAAGAGACAAAGTCAGTCACTCCTAAATCCTTCTACAATATCTTCATAACGGCTTATCCGTCCTTCAGTGACAAAAGGTTGGCACAGCAATCGGTTATTTTAATACTTGGTGTTTTCTAATGACTGCTTTCAAAGCAATGACTGAAGATTTTTCATCAGTATTACTACAATATCTGTACTGTGGTAGTAGGTAAGAACTTAGGCTCGGCACTTCATGCACTTTTTTATCCACTTATAGTCAAAACACAAAAAAAGTTAACACATAAGAAAACTGCCAAACTCATTACATTTCAAAAAATGCTACATAAATGCCCCAAAAAACCTTCCTTATATTGATAACTGCAAATTTTTAACCCATTTCTCCAGTGTTTCCCAACCTTTATTCGTCTGAGACCCCCCCATCCCCCCCCCCCCCTCCCACCCCCTCCCCCCAAAAAAAAAAAAAAAAAAAAAATTACCACCCGAATTAGTGGTAGCCTTCTCACCTTGGTCCAGTATGCCGGGGTCATTACTATCAGCTGCTGACGGCGAATCAAGGAGACACAGTCTTTTTGTGGAGGACAAATAACAAATTTGTCTATTTTTTGTCAACCAGGGGACCATGAATAAAATTAGCTAATGCTATATGATCATTTCCCTTAATGCTCACTGCTCAACACTTTTTAAAATATGACTTGACCCCACACAGAGTTGTAGGTTGGGACCCCCCTGTTGGGAATCACTGCATTATACTATACAGCTAAATAGTGGGACGTTTCTATAGACTTGGTAAGAAACAGTATTAATAAAAACATACAGCCAGGATTATCACTATGCTGCACTATAATGCCATAATTCCCCCCAATTTATAAAATCTGTGCCTTATAATCTATAGCACTGTGCTTAAATCAAGCCAATGACTGTGTAGTTTATATACAGTAAAAAGAAAAGAAAACATGACATGAGCTTTTTACAGGATGTACTGTAGATAATGAAAAACCCTCTCATTCTAGTAAACATCATGATGCCCAGGAGTTCATGATCCTCCTTTTGAGCCAGTTACATGCTGAAGTCAACCGCAAACCTGGACATCAAGCTGCCAACTCTACCACTCCTGAGCCCAGCTCCAGACGATTGAGGTATACATACACACACACACACGCACAAAACAGCTGTTCGAAAAGCAATGACTATTCAGCCTATATAATAGTCCATCCATTTCTACACTAACACTTCCTAACTAGAAGTTTACAAAAGGCAGATGCTTTGTGGAGAAGATATGTGGACAAGGAGGACAGTATAATTGTAGGTAAGCATCAACGACAGCATTCCAGATTTCACTTGTTTCAATGTGAAGGTGCAGCTTACAGTATATAAATGTGTTACCTAGTCTGTCACACAAAGTTACCTTAGAAGACCCTCTTACAGTTCCGGCAGAGGTGGTAGCTTACATTTACATTTATAGCATTTAGAAGACACCAGCAGTTGGGGGTTAAGGGCCTTGCTCAGGGGCTCCAGAAGTGATGACTTGGTGGTGCTGGAAATCGAACCCCGATCATCCAATTACCAGTCCACCAACCTAATCACTGTGCTACCACTTCCCACTCAGTGGTTAAGATTAAGATTAAGATTGAGTTTGTTTTCCAGTATCACCAAGTTACCACTGCTGGGCCCCTCAGCAAGGCCCCTAACCCCCAACTGCTTAGTTGTATAAGAAAAAAAAATCCAAGTCAAGAGTGTCTGTCAAAATGCTGTAACTGTAAGTCTCTAGTTTCCTGCTTTCGGGCTTCTGCTAACATGGTTCGTAAATGATCTTTGCCCCAGATGTGGGTTTAGAAACGCATGTTTTGCTATAACATGAGCCAAAGTTATTTGGGTACCTAATTTGAAATGTGTGTTTATTTGAACCTGTGGCATTTAAGACATCTAGTATATAATTAGCTTTAGTTAGCTAATTATATCCTAGATGTCAGCCTTTGCTTTGCTATGATGGGAATGTATTCCTTTTATGCAATTGGCTTAGAAATAGCCTCTGTCTAAAGCAGATTATTGTTCATTAAGATTTATGGAAATTACTGTATATATCATATAGTGAGTTTTTATATATATATAGTATGTAAATTAAAAAAGGACTAGTGGCTATTTAACGGGGTGTATGAGCTCTATTTGGCTGTAAACAATGTAGGAAAAAATGCATGAAATGAGTAAAATAATAATTCTGCAACAAATCACATTTTTCTAACCTCATTTTTTTAAATAAATAATCGAGTTACTGTCACCCTGTATTACTTTCCAGAATGACAAATAACACCTTTAATGGTGCTTATGATTATAAGTCTGGTCTCTGTTTTTTTCACAGATTTTTTCTCCGGATACCTGCGCAGCTCGCTGTGCTGCTCCGTCTGCTCACACTGCTCCAACACCTTTGAGGTGTTTAATAATTTGATGCTGCCGATCCCAAAGGTAACTTTTACTCCCTGGTTTAGGCCTTTACTGGTACATGTGTAGACCTTGAATGTTACCATTCTTTCCATTGTTCTGTTAAAGCCGAGCAGCGTCAGTGTGACCCTTCGGGATTGTTTAAATCTGTTTTCGCAGAAGGAAAAACTCAAAGCAAGTGTGGGTAAAGATGACAAAGTTTTAAGCTCATCTGTTAAGAAGACGGTTGGTTAACGTTTATTTTTTTGTGTGCTTTAGGTGTGTAAGGAGTGTAATCATCGCTCAGAAAGAACAAAACGTTTAAGCGTCCAAAGATTCCCTAAAATCCTGGTGATACGTATCCTTTACACCAGAACCACAGCACCACATAATGTTACTACAAATTAATGGCAGTAACCATTGTGATAAATACAGCCAGACTAAAAGTTCTTTATGAATTATAACCTTAACTGTCTGTTTTAGACTTGAATTACTTTAATGCATCAGGGTCTGTTCTCATGAAAAGCACAACATCAGTGACTTTCCCTCTCACTGATCTTGATTTAAGGTCATTTGGAGTGGGTGATTGTGGTAGGTGTGCACATAGACTAGAAGATAACTATTAAAATTTAGAAAAAAAGTGAGTTGCAAATATCTGTGCTCCCGTTTTGGATATTTTACTAATGAGTACATATAATGCTATACTGCCAGAAATAAAAATTCTACTTATATAATGAGTATATAATGTTAAAGATCAAGGTTTAATTCCTAGCATCACTAAGTTTTTAATGTTGGGCCCCTAAGCAAGGCCCTTAACCCCGAATGTTCAATTAGAAAAAAAAAAGAGATAAAGTCGCTCCGGATAGGGGCGTCCGCCAAATGCCATAAATGTAATGTAATGTAATGTAATCTAATCAATGATAAAGGACTGCCCACGGTCAGTCTCTGAACAGAACTCTGATCAGCTTGGTATTCAGAAATAAGTGGGTCAATGTGTGCAAGAAAAACATTCCCTACATCTTATACCACCTGCACCAACCGGAACTGTTTATGCCAAATTCTACCACAATCATCTGACTAATCTTTACTTAATTTTACTGCCCCGATGTTCCTATTCTTGGAACCTGATCTAAATATTTTGTGTGTTCTAAAATGCTTTCCTGTTCTATAAGACTGTAAAATCTTTTGTATTTTGGAGTGCAGATAAAAGTAACCAACCCTAACCTTTACCAAGAGACCCACACAACACTAGTTGCTTTACTCAGGTATTTACAAAATACTTTTGTTATTTCAGATTTCTAATACTCTGTGTTTAGGCTCAGCGCTGTATGATCTCTTTGCTCTATGCAATCACAATGGCGATATGAATTTTGGTCACTACAAAGCCGTCTGTAAGGATGAGGGAGGTTGGTACTGCTATGATGACTCCAGGTAAGTAGAAGACTTCTTTACAATGTCACAACACAACACACATATTAAGAATTCATGCTATGTCATTACACAACATTTACACTGTGATCTTGCATACACTATATATAGACAAAGGGACTTGACCATCAAATTTATCCTGTTCCAGATCAAGTCTTACTATTACAAATCAGATGCTCCTAGAACTACTTTTCTCTAGATTGTGGAGCAATGATTTGCTCATGTTACTCCAGTGCATCAATAATGCGTGACTATTTAAATATTCTAATTGACCAGCTTTACTAGGAAAAGAGCGATAAAGAAAAACAACCGTATTACATATTATATATAACAACCGTAAGTTAAATAAGTTCATCTTTGGCACGTTTTTGACTCTTTATAGCATAGAATGTTTCAATGTAAAGCTTAAATATAAAAAGTAATGCATATTCTACAAAAAAATATTAACAATGCATAATAAAAGCACAGAATTAGCCAATTTTTACTTCATCAGTAAATAGCAGGTCAATCTATTTATTTTTGCCTGTGGAATAAGTTTATGTATGTTATATAGAAGCTATGAACAGTGTTTTCCTCACAGCTTCTCTCTTTTCTTTCTGTCTCGAAGTTGATAAGAAACTTTCCAAGAATTTAGGAAGTACTTAATATTCTAAATCCTAAAGATTCAGTACATGAATTTAAAATCTAATCTAATCTAGTTTTTTCCCCCTATTTTTTAATGTCACAGACAAGGAAAAATACTTTAAAACCAAAATCACAGCCAGCTCTGTTATACAAAATAAATTAACCAATCAGAACTTTGCAAAAAGTCTTTTTTTGTGGGTCGGCTTTATGTTTGTGCTATCTGTTCTCTTACAGTGTTACCCAAATATCCGAAAAGGAGCTTCAGGAGATGGAGGCCTATCTTCTTTTCTACAAATTAAAAACAGCATGATTCCCAGAAAATAAACGCCTTTATGGACTTTATGGATAAGTCACATTTTAAAGAAAGCACAAATACAAAGAGGAGATTTTGCTGAGTGATTAACGTTATATGTTATAGTTACAATTTACAATGACTTATTTTATTTATATTGGAATTTTAACCAAAATTGTTTTAAACATTATCTACTAGGCCAATACATTTTAAAAAAAAATAACGAACTTTACATGAATCTATAAGTGACGAATCTATAAACATGTGAGCCTGTGTTTATGTACTGAAATGAATTAAAGTTCAAGTTCAAGAAGCTTTATTGTTATTTCAGCTATATATAGCAGATGCAGTACACAGTATTCTTTTTTACTGAAGAATAAAAGATAGAATCTCTTTGTCATGATGGGAGGAAATGGCAGTGCAGTGGGTTAAGGTGTCGGACTGCTAATTTGAAGATCAGGGTTTAATTCCTAGCATCACTAAGTTTTTAATGTTGGGCCCCTAAGCAAGGCCCTTAACCCCGAATGTTCAATTAGAAAAAAAAAGAGATAAAGTCGCTCCGGATAAGGGCGTCCGCCAAATGCCATAAATGTAATGTAATGTGATGTAATCTAATCAATGATAAAGGACTGCCCACGGTCAGTCTCTGAACAGAACTCTGATCAGCTTGGTATTCAGAAATAAGTGGGTCAATGTGTGCAAGAAAAATTCCCTAAACTGAAAATTCCCTACCGGTCCTCACCTCTTATACCACCTGCACTCACCAACCGGAACGGTTCATGGGGAAATGTTTCATGCCAAAAATTCTAAAGAAAAAACAACCGGAAAATGGCACAAAGAAGAGAAATGCTCCCACAATCATCTGACTAATCTTTACTTAATTTTACTGCCCCGATGTTCCTATTCTTGGAACCTGATCTAAATATTTTGTGTGTTCTAAAATGCTTTCCTGTTCTATAAGACTGTAAAATCTTTTGCATTTTGGAGTGCAGATAAAAGTAAACAACTCTAACCTTTACCAACATCAGCAAGTTGCTGGTGCTGGGAATCGAACCCAGATCTTTCAATTAGCAGTCCAACACCTTAACCACTGAGCCACATAAATTAAATCTTAGCATTAAATCTCTGCGGTTGGACAATGATTTAATAAAACCACAGGAAATTTGCATGTCCTTTTATTTAATCATAAACTGTCTTGTTGTGTCTGAAATAGAAAATATGTTTTATTTATTATTTTTAGAGCTATTATCTTTTAATACATTTTTTAAACTCAATGTAAATCAACAGCAAATAAACGTTTAGTATTTTAATTTAGGGCAGCATGGTGGCTTAGTGATTAGCACGGTTACCTTACAGAAAAAAGGCCTGGGTTCAATTCCCGGGCAGGGGCATTTTACGTGCTTGCGTGGGTTTACTCCGGGTTCTCCGGTTTCCTCCCACAGTCCAAAAAACATGTTAGGTTGATCCTAAATTGCCCATAGGAGTGAGTGTTAATCTGTGTGTGTGTGTGTGTGTGTGTGTGGCCCTGTAACAGACGGGCGACCTGTCCAGGGTGCCCCCCTCTTGCTTTACTCCCTTTCAGACTGGGATAGACTCCAGCAGATCCCTGTGACCCCAAATTAGGGAATAAGCGGGTATAGAAAATGGAGGGATGGGTGGATGGATGGATTTTAATGTAGTTGCTTTGTCGCCATCTACCGGACAGTTTTGTTTTTGTTGATTTGAAAAGCTTTAAAACCCTCCATCCCCTCCCTCCCCATTCTATCTGGGATAATGGTATGTTCCGTTACTAAGGTGCAAAGCGCCTCACACGGATATCTAGTAGGCCACCATGAGTCTTCTTCAATGTTGACAACCATAACTAGTTAACTATTCGAATCTATTAGTTTTTATCTAGTTTTCTATTGCTGTTTGTAGGCTGGGGTGCGTAGTAAAAACCCAAAGGGTAACTTTTTTTCCCAGTTAGCTATGGCGTTGCGCTCAGTTGTTAGAAGTGATCAGCTGTAACTTAGCTAGCAGTGAAGCTATATATAACTAGCAAAAACACCAAAAAGGACGGTTACGGATTTTATTTTTTGCGTCTGCGGCTAATTAACGGTAACGTTTTGTGTACATGTCCTTTAATAATGTCAGCGAACTGTGTGTGTATGTGTGCGTGTGTATGTGTGTGTTCGATAAGCAACAGGTTTGTCGTTGCACTGGTTAGTCGGTAGAAAGTGGCGTTTATGCAGCAATAATAGCATTTTTTTGTGGGAGTTTGTGCGCCATATACAGAATGATGGATAAAAGAATGTATAATCAGCTCGAGTTAATGTTTAAATACTGGAAAAGACATGCTGGAGTGTATTTTCACTGCTGGGAGCTGATTTCCAGAAGATGAATGATGCCTCCTGTTTGACTTGAGCTGAACATGGAGCAGAAACAGGTATGAAGTGCAAAAGAAAACATTCAGATTAAATCATCCAGGAAGAAAATATATATATATATTATATATATTATTATATTTAGCATAAATCTGTGCTATCATTCAACCCCAAGAAATCCAGGATTTGTACTATGTTTATTGCTAATTTTTTAAATGTTACTGATTCGGAAAAAAACCCCTACAAAAAATAACTAATTAAGAATATAAAATGTAATAAAGGACAAGATTTTTATACCTTTTTATCACAGTCTTGGATATGACAAATATTAGTAACAACATTGACTTCGATACATTGATACATTTGATACAATGCCAAAAATCCGGCAGTTTTACGGCAGTTTTTTACGACAATATAGTAGGAAATGATCTCCTCATGTATCCATAAAACAGTTCATTCATCAATTCATAAAGTGTCTCTTAAAAAAAATGTCTTTTTAACAGCTTTTTTCCTCCTCCATAAAAAGTTTGTGCGGTAAATAAAATAATTTTGCATTTATAGAGGATTTAGTAGATTTCTGTGATTTAGATTTAAAATTTTTGACCTATAGAAAGCGGGTATTTTTGGCTGACCCTGATTCTGTAAGCTACTCTGGCTCATATGATGGACAGGGATGTGGGAGAATGGTAGTGCAGTGGTTAAGGTGTTGGGCTACTAATTGTAATTATCCCCCAATTGCTTATTTGTAAAAAAGAGAGAAATGTAAAGATAAGGGCGTCTGCTAAATGATGTAAATCTAAAGATTGATGCGAAACACAGCTGAAAATGGCTCACTGAAGCTAGTTTGCTGTCAAGTTTGTCTAGTTTGTCCCTAATACTGCTGCCATTCGTGCACTATAACATGCCGCCTTTAAAGAAAAGGCATCGAATCAAATTATTTCTCTCACTACATTTTATGAAGACTTCAAGCTCAGCATGTTGGTGTACAGATGCTCTGAATATAGAAACCTGAAGCCCAACACATATTTTTTTATTCTAACCTACTATATTATGCCATGAAAACATATGTAACTGGCTGTCTAAAGTTTTGTGTAACCTGACGCAAGAATTTTGATGCACAGATGCCAAGAAGTTGTTTTGGATATTAGAGCTTTGAACTTGCGTCTCGCATCATATTACGGCTAAGTTGCTTTACATGTGTAGGCTTATTGAACCTGGTGTATCGAATAACCGTAGGTCTTATGTACTTCTTGTTGCTGTGTGAACAAGTGTTTTTGTGTTGCTTATTAAGAATAAAACTGAGCTAAAGGAGCTCTTCATGCGCTTGGAGGAGGATGGGATCCCGGCTGAGGCTTCGGCGGATGAGCGTCAGTCCCATTTGTGGCGTTTGCTTCAGAACAGCGAGGACAGGCTAACCTCAGCCACTCAGGAACTACAGACTCTCCGTGAGCAGCAGGCCAGCGAGATGAAAGAGGTGAGTGTCCAGATGGCAGGCTTTAGAGCCAGTGTAACGCATGACTAATGAGCGTAGGAATCCTCCCCTTCATCAACAATTTATAATGACTATATAGGATTGGCTGTCATCAAAGTTAGGCAATTTTAATCGGTGCTTTTTACAGTTATTCGCACATGTAGTTTAATGCCGCATATGTCAGTTATATGGGCTTTCTAATGTTCTAAAAAAAAAACCCAGCAAAATATTCTGTAATAATGATCTACAGAATTTTTAATCTTAAATTATAAATGATTACCAAACTATACTACCATTTTTAAATATTATCTAACGTTTAATATACTGTATTTCCTTAATTAGGGATATGTGTAACTTATTAAAGTTATAACCTTTTATTTTATAACATTTTTTAAAGAATAAATTAGGGCTGTGCAATATATCGTTTCAGCATCATCGACATCGCAATGTGTGTATCTGTAATAGTCACACGATAGGATGTGCAAGGTCGAATGGGGATTCTATTTGACTGCACCACAGTTTAGAACACATGCGCTTTGTAGCTCAATTGCAAAGTTTAATATAATCGAGTAAATAATTAAGGAGGAAGGGATCCCGTCTGAGGCTTCGGCGGATGAGTGTCAGTCTCGTTTGTGGCGTCTGCTTCAGAACAGCGAGGGCAGGCTAACCTCAGCCACTCAGGAACTGAAGACTTTTATAGCTTTAACATTCGATTATTTAATGTCTGAATCTTCAGAAAACACTGTTTGTTTACATTTATTTCGTTTACATCTTTGTTCTGTTGTATTTATCTATGATTATAATTTGTGTATTATATATTATGCAGATGCACGCTTACAAAATCATCGTAATCATTCTAAAATAATCAATTCTGTCCAAATAAAACTATTAAAGTCATCTGATGAAATTTCTTTGCAATATATATTTTGCAGAAAAAAAATGCAATCAGCCATAGAATGAATAAAAAAAAAATTAACAAAAATAAATGATAAAGGGGCTCTTAATGAAGCCTCATCAAAAACATTGTATTTATGACATCTGCTTGATTTATTGTAAAATTAGTAAAGGGTTACCGATGCACATTTCTGCGTCAAACAGTGCGTTTGACGTGCATGTGCGTCATTCGTTTAAAGATACATTTATCTTCTTCAGAATTCCCCCACCGTTTAAACCCTTATGTTTAATTTTTTTTCAACCTCAAAACCGCCCCGTCTTTTTTTTTTAAATTCTCCTTTCATCTTTCTTCTGTCCTCACTTTCCGTGCCAAAGACATAGTTTCCCTAGAAGCATTTTGATTAAATTAGACAAATCTAACAGCATTGTTTGCCACTTTCCGAAAATGCCTTCAGCAGTCACATACAAACCCAAAGAGCCCATAGAGTCTCTAGGGCGGTTTAGACTAAATGGATAAGACTCTGGGTTTCCCGATTAGGCTGGAGGTTTAAACCCCTGCACTGACAAGCTGTCACTGTTCAGCAAGGCGATTAATCCTTTCTGCTCCATAGGCACTGTATTGTTTTATTCTTACCTGAACCTTCTAACAAACTGGTTTACGCAGAGAATAAAATTTCACTTTACTCACTGTTATGTAGGTGTGACAAATTTCACAAACCGCATATAATGAGGAAGATATCACCTAATGTCACATTATACAGGAGGTTCTAAAGAACTATTTCATTCTAAAAACACCAAATACCTCTACTCATTCATGAGGACTGCTGGATGGCTGCTGAGGTTTTTAGTACACAATTTCAATGCTTTTACAATACGAACTCAAGCATTAAAGGAATAGTTTACCCAAAAATGACCCTGGTATTTTTTAAACAACAGAAGGCCTACTTTAATCTTCATAACACACTGTAACATATTTTTGATGAACTCTGAGGGTTCTCTGGCTCTCTGATAGACGGCATGGTAACTACCACCTTCAAGCCCCGGGAAAGTATTAAGACGATCAACAAAGTAGTCCATGTAACATCAGTCGATTTACTGTAATCTTACGAAGCAAACAGAACATTTTTTCATGCAAAGAAGGTGGTAGTTTTTTTGTTGTCTATTGGAGGGCCAGAGAGTCAGAGTTCATCAAAAAATATCTTGGTGTTTTCCAAAGGCGTTCTGTTTTTGGAAAAAAAACACCAGGTTGAGTAATTCATGTCAGGTCAAAATTTTTATTATTGGATGAACTAATTCTTAAATAAAAGTTTTGATTGTTTAAGTTAACTAGAGGAATATCGGTTGCGGTTCTAAATAACTGGTGTGTTTGTGTGATGCAGGTGGAGAGTTATGTAGAGCATATTCGAAACATGCTAGAGGAGCGTGAGAGTCTGACAGCTGAATACGAGCGGGACAACGAACAACTTCGTTCTGAGCTTGAGCAGATAAAGCACCAGCAAGGCAAGTCTATCAAAACACTGTACACTGTGTAGCCCAAAGGGTATGGACACTTTACCAGCACACCCACCCACCCACCAGGCACGTAAATGTGTCTTTCCTAACCTGTTGTCATAAAGTTGGACGCACACAAGTGTCTAGAATGTTTTTGTGTATTACTGGAACTAAGAGGTGTAAACACTGCTCCATATAAGGACATGAGTTGGTAAAGTTGGTATAGAAGAGTGTTCTGCACAGATCCTATTCCACACAACCTTCGGGAAGAACTTAAACGCTTAACTGCACCAGACCTGTTTTACCCAAAATGCATATGGATGTATTTTACAGGTGTTCCAATATGTTTTTAGTCATCCGAGTAATTATAAATGACTCGACAAGATTAAATTAATCTCATGTAATGTATTTGAGCGGACCGGTGTGAAAAGAGGATTTTTACTCCATCACAAGCTCAACACATGATAACAGCCCATTCTGTAACTGCATAGAGCATGAACTGGACTATATGGTGCTAAAAAGTTTAACACCACAGACAGAACAAAATAAAAATAGATTTGATAGATAGAATACTGTCTGTTTATCTTTAATAAATAGATATTTGTTTATTAAAAATATTTATTTATTAAATAAAGATATTTATTTATTCAGTGAAACCTTAATAAGGCACAATTTTCCTAATCGAGCAACTATGAAGCAAGAAGTAAGTGAGGAGTGAACGAAGAGCTGGATCGGTGCTAAAGTGGCACAATTATAAAATTCTTTGAGCACAGAGTGGGAATCTTTGCCATTCTAGTCCGTTCTCATACTCTGGAAAAACAATCGCATACATGGAACCAATGAATTTGGGCTTCTCGTTCATTTGACACATTCTTAAATGGTTTAAATCATGTGATCGCAGCTATTTTTGAGCACAGTGCGGATGGCTTAATACTACCAGAATCTAATACCTCAGCATCGATACAGTATGTGACAAATAACCATCTTTAATAGATATATATTACTGAAATAGTAGACTGGCTACCAGAAGAATTTTTTTATGTTCCTTTCTGTGGGTGTCAAAAGAAATAACAAAAAAAAAGATGTAAAACATTGGATGTCGTGTTTTAGCAAAGTGAGTGATCATCATATACAGTATTTATCAATCATATTGATGTTATTAATGTGAGGTATGTGGAACATGCTTAAAGTAATACAAAACATGTATTAGTAAATGTTATCATTTATTCATATTTCACTGTTTTCCCACAAGTGTTTAGATTTGAGTTTGCTCCCTAATATAATAGCAGGAAAAACACTGGAATTCTTGACCCAGATTAAGAAGTGCTCTAACACTGCCGGCATTAAGTGTTAATTAACATAAAAAGCATGTCGTTATTATTATCTCTCGCTCTCTATCTCTCCCGCTCTCTCTTATTCTGATTGTTTTCAGATTGTAGACATAAATAGCCAAGGAAAAAGCATTAACAAACCCGTCACTCAGTCAGTTTTTTAATGTTTTGCTGTTAGCAGCAGTTTGGAAAGCACCGCCACCTACAGGTAAATTCCATAACAGCAGCATATAAAATACCGAGGTCAGCAAAGTTGTACCGATGTACAGCGCATCCCTAACGCACAGCAATGCTACCGTTGACTTATCTAAAGTCAAATTGCTTTTGAAAACGCATTATTATTTGTATGTTTGGTTAAGCAATTTAAAAAAAAAATTATATATATATAAAAAATAATATGTTATAATTACAGTGTCACCCAGAGCAGGATTAGTTCTCGCGTGGCTGTTTTAATCATTCTTTTATTTGATTACATAATCCTTCTAAATGTTTTATAGATTGTCAGTATAAAGAGGTGATGGAGATGTTGGAACAGGAAGGCCTTGCTGAAATCAGTAACAGTAGCTCCAGTGAGCAGGTGGCCTATCTGCTGGTAGAAAGAGTGACCTTGCTGGAGAGGTTAGAGGCTGCAGAGAGAAAGCTTGATACTCAGACCCTCACCGGCAACCTTAGAGAGGTCCATCTACAGGTATTATTCAGAGATCATCGCTCAATTTAGCCAAATACTATAATATAGATGTTGCCCATTTGTGGAGAGATTTTGGGTTGAAACTATGCGATTATTTATTTGTTTGTAATAGACTTTGGGTACTTTTATTGTATGAATTAGGAGGAACTGGACCACATCAGGCAAACTCTTGAGGAGGAGCTAAGGCAGCAAAAGGAAATGATGCGACTCACTAAAGAAAGTATGAGCAAGGTGAGGACATCTCAGGGCACTTCCTTTCTTTTTATTTATCAGTCATAAGGGCTATATGTTCACAGTATGTCTGAGAAGTGTGCAATGACCTCCTACATCCTTAATTTTATTTCCAAGGGAACAGACTCTACAGCTCAGAGCCCATGGAGAAAACTC